>CM053783.1:68994372-70194372 GCA_028749045.1 Cupressus sempervirens
TTTTAATTAGTTGCAACATTAGCTGACATTGAAACCCAAATTTCTTATTATAAAAAAAAAAGCCTATACAATCTATTAGCATGTGTCCTAATTTGTCTCCATGAAACTAATCCCTTAAGATTATCTAACACATCATTAGGAATATGAAAATTATGTTCAGACACTTTACTATCATTTTGACATGTTTGTTCAGTAGTTGGTGTTTCTATGTCTACATTCATGCAATTTTTATTTTCAGACACTTTACTATTTTCACTGTTATTTGGGATTTGAATATCATTTTCAATTTTTTTTGGCATTTCTTTCGAGGCATGCATTTCAATTGGAGTTTTTTGTGGATGATCGTTTGACAATTGCTTCTCATGAAGAAAATCTAAATCATCTAAATCGTAACCTGCTTCTAAAAAATCAACAATTTCATCACAAGAGAAAATTCGAGGATTTGGAGACACACCTGTATTGAATGCATGATTAGAATGTGCACCTGAATTTTCTTGTATTGGGTTCTCTTCTTTGACCTCTTCATCCATCATGGTATCCTCAATGTCTTTCTCCTTTGAAACATTGTTCAAGTCTCTAATTCTCTGTCTTCTCTCTCATTGACATCATGCTTCATTCTCTTTATTTACTGCAATCTCCTCATATGTCAGAACTTTTGCTTTCTTCTTTCTTCATTGTTTTGATCCCATGTTTGCACCAATTTTGAATTTGAATCAGTAGCTTGCAAATTATATAAGAGGACAAGAAAATAGAATAAGCATGACAATTCATTGTTGTAGATTGAAACTATTATTCAATCATTTCAATCATTGAAACTTGGTCTATGGGGCAGCTTTTGGGGCCCAACAGGTACATTAGAAATGGGTACCCGATTCTTTAAAAATCGGGTACTCGATTTCAAAAAGAATTGGGTACCCAATTTTTAAACAATCGGGTACAACGGTTAAAAGCAATCGAGCACCTGATTTTTGAATTACAAATCGGGTGCCCGATTCTTGAGACATGAGCGGGAATTTGGTATGGCTCATGACTTTTACATGGGGTTTTGCCTTGGGGAAAGGCATGGCATAGGCTTGGTCCCACCAAGCCATGCCTTTATGATCTATTTTTTTTCTAAGGCATTTAATCGATAATTTCTGTTATTGTCATAATTTTTTTATAGTCCTCCCCATTGAATTTTTTGATGAGACAAAAACTCATTATAGGTCTTATTGTTTTGATTCCAAAAATATAAATTTTATAGTGTTATAAGTTTATTTTCTATTTTTCCATTATTTATTAATCAAAACTATCTCCTAAACGTTAAAAAGTGACATTCACTAAAACTTTAATAACTTTTTTATTTTATATTTTTTCTTAAATTAATTTATATGTTCATCAATCTACATACAATTCTTTTGATGTTAATTTTTTTTTTGAAAAAAGTGAGATTTTGATCAAATTATGTGGTCCGTACACGAGAGGTTTTAAAATTTACCTGTATAGCCAATTAATAATTAATAAAAAAAAATTATTCAATAAAAAATTAAGAAAAAATATTTTTATCAATCTTAGGTGTATTAAATAACTCCCTTTAAAAGGATTTGCGAAAATTCATTTATTTGTGTCAAATTATGGTGTCCATACACAAGCGTGGTATGGTCTTGAAACATGCATTTTGAAAAAGTGGTTTTTAAAGATCCATACCAAAAAAATAATCTATCATATGGGTACACAAATAAATTACATATTCAAAAACTATATTCCGAACACTAAAATTTTTATTACTGGAACTTTTTTTATATTCAATCTCTAAATACCTCAAATTTTGACATCAATCGACCAAAAATTTCAAAAACAGGAAAAACACTTCCACTTTTTGGCCAAAAGTGAGACCCAACTTCTTGCACTGACCCATATCTATTATATTAGCCATATGTTTCATTTGATCTTTGCTGATATCCTTTTGTTCTTTGCTGACATCCTTTTGTAGTATTTTTGTGAACACACTAAGGTAAAGTGCCACTCTATTGCATTTTGGGATCTTGCACATATTTGTGTTTTGTTTTACTCACACTATATTATAAAGTGTCTTGGGGGTTTCATGTTTCCATATTCACCATCTTATTTTGTCAAGTGAGTGTTCCTTCAATGACATTAGCCTCATGATGTGTTGATGACATGTGCCATTATAGGTGTTTGTACTTCTTTTTCACTCTCAATGTTCCTAGTTCTTCTTTTTGTAAGAGATATTGCATTGAGTTTCAGTATTTGTGTCTTACCTCTCAACATTATAGGGGGATTATATTGTTTCTATTGCTTTCTTGGTTTGATGGAGTGAGCTATGTATTCAGTAATTGATCCTATGTACTAGGAAATTGTAGTGGTTCGATACCTATGCATTTCAGTGAGATGGATCATTACCATATAAACATTCTTTCATTCCTTTTTTTGGAGGCCATGAAGATACCTTCCATCTTCGATTGATAAACTCTTCAGACTTATTCTTCTCTACCTAGTCATGTTCTATATAGTGGAGGTTATTTAAATCAGTAGTTTGGCAATGTTTGTAGCTTCATGCTTCCGTGGTGTTCTTCATGATCACCTTTTGTTCCTATCTTCTAGGACATTCCCTAGTTTGGAGGCTTCTTCAGTCCTTCACTAGTTTTTTTTAGCATTATTTCCATCTCTTTTTGGAGTAGGGTTTTTCCCATGTGATTTTCTCTATTTCTCCTCTTTGCAAAGATTTGGTTGTGCTTGGGTACCTCATCAAGCCTTTGTTGCCAGGACCCAAATTTACTTTCAGTAGTAGTTTCTAGGTTTCTAGCTACTCCCTAAGTTTATCTTTGTGGGTGGGGGGGTGTTAGAGTAATAAAGTATTTTCTAATTAAATTAAATCATGTTGATTTAATTACTAAGCCACTTATTATCTCTAGTTTACCTAACCTAAACTTTGGGCATATAATAATTAATTCTTAATTAATTACTATAATACAACCTAGGTTAGTTACCTATTAGGGTTTTGATCTCTTTTTATAAGGATTTATCTCTTTGTAATTTATTCATTCACTTTTGATAATAGCAATCTCTCTTTTTTCTCATCAAGAATGTCTCTAAGGATTTGGAAATTCCAACCTCTATAGATTTTTGCTTCTCTCTTTTGTGATAGGTGTTTACATGTAGGTGATTCTTGGGAGCTGTGGGGTCAATCTTTCATCAACTTCAACAAAGTTGAGTTAGATCTAAAATTTGAAAATGCAGATCTAAGATCCCATCTTACAAAAGAGACATCTGAACTTGAATCCATCCAGTTAGAACATGCAAAACTTGAGAATTATAATACTATTGAGAAAGGAGAGTTAACTCATACTAGAAAACAATTAGAAAAGCTATATTCTAGTAGTGAGAAAATTAATGAGAAACTATATTTTTAGAGACCTTCCTAAAATAAAATTGGTCTTAGATATTTTATTGGAGAATAGTCAGCCAAAAAATTTGAAGCAAGAAAAGAACCAAATCCAATTATTAAGCATCGTGAACATAAGATAGATGAGCAAGATAAGATTGAATTCAATCAATCTAAAGATTCATTAAAAGAAGTTGAGCAAACAAATCAACTTAAAAAATATTGATGAACCTAAGCAAATTGAGCAAGTTGAATCACCAAAGGAAGTGAGGTATGAATTTAAAGGTAGATGCTTTGCATGTAATGAAATTGGTCATATGAAAAGAGACTGTACAGGTAAGTCATTCAAACCTATATCTATTTTTTATTGTTACAATTGTCATGGTTTAGGTAATAAAGCAATTGATTATAAGAATCCTAAATTTGATAGAAATAGTAGCATTAGTAGAACATTTAGAGGTACTAACACTATAGGAGAAATAAGGAGATCAAATGAAGGAACAAATGGAGCCAGGAGCAACACTGTGTGTTATAAATATAACAAATTTTGACATATTGCCAAAAATTGCACACTGTTAACCAATCTAGACCTAATCAAAGAAACACTACACTAGTATGCCAACTATGCAATAATCTTAGTCATATAGCGAGATTTTGCAAAATGGATATATGAACATCATCAGGAACCCAAATATTAGAAGGAACAACAACAAAAATGTTAGGAGAAATGATAGCAACAATAGGAATCAAAAAGATGAGTTGAGAGAGCATGTAGAAGAATCTTGTTGGTGTTTTTACACTACTAAGCAACAAAATACTTAATACCAAGATGGTGAAGACCATAATAGCCTAAGGGTTAGATAATTCCTATAAACAACTATATGTTCTTTAGATTTGGACACAACTTCAACAAAATCATGAAAAATTTTCTACTCTTTTGGCTCTACAAGACCAAGGTGGGTGCACTTGAGGGATTAAAGATTCACAACTTGACAATGCATTCACATTTCATTAATTCCATGACATTTCATAACAATATTCATCTCTTATAGTAGATTGGTCATAATTCTTCTTAGATCTACGGACAATTATGGACAATAGAAGATAACTAAGACTCAAAAATTAAATGTAAACAAGTATTGACCAGCTATAACTTTCTTCATGCATAAAGTAAAATTGATTTGATTTTATATTTATGCCCAATGCAAACTCATGGTTTTATTCAAATTGGAATTGAATACACGATCAATCCCTGATTCATTGGGATTTAGAGTCTACCCAGCAAAACTTGAACTAATTAATTGCATTACAATTAATCTATCAACAACTATCCCCAAACCTATCCTTATGAATATCCCTACTGTATGACCAAAAAACCCTATCAACTCATTGGAGCATTTACTTAATTCATTGAATTAAAAGCAATAACAAATTGATATACAACTTATCTTAGTCACATTAAATTGCACAAAACTTATTTACACAATCCCAAGATCACTAGTATACAACAATGAAGATAGAATTCAAAGACAAAAATATAGCATAATTCACTACTTTTGTTAGAAGTTGTAATCTTTCCTTGGTGTATTTATAAACCAAGGTTAGAACTCCTTTCTTTATTGCTGTAATATATTAGGATATAAGCCAAGGTATCCTAATATATTTATTTTTGTCCTTTTTCCACTACATCTTATTTTGTCCTCTAGTGGAATATGTGAGGACAAATATTTATTGTAAGTTCTAATTTTAGATTATTCCTCCTTAAGAGGAATATCACACTTGGCCTCACACACTTATGAATGGTGGCATTCATAGACATGGGAGTTACATTCTAACTCCTCTCTCTCATCTCTATTTAAGAGATGACCCTCTTCTCTCATTTAACAATGAGGTTTCTTCCTCTTCTCAATTATTGTATGAGCATTGCTCTCTATCTCTCTCTCTTCTCTTCTTAGGCTTTTCTTGCCTCATTCATAATGTCACAAGGGGTTTTCTTTGCTTTCCCCTTTCCAAATATCTTGTCTCATGGTGTTGGAGCTTGAAGCTTTCTCTCTCCTATTTTATGGTAATATCTTTTCATGCATTTACTCACTTAGATTCTTTCCTGGTATTGCTTAGTTACATATTTTGTTTTCCATTTCTAACAACTTTGCATTAATTTTCATTTTGAAAATCATGAAAATGCTACAAATATTGTAAAAAATTTCAAAAAGAGACAATAAACCTCTCAATATTCACTTCTATTCTCAGGATTACAGAAAAAAATAAACCATGAAACCTACAATGAGTTCATTGACCAATAATAATTACGTAATTGTAAGAATTTGCCTTAGGGAAAAATTCACCCAAGAACTAAGAACTCAAACACAAGCACAACTATAGACCATAAAGAGTATGATCAAAATATCAATATGTATTCGATTCAATATCAATGAAAGTACACTAGGAGTGCCTGTATATAAAGGCCTCTGAGATGCATCTAGAATGCCTAGGAATCAACATCATGATAAGTCATACAACCAGGCACATGTCCACCAGATATGGGTTATCCTCCATTAAGCATGGAAGTAAGTGTGATGATGAGAGGATAAGCCTACAATGGTGTATCACACAAATTTATGTTGTAGACAACATGTGCTAAAAAGGGAGTGTGAATAACTGTCTTGTCTACATGACAACTTAGTGAATTCCATTGTTGTAGACACCATGTGTTGAATTAGAGTTGTGTACTTCTATGTTGTCAACATGACAACTCAAAAAGGTACACAAACTTCTAAGTGTCTCACAAAATAAATAATAAAATAATGAAATATAATAAATAATGCATTAGCCTAAAGTAAACTCAAGTAAATTGTAAATAGTGAATACGTGTTTACATCAACACCCCCCCTTAAGTGCAACTTAGGGGATGCACTTAAGTTCACAAGAACTAGGATGAAATGCATAATGGGTCCCAACTACTAGGCCATGTTAGGTACCCATGTACATAATGAAAATGAAATCTCTCATAAAGCGGAGAAAGAGGGAAAACCTCATGGGAAAAACCTTCCCCCAAAAAGAGAGATGAAAAGACTAAATGCATGGATGGATGGAGTAATCGAGACCCCCCCATTATGACATACATAGAGTATATACAAAAGTGAACAAAGGGAGAGAAAAGACCTCATAAGAGGAAATAGTCCCCCCCATAAGAAAGAAGAGGAAGAGAGACAAGGTAGTCCCCCCCCCCCCCCAAAAAAAAAAATGAAGAATGCCAACCAGTGATTGCTATTCCAAGGAAGAAGTTGGTCCAAAAGTGCAAAATGATGTTCCTCCCCTTTGGAAGAAATATAGGCAAAGGTACAAGCCTAAAGATGTATGGTGGCCCTAAAACTAGCTCAAGTATCCCTATGTCAATTTTGATGGTTGCCCCTTCCAATATTGCTAAAAAGAACGAATGCATATCTGGCAAGGATGTTTATAGAACCTATCCCATAGAGCCAACTGTATTCTCAACTGATAAAGAGACCTTTGAAAACCGCTATACATAAGGATCCACAATCACACCAACCTGTGAAGATTGATCATGTAGAGAATGGACATGAGGGTCAGAGTGAACCCTCACAACAAGTGTAGAAGGATCATCTTCATCAAAGAGAAGATGCAAATCATCAAGGGTGTCTCCCAAATCTGCTATGTGTGACTCCACAAAAAAACTTGTAATGTCTACCATGTAGTCATCCCCTCTTGCTAAAGCTGGAAGTCAAGATGTATCATGTTGTGCTGGACCTATCACTATGGCAATATATGCATGTGGACTATACTGATGCCGTGACCTCTCGTTGCAACTGACAATAAAACCCCACATGTTTGAATCTATTGAAGCACTATTGTTGGTGTGACTATTAGTTTTCACAGTGTATGAAGTACAGAGAGGATTAGAGGATAAGCTGGGTGAACTTTCCTCAAAGTGAACATCCTTCTCTACAAAAATCTCACCAGTCTCTGGATCCATAAGTCTGTAAACCTTAACACTGTCTTCATAACTGATGAAAGTACAAGGCCTAGGTGTTGGTGCCTTGCATCCCTGGAAGATACATTTTCCCATGTTGGACAATTGAAGACTTTGAAGTGACTCACAACTGGTTTTCTACCACACCATGCCTCAAAAGGAGTCTTACCATCCAAGGCATTATGAGGAGACCTATTAAGTATGTGAGTGACACTACTAATGGCTTCGACTTCAAGTGTTGGATCAAGAGACTTGGCTTTTATCATGCAACTTGCCATGGACTTAAGAGCTCTAATACTCATAGCTACAACATTAGTCTTGTGTAGACTGAATGCTGGTGGATTTTGAAGATCAATTGCCTCAAGGTTGCAAAAGTCTTTGAGTCTTCTATTCACATATCCGCTTTCGTTGTCCATCCGTAGAACCTTGATGGCTTTCCTTGATTTCTATTCAACATGAATCTTAAAGATTTGAAGCTTATCAACCACTTCATTCTTATGATGAAGGAAGTAAACCCATGTGAAGCTTAAAAAGTCATCAATGAAAGTAAGGATGTAGCGGCCTTAGCTGATTGATGTCACTGCAAAAGGACATACTAAAACCATGTGAACCAACTAAAGAAAAACTGGTACTCTTGAAGACTTCCCTTTATCATACTTCTCCTTGAGATGTATATCCACTGAACATGATGAAAACTCACCCTTAGAAAAGTTGATGTTAGGTAGACCTTTTACCATGTGTTTGGAGCAAAGTTGCTGAAGATAGCAGAAGGCAAGATGACCAAACCACTCATGCCATAGTTTGATTTGTGAATTAGATTGAGTTATCAAGGCTTGTGAAGGAGACTTAGGCACAAAGTGGGAGAAAGAATAAAACCTCTTGTCATGATTGACTTTCCCGATTGAAATCAATGAATCATATCTAAGACTACACACAATCACTAAATCTGGAAGGAACTCAACTTTATGACCATCTCCAAGGTGAGTGATTTGGTAAACTAAGAGGAGATTGGAGCTAAGGTTTGGAACATAGAAAACATCTTTGAATTCCCTATTTTCCATTTCCACATGTCCTTTCCCTTCAACTTCCACTTTAGTATAATCTCCCACAAAGATGTGTGGTACTTGTGACTGCTTCAATGAAGAAAAGTTTCCCTTTGAAGAACCCATGTGATAGGAGGCACTTGAGTCAAGAATCCATTCCAAAGAAGAAGTTGTATTTTCCATAAGTGCTTGCCCTTTTCCCTCTGAAGAGGTTGGAGTGGAATCCATGGAAGTACCTGGCACTTGAATTTTGTTCTTCTTGAGTAGGTTTTCCAACTCATCGATTCTCTTAGTCTTGCAATGATGCTCATCAGGATTTGGCTTTTTGCAATATACACAAAAAAGTTTATCCTTATTTTCATTACTTCCCTTCTTGTTGGAAGAAGAATTGCCTTGCTGTGAGGAGGATTGTTGTATCTTAGATTGTGATTTATGCTTCCACTACTTCTTTTTGTTTTTGCTAGAACTTTTCCCTCCTTGACTTGATTGGTGCTCATCACTAGCCACCAATGCTTTGGTCTTTGATGTCATGAGAAGTCCCAAATCTATCAAGTGAGATTGTTCAATAATCAATATCTCTACAAATGCATCAAATGTAAGCTTCTAGAAAGTACTTCCCATGGTCACCTATGAGTATTATAACTCAAAACAAAGGAAGCATACTCTGAAGGTAGCCTCTTCAGGATGTGATGAATCAACTTGTCATCCTTCATGGGATTTCCACAATCTTTAAGTAGTTCTCTATACTCATTGGCTTTGTTGATGTAATCTTGAATTGTGTCAAAGTTCTTTGGATCTAAGAGAAGTAGATCGTCCTCAATCTGAAAACCCTTATCCTTATCCACCTTACCATACAATGATTCAAGTTTGTCCCATGCAGGTTTGGATTCCACAAAACTGGCAATGTGGAAGAAGAGATCTCTATGTACACAACTCCTGATAATTCCTAAAGCCCCATTGTTTATAATTTTCCAATCAATGAGTTCTTTAGCATTAGTGGGTTTTGGAATTGTACCATCAACATAAGATTTAAACTTTTTGCTATTAATCTACTCCATACAATATCTTTCCTTGTAGAATAATTGCATGAAGTTAGAAGTGGACATTTAGGTGAACCTATGATGTAGAATTGAAAAGAGCACAAAAGAGAGACACAAAACATAAAAAACACCCCCCCTTTTCACTCAATCAAAAGACACACCCCCCCCCCCCCCCCCCCCCACCCAAAAAAAAAAAAGATACTTTTGGCACTTTATATGTAATGCATATACAATAGGCCACTTGTCAAAATGAACAAAGTGGACTTTTGATTTTGCTTTTTACAACTCCCTTTTGAGGTGCAAATTTGATATGAAGCACTATAGTTGAGATGTCTAATAATTCTGAAAAGAAATGAAAGCATTACAATGTAGAAAAAACCCTAATTCTAAAAGTGAGATTTTTGTCCATACAACCCTAGAATCTGACTACAGATCTAGAAAGTAGACAAAAAATAATGCACTTTAAAAAAAATGGAACCTAAAAAAGTGTCTAGATGAGCTCGTACGGAGCATTTGAAGTTGTAAAATGAAGGATTAAACAGGTACAGTCACCAAAAAATGAAATTTCTAAAAAATCCTTGCACCAAAACCAAAAAAGAACACCACCATTAAAAAGTGTAAGAAATTTTACCCAAAATAAAAAAAAATTACACCTGATTTGGAGTCTGAATGACCAAGTTATGGGCTCGCAAAGTCAGGTTGCCAAATCAAAAATGCATCTAAAGAGGGGTCTAGAAGGAAAAATGCTAGCTTAAATTTGATGGTCAAATGACCATCACAACATTTATAAAAGGTCTAGTTTTGATGGTTAGACGACTGTCAAATTTAACCTCATGTTTGGCTGATGTCAGCGAAAAAAAACTTGTCGGGTGATGTGGCTAGTACGGATTACTGACTTAGCATATGGAAATTGGACATGTGTTAGATGATGTGGCAAGGGAATAGTCCATGTTGGAGATGCTAACATGTCGTACGACACCTACGTGTGAGCTAAGTAGATGGGTCTGACTGGCCAAGGTGAACAATTGTCGAAGTTGACGTGGCATGACAACTATTGCTTACATCACTACCAAGGTGGATTCCATGTATCCACTGACTGTGCACAGTGTTAGCAGGTGGGAGGATGTAGATTGGTCCATGTAGTAGGCACCTTATATGCAAGCATCCACGTGTTGCACAGAGAGCAGCTGTCAACGAGAGTTGGAAAGTCTACTTAGAGTGCCTGAAAGGTAAGTGCCAAAAAGCAGAGCTGGGCCATAAGTCTATTCTTGTGTGCCACCGAGAACTTTACACGTCGAAAAATATGTTTTGGCAGTCCAAAAATTAGAAATATGATGTCAGAATTTGGGAGTTTAATCCCACATGGGACATGCAAAGACCTCCAAGTTTTTTAAAAACAAAGCCTTGGTAAAGGCTGTTAATAAAGCCCGCCAGAGATATAGGGCTGGCCAATTGCAATGCACTTGCCAGTGATGTTGCCAGATGTTGGCGAGGTTGTGGCCAATTTTAAAAAAATCCATTGCTAGAATGTGCAGAATATGCTTGTTGTAATGAGGTATAGTCTGATGCCAAGAATATTCCTCCAAATTGCAAGACCGGGGTGTCATTGCCTGATTATGCAATTTTTTTCTCTGCTAGCCCGACTGGGCAATTTTTTTTGTTGAAAAAATGCAAACTTAAAAAAAGTAGAGAAATAGAAAAATTATAGATTTGAAAAACAACTAATTAGATTTGCAAAATGACCATACCCAAGTTGCAAATCGGGGCCTCCGGGTTCTAATACCATGTAAGAATTTTCCTTAGGGCAAAATTCACCCAAGAACTAAGAACTCAAACACAAGCATAACTGTACACCAGAAAGAGTATGATCAGAATATTGATATGTATTCAATTCAATATCAATGAAAGTACACTAGGAGTGCCTGTATATAAAGGCCTTTGAGATGCATCTAGAATGCCTAGGAATCAACATCATGATAAGTCATACAACCAGGTACATGTCCACCAGATATGGGTTATCCTCCATTAAGCACAAAAGTAAGTGCAATGATGAGAGGATGAGCCTACAATGGTGTATCATGCAAATCTATGTTGTAGACAACATGTACTAAAAAGGGAGTGTGAATAACTATGTTGTCTACATGACAACTCAGTGAATGATGCAAACTCTAGCGTTATAGACACCATGTGTTGAATTGGAGTCGCATACTTCTGTGTTGTCAACATGACACCTCAAAAAGGTAGACAAACTCCTAAATGTCTCACAAAATAAATAATAAAATAATGCATTAACCTAAGTAAACTTAATAAAAGTGTAAATAGTAAATGCGTATTTACACCAACAATAATTCTTAAAACTATTAGAAAAATTGGCCTCTACTCCACATCTTGGGAATCCTTTATAGGAAGAAGGATTGCAACAAGCTTCAAATAGGAGGACACTTGTCAAAATCCTAATCAAAAAATAATAATAAAGATATTCCTACTTTGTTATATGCAAAACATTCTTTGTCCTTGGTCCCAGAATTATGATGCAGTTACAAAATGGCAAGTGGTGTTTGTCAGCAAATATTCTTTAAATGAATCAAATTTGTCCTTTAGCTTCCTTCACCATCCATGCCCTTTTTTAACTTTTCCTTCTTTGAACTTCTCCTCAACTATATTCAATCACTATCACCGGTTGGTAGTGCCTTGATTTTTGCAATCAACTCCCAAATAGAGATGTTTGTGTCAATATCAGGCTACGTGATAGCCCTTATTGTGTTCATGTCTGACCCTGACCATCATAGCACTACTGACATTTTGTTTCTTTTGGACTATGATAGTTAGACTTTGGATGACACATTATTACCTCCTATGGACATTGATATTTTGATCCTTAGACTATTTGATTTCATGTTATGTTATTGGGACATTGATACCTATATCATTAGGCTATATGATGATTCCTTACGATATTATTAGGATACTAATATTCTAATTATTTTTCATGATGTTATTTAGATATGCTTACTTACCTTCTTGATGATCCATATGTCATGATTAAGGCTTATGTTATATTCAAGTGAATGTTTGATTTTTGAATTGTGGTTTCCATATGGTGCTAGATTATCATGTCTTAGCATATTGAGAGTAACATTAAGAATTCATGTATCATTTATAGGAATAAACTAGAATTGTATACTTATATTATATTTGATGCATTTCTTAATGTAGATTAATTCCATAATTTTCTTCCTAAATAAATGATCATAATGTTTTACTATCTAGACTAGAGAATTGCTACAAATGTGAAGTGTATAATGTGATATGAATTGAAATACATATTTCATATTAGTTATGTTCTTCATGGATGATAGAATCTATGTGATTTATATTTATGTTATCATTTTATCACCTTATCTTTGGACTATTGATATTTGCAATAAGTGTGCAGGAAAGAAGCCCATGGATTTATGGAGAACCTTGCTAGGTTTTTGAAAAACCAAGGTTAACCCTAAGGAGGGTATAACCTTTTTACCCTTGTATTTTATTTGTAAAACCAATTTGTGTGTATTATTGTGATTTTATAAAAAGTTTTTTTTTTTTTTGATGGCTTGCCAAGTGTGTTGTGTGTGTTGTGGTGTGACTTGAGACATTTTCTCTTTCGTAGCATGCATAGTGGGATGGTAGGTGGTTGAGTGAACCAAGGAGTGGTTGGGTAGGATTTTTTTTCCCTAGGTGTATTTATGGGTCCAAGAGGGATGTTTTCCATGCTAGGTCGAATGCACACCTTTTGTGAATTTCTAGGAGGTTTACACCATCCCTAGGGGTAGTTTGAGGCCTTATTTTAAAGCCCATATAATATACGAGGGGGTAGGGGCATTTTAAAGTATTATAAGCTTCCCTAGGCATTGAAAAGAGCACCTAAAATTGTAGATTCCCAAGTTGGTCAAATTTGGAAACTTAAGCATATGAAAAAAACATTCTAGGGGGAGAGTTTTGGGAGATCTAAAAATCTAAGTGGGGGTACTTTTGGGAAAGGGAAAAACAAGGAGAAGAAGATAGCTTAGGAGGAGGATTGCTAGTAAAAGAGAGGGAGCTCAAATTAGCTTGGAAACCAGGTTGGTAACCTTATGTACCCTTGCTATGAAAGCTTGCTGTCAAGTATGTTATTTTTTTATTGTTTTATGCATGTGATTTTTTTGTAATGTAGTTGTAATATGGTGTGTTGTAATTTTGTGCTATGTAAGGTTGAGGGATCATGTTTCAGTTTTGGTGTGTGGGTGTATTGTGATTTACTTTTTGTTGTGAATTCATGTGTTCTTGTTGCAGTTTTCTATTTTGGGAGTGACAAGGTGAGTCTCATCCCTTGGGAGGGAAAGAGAGCCTTGTGAGGGCATGCATGTGTTGTTGGGTTACCTTGTGAAGGCATGTGTATACAATGTATAGCCTAGTGAAGGTATAGTTGCAGGTGGAGTCTCCCCAGCATTCATTTTCCACCCTTACCCCTTGGGATGGATCTACATGTGATCCTAAGTGGTCTACCTTGGTTGGGAATTTTTGTGGTTTTATTTGTGAACTATAAAATGTGTGGACAATTTTGTAATGTGAGCATTGTACTATAAATGGTTGTTCATAATGTGTGTCCACCTAGTTAAGGTTCTCCCAGCTCAGGGGTGGCCTTGAAAAGGCCTAAGGTTGGGAGGAGAGTACCATGGGCTTGTTGGTGTGTGTTTTATTGCAGGTTGTTGTCTATGGATTTGAAGACTTGAAGAGAAGAAGGATGTTGTCTTATTTCATGTGCAGCAAAAGCATACTTCCATGTAAATTCTTATTGTATTAGGGAGAGTCACCATTGGGTAACCCTCTGTCTTGTGTTATATGATAGCTTGTAAGCTGGAAATTGTATAAGTGGATTGTATAGGTGGACTGTACTTGTTAATATGTTGCTACATTCAGTGATTAAGTGATTAAAGAAATTTAAATGTCATGCACTATTCTAGAGTAGATAGAAACAAGTAAAGTTCTTATATTTTGTTTCTAATACTATTCTGAAAGAAAATGTGTGTATCTCCATTGAATTTGCTACATTTGGTTATTAAGACATTGTGTTATAATTTCAAATAATATTCTAGTTGGAAGGAATTAAAGTGGTTAGTGAAGTTAGTTAGTTAAATGTATTATAGTAATGTACATCAATATTGTAGATAAAGGAACAAAGAAAAAAAATGCTTTCATAAATTTTTTAAAAATAAAACAATAATAATATTTACATTTGCTGGTTTCTTTGACTGTAATATCATGGTGCACTACAATTGTGTCCAACTCCTCTAGGCATTTGATCCACTTGGCATTAGTTATAGTTTTAACTTCAAAAGCTACTTTGGATATCTCTACTTCTAATTTATAAAGTATGTCTATCATATCATAACGGTAGTGGCACTTGCTTCATTATTACAAAAAGACAAAAACCTAGGATGATCAAGGATATTATCAAATGATGATGACTATTCCACGTAGTCCTTGATTTTTCCTTCATTATTCAAGATTGTAGGCACAAAATTTGGTGTCCTGGTGGCAATTACTTTCATTTTACTTTGTACTTGCTGCATCTTCCCCCTAAAGAAACCATTTAAATCTTTTACCTTATGGATTTCCTTTCTCATACTCACAATGGTTGCTTTTGGTAGGTCCTTCTTCTAAGGAAGTATGGTGATTATGCTGTCAAAAAATTGAATGTAAGGGCCCCATGTGCTGAATAGTGGAGATAATGGGGCAATTGCCTCTACATATTTGTATTCCGCTCCTTCTAAGGCAATATAACTACCATGCACATTTTGTGAAACTATCTTCAATGCATTGATCAGATGGACTAATAAAATCTACAAAGCTCTGATCTCCATATCCTTGATGGCTTCTAACTTTTCTTCATTAGTGTCCATAGGCTAGCCTGATGTTTCCCCTATCTCAAATACCTAGCCCTTTGTCTGCATTTCTCTATCATGAACCTTTGTAATAGTTCTGACTGATAACCCTTTTTTTATAGGATATCGGCTTTCTTCATTTCCTCTTCATAACTCCTTGTCCCAATAAATTTCTCATAGGTCTTTTCAAGCTGAGCTTGAAGAATGTCCATTTTATGCTTACCCATTAATGCTACTAAGGTTTGCATTCCCAAAATTTGGTCACTAGATGTAGATTGCACATGCCAACATATAAAATTTTCCCTGGGGGACTCTTTTATTTCTATGAGAGTGGGATTATCATCCTCTGGCACTAAACTCCATATAGCCATTATCTGGGCGTCTACATTAGACCTTGACCCCATTATCTCCCCATAATGGTTTTAAACTTCAAAAGAAATTGATTTCTCTTGTCTTCTTATTTGATCAAGTAAAAATGAAGAGTTAGATCCCATCCTCGGAAGATAATCATCCCACTTCTTTTGACTAAGTCTCTAGCCTCTTTAGTAGTGAAAGTTTCACTAGCAGGGTCATATTCCTGCAACTTTTGTACTAATTCAATAACCTTTTCATCTAAATCTCCAGGTTTCATACTCATTTTTAATTCATTTCTCTTTATTTTAAAAAGAAAGCTTTTAAATTCATTTGACTTAATAAAATTGTCATCATCCAAAAACTCCTTGGCTTCAATGATTCTATCATCAATCATTTGTGTCTCTAACTGCAATTTCTTTGCCCTTTTCTCACTCCTAGACACCTGAGGCATTAGGAATCTTCTTCTAATATCATCAAAGTACTTATTTCCCTTTGGAAAAATCTGAAGTGCCTTTTGCTCAGTGTGGTCTGGTATTTCTACCATATTTTGCTTCTTATGTCTTTGTTCTACCCATGCAGAAATCTCAAGAACATCTTGAACATTTTGTTCAATCTATTCATCTTTAGATTGATCCTCTTCATTAGATATTGACTATATATTCATCATCAGTATACTCTGGATCAATCTTCCTCCTGATTGCTTCAAGAACTTGAGCTACCAACTGATCAAAATTGTTAACACACTTATCCAGTTTGACCCAATATTCTTCATTGGGATAAAATACTTTGAAAGATGTGCCTGCCTTTCCCATTTCTTACTCATAGCTAACAATGTCTCTAATTTTTACCATTCTTTCCCTGCATACATCCTCATTGAATACATCAACAATAATATCTTCTTCCCACATAGGCTTGGTAGGAGGCAGATTGGATCTCCTCGTGTTTTTCAAAGCATGACTTATTACATTATAGGGGTCATAGGTTCTAGTTGGCCCAATTGGCATCTTATAATATTGCAAGAAATAATTGGTTTGCTTAATAGTATTCTTGCCAATCTCAAAAACCCCCAATTTGGTGCATCTACATAAAAACGTCCCTTTCTTGACACCCTTTACTAAATACTCCCTATTTAAAGAAATTATCTGCCAAAAAATTTCTACCAATCCTAACCTCTCAGGAACATACTTGGGAAAGATGTGAGGTAGCTGAGGACAACCAAAGATTCTTATAACAATATAATCTTCAAACAAAAATACACTACCCCAATCATGAGTCAATTGTTTTCTAGCATCAAAATACCATTTAGGTCTAACAATCTTCCTAACACTTCTAGGGACTCTTTCAATCACACAACCTATCATTTTTAAATATGGATAAACAAAGTCATTATAGAAGGAGATAACATTTGAATATGGATAGTACAATTGCCATACTCGTGTCCATCTTTGTATTGGTAGCTTCTCTCCCCATTCTTGTGTTGACTCAAAGATGCTTTGATAAAAAAAATCAACATTCTTTGCCAGAATAAGGTGCACGAGGAGAGAGCAGTGAAGGAACTTAAAATCCTCTAGTTCTCCTTATTGGGCAATAGAAATTTGTTTGTGAATAATCTCAATGATGCATTCAACAAAATCATATCCAACATAATGATAAGGTCTTGAATATTCAAAGCCATGATGTTGTGTGCCCCTAAAGCATTCATGGTCCCATCTGGACCTAAGACCTTGTCAATACCAAACAGAGTATTCTAAAAATACCTCTAAAAGAAATCCAAGGGCATGAATTCATCAATATCTTTCCTCTTTGAAATTTCTCCTACATCCTTCTTCACCTTGGGGATGTGCCAGGTCATGTTTTTACCCATATTGAAACTTTTATGTTTCTTGAAATTCACATTAAGATCTTTAATATCAATGGGCAATGACATAGGTCCACCCAAATCAAATGCTTCTATGAATGTATCTATGTCCAATGCTAAAAAAACACTTCTATCCTTCTTGTGAAATGACTTATTTACAAGATTGTAACATTTGATTAATGCTTTGACCAAATCCATGTCTACAAAAACCTCTAACACTATCAATTTTCCCAAGTTTCTTACCCAAGGTTACAATTTGGAACTTATTTTACTCTATTCTTGTAGAAAAACCAAAACAATTCATACCCATTTCTGTTAGGGACAAAAGTGTCTTTGCACATTACATATGGGTCTTTGAAAATGAGGTCATTTGCATTTTGAGCATTTGTATAACCAGGCAAGATGTGCATCTATTATTCTACAAATGTACTTGGAACCCTTGGGGGAGTGTCTAGTACTTCAACTACCACTTGTACAATCAATTCTCCTTCTCTTTGGGCCATTTTCATAAATACCTTTGCTGATTTTGTGTATTCTATTTGGAAAAACTGTTCAAAAATCAACTATGTACTTGAAATTGCTCAAAAATTCAAATAATTTTGAGGAAATGGTAACAACAACCTATTTTCTTCTAGGTTTTATCAACTTCTATGATGAAAGTGTGGCTTTAATTTGCATTTAAGGGTGGCACACTTGAAAACCTAATAATCTTCATAAAATAGACTAAAACTATGCCTTTTAAAATTTCGTACATCCTTTTCATATTTTTCCATTGAAAAAGCTATTTTATGCTTTGAAACTAATAAGTGCGCTTGCCACGAACAAATTCATTTTTCCATTTTGCACCAAAAACTTCCTTTGTCACAAAAAGACTTGTGACACTCAGAACCCTTAGCTTTTATTCTACTGCAACTTCGTAGCTATATATAATTTCACCTTCATAGCCATTGTGATCTTGCAACAAGCTCTTAATTCTTAACACCTCACAACCTTGCTATGGTTAAGCCTTTGGAACACTTTATGCTTGCGACCTTGTGATGCTTCAAAATTCATTTGACCACTCTTTCACAACTCTGAGACTGAGCATCCATCTTAATTGTGTGCTAATGCACTTAACATTTTGTACTGACCTTTTTCTTTGATTCACACACTCACAACTGCATATGCCTTAGACTAAAACAAACATGCAGATATGCACCCTCCTTTGTTTCACACCATCACGACTTAGCCCATTTGAAATGTTCATGAAACATAAGAGAAGAAATATTTTTAGACTTACGACGAGGAAATACACATGGAAACTACATACTCCTTTCCTTTTTTGAAAAATGAAAATACAAAAGAGCTTGCCTAGGGTTTTCTCAAATGCTAACACAAGTTTATAAACCCTAAATCATTCTTTCATAATTCTTCCTAATTTTTTAGAGTTTCACACAAATTGGCTGAGCAAAAAATTAGGCTATCAAATTCAAAGAAGTATTTATCAAATAAAAAGATTCATCAAGCTTGCATGTGGTATTGGAAGAACAATCATTTGATGCACTTGAAGGAAGACTAAATTCAATAATTGAATGTGATTCATCCTGTTTCAATTGAGCATGTTTTATAACTAAAATAATCATTAGAGAGATAGAAAAGATAACAGATGAAGAGCTAAGGTTGGTGTAGTTAGTATGAGGTATTTCATGATGATTCGGAGCTATGGTTAAGAAAGCATGTTATTTGGAGATCATTTTTTAACACACAAAAGAAAACACGTTTACTAGTAACTAGAAACAACTTTTTATGAATTGCATACTTGTGCAATTGATTTAGGGATTGATTTGGTAAGACATATAGGATGTGATGGACATCTTATGTATCATTTGAGCATGTGAAGAGTTAAGGAACAGTAAAGAGAAAATTGAAGGCAAGTTGAAAGAGTTTTCAAGGGCGAAGTGCAAAAATCCCTAGCTACGCATAATCGAGCTATTTATCATTTGCATAATTAAAATTCTAAGGTTTTAATCTAAAATAATGACTACACAAATAGTTTGTGATGTGAATTAACACCATAGATATGATTTGAAAATATACCCTTATGTGTCTTTGGAAGATGATCCATTTGAAGAATTTTCAGAAGTTCCCTCAAATGTATTGTATGTAGAAGACATTAGATCCTACATTCATTATAAGTTTGAAAGCATTGGTGATTATGACATTCATAAGGAGATGAATTAAGTATGCAACAATGACCTATCTTTGAATCAAGGATTTGAGTACTTGGATGAGATAAACATCATCAAACATGTGTTTTATACTAAATTTGACAATCATGAGTTGACTAGGATAATTCTAAGTTGAATCCATGAGGACATGTTTTTGGGTAGGATATATCCCTGTGATGATAGATAATGATATGATTCATAAGCTGGCATATTTAAGTAATGAAGGACACAACCCTATTAGTGAGAAATGTCAAGAAGATTGTAGAAACTACTCTAAAAACCAAATCAGATAACAAGAACATGAGTTTAGATCTAATTAAGGAAACAAATTTAAGATTGTTGAGTAAAATCATTAGATACAAAATGAATTACAGTTCTAGGATAAACTTTGTGCCTGCTAGACTTATATATGCAACGTATCTTATGTCTATAAAGAAAGAGAAAGTAAACATGTGTGAGATTCTAAAGCAATTTTTTTTGGATAACATTGAGAGGATTAAAAAGAACAAAAATGTAGTATTCATATTTGAAGCCTTTATCACAAATTTATTTTTCCAAGTTATGAGAAAATTTCTTGGAATGCCTAACTATGAATGGAATGGAAAAAAGTGTACAATTAACCTAGTCACACATCATTAAAAAAGACATTGCGAAGAAGGAATAACTCAGGATATTACAAGAATGATGAGAAGTTTCTAGTTTGAGATGAAACAAAGATATAGAATTCAACCCTCTTTAGTAGAAAAGTACAAAGATGTTGTTTTATGGTAGATACAGATGTAACATGCATGGAGGTAGCAGAGCCTAGAGTCAAATTCATTGACCCTATGGGCTATGAGATGGCAAAAGACCTAATAGAAGGATATGTGAAGATATTCCTTGAATTTAAAAGAGATGAAGAGTGTCCTAGATGGGGGACATATGAAGAAAAGATGAAAGAAGTGCATATTGAGCTATATAGTAAAGATATCAAGAAGAAAGTTAATAAGAAAATTGAAACTGTACTAAAAGAAATAGGTATGACAAAAGAGGAACTTAGAGGAGCTATGGAAATTACCAAAGAACTAAAGGCAAGTGGTCAATCAGTTTCACACCATTGCTAGTAGCAAGAGTACTAGAAGGAGCGGTAGTGGCAAGATCCTCGTCACAAATTCCTAGTGCGCCATATGCCATAGTCTCATAGGTACAACCTATTGTTGTACATACAACACAAAAGAAGAATGATGAAGAGGATGTGAGCATTGTAAAGGTACATCCAACCACTCGTCCTAGAACCAGAAAGTCCACAAGAGTAATTGAAGTTAAGAAGGAGAAAATAAAACCTCCAAAAGAATATAGAAGAGTTGAATATATGGCTACATGACCTAGAAAGAGAAGAAAAACTCTTACTCCCAGAAGAAAAATACAGATAGTTGAGTCTAAATTAGAGTCATCAGATGAGAAATTAGAGGAGAAGGAAACTGGAGAGAAAAAGGTAGAAACCAGGACACCTATAGGTAGAAAGGCACGGATGCCAGGAATTGAGACATTAAATGATGCCATCATCAACAAAGGAAATTTTGCACAACTTAACAAGTTTTATGATTTGTATTGCATTTTTGAAACATTTGAGTTAGAAAATACTATAATAAGACATTTGATTCTTAATGATAAAAAATTTATAGATATACAAGGTCTTATTCCAACATACTTGAATAAAATACTTGTAAAAAGAAAATAGACTATTGCAAAGGAAGACAAAAAGATAAGAGAGAATCACCTTAGAAAACTTTGTGAAGTTAAAGATGAAAATGACTTGTAAGTTTTTTTGAGTAACGTTGCACCTTTCTTGAGGAATAAGAAAAGGCCTATACTCATCAGGGGAGGAAATTATTAAGAAGTGAACAAGGAAACAGAGACAACAATTATAAAAATGATGTCAAGTCAAGAGAAAGTCAATCAACAAGAAAAGGATAATGATATAGAGGCACATACAAAAAAGGATACAATCATGCTAGAGGTATTTCTTACTCCATAGACAACAAATTCCATAGATATTATGCATATTGATAACAACAAGGTCATAATGGATACATCAGATGATCCTTTTAAGGATTATGGTACAAATGTTGGCAATTTGAATGGTTACACTAGTTCTTAGAATGAAGAAGAAGAAGAAGAAAAGAAAAAGGTTGCAGAAGACAAAAAGAGAAAGGAGATAGGGAGAGAAAAGAAGAAACTTGAAGATGAAATGAAGAAATTAAAGGAGGAAAAAAAGAAAGAAAGAAGAGGAGGAGAAAAGAAAGAAAGAGGAAGAGAAAAAGAAAAAGAAAAAGAAAAAGGAGGAAGAAGAGGAGAAAATAAAGAAAGAAGAAGAGAAAAAGAGGAAAGAACAAGAAGAAGAGGAGAAGAAAAGTCAAGAAAAGAAGGAAAAAGAAGTAGCAATAGCATTAGATGATGATGATGATCAGAAAGGACTCATGTCATCTTTGAGTAAGCTACTAGAGAAAAATAAGAAAGTGCACAATTTGAAAAAGACTCTAACATAAGTGTTGGACATAATGCATAATAGAGTTCCATCACACAAGTGACAATATAAGATTTGTAGTTGAGAGCCAAGGAATTAGTGAAATACTTTGTTGTAGATTTCACAAACCTTTCTGACATTACAATAGTTCAAGCATAAGCCAAGCATGATGTGCAAATTTTTGACATTGTTTGTCAAAATATTAAAAATGACTTAGGAGATCTTGATGCATGTATAAAAGAAATAAGGAAATGTGAACAAGAATGAAAGACACTGTATGCAAACTATGCATTATCATTAAAGTTTACTAAGAACATTGATGATGAGCTAGGGAAGAAGCATGAAGAAATCCAAGAACTAGTAAATCAACTTCAACAACCTAATAAAATGGTAGAAGATATTGAGCCAAAGATTGTGAAGACTTATGATGAAATAAGTCTTATTGAGATGAATAGAGAGAGAATTAAAAAAATATTCTCACTTCTCTGAGAACATTTATCTTTGAAGATAGCATCTCTAGAGAGGTAGATTGAGGAATGTCTTAAGGCAAAGACATCTTTTGAGAAATTTGTCTCCTCAAACTTGAATACAGTGGAAGTAGCATGTTATGGACTTTGCACCATTCTCAACATATCTGAAGGAGTAAAAGATTCATGGGATAACAGTTTTAAGATCCTAAAGACGAGTTTTGATGACTGCATTTCATGCCTATCCACCTGAGCACATAGATATAGATCCACAAGTTTGACTTGCATATAAATTTGGACACCTTTGTCATTGATGTCAAAGGGGAAGTAATATAGGAAAATTATATGATGTATGTAGAAAGGGGGAGCAATAATCATGCAAAGTATTATAGTCAAAGGAGGAGTTAAAATATAATAGGAGATATAAGGAAAGATGGTTATAAAATATGATGATCCACAAATTTTGAAGTTTTGTAAATTTTGTCAAGGCCAAGATTTTTGTAAAGTTTTGATCAACATTTTGGGATTTAGCCAATTTTACCATATATTTCCATTAATGCCAAAGGGTGGGATTGTTGAAAATTTGGCTAAGCAGATGAGTTGTAGTTATCATTTATGGCAACATATATATTGTGTAAAGAGAGCATAATGCGAAGACGAAGGTACAAGAGTTAGAGTTAGAAAATTATCTAAGTATCAACTAAGTTATCTTGCAGAGTAGATACAATTTTGGTATGAATAGTTGACTGAGGCATTATGGGCATGTGCACAGCTAGGTATGGGCAATAGAAGATGTTAGGATGAAGTATTTAAGTGTGCAAGTTAGTATAGTCAGTATAAAATAAGATATGGAAATTTTACCAATTGTGATAGTATGTAGACATGAATAGAGCATAACAGAAAATGTGTACTGATTAGTCAAGAATTTTTTTTTAAAACAAAATAATTAGTTGACTAATTAGGGATGACATCCTAGATGTTAACCCTAAGAGAGTTAATTTTGTATTGTGTCAAGTGTGTGAAAGCTTGAAGGCCGGCTGGACAATGTTTTGTGAGTTACAAAGGTATAAAGGAAGATTATAATACACAAAGTTAAGTGTGCTTCTAAGGAAGACTATGCAAAATTTATGTGATGCAAATTCTGATGTATGATAAGAAGATAGAAAGTTTTGTGAAGAGCAACAAGTGTTTCATCAAATATTGAATATATTAGCAACAAGCAAAGAGGTTTTTGTATCTATGTTTTTTTAATCAAGGAATTACATTGTAAGTTACATGTTTGGGCAGTGGGTTCAACTTGTGAATTTTTTTGTATATGTATATGTACCAAATCCTCACACGGTTAAAGCAACTCCTAATATGGTTGAGGCTTGTAACAGGCCTAAGTCCTCTAACAAGGACCATGACACTATATGCATGTAATAAACTCCTAACAAGGTCAATATCTTTAACTAGATACTTTTGATTAGTGGGTCATTCTGTGGCTAGCATCCCCATAAGGGTTTTCCCTTGGCTTGGTTTCTCTAGTAAACAAAATATGGTGTTATGAGTTCTCTTATTGCATGGTTATATTTACTATTTAGTTTAATTAGTTTGATTTCATATGCAAGTTACAAGGCAATTAATAATATCCAATTTTGGGCTAAAATTTGTAGAATACTAATTCACCCGCCTCTCACTATTCCCTATTTCTAACATACATCCCATCACTCTACTTAGGAGGACAATAAAATAGGCAATATTTGCAATCATGTACCCTCATGCCATATCTACTTTGCTTGGCCTCCTATTGTGCAGGTTCCTGGTGATTAGGTACTTATCCTATACTATGTCCTCCACTTGTTGGTTTTCTCTATATTAGTGGTATACACTCTCATAGGTAATCTATTGGTATTTGTCTTCTTTAGGGAGGTGTTTTTTCCTCAAATTTTTGGTCATATTCCTATTTTTCATTCCCACTCAATGTTGGGAAATCTGACACAATTTGGCTAGTGAGCATGTTTGATCCTTTGAGAATTAAATACCCCTACTCATTAGACCCTACAATAACTAGGTGAGTGCAACTTAACAACAAATATTCACAATGACTGAATGCAAGTTTTCTTAATGATGCTCTTGAGACAACAAGTATATTTCAAGGAGAAATTATAAGCTAAAATTGGATGCTTTGAGAAATGTTGTATGGATGAATGGAAATATAAATGAGAGTGGATGAATGACATACAAATGAATTAGGCAAGGAACCACACAAACTACAATTATATATCGACTTGAATGAACCAGACAAGACCAACCCTTAATTCAATTGGGAAAATGAAGCCAACCTTGCAAGAACTTATCATCAAATTCTTTTGGAGATGACTAATCACACCATCAACTATTAGATAGAAAAATTTAAACATGAAACCCTAGTCTAAATGAATTTAACTCCAACTAAAAGAGGCTAATACGAAAAACATCATATTGCCTCTAATATTTGATAATCAAGAGTGTACATAAAGTTCAATCTATCTAATATTAGTTTGGGATCCAAGAGGACAATATAGTATGCAAGTATTGAAAAACCATTTTACCCAAATTGAGACAAAAAATAGTATCTTTTATTGGTTTTAAAAAAAGTACAATTAATTCATGTTCAGTTGCATTACCTAATCATACTACAATATCCAATCAATATCTCATAATCTTTTTAATGTCTTATTCACTATCTAACTATATCTACTGCAAATGATCCTAGTATCCTTTATAAATAATGAAAGGATGTGTACAAGCTTAAGATCATCACACTATTTCCTATCCTACAACTAAATATATCTAAACACAAATATTTACAATGCCAAGCTAAAAGAGTAATCCAAAAAAAATTGGTTATCATCACCATCTTCATGAAAGGTTGCGTTCTTTGGCTTCAGAGAATAATTAAACTTTCAAAATATGTATCATAATTCTTCTCTAATCTCCCTTTTCTTCATCTGGCAAATGCCTTCAGGCTTGGGATTCATAATAATCTGATTAATAAATTCTTCCAACTCGTGCTCTTGTATGTTATTTTATATATCATACACATGAAGTATTCAATTAGATTATCCTTTAATCAAAGAGAAAAAATAATCTCACTTGTAGTCATTTATAGCTTTGTAAATATTAACCAATATCCTGACATAAAAATTAGATTAGGTTTTAGATCTAAAAAAGGTGAAAACATTAATCTTTTAAGGAAATATTTATTTAATTCACAAGAAACATACAAATCTTCCATAAAAATATTTTTAGAAATGAAATATTTTGAGATATTATATGTTTTTTTGGGCTGGTAATATATAATTTTATTAATATATAAAAGAGAGTACATATGGATCAAAACATTAGTAGACTAAACATCTGCAACCCCTTACATCCTTCTAACTTCCACATCCCCTAACATACTGCCCCTAAACTCATCCATAACTATGACATCATAGACATAAATCTATATCGGCCACCTTACAAGAATCCTTACAACTACAAGACCCCAAACACTAATTACAATTATAATTGCTTGCAACATAGGCAAATTAAGACCCTGATGTCAATGACTGTTGTCACCAAAAACCATGGATCAAAACCACTGGCATTCAACAAATTGCTTCATCTTGACTTCAAACACTTTGTGACCTCCATCCATAACCTCTTCACGCTCATCTTTACATAGGCTCTACTCCATCTTAAAAAAATTGTTACCACCATTATTGTAAGCAAGGCCTTCAAAATGCCTATGCCCATATCCTTCATAAAGATTTCTCTTTTCAAATTCATTAAGACTATAAATCATCAATCTTCTAGATAATCTTTCATGGTCCACATAGAATCAACCTCCTCTAAAGCATATAAAAACCACCACCACCACCTTCATTGAGCCAAAAAAGAAAAAAATTACAAATCTTCAACCAAACATCACACATTTGGAAAAATCACCCTCAACATCATTCTTTGGCATCGAGGGGTAGAAAACCAAAATTAGTGAGGGTGAGCCATAGGGTAACCAATCACACACCTTCCTTGTGCATCTTGAAACCCTTGAATCTCCTTTTACAAATTCTCCCACTCCACAAAAAATTGTGGCTTGTAAGATTCCTAATTATAGTGCGCTGGCCACCACAAAAAGAGTAACAACCCACGGCAAGCCTTTCCTCCTAGTCTACTCAACATTCACTATAATCAAAACCAAACCTGGGTGCAACCTATTCCAAGAGAGAATCCAGTCCTACGATCAAATCACTTGGAAAGAAAGAATACATAACCCACTACACCTCCTCCATCTCATTTAATTCTAGTCCCCAAGCCATAATCATGGTTGCAATATCTACATTAAATTTTTGGTGATGTTTTTCTTTTGGGAATAATGACAGTAAGGTTGCCTTAACAACCCGAATTACTCCAGATGACAGGCATTTGATTAGAAGTTTTAGACCATGATCTATCACCAACCCAAACTGCACCTTGAGATATTCTATGTTAAGAATATATGTATATCAAGATTTAATTTGAAGATAGTAAATATAATCATAAAATTTCAATAGTGCCTCTAAAATGTTTTTCCCTATTGATACATCAATGTACTATGTGAGATATTTTACCTTAATAGAACAAAAATTAATTCAAAATATACCTTGAGAAAAATATCTCACTAATATTTTAAAAGGAATTTCTTTTTATATAAATATTACTCTTTATATTAAAATTAGGGCACTCCTCATAAAGATCTCAAAATACTCATTTCATATTTCCCATGTATTAAGGAAACCTAATATTTTGAAACATCTCTCTCTAAAGCATTTTATTAAAATAAATTAAAAGTATTTAGGGAAATTAAGAATCACAGTTTATAAATACTCATTATTTCCCTAGAACATATTTTTAAAAAAAAATTTATAATAATGATAAAATTAAAGCATTGCTTACCTTTCCTCTCACCTTATCACTACTTCGGGAAGCTAAAATAATTGTGCGTAAAAGCTACTTTCGAGTTCTCGCAAGTCATTTCACACATGCCTTTTGATTTGGATAAACACATTAGGGTAACATTAGCATATGGTTTCATAGTATGAAACTCTATAATATTGAGGAAGAATATTGTGTACACTAATATGTTAGCAAGAAACACTAATCTATTTAAAAACAAAAGCATTAACTAACAAAACTAGTATAAATTTTAGATGAGACAAAGTGAGGTCCTCAAATGAGAATATGAGCCATGGATAGGCTCTCTCAATGAGGATGATCACTTGATTAGTAGATGTGTCCTTTGATATGGATTTGGGATGTATGCTCAAGCTTCCAAATGCTTCAATGGAGATGGATTTGGGATTTTTGGTGTGGATATGTGAAAATGGTATGAACTTGGCTTCTCAAACTGAAATGGTAACTTTAGCTTGAGGATTTTGATGAAATGGCTTGGGAGGGGATCCAATTTATAGGCTAAGGGCTTGCGAGATGGAGGGGTAAGATGCAAGGATGGCAAGATGGTGAGGAAGGGCTAAGATGCACTCAAAGGGGAGCACATGGATTGTGCTTGTTTAGCACCAATAGGGAAGTGACACTTGTCACAAGGAGGATGAGTGTGAGAGGATAGGAAATGGGTTGGTCAAGGGCTTGATGAGGGTGGTTGAGTATGTAAGAGTCATGAGTGAGGATGTAAGAGCCATTTATGGCTTTGTAAGAGCATTCATGGCTTGGTGGTTGGGATATTTTGAGGGGAGACTTTGGTTTGGTTTAGGAAAGTCTTAAGCTTGCTTAGGAATGTGCAAATGATTAGGGGATGGGTTAGGCTTGGGTTAGGATTAGATTAGGGATGTTAGAGATGTGCAAGTGGATGGCATTCATGAGGGTGGGTGAGTTAGTGGCTAAGCTTGGTTAGTATGGGTGGATGGGGTGGATTAGGCTAAATGGAGGATTTAGGATAGTTTAGGGGCTATTAGATTTGAGGGCTTTATTTATCAAATAGATTTATTTAATAAATGAGGATTTTGGAATTAGATAGGATTAATTGACAAATAGTGGGTTATTTGATTTATCAATTAGGACTATAGATGATTAATTAAATTAATCAACTAGGGGATGGCAAAAGATTTAATTAAATAGGAATTTAATTAATGATGCCTTTAGAGATAGCTAAATAGGATTATCAAAGTAGTGTAATTGAATCTAGGTGTCTACATTTTGCCCCTCTTTGACATAGTGTTGAGACAACACTATTTCAAAGAAGTTCAAAAGGAGACAACACGAGGAAGATGTTTTAGCAACAAGGTTGCCCCAGTCTCGTATAAGAAGAGGAGAGAGTAGACTTAGAGATGCCCTTTCAAGAAGGCGGTGGGGAGAGAGGATGAGGGTCGACGGCTTCTTGGAAAGCAAAAGAAAGCAAGACGAGCAGAGACACAGATTGGCAAAGAGAAGGGGCAAAATTAGCTCAAACTCTCACGATGGGAGAATGATAAAGGAGAATTAGATGCACAAGAGGAAGCAAGCGTAAGACTTTAGGGAAGGTGGAGAATGAAGGGGCGGGGTGCTATAAAAAGGAATCTAGGATAGGGAGAAGGAGTGAAGGGGTGGAGCGTGATAAAAGGAGATGAGGAGGAAGGGATGGATGATGGGAAGATAAAATGGTTTGGATGGGCGATAATGGAGAGGAAAGGAAGTACTACCACATAGTTGAGCACAAGATTTAATATAGGAATGTTGGTTAATGGCCAAGGTTACTAAGAAAAACATGGCCTTTTTACCAACTTTCCAGAGGATGTAGGAACAGACACAAAACAAACACACAAGGATTGCCCCAGCATTGCACATGAATCCCAAAGGAAGTAGCGTAGAATCGATACTGGGTAACCCATAAGTAGAAAAGAAAAACAAACAAAAGATCGGATCAAGACCTTTTGCGTAGACTACCCCATTCGCAGTAGACCATGATATGGAAGATCGTGGCAACCTTGAGGAGGGAACAAAAAGATTGCTTGGAAAAGATACTTGAAGACCCAAAAGGGAAGAAGCCAAATAAAAAATAAAGCAAAAATTTAAAAGAGAACCGTTTGCCAATGAGATGGGTAGGATGAGGTACTAACGGACCAAGATCAGACAGGAGGAAAGCTATATCCTACAAGGATACATCAGAGAGTACCTAAGCTGAGGGATAACACCTTGGGGATAGGAGATTGAGCTAAAGGATGCAGCGAAATAACTAATCAAGATTTGTTACAAGTGTACAAAGTTGTTTGGTGTTGGTTTTGCGGAATGAGAATGTGTTTTGGAAGGGTGGGATGACCAAGAGGGGTAGGCAGGGCACCGGGGTGGGCTATAAAGGGTGAAGAGGGGGCTAGAAGGGGTCATTTGCAGTTAGATTGAGGAGGAGAGGAGGCACAAGGTTAACAAAGGGTGGTAGGGGGAGAGGTAGGAGGATCGTCTGCTGGGGGAGGAGATGATGGGTTGGCAGGCCGGCACGCCTCGCTAGAGCAGGCACACGTAGTGATGAGCCAGCTACTCTGAGATACGCAGCAGGAGAGAGATCAGCTCTGGGTAGAGCGAGATCAGTTTGGACATGAGCAAGATATAGCCCAGGGGTAGGAAGACAGGGTAGGTGTGGAGGTGGGGAGGCTACAGATAGAGGTGGGCCGGATGGAGGGGAGGTTGGATGCTGTGACTGCAGAGCGGCAGGGGGTGCAGGCTAGATTAGATACCCTCTAGCAGGAGTGAGATAGGTTGGTGGTGGAGGTGGCGACCTTACGGGCACAGGTGGCAGTGGGAGGGGGTTTGGAGGAGCTTTAGAGACTGTGGGTAGAGATGGAGGACTTGAGGGAGAGGGTTGGGTTCTACCAGGGGAGGTACCATGCGGCAGTGCTAGCATCACAGATTGAGCATTACAGGCAACCGACTCGGTCAGGCACAACAGGTACCCATACAGGGATGCAGGGAGGAGGGGAGAGTGGATGGAGCACTGGGGGAGAGAGTGCAGGCGGGTCTTGGCACACAGGGCATAGTCAGAGGGCAGGGCCAAGCCAGTGGCGTGGGATGGGAGAGGAGGCAGAGAGCTCTGGGATAGGGGGAGGTCTGATGGGGCCACCAGTTCCGCCACCACTAGCACCAAGGGCTGGGAGAGGGGAACAGGAGGTGACTGATGATGCAGGGATGATGGGTTGACCATCGATGAGCAGGCATCTCTATTTGGGATACTGAGTATCATGTATATATCAGCTTTTTGAGACACATTTTGTGCAGGCTTAGACCCGTTTGTACTATATGGACATTGTACACTGATGGAATTTTACTCTTTCATTCTTTCATCGATATATAGATATAATGATTCTAGTGTTATATGTGTTATGGACTGGTGGGGTTTATATATAGTGGTTGATAGTGATGTTTTGATGGTATTGCTGACGATTGGTGATGCAGGATGCGACATGTGCTATGATGTTTTGATTGTGCTGACAGTTTGTGATGTAGGATGTGATTTTTGATGACATTGTATACATGGTATAATATGATTTTGATATGATTCAGCTATGATAGTGTAGATATGATGTGATGTGATTTTGATCTATGATATCGCAAGAGTGATGTGATTTGATGTGATCCTTAATGACATGTTTTTCCTTATGATATTGTAGATGTGATAAGATTTTCTATATGATAGATATCATGTAGTATGATAGGTTTTAGATATGATCCTGATGATGTGATGTTGCTTTATGATAGATGTGATGTGATCCCGAGAAATTGATTGCTTTGGAGAGTATTTGATATGATGTTGTATGATGATAAGTACAAACGATAACATAAGTGACAAATGTAAAATGAATCACCAACTAAAGGATAATCACCAGATTTATGATTGGAAAAATAAATATAATGACACTTTTAACACAAACTAAAGATGGATAAAAGATCTAAATGAATTACAAACTAAAAGAAAATGGAGTATGACTTAATGATGAACTACAATGCTAAAATAAAACCTATCCTAATGATAAATGTCAACAAAAATGAATCATAATCTAATGCTAAAAATGAACTATAATCTAATGATGAATGATAATGCTAAAATGAACTATAATCTAATGATGAATGACTTATGTTTAAGATGGACTAGAAGAGAGAACAGTAAACTTATGATATGCTACAAAGAACACAAACTAAAAGGTACACCTGAGATTTATGATAAGCAAGTGAGAATAACATAAAAGACTGAATGCGATGATATTTCGTGATATGATAAAGGATACAAGCTATGATAATACAACATACGAGTTTTTAGGAGATGCAAGACAAACAATGATGGTGGAATGGGATAACCAATGTTTGACTTATGATAGCGTTCTATGATGTGAAAAGTAATCATAGGAGATACTGACTCTAAGGAGAATAATGTTGGAAAAAGAGTGGCCAACAAACTCATAGTCAGGAGGATAGCAGATATTTCTAGAGCTAGGATAGTAACTTATGATAGGGATCACATCATGATGAGAATAAGATAAGAATTTATGTTCAAGTCTTTGAATCAAATGATTCTGAGGGTGGAAAAAGTGATAGTTCAAGGGAGAGGGGTGATGGCAAGGAGGAGGAAGCTTGAGCATGGGGTACTTCGTGAGGAAGTATCACTATGTAGTGTGAACACTTAATTTGATATAGGATCGTTAGGGATCTTCCAAGGTTATGAAGAACATCAAGGCCTTTTCCCTAAAATTCCATAGGACAGACTCAAACAGGCATGCGAAGATTGCCCCAGCATCACACATGAGTCCCACAGAGATCAGTGTTGGAATGATGCTAGATGATCCACAAACAAATGATATTACCCAAGTGCATCATGTTTTATTGAAAAGATGAAAGCATGTTGGAAATATGCAAGGATAATATCAATTGACTCTTAAGCAGTGAAAGACTGTGACCGAAACCAACCTCCTTAGTTGCTCCAGTCAAAACACACCATGATATGAAATGATCATGGCGATCTTGAGGAGGAAACAACAAAAGGTACGTAGAAACAAACAACCAAAAAGAGAAACAACAAAAGACTCCGCAAAGTGCAAAAGAAACCTTTTTCCAAAGAGATCAACTGACGAGCTACTAATGGGTTGCAACAAGACCTAGACAGTATGTATAAGTGGGACTAGTTAAAGACATGGGAAGTTGAGATGGAGTAGCAAAACATAGTAGTAGATATATGCGTGACGGGGGAAAGTTCAGGATGAGGAGATAGCATTGTTATAATACATGGTTTTGTTGAGGTGGGTTTATGTAAAGCATGATTTATGTACAGGGGTCCAGATACTGTTGTATTCACATAGGTACGGTATATGGGAGACAAGGGTTAGTGCAGGATGCATGAGACACATGTTATATGGGTTGTATATGCTACATATGGTAAGGATAAAAAGCACAAAATAGGGTAGATCTAGCAGAGTACAATGGTAGGATATATCAAGTATGGTACATGGGATGCTATAAATAAGATGGGATGTTACATAGTGCAAAGTGCTAGAGGATGATGTTGCAAAGTATGGCGAATAACGATAAGGAACACCTTGGAAAAGCTGGTGGGATGAGTGAGAAAATATGGAGGGGTGATAAAGGGGTGTGTATCGGTGATTGATAATAGAAGAGCTGTAGTACACCTGGTGCCTATTTGCTAGGTTTTCACCACTAACCTATCCAAGGCACTTGAATTACCAAGTTTTCACCATTGGATGCTTTATTTTTGCTTTATGCCTTTTTTCTTTCCTTGATTTTGCAAACTCTATCCTTTAGGCATAGAATTTCTTTAGGTGAATAATGTTAGTAGGATCATTTAGGACTTCACCTTCAAGGGTGGATAACTGATAGGTTCCTGAGCCAAAAGATGTTGTGACCACATAAGGACCAAGCTAGGTGGGCTTGAACTTGCCTTTCTTTTCGTGGTCAGCTTGAACCTTCATATTCTCTTTAAGGACCATGTCACCTTCTTGAAAACTATGCGAATGGACTTTCCTATTGAAATTACGCTTGAGGTGACTTTGATAGACCATGAGATGGTCATAGGCCTGTTGCCTCTTTTCATCAAGTAGATCAAGCTGAGTAAGTCGAGCCACTCTATATTCCTCATCAGATATCTATCCTCAGAGAGAAATGCAGAGTGATGGGAGTTCAACCTCAATAGGCAGGACTGCTTTAGCACCATAGACCAAGAAGTATGGAGTTGTGCTAGTGGCTATTCAGAATGAAGTGTGGTATGCTCATAGGGCGAGATTAATTTGCAAATGCCAATCATGGCCAGAGTCATTGACAACTTTCTTGAGGATTTTGAGGAGGGTTTTATCAGTTGCCTCAGCCTGACCATTACTTTGTGGGAAATACGGGCTCGAGAAATGGTGGTGGATGTGGAGGGAAGTGCACAATTCCTCCATATTTAGGTTTTCAAAATTACCTTTGTGGTCTGTGAAAATGGTAGCTGGGATGCCAAAGCGACATATGATATGATACAATATAAACTTGGACACCTGAACTCCCATGGCAGTAACAAGGGGGACTACCTCGACCCACTTAGTGAAATAATCAGTGGCAGTGATTATCCACTTGTGCCCTTCTGAAGAAAGTGGTGCAATAAGACCAACAAGATCAAATCCCCAGCAGGAAAAAGGCCATGGTGGTGCAATGGGTTACAAGTCTTGTGCTAGAGCCTGGATTAAATTAGCATGTTGTTGACAAGGTAAACATCATTTCACAAATTCACATGCATCTTGTTCTAGAGTAGGCCAATAATATCCAGCCCGAAGGATCTACTTTGCTAGCACCATCCCGCTCGTGTGAGCACCACAAAGTCCAGTGTGTACCTCTTTGAGAGCCATTGCAGCCTCATTTTGATCTAAACATCAAGAGAGAGTATCGTGATAACCATGATGATATAGGGTTTGGGCAATGACAGTGTAACGGGAAGCTTTGCGAATAAGGTTTTGGCGTTAGGTTGGTGTGAGGTGAGGAGATATGATACCATTTAGTAGGTAGGCATGAATTTCATGGTACCATGGAGATTGGGGACCAACCAAGATACAAACCCATGTTGATTCATCATTCTCATATGCGGGTTCGTGCAGCTGCTCAACCAAGAATTCATACTGCGTAGCTTTGTGTGGTATTTCTAAGAGAGAACCAATAGTAGCCATAGCATCAGCTACCTTATTCTAGAGTCGAGGTATCTATATGAATTGGATCTGAGTGAAATGCTCCTTTAGTTGGTCAACCAGGTCTTTGTAAGGTAGTAACTTGTCATCCTTGGTTTGATATTCATCCAAAGCTTGTTTGATGATAAGCTGAGAATCACCATAGACCTAAAGCTCTGTGATATTCCATTCAATGGCAATTTTGAGTCCTGCAACAAGGGCCTCATACTCTGTAATGTTATTGGTACACTGAAATTATAGTTTTAAAGATTTAGGGATATAATTCCCTTGAGGTGTAACCAAACATATGCCCACACTGGAGCCATGAGATGTATAAGAGCCATCAAAATATAGCTTCCAGAGTGATTGTTTTTCTATCAAACAGAGGTATTCGTCTAGAAATTCCATAATGAGTGGGTGATATGCAACTAAGGGGGCATCGGCCAAGTGATCTACAATAGCCTAACCTTTGATGGCCTTTCTATCAACATATTGAATGTCAAACTCACTAAGAAGCATAACCCATTTTTCTAGGCGTTCGGTGAGTACTATATGAGAGAGCATATATTTCAATGGATCAATCTTTGATATCAGTTGTACAGTATGACTCAACATGTAGTGATGTAGCTTCTGGGTGGCAAACACTACTACTAAGCATGCCTTCTCCATTGGTGTGTAGTTGAGCTCATATCCCACTAATGTTCGACTGATGTAATAAATAGCTCATTCCTTCCCTACATTTTCAAGTTGTGCTAGCAGAGCACCTAATGCTGTAGGAGTAGCTGTGATGTACAATATGAGTGGGTGCCCTGCAACTGGAAGAGCCAAAATAGGTGGATTAACTAAGTATTGCTTGATGAGCTCAAAAGTGTGCTGGCAAGCTGGGTCCCATTTGGGTCCCATTTGAAATTTTGATCTTTCTTAAGCAAGTGAGTGAAAGGTTGACACTTATCAGCAAGCTGAGAAATGAATTGCCGAACTGATTGGAGTTTTCCTTGCAAAGAATGAAGGTGCCTGAGTGTCTTAAGGGAGCCATATCCATGATGGCTTTGACCTTCTTAGGGTCAATCTCAATATCGCGCTGTGACACAATGAAGCCTAGGAGCTTTCCTGAAGTAACACCAAAGACACACTTCTTTGGATTATGAGATGATATTCTGCCAGTTGGTTAAACACTTCCTCGAGGTGAGATAAGTGGTCCAAAGCATTGAGATATTTGACTAGAATATCATCCATGTAATCCTCAAGTATCTAATGGATTAGGTCACGGAAGATGACCGTCATTTCCTGTTGGTGGGTTGCCTCGATGTTCTTTAACCCAAAGGGCATCATATTGTAGCAGAATGTGCCCCAAGGTGTAGGAAATGATGTCTTATGCTGATCTTCTTTTGCTATACGAATCTGATTATATCTAGAGAAACCATCCATTAGTGACAAGAGTTCATGACTTGCGGTGAGATCCAAAAAAAGATATTTTGCAATGGAAAGTCATCCTTTGGACAAGCTTTATTAAGATCCCTGAAATTTATGCAAATTCTAATATCACCAGAGGGCTTGTTAACAGGTACCATATTAGAAATCCATTTAGAATAATCTATTGGTTGAATGATTTTGGCCTCCAACAACTTCTCTAGCTCTGCTTTGACTAATAAAGCCACCTTGGGGTGCATTTTTTGAAGTTTCTATTTGACGGGCTTGGCCCCTAGATCTACTGCCAGATGGTGTACAACTAGTTTGGGGTCCAACCCCGGCATATCCTGATATGACCATGTAAAGTGGCCTATATTTTCACGGAGGACTTCAAGAAGAAGCTCTGCTTGTTCAGGTGGTAAAGAGGCTGCGATGTATGTAATATGTGGTACTCTGTTAGACTGATATCTATAGGTCGAGTTTCTTCTGTTAAAACTGAAGATATAGGAGGTCGATGCTCCTGTGGGGGCAGTATGAAATCTCCATCCTCAGGTGCCTCTGAGAGGTTTTCACCGTTGGATACATCCTTTATTTTTATTTCATTTTTTGAGTCACCTAATGGCGCTCCAGAGGAGTTCTCACCATGGGATGATTTTCTCTTATCTTTTTGCTTTTTTGTTTCTTTTGGGATTTCATTTTTGTGACTAGAGATTTCCTCCTCGTCGAAGTAACCTGCATGATCCAGCTTGTAGACATATGATGATGGTGGAGGCGGCCGTTTATGTGGCATTTCTACCCCCATGAATTAAAGGAGCGCATGCTCGGTAGAGAACTCATCAACATGAACGACACTTGGTTGGTCCCAATCTATGAGTTCAGGGTGAGTGAGGGGGAGGTCTATTAGATTCAAGGAGAAGTGGCAGAGCATAAAGGCTCCAAGGATTATTTTTTCAAGGAAAATATCATCGTAAGCTTTCTTTTCAACTTCCTTAGGGATGTCTTCAACCTCAACAAGAGTGTTTTGGATGTTCAGAAAGGCATGGCCTTCCGTTGTAGTGCCCCCAGTTGTGGGGAGTCCATAGCCTAAGCCTTTGGTTTTCTACCCTTGGTGTGCTTCTATAGGCTGTCTCATACCTGATTCCTGGCAGCCTAACCACCTCCTTAATAATCCCATTGTTCCATGGCCAAGCGATGTGACCAGGGATATTTTTGTTTAAAGTGATCAAGAACTGCTTCAGTTTTAGGAGGTGGCTCCTTGTGTAGCCATGTGTTAATGTCTACTATATTTTCTACTCCGTCAAGGATACGCTTGGTGAAAAATGTGGTAGGGCCCAACTAGTCAAGTTGAGAGGTGGTTTCTGGTACAAGCCCTTGATGTATTGGGCATCCTTGAGTATGTGGGTCAAGTGGTAGAGTGCCAATAGCAAAAGCATCTGTGAGACTATACTCGCCACAACCTTGGTAATTGATCTTAACTATGGAGAGAGTGGAGGCTAGAATGGTGTCCAGATTGTGGTAGGTGCCAGAGGAGCTGGCCATGGAAGATAGTGATTGGTGTATGAAGCTTCAACTACATTGCAATAAGCAAAGGGTTCAGGATCTGCGTGGATGGTTATCTTAGTGCCATTATGTAGAAATTTGACGCATTGATGATATGTGGATGGAACAACCTTCATGGCATGAATCCATGGACAACTGAGGAGGATATTATATGGAAGATTAAGATCAACTACGTGACAAAGTGTTTCTTGAGTGGCTAGGCCGATTCTGATAGGGAGAAAGATGGTTCCTTCAGTAGTACGCTCCAAATTGTCATATGCCATGATGGTGATCACCTCATTGATGATATTTGCTTCAGTATATCTTGCCTGCTTGATGAACTTTAGAGTACATAGGTTTAGAGCTGATCCATTATCTATCATGACACGTTTAACTGTAAAGTCAAAAATCATAACAACGATGCGAAGTGGGAGGATGTGATCAGGTTCAACTGCTAAGATATGAGTATTTTTGAAGGATAAGGCACATGAGGCTGAAAGATGGCCAACCAAGTTGCAAAACTCAATGGCGTTTATGTTGGAGGGGATACGTAACTCACGTAGAGTGCTGTCAAGGATCTCTTGATAAAGTGGGCTTGTCTATAAGAGATCCAGGATGGAGATCTGGGCTGGCGTGTTTACAAGGTATTCCAAGATGTTATACTATGGCCCTAGTGAAGGTGATTCTGATGGTGATACTCGAGATGGAGGTGGTTGTGCTAATGGTGGTATGATTTGTGTGGACACAAGTGGACTAGCTATATTGAGTCGTGTCCGACGGGTAGCAACTGCACACTGAGTGTCTGGGCCTTTGATATTGATGACATTGATAGATGGTTCAACTTGGGATATGCAACCAATTAAGCTACCATAGTCTAAGTATGCTGAGGTATAATTCTGAGACGTGTCTCGGTTGTCACCTTGTTTACTTGGAGCATTGTTAGGTTTGTTGATAGGAGGGTTTGCAGGTGCCTTTCTCGGGTTGTTGTTATGAGGAGGGAAAGCATTTTGATACATCATTAATCCTGCATTAGGTGAGGGTTGTGCCCCCACTCTGATCTCTTTTCGGTCAATGAGGTCCTATACATAATCCTTAAGTTGCATGCATTTAAGGGTAGTGTACCCTTTGACACGATGGAATTTACAATATTCGTTATCTTTGTACCAAGATGCTCTAGACTGATTAGGCTCCAAGGGTTGCGTTTGTAGATACCGAAAAAGGTTATCTTTGGCCAATTTTTTAAAGATTGTATTAAGAGGTTCCCCCAATGGGGTGTGTTTTCATGGTTGCCTCTGAACATAGGGTTTACTACCTGCCGACAGTGTGATAGCATTAGTTTGATTATGAGGAACTTGTATTTGTTGATGAGTTTGCACGGGTGGCTGGCGATACGCAGGAGGTTGTTGTTGATAAGTTTTTTGTTGGAAAAATGTGGTGGGAACATTGGTAGCCGCCCCAACAATATGGACCTGTTGAGTGTCAGTGGCACCATCTGTTACTGTATTCTTGTTTTTGTTCCAATATCGGGTTTTGTCATTGCCTGACCCACAATCCTGGGTATTTTCTTTGTACAATTTGATGACACCATCCTTAATGAGGCCTTTCTCAAGGCACATTCCTTTTTCTTTGATGTCCTTGTATATTTGCAAATAGTTCATAACCATATGATGAGCGAGGCTAGGGTGTGCGTTGTTTATGAACATCTTGACAAGATGGCGCTCAGGGATGGTGCAAGAGATCCTTGTTGTGAGGATCTGCCAGCGTTGTAAGTACTCTGTAAGACTTTCTCCTCCCTTTTTTTTAGTGTGGAAAAGGTTCACTATAGATAATTTAGTCTCAATGAGATGGGTATATTGAGCAACAAAGCCCTCAAAAAGTTCTGCAAAAGTTTTAATAGTACCTTGAGGGATACAACATAACCATTCCAAGGCTAGTCCTGCTAGGCTTTAGGGAAAGAGCCGCATGAGGAAAACATCATAATAAGCTACCTCCTAAAAATGCATATATAAATCCTTAACATGAGTGACTGGATCACTCTTCCCCCTAAATTTGTCAAACTCGGGGGCGAAATGTTTAGAAAATGGAGTCAATGATAGTCCTTTCAAAAGGGTATGGGCAATCATTTTCAAATTTGAAAGTTTTGGTGTTTGTCCCATCCTTGAGGGCTTTGAGAGCATCTTTCATATTTTCCCATTCAGATTTTATAGGTGGAAGAGCAGGTGCCCCCGATCCAGGTGCCCCTGGTGTAGGATACGTGCCAGAGCCTGATGTGTGATATGGAGAACTTTGATGACCATATGGCGTCTGTAAAAAAATGGTTTGCATAGCTAGTGGAGTGGATGCTATGGGTTTTTGGGATGTGGGTTGTGCATACTATTGCATCTGTTGAGGTAGGTGTGGTAGATAACTATGAGCTTGCTGCCTTATGAGGTGGTTCTGTAGGGGTGCTTGGGCATACTGTTGATGTGAAGATTGCAGCTAGAATGGTGGTAATGCAAATGACGCATGTGCTATGCTTTGGGAATATATACCATGCCCAATATATGTGGGTTGCACGCTTGCTTGAGAGTAGGACTGATTTGGAGTAGGCGCAAGATAATTAATTTGTGGCAAAGTGTTTACTATAGAGAACTACAGTGGCAATGGATTTGGGCTATTTCCTAGAGGTGGCATGGAGAAATAGTTGGTGAGGGGTGGGAGTGAATAGCTATGTGGAGCAGTGGATGACAGTGTCGAAGGTGTGAACGTGACTGTAGTGTTAGGGGGAAGACTAATGATAGGTGCCTGTATTGCAGCAAAATTCCAAGGTCCCATAGGAAAAAATGGCTGAAGAGCTTTGGCTAGTTACAAAGGGGTTGATAGTGATGTTTGGTGGGATGGAGGATGAGATATTGGACCCTAATGGTGGTATTTGAGTAGCAAATGGACTAGATGCAAAATGGGGTGGAAACAAAAAGGTAGTGCTGCTAGATGCAAATGGAGGATTTGGTGGAGTGAAAAAATGAGTGGTGGAAACAGATGCAAATGGTATACTTGAGGTTGGTTGAGATGTAGTATGCACTAATGGTTGAGTGGGAATGGGGTGAGTGTTCGGTGGAATGGGAACTGGCACCTGGGTTGAGGGGATATTTGGGTCTGCTGGTTCTACTTGAGGTGGTTGCCATCCAAACAATGGGTGAGTAGGATCTGTTATGTTGATAGGTGATGGACGTCCAAACTCAAAGACACCAACATTTTCTCGTAAGAAATTTGCCATGATGGTTTCCTTGTTGCAATCTATGATGGCATTTACGATAGTAGCATGACCAGGTTTGTTCATGAAAGCCTCAATATCTATGGATGATCCTCGTTCTTTTGGGATTTGTGGTGGTGGGTCTGATGGTGTCATGGATACCACAGAGTATGGCTGAGCTCAAGATGTGTTACCACTATGAATAGGATCCATGTCTTTTTTCTGTGTGTGCCTACCAAAATGTGTGGTGGGTGGCATGAAAGGATGCTTCTTCTAAATGCAGCGAGGGATGATACTAAGGGTGTTAAAAGGATAAGGTGCTATGTGCAAGAAGCTTGTGTGTTCCTAAAATATGAATGCGAGAAATGTGATGGTGATGCAAAAGGTGTGACCCTAACCTTTGGCTCAAGGTGATGTGGGTCACCAAAAGCAACCTATTCCTAGCAAAGTGTTGTGTTTCAAGGATACTCAAGATGATGTAAAAATGTTTCTAAGTGAGTGAGGAAATAATGCTAAGATTTTAACAATGCAGGTGGAGGATTCTTCTTCAACAACCTAAGATGAGAGGAGATGGTCTAACTTCAAATGCTTGAATGGTATAGTGCAATTTCTAGATGAGAGACTAAACTTATAAGTGTGTAAGTGTGTGCGAGAAAAAGGAAGGACCTAATCAGAATGAGTAACAGTAGAGTTGTCGATAAGGCTTGTATTAACACCACGTCAAAGGGTTAGGTTTTGGATTTTGTAGTCCCATTCAGTTTGCAATACTACTTCAGCTCCGTCTTTCTCAATTTGATCCAATTTGGCAATCCTAGGGTTGGGGGTATGCTTCTTATGTTCTACTTCAATTTCCTTATAGGTTGGTATTTGAGGAAGCTTAGCCTTCTTAAACTTAGTCTTAGGATGGCTTGAAATGAGATATTTCCAAGGATTAAGATCACAACCATGGGGTTCTTTGGAGGCAGTGACTACGCTAAGTATGCCCTATGCTAGGATTAACCAAGTTTGGCAAACATTCATTCAACAAGTAAAAGATCAAGCAATAGATAAGAACAACTAGATAGAAGTTTTGATTCTCAGAATGTGATACTTGCGCCAAGGAGTGTGTATATTTTTACAAATCTTTTGAGCAATCACTTCAAGCACATGAACATCCTAGATGGTTGGCTACAAAGCTGACAGTTGGTTTATCTGGGGAGTCCTCGATATACGTAAGGTACGTGAGGCCCAAATTTGTAGATGAAACCAAAAAGATGTCACACAGTCGAGAGGAGTAGTAACCCACTTCTCCTCTTTCACTTCTCAAGGGTATAAAGTTCCTTGAGGCTTAGCCCAAATGACAAAATCTTGATCCCAAGAGAGGTGTCTTTAGATTCACCTCCCGATCTTTATACTCTGCCAAAACGTTGGAGTTGAGGTCGTCCCAAGGGGTGATGAAATCCCCAAGAAGGCCTCCTAAAAATTTAAACAAGATTTTGGATCCTAATCTTACGCACCCAAGATGGCCTCAAAAGACGAAAAGGGGAGAGAAGACTTGGATGATCTTGGGCTAAAAGATAGAGTTCTTTCTTAACTGACGCTTAAGTTTTTTGATCTAGACTTTTGAAAACACGCGTGATTAAGATGCAAAGGTTCAATTCCAACTTGAAATGCACCAACAAAAGAGAAGTGATCAAAGAATGAATACACCAAGAAGATTTAGGGTCAACAAAAAGTAAACTCGCACGGTTGGAGGCCCTCCACGTCAAGTATCGATTGATTTTTCTTTAAGGCATTCAAGATTGAGTGTGATTTTGTTTTAAGCCCAAAATAAAGATGTGGGTAAAGTTCAAGTTCAAGTGCGTGCCCGAAGGCCCTCCACGTCAATTGATTCTTGTTCAGTTTTAAAGCCCAAACTTGAAGTGTGATCGATTTAATCTAGATTTTTGGACATTCAAGAAATCTTATAAGTTAATACAAACCCTCAACAACTAATTAAGTAAAATTTGATTGTGGAACACTTAACACTCTCTTAGGTAGACCCATCCCCATATATGGCGTTGATATTGCAACCAATGGTTAGAATGATGGGTGATTAAAGAGGGTGAGTCCAATGAAAAACTACTCAATTTGACTCTTGTTTATTTATTTTTAACTTAACCAATTTAGTAAGTGTTCAAAAATCAAACTTGCCTAAGTTGCATGCAAAAGAGAGATTTGTTTGTTCTTTTTAACGCACCAAAATGAAGTGTTTGATTTGTGGGGTATTTAGACATACAAGTTCATTTTTCCAATTTGCAAAGACAAATGACAACAACTTTGATAAGACCAATAAAAAAAGGAGCATTCCCATAGAGAAAATGCAAGAAACAACATTCCCGTGAGGGTACCTGCATTCTCGCAAGCGGGTTCGTGATCCTGCTGGAATTCCCATTCGCGGGAATGATAGTCCTGCCACGAATCTAGATCGCAGGAATGATAGAAAAGACTGTTAAAAAGAATTAAATTCGCGAGCCAAAAAATTGAGAGGTCTTTTTGACAAAGGGATCCTACGGGTTTATGCCTTTACAACGTTCTCGCAAGCGGGAATGACGATCCTGCTGTCAAAGATTTATTATAGTCTTGAGAAGTTTAAGATAGGAAATGGTAAGGCGGGAATGATGATCCCATTGTTTTGAGGCGCGTTCCCACTGGAGGATTTTTTGGTGGGGATGAAGAGGCTTGTTTGATGATACGTGGTAGAGGCTATGTGTTGATGAACTGTGAACTCGCAGTCACGGGTTTGCGTTCCCATCGAAGAATAACAGTGTTCCCGCATCACATGATCGCATTTTTGTGGTCACAAGGATGCAAAAAGTTTTGTGTTTTTGACCGTTTGCTAGGTGAAAATCGAGAACAGGGTTGGGAGTGCGTTCTTGAGGCGTTCAAAGTGGTCCTGCAAGCAAAATCAAAAGGTAACACAAACAAAAGATATTGCCATTAATGTTAGCTTTGCATGGTTAATCAACTCATAAAAATGAGAAATAAGCATGTAAAACTAGCATAAATGAAGATTAAAAATGACCCTTGCGGGGTCCCATCGGGCGTGCGAAAATGTTTACACTAATATGTTAGCAAGAAACACTAATCTATTTAAAAACAAAAGCATTAACTAACAAAACTAGTATAAACTTTAGATGAGACAAAGTGAGGTCCTCAAATGAGAATATGAGCCATGGATATGCTCTCTCAATGAGGATGATCACTTGATTAGTAGATGTGTCCTTTGATATGGATTTGGGATGTATGCTCAAGCTTCAAAATGCTTCAATGGAGATGGATTTGGGATTTTTGGTGTGGATATGTGAAAATGGTATGAACTTGGCTTCTCAAACTAACATGGTAACTTTAGCTTGAGGATTGTGATGAAATGGCTTGGGAGGGGATCCAATTTATAGGGCTTGTGAGATGGAGGGGTAAGATGCAAGGATGGCAAGATGGTGAGGAAGGGCTAGAATTCACTCAAAGGGGAGCACATGGATTGTGCTTGTTTAGCACCAATAGAGAAGTGACACTTGTCACAAGGAGGATGAGTGTGAGAGGATAGGAAATGGGTTGGTCAAGGGCTTGATGAGGGTGGTTGAGTATGTAAGAGTCATGAGTGAGGATGTAAGAGCCATTTATGGCTTTGTAAGGGCATTCATGGCTTAGTGGTTGGGATATTTTGAGGGGAGACTTTGGTTTGGTTTAGGAAAGTCTTAAGCTTGCTTAGGAATGTGCAAATGATTAGGGGATGGGTTAGGCTTGGGTTAGGATTAGATTAGGGATGTTAGAGATGTGCAAGTGGATGGCATTCATGAGGGTGGGTGAGTTAGTGGCTAAGCTTGGTTAGTATGGGTGGATGGGGTGGATTAGGCTAAATGGAGGATTTAGGATAGTTTAGGGGCTATTAGATTTGAGGGCTTTATTTATCAAATATATTTATTTAATAAATGAGGGTTTTGGAATTAGATAGGATTAATTGACAAATAGTGGGTTATTTGATTTATCAATTAGGACTATAGATGATTAATTAAATTAATCAACTAGGGGATGGAAAAGGATTTAATTAAATAGGAATTTAATTAATGATGCTTTTAGAGATAGCTAAATAGGATTATCAAAGTAGTGTAATCGAATTTAGGTGTCTACAAATATATCTTTTAAATAATCTTTAGACGAATATTTTATTTGTAAATATATCTAATTGTAATATTTTATAATAAATATTAGAAATAAACCTTCAAAATTTGTTTGTTTGGCTTGGTACGACCCAAATCCTTATACTAAACTAATAGGTGGGTGAACCCGCCCTTCATTTATGTACGGGGTCTTCTGGGATTCGGGTTCTACTCCCATTTGGATTGGAGGATTTATGAAACTTTTTTTTATCTTCAAATATAAAAGATTTAATACTTTAATATAAGTTTCAAATTTATTAGTTCCTATTAAAGGTAGGTAACTTATGTTTTCATTTGGTGCACATTTTGTTCTTTTAATAAGTCAACCAACCAATCAAAACAAAGAATTGAATTCCATTTTCCCAAAACATAATAGTCAATTATTAATATTTATTTTACATAATTTAAAAATATCAATTTTCTCAAATTTAATTGGTTTGACCAAGGAAAAAGATCATTTGTCTCTTGAAAAAATATAAAATATCTAACATGAGATAAATAATTTTATTCAAAAATTTTCATTGACTTCTACAAGCATCCACTGCACATCTTCTTTTATCTCTTTTATCTCACCACCACTATCACTCCTCTCGAGCTTGCTAATCCATTCAATTCTTCCCAAGTTGTTATTCTTCTAATTCAACATTTGGAAATCAACCATTACATTTGGAAGAAGAAGAACAAGGGTTTTGTTTTGAGGGTTCAACAATTAGTGTGAAAAGGGAAAAATAGTCACTTCCCCTGTTTCCCATCCATTCTCCAACACAACCCCGAAGCATCCAAGTCTTGAAAATGGTGATGAATTATATGGAAATCTTTGTGGGTTATATGAGACTTATTTTTTAAGTTATGTGAGCCTAGATTGATTTTAGATTGAGGAATCATATTCATCAAGGTAAGGGAACTTTTGGTTTTTTTAATCTTTGAGCCTATACCTTGTTCCTCAGGGTTTTAAATCTATACTTGTTTAGCTCTTAACTTTTATTAATTTATGGAGATGGCATAAGGATGAAGGGGAATGGAAGAACATTTGGGTTGATAAATATAATAGAGACCACTATGATTTTAATCATTTCCTTAATAGTGACTTAGAACAAGGGGGGTCTATGATCTAGAAGAATGCTCATAAATTAAAAAATATTTTAAGGAAAGGGGTTAAATGGAAGGTGGGTAATGGTAGAAGAGTTCTTTTTTGGGAAGACATTTGGATCTTTGATCACCCACTTTGTGATGATCCAAGGAGGAATAGGTATATGGAGCAATGTAAGAATCAGATTGGTACTTTTGTGGCTGATTATTGGAAGGGTGATATGTGGGTGGATCTTAATAGTGTGGACCACAACTTGGTTGAGATTGGTAAGTGCCTAAATGCATCCTTTTTAAACCATAAAGAGGATGATTTGATTTGAAGACAGGTCCCAGTGGAATGTACTCTATTGCCTCAACCTATGCTAATTCTTTCGATTATCATGATGTACCCTACTGGGCCAAGGCTTGGGTGAAAGGCATGACACCCAAAGTTAATATCTTCTTTTAGATTCTTTCGTAGAATAAAATTTTGACTCTTGATAATCTTACAAAGAGAGGTTTCATCATTATAAATAGATGTGTTCTCTGCAAGAATGATGAGGAATCAGTTGATCATATCACGTTACATTTCTCCTTTACCAAGAAACTTTTGGATAAAGTTTGTAGCTTATTGAATGTGGATTGGGTTTTCCATGCTACTATTCAATTGTTCTTTACTAGTTGGATGACCCCTTCCAAGAATGCTTTGATTGTCAAACTGTGGGACTTCATTCTTCCTTATCTATGCTAGGGAATTTGGAAGGAGCACAATGATAGGATCTTCAGAGGAGCAGAATCTAGTCCTGATACGGTTTTCTATAAAATTAAGGTCCTTATGATTGAGAATATTAAAATAACTGGTTCTGGACAACAACCTTGTAATGAGTGGGAGATTTGGTGTATTATAGTTGGAACCTAAGGAGTTTGGTATAGATATTTAGGTACCTAATCCAAGGGATAATGCAAGATGGGACTGTCCTCTGGTGAATTGGTTCAAGATAAACTTTGACGGGGCCTCGAAAGGGAACCCGGGTAAAGCAGGGTGTGGAGTTGCTATTAGAAACTCTAATTGTGACAATGTGGGATGCATGGCTATTCCAATTGGGGATCAAACCAATCATGTGGCAGACGCTTGTGCTGCTCTTCATGGTCTTCTCTATGCTAAGAGTATGAATTTGAGGAAGATATGGGTGGAAGGTGACTCCCTCAACATTATTAATTGTCTAAATAAAACTACTAAACCATCATGGAAAATTAGCAATATTATCCTCAAGGCTATTCATATTATAAATTCTTTTGAAACATGCATTATAACTCATAATTTCAGAGAAGTCAACTGTACTGTTGATTGGGCTGTGAATGTGACCTGCTTTAGTGATCATAAAATCATTTGGGATTATTATGAGTCCTTACCTCTAGATGGTTGCCAATTTATTGATTATGATAAATGGAGGTCTATGCAAAAAAAAATTAAATATGATGGTGTTAGTAATTTGCAATTATGTGGTGAACTCTTTCAAATTGTGTTGGGTAATGATTTTTAGAAAGCCAAGCATTTATTTGCATGGATTTTGGGTAGTTTTTGCTATTTTTCTCTTCAAATGTGGTGTTGCCTTCTGTTAAAGAGTGAATTGGGGGTCTCAGAGAAAGAAAACCAGTGATATTGGTGAAAGGAATATGGGAGGAAAAAGGAAAAGGGTGGAGTCGACAAGTTGCTCGGAGTGCATGAACAAGAAGAAGGTATGGGATATCTTAAGGTGCAAAAATTTTACAGGGTACATGGAAAGGCTTAAAGATAACAATCCTACAATTACACATCAATTTATTAAATCTTGGATGGATGAATCTATTATGGTTGGTAGCTAGTGAATGGAAGTTATCGAAGAAGTGATTGCAGAGGCCACAGTGCTGGACATGGACAAGATTAACTTTTATGAGGAGAGGAAGCTGTCGAATAGGGCCATAAATGATTTTTTAGAGTCAAAGCACGAGAAAAGCTGCTTGGTGAAAATAAGTAATTCTTACATCAACCTGGCCTCTGTTTCTCGACCATGGCAATTTGTGCTTTTTGTTGAATACCTCACTTTAGATGGGAGATTTACTAAGTTGTATGGGTACCATTTCATGTTGGCCAATCACTTTAGGCATGATGTTAGGATAAACTTTCCATTTTACTTAAGGCAATCTCTTAGCATTTCCATTCAAGCTATTCAAAAAAACCTGAATGGTGAGCATGTTTGCCACGAGGTTCTTATGGTCCTTATAATGAATGTGTTAAAATCCAAGAAGATTATGAAACCCAGGGGTAGTTTGAAAGGGGTGAACTATGACATAGAAGGGAGTCTCCTAGAAGAGGGCTATGATTTAGATACCTAAGATGAAGCTGAGGGGGGTATGGGGAGTTTGAAAAAGGGCTCTAGTTGTAGTTCTAGAAAGAAGAAAACCTGGTTGCTGACTATGATTCTAATCGGGAAAGTGATTTTATGGAGGAATTGGTGAGAGATCACTATAAAAAGAGGAGTAGGGGTAAAGGAAAGGGTATTCAGGGTTTTCAAGATGACCGAGCCTCTTCTCCTTCTAATGATGAGCTTCTAGCTCACCAGTTGAAAAGGAAATGAAAATCTAGAGGAGAAGTTACAGACTAAGAAGAATGGGGATTTAGAAAATGAGGATGATGGGGAACATGGGCATCTTCTAGATTTTGATGATAATACTGATGGTGGGCTTGGGCCATCTAAAGGTCTATTTGGTAACCTTGGTACAATCATGAAGGAGATTGGCTTCCTGAAGCAACAAATGCTGGTGTTTGGCAAGGAAGTGGAGCAGGTCAGTAAAATTGCTAGAGGTGAGTGTACACTTGGCCAACACATAGACAGGCTTTCAGAGGTTACTGGGAATGTCAAAAATGTTAAAAACCTTATACCATAGCTCAAGGCCAAACATAGGGTGCTAGATAAAGTGATTAGTGCTAATCAGGGGAAGGTGTCTAAAATGGAAGCTAAGCTGGGTAATCTAGAAAAGTTGTTCAAATAGATGGTTGATAATGTGGGTAACATCTTGAAGCTACTTGAGCATGACAAAGGGTAGGCCTCCCCTCTGGTGGCTGAGAATCAGGGTCCCAACAAACACACCCAAGCTCATTCTAAGAAGAATAAGGAAGTGAGTAAAATGGATGAGGTGAAGGTCGTTGCTAAGAATATGAAAATTCTAGAAAATCATATTTCTTAGCTGGTTGGTTGCTATTTTTTTGCTATTCTTTTGCTATCTTTTCTAGCTTTGTCTTGGGTGACCTCATGGTTGTTCTTTTTGGAGGTCTGTCTCATGTTGTACTATGCTGCTTTTCTATGATGTTTACTTCTCTTGTTTCTTGCTAGACTTTTGGTTTTATGTAAATGGTTTCAGGTCCTTTAAAACCTATTTTTACTTAATCAAAATATTTCTTAAAGTTAGTAGTGATTCTAGTTGTGGCGAACAAATGAGTAGGTTTTGCTGCTAGAAGATGTAAAACTGGGCATCCTTGAATCTTATTAATGACACTAATAATTTAGGGCCAATATTTATTTATTTTGAGTAAGAATATTTTTATTTTGTGGGATGCTAATAAGATCTATTCCTATGAAAAGAAAAATTGAAGTTTTTGTTTTTGTTTTTTCTGCAATATATTGATAGAAGATTTATAGATTTAATATTTATTCAAAGACCCCTTAAGTATATTCTAATAAGTTTCTTTTTGATATCTAAATCATGTTCCTATTAGTGTTAAACACTTAGTCATTTCCTAGGTAGAGTTGGTTGGTCATCATTGCAACCAAGCCATCCAATAAGGGCTGACCAATACATGATCGACTTGTTTATATTCAAGTACAAGTTGAGCAAGTCTTCAGTTGCCAATAATTCTAGTTTGGACTGAGTGATAGTGTATGCCGAGTGTGTCAAAAGTTAGTTGACACTGAGTGCAAAAGAGATAGTTTATACTAAGTGACATAGTATGTGTTGAGTGACAATATGAATATTAGCATGGATTGAGCATCAGGATATTCAAGTCCCAAGTAAACCTATTTCGACATATGTGTTTGTGATGGCACAAACACTTATGTAAACCATTTTAGGCCAACTTCTACACTTAATTTATGGATTGCAAAGATAAATAAGGAGGTAATTATGTATTTTGTCAAAGATCAGTGATCCTTATGTGAGGTGATCAAACAATCAGAAAAATGTAAGGACAAAATGAAAAAAGGGATGAATCTAGATTATTGATCTTGATCTAGAAGGTTCATCAATTGGTTATTTAAAGAGGTACTTAGACCCTAAATTAGAGTGATGTGAGAAGAATGCAAGCAAAGATGAAGTTATAACAAAGAAAAGCTATGTTTTTATGTTAAAAGCAGTGAGATAAGATAGAGAAACCCTATTAGTGAAAGAGTAGAATGGAGAACATCTTGAAAGGAGATAAAATCAAAATTGGAAAGATAAGATCCATAATCTAGCAATAGAGTGCTAACTGAATGATTAGGTACTAAAACATTCTAACTAGTTTATTAGGGTAAATCTCTTAATAAAGTGGTTTTAACAGGCCTATTCAAATCTCCTAACAGAGTGCTTACTTAGTTGTAAGTCTAAATCCTTTTATCAAGGCAGAATGAATAACTCTTGTATGCTCCTAATAGGGCAGAGCCCTCACAGGGTAGATCATCATAAGTGATCAAACATTGTAGCCTTAACAGGAAAACTTTATTATTGCAATAGTGAAGTTTTGTGGGTGTCATCCCCACCCTAGTTTTACCTTGCTTGGAGGGTTTCTGGGTATCCAAATCTTGCTATGTTTACATTTACTTTCATGTTTATGGATGTGATGCATATTTAGATCTATTTCAACATAACAATTTATGGTTATATAGTTGATGATCTAGATATGAGATGGGTTAGTGGTGAATGCACTTGATTTACTATTTGTTTTAAGAAGTGAAAAGTTTTAAAGATCTTGTTTCACCCTCCTCTTAGTATCTTACTTTCAATTAAGACTTCCAACAATTTTAGCACTGTTTATGTTTCTTATGACTTATGTATTGGGCTATTCCTCTAGTTCTCAAATCGTGAATTGACAAAATTTTGTATACTCTCTCTTTTACTAACCATGAGAGTCTCCATGTCAATCTCCTCAACATCAGTGCTAGTTTCTTTTCCATTTGGTAAATCCATAGCTCTTTGACATAAATTCTAGGTTTGACTAGAATTTAATTTAAAAAAAAAAAAACTCAAAGAATAAGCCTAAACTTAGGTGTTAATAAATCAAAAATCCCAAATTGGGGTAATGAAATCAACCCCTGTCATGTGAAAAATCAAGAAACATTATTTTTCTCTCGCTTTAACATGGAACAATTGAGACCCTCATTTATATGTGCTACTAATACGACAAAAACACCATAGACATCATGAGAAGATAAAGAATCCTAGACACAACATAGTTAAAATAAATAGAAAGACTAAGGGTATACTTAATTTCTTGATAAGTATTACCATAAGAATATTTATGTATACAATTAGATCTTTAGAAACAAGCAAAGAAGTGGCTCGTTAATGTGGTAATGCAAATCTCAATATTTTATTGAAAGGAAATTTTATGTGTTAGGGTGAAAAGTGAGTGCTTAGTTTATAGCTTATTATCAAAAAGTTTAATATTGAATGGTTATGTGTTTAATAGTCAATTTTGACAAACCCAATTTTTATTATTATATATAGTGATTTATTAATTGTATCTTTTTAATGCTTAATCAATAATATTAAGATATATATTGATATTTATATGATTTAGCTAGAATCAATAAAAAATGAGTTGACATTAATAAATATAGATTATTAAAATAGTTTGACTTTTTTGAGTAGTTAATAACATTTAATATGTTTGATGGTTAAATGTGGGTTATATAATTGGATTCATATTATTCTATTATTCTAATTAAGATGTGTGTATTGTATTCATTTATTGCTCAAGAATGATACCATATTAATAAGTTAGTCTTGGGACACATTATTTTTGAATAGTGTACAAAGTTGTCTTTAAGTATCTAAGAGTTTTAAACATTTAAACATGTAAATTTATTTCTATCTAAAGTTATATTATTAAAAAAAATACCTTAGATGAACTATTCTATGCAAAGGGAAGAATAATGACTTTCTTGTTGGAAGGTTAATGTTCTTAACCTATATAAGATATGTTTATTAAATTGTAGTATTTATGTTTAGACTATGTTAACAATGGTCGACTTCCTTGATTTTATTTATTTCCCTCCATCGTAGTCTCATCCCTTATTCCTTCAAATATATTGTCATGTCATGATTTTCACATTTTTAATGTACTCCTCACTAATTTTCACCATGGACTAATTCAATGGTTTCCACCTCACTTCCATGTGGTGTCGCCTTGCCTCTTCAACCCAATTTTATTAATGAAGGAGCTTTGAAAACCCCATCCATTGCAATATGTATCCCAACCAAATTTTTTTCATTCAAATCAAAATGAGACCCACATTCCTTCAATCCAATTTGTTATGGTATTTTCCACTCAAATATGAATGCTTCAAACATTCGATCATAAAAGTTCCTAATTGGACTATTGGTTTCTATTTGCCCACTAGGATTTGTTCAATTCCAAGACTAGAGAAAAATGAGGATAGTGAAAATTAATACAAACCACATGCTCTTCATTATAAACATATCATGTTTTTTCTCCTATTAGATCACTTATTCGTTACTTGTCTCAATTTGTTAAGAATGGGGAGAGTTGCTTGCTATTGAAAAGATGTAGACATAAAATGAGGTGCCTGTAAAAAGGAGAAGTACATCAAAGGAGAGAATATCAGTGAGGAAAAGATGAACCATAGGGAGAGATGAGATAAGTAATTATCAAAAGAATGTTGTTGAATAGAACAAGATCATATCCTAAGGGGGGGAAATGTTCGAAGAAATGTTTGAAGAAGATTTTTATTAGTGAAGATATAGTCCAAGTATATATGTTGATAAGAATTAGTGTGAAGTCAAAGAACTAAAAAGTTGTATTGTTGTCAATACATACATTTGATTATCTTATGTAAGGTTTTGTAATGTAAAGTCATATGTTATGTCTTGCCATAAATGCCAAAGGGGGAGATTGTTAGCCCCAACTAATAATGTAACTGGTAATGCTATGAATGTGTGAAAAGAGTCATATCATTTGTTATGTTGTCATTGATGTAAACTCTTAGTTGGCTTTACATTATGCTAATTCAGTAGAGTTCCATATCATTTGACTGATGAAGAATTTTAAAGAAAGTATGTTGAAGACAGATTTGATGAGTATGGTATTCAATGGGCACTTTAATGAGTTAGAAAGTGATATTGTAATGTTGATTTGATTGTTTTACAATCATGTAATATTGTAATGTATTGAGCTACACAAGCTATTCCAAGTGATATGGTTAAAAAAGAAAGACAATATTCATCGATTGATTATAGTTTTCACCAAGCAATTGGCAAAGTTAGGTTGGAAGTTCAATATTACTCGAGCAGTCTAGTATTGATTGAGTGTTATATTACCCAAGAAAAATGTTATGTTCACTAAATAACAACTGGAAGAACAAGATTGTAAAGATGGAATCTGATGGTGACTTTTTATGGAAATATGGAATGTTCAAGATGTTCAAAAGCATGAGTCAAAGTTTGTTACAAGATCAACGACCGGGAAAATTCAATGAAGATCTCATAATAGAGATTGAAGAAGGATAAGGATGAGCACAAAGTTATATGAAAGTTCTATTTGCCAAGTGTCTAGATTCATTATATTTGGTATGAATCTAAGATTGATGATTGTGATTAAGCGACATAATTTGGAAGAATTCAGAAGAAAAAAATTACTATTTAAAGAGATGTTCAAGAAAATTTTTGGTTACTAATTAAATGATAATAAGATTGTTGGTTGAATGCTAATGAAGTTTTTGTGAATGTGAATTATTGAAGGAGTTTGAGAAGAAGAATAGAGCAAGGTGAATGGAGAAAAGTAGAGGAGATAGAAGTAGAGTTAAAAGAGAGAAGGAATGAATCATCCAATGAGAGATAAAAAAAAGACTGCATAGAAAGGAGATATAAACAAGTAAGGTAGTGCTATACATAAAAAGATCATTTATATTGTTACTTTCTAATCATTATAGTAGAAAATGTCATAAACTGAGTGGACCTAATAAGTCTATGAAATCTAATATGGTAACATTGATTAGTGATGTTTGTAAGTCCTTTAGAGCATGTCACTCTTTAGGCAGGATCAAGGAGTGATAAGGTCTAGATGACCTTTTGGTATAAATCCTTGAACAAGGTCACATTATCAATATGAAAGTAACCTATAATAAGGTTGACTCTTTGCCAATCCCAGGTGGCTTTTCCATTTACCAGGTTTCCACATTAAAAATCTTGTTGTCAAAAGTGTGAATGTTTTTATGTTGCAAGTTAATTTTCATGTTATTTCTGTTTTATTGCAACTTAGTAATAACTAAGTTAATAGTTGATAATATTGGTTATAACATAACAATGAATGAATAGTATGAAGTAAGGTGATTGAATATGATGTTTATGAATATTTTTTAGTATTGAAATTATTTGAAGGGACTATATTATAACTAAACATAACTAATTCACTCCCCCCTCTTAGTTATCTAACATCTTGTAGAGGTTTCCATCGTTGAGCATATAGGACTCACATTTTTTCTTCAAAGCTCTGCATTATGAATTGTTCATCCACTGAGAGCATCAATTGTGCAAGAATTAATACATGATGTCTTCGTACAAGATATATGATATGATTCCCTTGTTAGAGTAAGTATTTGTTTACACTTATTAATTAGATTGCTTTGATTTAATTAATTGAGTTGTCTATTACTCTAGTTAAATTAAGTTATCTCTTAGGTGCATATAATTAATATTTTATATTAATTATAATGTGCAACCTAGTTTTTTTTTCCTTTTTAGGGTTTTGTTTAAGTTTAAGGTTGAACTCTTGCAATAATTTTTTTTACATCTTGGAATAGAATTTTCTCACTCTGTTGAGATTTCCAAGCTTTGCTTTTTCCTCTTTGATTTCTTTCTAGCAACAAGTCATTTTGCATGTAGATGTTCTTGGAAAACTATGAAGTTATTTTTCTCAACTTCTACATGGTATTAGAGCTTCCTTGCTACTACCTAGTCTGGAGATCTTGAAGCCATGATTCGAAGATGAAAAACCTAGCTTTTCATGGTTATTTTTCTTTAATTTGGAGGAGGCACCTTTTTCTGGTGCACTTTGAGCAAAAACAGATGCTACCATTGCACTTAGAAGGCCTGGTGTAGTTAAAATCCATATAAAATTTGTTATTTTTGGCCATAGTAGCCTCTGGGAAAATTTATTTCCCTCTCCTAGGCCGTACGACAAAAAAAATAAAATAAAATAATTTAAAATGCATTTCCCAACATTTTTGGGGTGCAACCAGCATGCCACTCAAACTTGGCTCGTGCTCCACTCACACCTAGCCTGCACTCTGCCCTCGTCGGTGCACCACCATGGCCCGACCTGCACACTACACCACCACTCCTGCCACTGTAGCACCACCCAGCTACTACCATCACAACTATAGAGCCACCCGACCACCACTACCACCACTGTAGAGCCACCTAATTACCACCTCCATTAGGCAGTCATCGCCCATAATAGGTGACATCAACAAATTGGCAGATGATGTCATCTTTTGGTAGTTTTTCAAGTTTTTTTGCTGATCGACAAGTTTTTTCGGCGACCAAAATTTTTCTTCGACGGCTGGAATTTTTTTACGATGACCAAATTTTTTTCTAGTTGACAGTCTCTTGACAATCATATGACTGTTAAATTTTTTCCCGTCTCTGTATTTTTCTAGAGAGCTCATTGTTTGGAGCAGTTGGTTTTTTAGCCATATCTTTTGCATATGGTGTCCGTTTCTGAAAAACAAAATATCATCAAAAAACTATTTCCAAGCTAGAGATGATGATGTTGGTTCCATTATATGATTTGGCTATTTGAGCTCCTATTTTTGGTGTTGAAGTAGAGGCTTTAGTTTCCTACATCTCTGCATCTGGCATCCAGGTTTTCTTCTAGTTTTTTTGTGCTTTCCTTAGTTGTTTCTTTGGTATATGAGGGATAGATTTATACATTGTGGGGGGTGCATATTTCTTTCTGTAATTTAATTTAGAAATGACCCTTCTACTTTTATCTTCTTCTCTCAATGTCAGAATCATCTGTGGCCCTGCTGACACCACACAAATACCATACTTGAAAAGCATACATGACTAGGCTTCTTATGTCACGTGGCTTATGGTCATATTTGGATGAAAATCAACCTGTCTTGTAGTGCCCCTTTGAGGTTCTTCAGTACATAAACAAAATGGATGAAGCCATGGAATTGATTGCACTAAACATCTCCGATAGTCTTCTATTTCACATGGATGGTTTGACAACTCCTTGGGCTATTTGGACTAAGTTTTCCAACTTTTTTGGCATAGTGAATGAGTTTTGAGCACTATAGCTTGATGCAGACTTGACTACTTTGACTCCTACTAGCTTTTCCACCATAGAGGACTTCTTGATAAAGTTCAAATCTCTATGGTCAGTTTTGTAGGGATGTGGGAAAACCAAGACAGATGATGAGTGTATTTTTTTGATACTCTCAAAGTTGAGAGGACAATATTAGATCTTTTCTTCCACTTTCTACTCCACTATGGATGCTTTGGGCAATAGACATGTCATGCCTTCTTTTGAGACATTCTATGATCATTTGACACAAGAACAGGCAAAGATCCAATAGATGGATGCTTCTAGCTCTTCTAACCAAGCATTAGTTGCTCAGTCTTCATAGGGGAAACCAAAATCAAAAGCCAAACCGAAGAAAGATACAAAGAAAACTGACTCCAAACCTCCAGCTAACCCTTCCAAGGGTAAATCTTCTTCGAAGTCTACTGAGTCTACCTCCAAGACTAAGAAGAAATTAGTTGAGACCTTAGTTTTTGTGGCAAGGATGGACATCCCATTTCCAGGTGTTGGAAATGTTTGGAGGCTTTAGAGGAAGCCATGCAGGAGCATTACATTTCTACTCCTAAGTCTTCATCCCTCCTGCAGGGAAAGGTCACACTCTTACTGCACGAGAAATGACTTCTAAGCCCACTTGGATTCTTGATTTGGGTGCCTCTCACCATATGAATCACACTCAACAATTGTTCACCTCACTTGCTCCTTGTGCTACTTCATAGATTGCTATTGGGAACTATCACATCTTTTAGTCTTGGGTTTTGGTTCTATTGCATTAGCTAGGGGTTCTCTTTACGATGTTCTTTTTGTCCTTGACATCTTGATGAACCCATTGTCTATTTATTAGATTTGACACTCTAGATCTAGTAAGATAGTTGAGTTCTCACCACATGATGTGGTTATTTGGGACTTACATGATTCTGAGTTGATAGTGGCTACTAGGAGTGTTGACTCTACATCTTGCCTATACAAATTTGATGGGTTTGAGTCTTCCAATGGCACAGGTTCCTATCTTGTAACACATGCAGATTTAGTAAGTAGACTTTGGCATGAGAATTTGGGCCATGTCAATTAAAAATATCTTTACTAGATGAGCACATGAGCATTTATTCTTGGGCTTCCCCAGATTTCTTGCATAGATGGTGCTTGTCAGGGTTGTGCTCTTGGCAAACAACATAGGGATCCTTTTCCACATGGATGAGCTACTCGTGCTTTGGCACCATTTGAGTTGATTCATAGGGACCTCATGTAATTTCCCACTCCTTTTTCTTGTGCTAGATATGTGCTTACTTTCTTTGATGACTTCTCCAGGTGCACATGGGTGTACATATTGTAGTGCAAGTCTAATGTCTTTGATTCATTTTGAGTCTTCAAGACATTTGTGGAGAAGCAATCTGGTCTTTCTATTTGGTGGATACACACAAATAATGGGGGGAGTATGTGAACCAAGATTTTAGGATTTTTTTCTCTAAACATGGTCTTCAGCATCAGTCTTTAATGCCTGACACCCCTAAGAAAAATAGTGTGGCAGAGTGAAAGAACATAATGCTTCAGGAGATGGCTAATTGTATGATACAATCCAGGTCTATGGATTCATTTTTTTGGGTAGAGGCAATCAATTGTGCCAACTATATTCAAAATTAGATGCCTTACAAGGCAGTTTGAAATATGACTCTTGAGGAGGCTTGGTCTCATGTCAAGCTTGATGTATCTTCATTCTGAGTTTTTGGTAGTGAAGTATGGGCATTTGTACCCAATGCTCAAAAGAGAGAAATGGAGTAGAAGAGCCAACACCTCATTTTTGTTGGCTATTGCAAAGATGTTAAGGCATATAGGTTGTTTGATCTTGATTCCAGACAAGTCCTATTTTGACAAGATGTCTAGTTTGATGAGTGCCTTCTTGCAGTAGATACCCTGCCTCTAGAGTCTACTTCACTTACCACTACTCCCTCATCCTTTCCAGTCTCTTTTTCGCATGATGAGAATGATGATTTTGGTGATCCCCATTTTCCTCCACCATGGGATCCTCCATAGATGCCTAAACGGGCTCCTATTATAGTTGAGGCTGTCAGATCTCTAGTTGTTGACCCTTCCACTTCTTGTCGCACCCATTCTCATATTGCGGGTTCTAGTCTTCTAAGTCATGATATTTGTAGTGATCCTCAGACATTTGCAGTAGCAAAAAGACATACTGAGTGGGACAGTGCCATGGAGGAGGAGTATTCTTCTTTGATGAAGAATCATACTTAGGATCTTTGTTCTCTTCCTCAGGGAAGAAAGTGTGATCCAAAATTAGAAGAATTTCACGCACATCTTAACATGGTGTCACCCTGTATTTCCTTCACCATGGAGCTGGAGAGGAATGGGCGTCTGCCATTTCTCGATGTTTTACTCTCAAGGAAATCGGACGGCTCGCTAAGTCGTCAAGTGTTTCGTAAAGCCACCCACACTGATTTGTATCTCCATTCTTCTTCCCATCACCACCCTCGCCAAAAAGTTGGAGTGCTCAAAACCCTGGCTCTCAGGGCCCTTCGCATTTGTGACAAGGACAACATTGACGATGAGCTTTCCTACCTTCGCAAAGTCTTCAGGCTCAATGGATACACCAACCAAAATATTTCCAAAGCTTTCAAGCTAGCCAAGTTGTTTCACTCCACCCCAAGAACCCCCCCTTCCCAGAACAACATTACCCCCTTCGTCATCCTTCCTTTCATTGAGGGCATCTCGCATAAAATTTCAAAAATCCTTCTCAAAAAAGGAGTTCGTTGTGCCTTCAAACCCCTTTCAACTATCAGGAATCACGTGCCCCCTCTCAAAGACTCTCGAAACGCTCTCGCTGATTCGGGTGTCTATAAAGTTTCTTGTTCTTGTGGGACTCCGTACATTGGAGAAACGGGTAGATCGTTCTCCAGAAGAATTAGGGAGCATAGTGCTGACATCAAGCACGATAGAGTGTACAAATCGGCCCTAGCCGAGCATTCTTCCTCCACCAAACATCACATTTGTTTGGAGAACACTCAGATCCTCGCTAAAGAGGATAGCTATTTTAAGAGGAAGATGAAGGAAGCGATTGAAATTTTCAACCACCCTTCCAACCTCAATCGTGATGATGGTTGGGCCCTTAGCCTAGCGTGGCACCCTCTGTTATCTTCCATCAACAGACCCCATCATTCCCCCCGTTGACTCCCCCTTCTCTCTCTTTTCTCTTCCTTCTCTCGTCTCTATAGCGCTTGCGTCTTTCTTGCCACCCCCCTACCCCCTCGTCCTCTCCTTTCCCTCCGGCCTCCAATCTCCTCCTCTCTCTTCCCTCCCCCTTTCCTTCCTTGGCCTTGTTCTTCCCCACCCCCTCCTTTCCCTTAGGCGGTTCTGTTGATTTATAGGCTAGGTTTTGTCTTTATTAGTTTTTAGCCTTCTTGTTCGTTGTGTTCTTTTATTTTATATTTTGTAAATCTTTTTTGTGTCGGTTCTCATTTTTCTCTTTCTTGCTTCGTTGGTCTTTCTCCTTTTGTTCCTCCTTTATTTTTTTCGGTTTTCTTCCATTTCTATCCTTTTATTTTTTAGTTATTTATTTATCCTTCTTTATTATTCTTCCTCTTTAATCCTTATTTTGGTTCCTTTTTTAATTTTTTAATTTTTTAATTTTTAATTTTTCTTCTTCTTTTTTCCCCTTTTCCCCATCGCTTCCTTTGCAGGCTTTGACTTTTATTTTTTAAGGTACATATATATTTATATTTGGTTTCTCTTTTTTGGTCTTTTTCCTACTCTTTGTGTCTCTCCTTCCCTTTAATTAATTAATTTATTGTCATTTTTAATTTTTATTTTTAATTCTTAATTTTAATTTTAATTTTTTAATTTTAATTTTTTCAATCCTTGTCCCTCTCTTTTTGTTTTTGTCTTTCTCCATTCTTTCCTTCCTTCTCCCTATCCTTCCTTTTGCTTCTTTACTTGGTCTTTCCTTTCTGTTTATACATTTATATAGCCTAATTTGTATTCTTCTTATCGTTTTATTTGGTTTTTCCTTCAGTGCCTTTTTGCTAGTTTCCCTTTCTTCTCTTATTAGTTTTTAATTAGTGTTATTTTAATTCTTTAGTTTTAGTTTTCAACTTATTATTCAAGTTTTTTCTCTCTCTTCAGTGGGTAGTTTTTCTTGATTTACGTGTCACTCCCACCCACCTCTCCCTCTCCTCTTATTGCTTTGCTTGGTCTGCAACATATCATTTTGTTTCTTAGCTCTCTTTATCATCCTAATGATGGATCATAGAGTATGATCCGAAACGTTGATGTTAAAAAAACATACACAATCACACCCAGAAGCGAATACAGAAATGGTTATATCGTACTAAGTTTGTTGCTGATGGCTCTATTGATAAGTACAAGGCATGTCTTGTTACAAAAGTTTTTTCATAGGTTGAGGGTATTGATTATACTAATCCATTTGCCATTGTTGCCAAGATGAACTCTATTCACCTTGTCTTATCCCTTGCAGGTTCTTTGTGATGGCCCATTTTTTAGTGAAGAGTGCATTACTACATGGCGATCTTACTGAGGAAATTTACATTGAGCAACCTCAGGGATTTGTGTGGGATTCCTCCTTGGTTTGTAGACTTTGACGCTCATTGTATGGTCTCAAATAGGCCCCTTGGGCTTGGTATGAGAAGATAGACTCCTTTCTACTTTCTATAGGCTTCACATGCTACCATTCTGATCCTACAGTTTACATTTAGCATCTTGAGGAGGAGGTTTTGATCCTTGTGCTATATGTTGATGATCTTCTCCTCATAGGTAGTTGATTTGATCTAATTTAGGATGTTTAGCACACATTTATGGGACAATTTGAGATGACTAATCTTGGTCTATTACACTACTTTCTTGGTATACAGATTGTTTAGTCCTCTGCTGGGATCTTTGTTTAGCAGAAGAAGTATGCTCTTGACATGCTTTATTTCAAGCTTGCTCCCACACCTTTTTAGTCAAGTGTCACCTTGTCTACCTCTTGCACTTAACCTTAAATGGATCCTACATTATAGCAGCAGTTAGTTGGCAGTTTGTTATACCTGACACATACTCATCCTAATCTCTCCTTTGCAGTTAGTCTTGTCTCTCGATTTTCACATGAGCCTCATGAGAGTCATTGGCAAGATGCCAAACATATTTTGAGATACATTCAAGGCACTCTTATGTATGACATTCATTACACATCAGGGAGTCCTCACATTGTTGGCTTCACTAACTTAGATTGGGCTGGTGATGTTGATGATCAAAAGTCTACTTCTAGCTTTGTCTTTTGTCTTGGCTCTGGTCCTATCACTTGGTTGTGCAAGAAGTAGAATTCTCACACAATTTCATCTAGAAAGGCTGAGTATAGAGAAACAATGCATGCTAGTCAGGAGATTTTATGGCTTTAGCAATTGATGATTGAGTTTGGTTTTCCTCCTAATTGTCCCACTATTATGTGGTGTGATAATCAGAGTGCTATTCACATTTCCTGCAACCTGATGGAGCATCAATGTACTAAACACATTGAGCTTCATAGGCATTTCATCTATCAGCAAATTTAGGATGGTGTTCTCTCTTTGGAGTATATTCCCACTGACGCGTAGGTTGCTAACATCTTCACCAAACCTTTTGCATCGCCACGCTATCTTCAATTGCATTCTATTCTTGGGGTTACAGAAGTTTTCTTTGGTGGATCTTGTTGAGGCCTTCCTTCCTTCATGTCTTTTCAACATGTTTTTTCTATCTCTTTTTGGAGAGGATTTTTTCCCACTGGGTTTTCTCCTTTGTCTATGGTTTATAGAGATTTCCCTGTTTTGCGTACCTGATCAACCCTTGTTGTTAGGACCCATTTTCCTACTTTCATTGATATGCTAGGTTAGCTTACCTCCTGAGCTTCATAAAATATGGGGGGTGTTAGAGTAAGTATTTGTTTACACTCATTAATTAGATTGCTTTGATTTAATTAATTAAGTTGTCTATTACTCTAGTTTACTTAAGCTATCTCTTAGGTGCATATAATTAATATTTTATATTAATTATAATGTGCAACCTAGTTTTTTTCCTTTTTAGGGTTTCTTTCACCTTCAAGGTTGAACTCTTGTAATTATTGTTTTTTACATCTTGGAATACAATTTTCTCTCACTCCACTGAGATTTCCAAGTTTTTATTTTCCTCTTTGGTTTCTTTCTAGCAACAGGTTGTTTTGCATGTAGGTGTTCTTGGTGAATTGTGAAGTTGGTTTTCTCAACTTTTACATCCCTCGATTGTATAAACACATGAAACTATTCCTTTTTGTTCATTGTTAGCCATCATCTTGGTTAAGCCTTTTCTTCTTATGATATTTCATGGGTTGATATAGTGGAAAAACTTCTTGATTTCTTTCACTAGAGTGAATACATGTTTATTGAGATTGGGATAATTTAATTTAATGTTCTTCAGAGGATAGCTTATAAAATAAATGGATCTCTCATTGTTGCCACTCTTCTTTTGTATGAGAATGCTTGCACATGAATATTCTGATGCAAAAGAGTAGACCTTGAATGATAATTGATAATCAAGGCTTACAAGTACTAGGGTGGTAGAAATGGCCACCTTGATGATTTAAAACATTTCTTGACCTCATCAATCCATTAAATCTTTATCTCCTTTTTCATCATGTCATTAAGAGGACACATTATTTTGGAGAAGTCATTGATGAATTTCCACACAAAGTTAATCTTCTCGAAGAAAGATTTTAATTATTTATGGCTATTGGTGGAAATAATTTCAGCATTACTTCTACTTGCTCTGGGCTAATTGAAATACCAAATTTAGAAATGATGTGTCTTAAAAGCTTCCCCTTCATAATCCCAAATGAGCACTTCTTGGGATTAAGGGATATACCAAACTTCTTGCATTGATTAAGCACTTATTTTAATTTTTCTATATGGCTGCTCCTATTTTTTGAGAAAATTGTAAGATTATCCATGTACATCATAATACACTTGTTTACTAATCCTTTAAAATCTTCATCCTTTTCTCATTTAAATGTGGCTCTATCTTTGATTAACCTAAAGGGTATTCTCCTATATGTGAACATTCCCCACTTTGTGTTGAATGTCATTTTCAATCTATCCTCTTCATCCACCATTCCCTAATTATATCTAAATTACCCATATGGGAATGGTATCATCTTAGACCCATTTACAATTTGTAGTACTTCGTCAAGAAAGGCTAGTGGGTATTTGTCCTTTTGTGATGCTTAGTTCAGGTTCTTGAAGTCTATACAAAGTCAAATATCCATGCTCTTCTTCCTTACACCAAATTGGCAACCCAAGTAGAGTGTCAAATAGGGAAAATGATCTTGATATCCAATAACTTATGAACTTGTTTCATTACCAATGGTTCAATGATCATATTCATGGATCTTTTCCTTTGATGAAAAGGTCTCACATTGGGCTTCAGAGGAATATTGTGTGTAATGATGTTCGGGATCATATATTTTGAGTTCTTCATAACTCCATGCAATAAAATCCCTAAACTATGTGAGGAGGCATATAATTTCATCCCTTTCATAGGGATTTTATTCTTTCCCAATCTTGACCATTTTAGGATTATCTTTAGTGCCCAAATTGTAAGAGTCATGCTCATCACTTCCTTCTTCTTTGAGAGTTCTCTTATGGAGTACTAATTCATCTTGATAATAAATACACTCTAATTATATCATCCCATTGGGGATAGTATTGATTTATAAACTTATAATGTCATCTTGATCTTCACCCTTTTTGTCTCAGTCTTCTTTAGGCTTGTCATCAATTACTTGCCCTTCAAAAAAACCATTACATGTGATGAATTTTAAGATATGTTGGTCAACCTAGAAGACCATAAAATTAATAATATTATCTTGGATCAATGAGGTGACCACTAGTTCAATAAAGAACCTTATAAGCTTTGTCTTCTTAACAAGTTACAATGTGATAGAAAAGTACATCTACAACCACATTTCTCCTTCTAGGAATATATTTGATGTTTAGTACCTCAAATTTGTCCATCAAATCCCAAAATCTCTTGTGATAAGCCATCAAAATTTTGTCATTGCAAGAGTAAATTGCTTTAACTTGTCGAATTACCAACTATGAATCTCTTTCTACCACAAGTGCTTTGACATTGTTTTCAAGTGTTAAAAGAAGACCTCACACAAGGGCCTCATATTTTGCCACATTGTTAGTACATATAAAATGAAAATAGTAGGAGATATAGAATGATTTACCACTAGGGTTAATCAACTCAATTCTAGCCCTGATACCTTATTTTCACTTGGAACCATCAAATCATAGAGTCCAGATCCCTTCTTCTTTAAGTGTTTGTTTATCTTAAACTTCTCTTTTACTTGATCTTTGAAAGACCTTTTCTTGAGGACCCATTCCATCTTTCCTTAAGTTGGCTTGGGTGTGCTTCTTAAAGTAGCCTTGGATACAAGAATAGTCTATTCATGTTGTTTATCCTAGATTTTTTTGATCAAATTGGTGATCTTGGAAGTCTAGGGTTCAGGTTGTACCACTATTGAGATCCATCCTCATCCTTTCATAAAGTTTTGCCTCCTTAAAATAGTGATTAATCCCTTGGGGGGAGAGGAAAAGGCTGCATCATCCAAAGGTGTATCATTATGGGATGCATTAGGATCCTCTTCAACTTCTTCAAAAAATACATCATTTTATGTGTTGGACTCTTCCTAGTGAATCAAAATTTTGTTCGTCATCTCATTATTTACCACCAAGAGGTTTTTAGGTTTTATGTTCATGGATTGGGACAATTGGATCAATACTCTAGTGACAACATCTTGGCAGCTCGACCATTTGAACTCAGAATGGCTAGCATGATGTAGTCGACAAAATCAAGGGAGTAGCAAGATATTTGGGTCTACATCATCCCCTAGATACTAAAAATTAGCAACAATGTTGTCCATGAATTAAGTGAACAATTCATCCTATATGGAGAACTCTTGAAATATTGTATTGGGGCTATTTTCAAACATTTCTAAGTGAAGTACATCAAGTTCCATAACTCGATAGGAGCCCAGGACAAATTGAAGGAATAATGCTTCATTAGGAGCATTATATTTTGTAATCATTTTCTTTAACTTAGGCTCAACATTGATCTTGTTTTGGTTATTGAGTCCCTTCCATGACAACCATAATTGGTTGAAGTCCATAGGGAACCACCCTCTTAGACACATGGTCTATTCTCTACTTAGCAACAGACCATAGTTTCAAGGATGTCCACCATGTTAATATCAATAACATCTTAGATCCTAGGATCTATAGTCAATTGGATGCATGCATCCTTCAATACATCGATGAATTTCACCTTCATTTTTTCAAGTTGGATTACCACTTAATTAGTAGGTTGTTGAGTGACTCCTAGCCTTTGAGATATTGAAAGTGGCATGAAATTACATGAAGTTCTAGAATCAATGAGGTAGTTATGAAGGTTTTTCCCAAAGATTCTAATACTTAATAAGAAGGGTGACACTTTTAGCTTATCCTTGAACATGGTGGGCATACCTTCTGCGACGTTAATATGAGGGGTTGATTCCTTTTGGGTGCTTGCAATGACAGTTGCCTTAATGAAATCTAGTGTTTTAAATAGAAAATTCCTTTGGGTGGGGCATCTTTTATAACATGTCATACATCAAGATATTTTCCTTAGTTCTTTTCAACTCTTCTATTCTATTGTATTTATCAATTGACCATACAATATTATTCATCACAAAGGGACTATTTCCAAACATGTGGCTATGTAGGATTGTTACTAGTCCATGGATTAGGAGGAGTGGGTTGTAATCCTAGAGGAATTGTATGTCAAATGTTTTCTTTGACTACGCAAATTGTAGGTGTTCCAATTGTCATTATAGAAGGAAAACATTTTGGCTAGCTCAGGGTCTATTTCTTGGTCAAGCAGGAATATGAAATCCTCATTCATTAAGTCCTCCCCCTCTACACTTAGTAGGATTTCATAAGATTTTAGCAATATCATGTTGAATTGTAGGGGAGGTATATCATTAGCATCTTGAGTAGTCTGGCTCAGGTCTTGATTTCACCTGAAGAACATGTCATTGTTATCACTAAGGACATCTCAATTTATGTCCATTTGATTAGTTTCAACAAATTGAATATTTTTGTTACAATCAATAGGGATGATTCCATTATTAAGGTGAGTAGTCCATTGATAGTTCTGTTAGGGAGGCCCATTGTTATGATCTGGTGTACTGAAATTATTCCCTATAGTATTATTCTCGTAAGAGTTGAAGTTATTCATAAGATTTTTTCCATAACTATTGTTACTTGAGATTGCATTGGATTGCAAAAAAATGTTATTTTGTCTCTGTGATAGTCAAAGGTAGGTGAGCTCATTTTTTATTTAGGACACGGTCTTCTTCATCTGCTCAAATTTGGTCATCATGTTTTTATCCATTTCAACAAGGGTTGTAACTTTTTGCTCAAAAAATGCTACTTTTGGAGGCTTGTATCCTAGGTATATTATAGCAAGGGCTAGGACAATGGCCACCTGCTATATTGGTGTAAGATTCATGTTAGGATTAAACCACAGACATAAATAACAATTACATGCAAGTATAACTAATAACATAAAATAATAGATCACACAGAAAAGAACACAAGGCACCAAGATTTAACATGGTTCACCAAATCCTTGGGCTACGTCCACCAAATAACAAGTCCAATATTTTAATGATCCAGTGATTACAACCTGATTACAATTTGCAATCCCTTACAGCTCAATACTGTCACAAGAACCAATTTTGCATCACACCTTATGAAACAATCCCAAACCTTGAGCCCTTTTATACAAGTATTTTAACCGCTTTAGGGTTATAATTAATAATTACATGGTGGTCCAAAATCTTAATAAAATAGGGCCCAATTTTTTTTTTGAATTTGTGAAGTATGTACAGTACTTTCCTGATTAGTCACCACAATTTAACAATCTCCCACTTGGAGACTGATTAGGCTCCACACTAAACAACAATCTCCCACTTGGAGACTGATCCTGTAGCAATACTACTACCACATGGGGCTCCCACTAGATCAAACCACCTTGGACTCTACTATTCTTTTATTCATATTCAGTCTAGAAGACCAACCAAAGCTGAAGAGGAGTTTAGCTTCTCCTTTGTTACTACCTTTGTTAACATATCGACTAGATTCTCATTAGTATGTATCTTCTCTAGCTTTAACTGTCCATCCTCCAAAACTGATTGAATGAAATGGTATCACAACTGTATGTGTTTGGTCTTTGAATGAAGAGCTGAATTCTTTGCAAGATGAATGGCACTCTGACTATATATGAACAAATAATTATCCTTCTGAGGATGTCTAATTTCTTGCAAGAAGAACTAAAGCCATATCATCTCCTTGGCTACCTCTGTAGTAGCTACATACTCTACCTCTGTAGTGGATAAAGCATTAACCTTTTGTAACCTAGAAACCCAACTAATGGCTGCCCCACCAACAGTAAAGACATAACTTGTAGTACTCTGCTTGGTATCAATATCCCCTACCAAATCTGAGTCAACATAGCCCTGTAAATCAGTAGTGGAGCCCCCAAAGTGTAAACACTTATTGGATGTTCCTCTCAAATATCCGAGAATCCATTTGACTGCATTCTAATGCTCAATTCCTAGATGACTCATATACTTGCTAAAAAATCCCACTGCATGTACAATATCTGGCCTAGTAGATGCCAGAGCATACATCAAGCTTCCTATAGCTGAAGCATAGGGTACCTTGGACATCTTATCCTCCTCTTGTTGTGTCTCGGGACACATCTCCTTAGTCAATTTCAAATGACTAGGTAAAGGTGTGCTGATAGCTTTAGCATTCTCCATAGACAAATGTTGCAACACCTTCTCAACATAATCAGCTTGAGATAGCGTCAATGTTCTATTTTTGCTATCTCTACAAATCTTCATACCAAGGATTTGTTTTGCTGCCCCCAAATCTTTCATAGCAAATGCATGTGCTAATTGGCTTTTTAGCCCCTTAATGTGATCCATGTTAGACCCAGCTACAAGCATATCATCAACATATAAACATAAAATAATGTAGCTATCATCATCCAACCACTTAAAGTAGACACAATGATCTGAATGACACCTACTATAACCATGCTCATGCATAAAACTGTCAAATTTCAAATACCATTTCCGAGGTGCTTGCTTTAAGCCATATAAACTTTTCTTCAATTTGCACACTAAGTTCTCCTTACCTTTGACCACAAATCTCTATGGTTGAGCCATATATATCTCTTCATCCAAATCACCATGAAGGAAAGTTGTTTTAACATCCAACTGCTCTAAATGCAAATCTTCAGTAGCCACTAGACTTAAAACAATACGGATAGAAGTCATTTTAACAACAAGAGAAAATATCTCATCAAAATCAATTCCCTTTTTCTATGCAAATCCTTTTACAACTAACCTAGCTTTAAATCTTTTCTTACCTCCATCCTCTTCTTTTAACTTGTAAACCCACTTATTCTATAAAGCCTTTTTACCTGCAGGCAACTTGCACAAATCCCATGTCTTATTCTTCAGCAAAGAGTCCATTTCATCTTTCATTGCAGACTCCCACTGAATCTTAGTATCCACCTACATAGCTTCATCATAACTTTCAAGTTCACCAGCATCAGTAAGTAAAATAGAATACAAAGAGGGAGAAAATCTTTGTGGAGGTATAATTTGCCTTGTTGACCATCTAACATTCACTAGTGTGTGTGGTATTTGTTTTTGCGGTTGTTCCACATCATGAGGAATGGCTGGAACATCAACTTTTGGAGTATCATCTAGCACTACATAATCATCTTCTTTCTTCTCATGTTGCTGCAACATATCTTTGTACAACACTTTCTCATTGAATATGACATCCCTACTTCTTACAATTTTATGATTTTCAAAATTCCAAAGCCTATAACCAAACTCATTAATGCCATATCCAAAAAATACACATTTCTTTGACTTAGCTTCTAGCTTGGTTCTATTTTCAGAATCTATGTGAGCAAATGCTTCACAACCAAAGGTTTTGAGAAAAGAATAACTCACCTTCTTACCAATCCATGCCTCCTTTGGAATACTGCAGCGCAAAGGAGTAGAGGGACCTCTATTAATCAATTTTACAACAGTATTGATAGCCTCCACACACATGTGTAAGGGAAACCCAACATGCAACCTCATGCTCCTTGCACCTTCCATTATAATCCTGTTCATGCGTTCAACCACTACATTTTCCTGTGGAGTCCTTGGAATAGTTTTCTATCTATGAATACTATTAGTGGAGCTATAATCTTCAAATTCATGACTGCAATACTCACCACCATTATCAGATCTGAGACATTTTAATTTTTTACCATTCTCATTTTCAACCAAGCATTTCCATTTATTAAAATTTTGAAATACATCAGATTTCTATCTAAAGAAATAAAACCATACTTTTCTAGTTCCATACTTTTCTAGTTGCATCATCAATAAATGTAACATAGTAATGAGAGCCACCAAGGGAAGATACCTAAGCTGGTCCCCATACATCAGTATGCACAAGCTCTAATTTCTCCCTTTTATTTTCCTTCCCAGTCTTTGCAAAACTCACTCTCTTTTGTTTTCCATACACACAACTTTCATAGAAATCCATATTAACACATTTCAAACCTGGTAAAACTTTCTTTGAATGAAGTGCTTTCATAAATTTCTCACTTATGTGCCCAAGTCTATTGTGCCATAGCGCTGTATCAGACTCTACAACAACTATTTGTTTTGCCTACTCAATTGCAACAATTGTTCCTGAACATTTATTTTTCTCTAAAACAATTAAAGTAGAAGGAACAATATGACATGTACAAATATATAAGATGCCTACATTCACACCTTTTGCTACTACAATGGAACCTTTTGAAACCTTCCAATTTTTATCATTAAAGTAACTACACAACCCTCATCACCGAGTTGCCATGTTAAAATTAAATTCCTACTTAGCCTTGGAACATATCTTACCTTATGTAGTAGCCGATGATTCCCATTCTACAACTTAATCTTAATTTTACCCTTTCCAACAATCTGATAGGGTTCATTATCCCCTAAATAAACAAGCCCAAAATCCCCTTGGGCATAATCAATGAAATAACCTCTATGAGGTGTAGCATGAAATGAAGCACCAGAATCTAAAACCCATGAATCATCAACACTTTCTAAAGACAGAAGCAAAGCATCCTCTTTGGATTTATTACTTATCACATTTGCCTCCTTGTCTCCATCTGATTTATCTCCTTTATTTTTCTTTCGATTCCAACAATCTTTTTTTGTGTGCCATGGTTTCCCAAAGTACCAGCAGTCATTCGGTCCTCTCGATTGAGACCTCCTCCCCTTTGAATTTCCTCTTGATTTTCCACAATTTCCAAAATTACTTCCTCTCTCAATCATTTTGCTCCTGCTTTGTGCATTCAAAGCACTTCCTAATGTAGATCCACCTGAGGTTTTCCTGCGAGTTTCCTCACTCAAAATAACACCAATCACATCATCATATTTTAGGGTACTAGATCCAGGAATAAAATTGCTCACAGCCATTACCAAGCCATTCCAAATCTTAGGCAAAGAACACAAAATCAAGAGAGCCCTAATTTCTTCTTCAAAATTGATACCCACAGAAGATAACTGAATAGTAATAGTATTAAACTCATTTAAATGATCTATAATAGATCCACCTTCTGCCATTTTCATATTAAATAAATGCTTCATGAGAAATACCTTGTTTGAAGCGGAGGGCTTTTCATATAGTGTCGCTAGGGTTTTCATCAATTCTTCTATCATCTTTGCTTTTGTAATATTAAATGCCACTGATGGTGCCAAGCATAATCGAATGCTTCCAAGTGCCTTTCTATCCAAAAGATCCCATTCATCATTTGACATAGATCCCTGGTTCTTGGCTTTACCTTCCAACGGCTTCCATAAATCCTTCTGATATAGATAGTCTTCCATTTGCATCTTCCATAACTGGAAGTTCTGCCCATTAGACCTATCAACCCTTAACTTACCCTCATCTGCCATTGTTCCCACTCAATTGTGAGACTCCTACTCAACCGTGAAACTTTCTTGTAGAGGATAACTGAAAAACAACTAGGATCTGATACCACTTGTTAGGATTAAACCTTGAACAAAAATAATAATTATATGCAAATATAACTAATAATATAAAATAATAGATCACATAGAAAAGAACACAAGGCACCAAGATTTAACATGGTTCACCCAATCCTTGGGCTACATCCACCAAACAAAAAGTCCAATATTTTAATGATCTAGTGATTACAACTTGATTGCAACCGTAATCCCTTACAACTCAATACTGCCACAAGAACCAATTTCACATCACACCTTATGAAACAATCCCAAACCCTAAGCCCTTTTATAAAAGTATTTTAACCGCTTTAGGGTTATAATTAATAATTACATGTCAGCCCAAAATTCTAATAAAATCGGGCCCAACATTTTTTTTGGGGGTGATGCCCCGAACCCCAAAGAATTTATGAAGTATGTACAATACTTTCCTGATCAGTCACCACAATCTAACAAGTCAATGGGGGAAATTGGTTTAGAATTACTTGTTCCCTAGAAGTATAAGGTGGGATTATTGTGGCAATGTTGGTAGGAATTACCATGCATCCCCCACCATTGGGATTAGATTTCTTTGTGAAGGTGACCACTTCTTGAAATACCTTATCTAATGTTTTGATATCTACAATGGGAAGACTTCTCAGAAAAATAGATGTGAGGTGATTCATAGAGTTCAAGTATATATGTATCACATCTCTAAGAGGTATTGTGTAAGGGGACTTAGGTCTTCAGTACATCATGTGGGAACAATGATTGAAATGGGAGATTTTTTCAAGGGGTCCCTCTTGATAGACAAAAAATGGTGGTGCAAAATAGATGGATTAATGAACATTTTGAATTGATCCAAGAACAACTCAAAAGTTGTTGAATTTGTGATGGATGTTGGTGGTAAGTTCACATCCCTATTGAATTCTATTTCCCTCAAAGTGTATGGGATCAAATGGAGGACTACATCCTCATGCTTAATTTTCTTCCTATTGCATAATTATTTTGAAAACCCTGATGTGGTCTTCTACTATTGATGTTTCTCCATAAATGAAAATTTGATAAAAATTCTCAGCATTTTTAGGTAGGTCATAAAGTTGACCTTGCAAGTTAATTGGTGACTCCTGAGGAGTGGCAAAGAAAGCCATAGGTAAGAGTGGTAGTGGTTGAATTTGTTGTTGATGGGGGTTGAGAGAAACAATGTGGAGAGAGGTAATAGTGCATGAGGTAGATGATAATGATGAAATGTGTGGTGTAAATAGATAGAGTTTGGGGATCCCTTTGTCATTGTGAGGCTTATAAAAATGTTTAAGCTCTAGGAACTCATGTTTTTTGGGCAAAGGCCTTAATGCTTGCTAAAAGGGAGATGATGGATCAAGATTTTCTAGTTTATTAACTTGCAAAGTTGTGCACCTTGGAATCTACACACTTGTAAAGTTGTAAAACTATAGAACTAAGGCCCTATTTCTAGCACCATTTCTATTGAGCAGTCATTTTACACAATGACAATGACATAAATCCTTACAAATTTCTCTCTTGAAAATTTGATCAAATAACAAGTCCTAGGTTCCACATGGTTATTTTTCAATCTATTGGGGAGCTCAATTGAAGATAAATACCAGGAGTTGAAGAACAACTTTTGAGAAGTTGTTCTTGGGTTGTTCACAAAGAGGCCTTTCATGATATCTTCAATTCTGCTGAACTTTAAAAAATGTGACCACAAACAATATATATTTTTATTTTCAAATTTTATGATGAATGCAAATTTCTAACAATGCAACAATATGAATTTCAATTCTAGCCATGTGTTCAAAATAAAACTATTGAGCTAAGGTAGAAAGAAGTTAAAGAAAATTACTAAAATCAAATTCCTTAATGGACATAAGTCATATTAACAATGAGTCTGTGAATTAAAATTTCAAAAAGATCAAGAAGGAAACCAATTAAATCAAGAGAAATGTGTCCTTAACTCCATTGATGCCATCACCAATGGAACTAATGAAAAATGAGTGATGTTTCATGATTCATCAAATCATGTGACCATGAAAAGAACACACACATGAGAAAAATCATTATGCAAAAGTTGTAGGATGACGCTATCTCAAATTTTTTGCATTAGAGGAATTATGCTACCAAACATGATAAACACCAAAACTCATTGATTACATGAGCATTAAAACACAATAAAACCATTGGGTCTATCGCTACTCATGAACATAAGATTCATAAAAGAAAGAAACATTTTACAAAGAAACATTACACATAGAATGAGAGCACTAATAGCATACTTAATTACATCAAAATACTCGCCTTGAATATGAAGGATTTGATCAATACAAATCCACAAATCCTTTGAACACCTGCATGTAAAAAACCTATCACAGAAGAAAAAGATGAGTGGAGGCAAGGGTTTTGCTCTGAAAATTATGCAAATGTATTCTCAGAAATGAAAGAGATAAAAAAATAATTAAAAAAGATCAATTCTTATAAAAGGATATTGAAACCTGAAAGGGTAACCTAAAAGGGAAAAGCTATTTAATAATTATTAATTAATTATTAAATAGAGATGCAAAAGGTGCATAAAGTAAAATCTTAAGAAGGGAATAAAGTGAATTTAATAAATATAAATAAATAAATGCTTTACTCTAACACTCCCCTTAAGATGGACAACAATACAACTACAAACAATGCAGAAAGAACAAGGAAACTACAATGCAATGCTGAAAGCAAACTTGGGTCTCGACAACAAGGCTTGATGAGGTACCCAATCACAACTAAATCTCTATGAAACAAAGAAATAGAGAAAACCTAGTGGGAAAAACTCTACTCCAAAAAGAGATAACAGTAAAAAGAAGGAAGGAAGGACTCATCATTAAGACCCCCCAAGGACAACTTCCTTCACCTCAAGCATAGAATGCAACTAAAGATATCACAGGGATGCAAAATTTTTAGTGAAGATGTCTACAACCTACTCAGTAGTAGGAATGTACTCCAAGCTCAAGGCACTATCCTGAATGAGATTCTTGATGAAGTGCATGTGAAGCTCTATGTGCTTGGTGTATTGATGCTCAACTGGATTACGTGAAATGTGTATAGCACTCGAATTGTCACACCACAAAAGGTTGGATTATAAGGAGAAAATCCAAACTCTATCATCAATTGTCGAAGTCATAAAACCTCCTAACTAACAAATATAGCTGCCCTGTATTCTACCTCTATAGATGATAATGTGTGAGCATGCTGATTCTTGCAAGACCATGTGATAGGACCAGAACCAAGACAAAATACAAAACCAAAAGTATACTTACAATCATCAATATCACCAACCCAATCTGAATCTGTGAAACCAATAATGTGAGGATCTCCTAATGTGTAGTGAATGCCATAACATGTTGTACCTCTAATATACTTCAAGACATGTTTGGATGCTTGCCAATGAATCGCATGAGGATCATGGGAGAATCGATAGACAAGTCCAACCGCAAAGGAAATATTAGGACATGTGTGTTTCAAGTGCAATAAACTACCCACAAGCTATCTGTATAGAGTGGAATCCACTATAGGAGTAGAGCAAGTGATAGATAAAATAACACTTGACTGAAAAGGTGTGGGGGTAGGCTTGTAATCAAGCATGTCGAATCTCTAAAGCATATCAAGCGCATAATTCTATTAGAGTATGGCTATCCCATCCAAAGACTAAACAACCTGTAGACCTAAAAAATAGTGCAGAAGTCCAAGATCTATCATCTCAAACTGTGTAACACCCCACCAAGGGATCCAAAAGAATTAACCTAAAGTTTTTAATAAGTTTGCTAAACATTTTTTTTTTTTTTAAAGAAAGATAAATCATTCACATCAATCACATAGTAGTGGAAGCAATATCATTCAATCAACTGCAAACATACATAACAGGTTACATTCCTTAAGGATCCCAAGACGTTGAGTCACATTTAAATTTAATTAATTCTAAGTCTAACAACCACCATATCCACATGAAAGAATAACAAGAAAGTCCAATGTCCATTTAATATACATTTATTTTGAATGCCTCTTGGAAAATTAATTTGAAATGCTCAATCATCCACTGTACAGGTCACAGGGTATGAAAGGCTAAAAGAATATACATGTAATTATACACTATCATCCTCAAACCCATGATACAAGTGCAATAAAGTAAATGAAACTAATAACATACATGATACATCTATCCATCATAAAGATATAACATCATAAAACACAACTAATCTAAGTGTGTGGTTCCTCCCAATCGTCAATAGCATCATTAGACCATCGTGGGCCCTAGCCATCCCCCACACATAACATCCCAAGACATCGAGGATATCATTAGTACTATAGTAATAGGGATGCCACTCCTAAAACATACTACATCATATGCATAAAGGAATCTAACATGCTACCACATATGCATAAAGAAATCTAACATACTAGAATATAGCATAAGAAGAACCAAGAAGCTCTAGCCACAGTGACTACGGAAGGATCTCAAATGGTAAGAGTAAAAAGCACTACCACCTGACCGTGTGGAACCTAAATGGTCCATTCCCACCATGCTGAGGAGATAGTCTCAAGTCCCAAACAAGATATCAAACCACATAACACAAGTACTCTCTAAGTTCAGGAAATCCTAAAAGTATACTAACTCAAAGGTTCCAACACATAGATTGACATCTAGACCCAAAGGCACCACAAAGACACATAAGAAAGCTACTATGTAAGCGAGAAAGTGTCATTGCAAAAGTCACGTTTACCCGAGCAATCCCTTAGGAATCTCAGGTCCCTAGTGATCCCTACGACCACTAGTATACTCTCATACTGATGAGGCATACTATGGAATGCTAGGTCGTAACCAAGTGTTCTCTCTACTACCATCCTAGTCTGTACTAGCACTCGAGGCATGGGCGAGAACATACAATTATCTTATTAAGTTCATTTTACTCTCATTTAGTGTAAATGTTATCACTTATTAAAACAACTTACAATGAGTTACCTTGGTAGCCACTTAGGGCACTGGCCCTCATTACAAGCCACTTCCTGACACTACACATAGATAACCTACCCTAGGCTCATGAAATCGCAAATCTTGAAATCACCTCAGCCCTATACAAGCGACTAGAAAGCATCAAAAGATAAGCCACAATAATCACATCAGTTCTCTACGAGAAACTGATAATCATCAAATAATAATCATAATGATCACGACAGTTCTCCATAAGCAACTGAAGGCATCAATTATAAAACACAATATCCAACGGTTCTCCAACGAGCAACTAAAAAGTACCTCAAAGTAATACTGATCAAAAACTCCAAAATGGTCAAGTCAAACATGTCACAACATGACATCATCAAGAGAAAACCACTGAAAACATCTCAATCCTCTCGAAGTGACTAGAAGGCAAATCAAATATAACTAATCGATGACCCAGAAATGGTTAAGTCAGGTAACTCAAGTACATACACCTCAGCTTCACATAAGGAAACAGGAAAGCAATAACAACTAGTAAAAAAAACCATCATAGAGCATATCACACATCACCATGGTTGGGTTCATAAAGATCGAGAATAATTAATCATGATGTCACAATCGCATAACCCCTCGAGCCTTTGGTAACAACCTAGAATTGGTCAATGCTAATCAATCCCCAAAACCCCCCAAAGAAACATAGACAGTACAATCAGAACAATATAGTTTCATAGTCTAGGTTTGGTTTGAAAAGATAATGTTGTTATTAAAGTAGAGTTGAAGTTCTAGTGCATATATTTTCAAGTAATAAGTTTCCGCATTTAGCCCTTACAATTAACCCATTTCTTATTTTTAAAAATTATTTTGTCCAATTACCCCTATTTGATTTTGAGACATCTTCTTAAAATAATCTTATTTATTTAAATTATTAAAATAATGCTTGTTAATTTTCCAAGAGAATAATCAATGATTCTATAAAAATTAATATTATAATAATTTAATAAGTTTAAAACTTAAAGCAAACAACTTTCTTTATTAATTAATCCTAACTAAATCACATTTTAATTAGATTAATTGATAAAGTATATGATTCGCATCTACGATTCCAACACAATTTAATAATAACTTAATTTATGACTTAATTAGATATTATTAAAAATTTAAGTGATGTATCTAAATCATTAATATATCTTGTTTATTTAAATATAACTTAAATTATTATTAAACAGCTATATGTTTAAATAAATAATCTAATATCTAATAATTAATTAACATTTTATAAAATTAAACTTCTTAAATATCTATTATATATTAATTAACATTTAATACCCATTAAATATCATATTAATTAATATTAACTAAGTTTTATATACTTAAAACTTTATTATTGAAAAGTAATAATAAACAATTCCAAAGTTTAAAAAAAAAAAAAAATAACGTATGCAATTTTAAATCGCAGCAGGTCATAATTATAAAGGCCAACCCTTATGAGGGTGGTTGTCGTGCACAACAGGCCTATTGTCGCAGGGCCTGCGGCAGCCTTGCTGACACAGTCCCTGTGCCAACAGTGACTTCCAGCGGCGTCAGCATAGGGGGGGTGTGTTGGGGTATTCCCCCTAACTACCCATTACAAATTAGATACTTTTTTTAAAATTATTATTTTATTTTAACATAGTTTATAGTTATATAAAAATCATTTTTTTGTAGAAAAAGGCATCCTCTTTCCAAACTTGCCCATATAAATACATACACACACACACACACACACACACACACACATATATATATATATATATATATATATATATATTTTTGCAATCCTAGTCTGATGGGAGAAATTCGACTAACCACTCAAATTCCTAGATTAAAATTTTCTTTAAAAGAATATCGTCTTTTTCAATATAAAATTTATATAAACAAATTTCTTCTCTCTTTTTAATAAACTTTTCCAATACGGATTTAGAATGGAAGCCCAGATTCATCAGTTAAATTCTAAACAATAAAATTTATTTCCTTTTTAAATCTCAAACCCTCCCTGGTTTAATATCTAATTTGCAAAATTAATGGACAAGGTTTTCTAAGAACTTCAACTTCTATGTATACAGAGAAATTAACATGCATATTGGAAATTCACATAATTGAAAGCACCCGTCATAAGAAATATCCAGATAGTTGTTCAACAAACTCGAAGAAGACAGGATTATTTAACAACATAATTTTAACTGGGCGAATCAAAACTCAAGAACCTACCTGGTTCTGATGCTAAAATTGCAACGCTCAAAAAGTCTTTGCATCCAAGAACATCTCATTGAAACTTTTCTCCAAAATTTTCCCTTCCAAAATTTGCTTCCAAATTTTGCTCCCCAAAAATTCACGTCCAAATTCCTCCTCCAAAATCCTCCCTCATAAATGAACCCTTTTAATTGTGATAAAGAGTTCTCTCATTAAATCGGGGCACTAATTGTGCATTCACTCGGGAGAACTCCTTGCTCACAACCCTTAACTCCATATTAACTTTGATTAATCTTTTCATGCACATTAAGTGAATTATTAAATTGCTTTATTTAATTTTCACTTGACTCCTCTTTTAATTAATTTATAAACTTTAATCTCATGCACACTTTAAGCAGTTAAAATGACATTATTAAATTCACATGTTTAATCTTTTTAATTAATTTCTTTTATTTTAATCTCATGCATATATCATGTGAACTAAAATCTTTTATTAAATAATTATATTTTCACTTTTTAAATTATTTTAGAAACTTAATTGATAGAATATTTATTAACTCAATTAATAATAATATTTAGCATTTATTTAAAAATGAACTCTAAATATATTATTATTAAATTGAATAAATATCATCACGTTCTAAATTTATCCTTAAACTTTTATCTCCAAATCAATTCTTTTTATTTAACTAATTCTCTAATTAATTAAATATTAAAATATCATAATTATTTTTCATTAAATTAAATCTTTAATTTAATCTTTTAATTAGACTTAATTAATAGAAAATACCTCAAAGACTCATAAAACAACATACAAAAACCCATCATAGAAAAACACATACCAAATCAAACAAAAGGTTATAATCCTAAATTAACGTCATTCAACGCATTCGGAGGGTACTCAACTAGGATACTTGTCCTAATTATCAATTAGGACAAATGGCTAAGGGTTTAGGATTTGGACTTAAGATTTATCTCCCCTCTCTTACCATTGAGATAATGCGATAGGGTACGCTCATCCTGGCAATTCAGGGAAGTCGATACCCGGTACCTGCAACCTGCATAAAACCCACACATGTACAGACACAATATTCTAAGCTAAATAGGCAATGGTAGGAGTGGTGCATCGTGTAGATCCCGACTAGCAGGTGACTACAACTCCCTTCCTTAACCACATCAAAAATGCCATACATAAAGAAAACAAACACGCACACCATACACATGCAGTATGGGGTAAGTATCCATAAGAAACACATATTATAATCCATCTAACTTATCATCATCAATAACTAAAAATACTGAATAATCATCATACATACATGAAATATAGTGTACCAAGTAATCTCATCATAAAAATCAATTGAATCTGAAACAATAACTGATAAACTCTAAGTATTGCTACTAATCATAACCATAAAACTGGCCTAAAAGAGTTCAACAATGATAACAGAAATGCAAACTAGGGGCAGGCACTAAAAACTGCTCTCTCAATGCTTGTTGAACACCCTATATCATGGAGACTAAGCTTCTTGTGATGACGAGGTCATCAACATAAAGCACAAGCATCAATAAGTTAGCTCCATGACACTGAATGCAAACTATAGGGTCAGAATGACACCGAGTGAACTATGAAGCAAGCAAGAAGGAATCCATCTTATCATACCAAGTCCTAGGGTCTTGTTTGAGACCATATAAAGACCTCCGAAGCTAGAATACCAATGAAGAGTCGTATGCAAAACCATGAGGTTGCTTCATATAGATCTCCTCACAAAGGTCTCCATGTAGAAAAGCACTCTTCACATCCATCTGAGAAACTGTCCATCCCTATGAAGCTACTAGAGAGAGTATAAGGAAAATAGAATTCATCTTAGCAATAGGGGCAAAGGTCTTAGAGTAATCAATACCCTCAACCTATGAAAAACCCTTTGAAATAAGACATTCCTTGTACCTATCAATAGAACCATTTGAAACATACTTGGTATGGTACACCCAACAACACTGAACTAACTTTCTTCCTTTTAGAAGGAGACAAAGATCCCATGTGTGGTTCTTCATCAAAGAAGAGTACTCCTCATACATAGCCCTATCCCACTCTGAGTGTCCTATCACCTATGAAAAACTCTGAGGATTATCTGAAATGCATGACCTAAAAGACCACTACCTACAGTCTGAGAAAGAGTGCGACAAAATTTTTTGGGATCTCCTCCCAAAGGTCCAGCTACATCAACAATATCATGAGCCCACTTGGGCACTCACAAAACATCTGGTGGAGGTGGTAAAGGGGGATCAATATCAAGATCTTCCTTATAGGATGCATAATCCTATAGAGGAGTAGCAGAAGTACTGGGTAGTGAGGAAGAAGCTAAAGATGGAGGATCCATAAGAGAATAACGCTCATCAAATTGAACATCTCATCAAAACAATACATCTTCTAAATTAGGATAAAACAACCTATACACCTTCAAATTCTCATAGTAGCCAACAAAAATGAGTGGTCAACACTTCTTCTCCATGGCTTTCTACTAAGAATTTGCAATAAATGCCTAAGCCTCACTACCAAAAATGCAAAATGTAGAAACATCAAGCTTGACATGAGTCCAAGCCTCCTCAAGAGTCAAGTGTCACAATGCCTTGTGAGGCATATGATTTTGAATATAGTTGGCACAATTGATAGCCTCAACCTAAAATGAAGAACTCATAGCACAAGACTATATGATACAATTGGCCATCTCCCATAATGTCCTATTCTTTCTCTCTGTAACCCCATTCTACTGAGGTGTTTAGGGAATAGAGAACTAATGTTTTAAACCATGCTCAGTGCAAAAATATATGAAAGAATGATTCACAGTTTCCCCCTCATTGTCAATACATATATGCTTGACTAAAAGACTAGAATGCTTCTCTACAAAATTCTTAAAGATTCAAAATGAATCAAAGACATCAGACTTACTTCAAAAACTACACCCATGTGCATCTAGAGAAGTCATCAATGAAGGTGAGCACATGTTGAGCAACTAAAAAAGATGGAATGGGAAATGACATAAGATCATTGTGTATCAACTCCAATGGTGCTTTAACACATGTGGATCTACCTGCTAGAAAAGGATCTTTGTGATGTTTGCCAAGTGCACAACCTTGGCACACATCGTCAGTACAAGAGATCTGAGGTAACCTAATCACTAGCTCCTCTGAACTCATTTGCTATAGATATTTGTAGTTGACATGTCCAAAATTTTCATGCCAAAGCTTACTCACTATGTCTGCATGAGCAATGAGAGAAAAACTTGTAGAATTAGAGCTCTTAAAGCCATCAAACTAATATAAGTGAGATTGAAGATTAACACTCCTTCTAGCAATAACCAAGTCAGGATCATGGAGGTCTCGAATAACCACATCATGTGTTGAGAACTCAACTATCTTTCGAAAGACTAAATGAAAAATTTGAAAGATAGATAGGAGGTTCATAGAAATGGTTGGAACCAAGAGAAAATTCTGCAGTGAACCACCTTCTAAAGAGATAGTTCCTGAACCTGTGACTAAAAGTTGAGAAGAATCACCAAGTGCAATTTGTGTAGTAACAATCTAAGAAAGTGAGGTAACTAAATCAGGTGAGTATGTCATATGATGGGAAGCTTCAGAATAAAAAATCCAAGAAGTTGTAGAAGACAATGCTCATGCAGAAAGAGAATGTCCTTTCCCTGTAGGTGGAGGTGGAGGCTTTGGAGAAGTAATATTGGAATGTTGAATGGCCTCCTCTAATGCCTCATGACATTTCCAACACCTAGAAATTGGATGTCCTTCCTTGCCACAAAAATTGAAAGGTTCACCTGAGTACTTCTTAGTCTTAGAGGAAGACTCACCAGATGTAGAAGTATTAACCTTCTCAGAGGGCTTCTGAGCATCTGATTTGGGAGAAGGCTTGGAGGAACTCTTATTGCCTATTGAATCTAACTTATGCTTAAGTTTTTTTCTTTTTCTTTCCTGTAGATGTCTGAGCTACCGATACCTTCATCTTAGAACTAGTCATAGTATACAACTATGTAAGCTTTGACCACTCTCTAGTCAAATGATCACAAAAGAACTCAAAATAAGGCATAGAAAATCTATTCCCAAAAGCATATTTGCTGGAATAGAATGTGGAAGAAAATATCTAAAAATTCCCTTGAAGCTTAGAGACAATCAAAATAGATGCACTCAGCATTAGTCTTCATCTTTCCACAACCCTGCAACATTGATTTCTATTGATTAAACTTCATCAAGAAGTCATAAATTTTTAGAAAGGAATCTGATACAAGTAATGTAAGCTTTTCCTCTATTTGAAGTGCCCCGAACTCATTCATAGTACCAAACAAGCCATGAAGCTTGGTCCACATTGCTAGAGGAGTATTACACCTGTCCAAATGAAATTATAGACTATTTAATACTTGTAATGCAATCAATCTGATTGCCTCATCCATTTTTTTTTGATGTTGCATGATCTCATAAGGTCTCTAAAAAATAGGTTGCATGACATCTAAACATGATCACAACCCTTTTGACTAGAGAAGCTGAGTCATCGAGGTCTTCCAACTGTGGTAATTGTGAGGGTTCAGAAGTTTTAGAGAAGAAGTGGTATCAACCATTTTTTTAGAAAGGGGTTTTCATGTTTTATGATATATTGATATAATAACAGAAAATAATATAAAAATGCTGCCCACAATACAATAAATCGAACCCCAGCTTACAAATAGCTTGCATAAATGAGAGAAGAGAAAAAAGATGTTAGATATGAATAAAAAATACCTAGTATAAAATATTGGTGAAGTGACAAAGAATCTAGAAAGTTCTCAAGATCTTTTCAACACTTTTTTTGGAACAAAAAATAGAGCTATAATGAAGAAGTTATGCCCCTCGGAAGATAGAAGTTATCAATGAACTTCAAGTGCCAAAACAAGTATCAATTTGGAAAAAAAATCCCAAAAATTCCTTCTCCATCATCTCCATCTTGGAACCAGCTTTTTAACACTTTTTTGGATTAAAAAAAGACCCCTGTATGCTCAAGATATTGAAAAACAATGACAAGGCCCCCATAATTGGTTGAAAAATAATTTATTTATTTTTTAAATAAAAAAAAGACACCACTGCTAGCTAAGCAGTGGTGGTGGTCAGGCAGTGGAAGGTGGCAATTCCATTGGTAGCAAGGTTGTGGTGGCTATGTGGTGGTGGTGGCCACCACGGTGGTGTGGTAGCGGTGGCTTGATGGCATGGTAGCGACCTTTTGATAGATTTCATGACAGCTGGTAAAACAACATCACTGATGGCCAAAGTAAGGCAACACAATAAGAAAGTTTTCTGTGGTGTTGAAAATATGACTGTGGGCCAAAAAAATGGCTCTACAACTATTTTTCAAATTTCAAATTATTTTTTAAATCGCCTTGTAATGCATGCAGAAGACTGTAAGACCTTCTGGGAAAAAAAATTTTGCCTCCCGGATCAACGTTGTCCAAAATGAACAAACTTTATATGGAAACAGGGGTTTTGACACCTTCTAGATCCATTTGTGATGTCCATTTTACCTCAACCAACTCTAAAAATTAATGACCCCCCTCTTTTCACAAAAAATACTTGAAAAACTCTAGATCTATTCTATCAAACCCTCATTCTCCTTTTTCTCCAAATAATGAACAAGCTATAGTAGATCTGGCTCTGATACTATGAAGGATTTGATCAATACAAATCCACAAATCCTTAAAACACCTACATGTAAAAAACCATTCATAGAAGAAAAAATGAGAGGAGGAAAGGGTTTTGCTCTAAAAATTATGCAAATGTATTCTCAGAAATGAAAGAGAAAAAAATAATTACAAAAGATCAATCCTTATAAAAGAGATCGAAACTCGAAAGGGTAACCTAAAAGGGAAAATCTATTCAATAATTACTAATTAATTATTAAATAGAGATGCAAAAGGTGCATAAAGTAAAATCTTAAGAAGTAAATAAGGCAAATTTAATAAATAAAAATAAATTAACACTCTACTTTAACATAATACATATTACATCTATGTATTTGTAAGAAACCCTAACCTTCATGCAATTTTTGGATCTAGCTTTTTTCCTTGTAAAAATCATTCTAAAAATACTAATTGTATGAAAATTATGTACAAATAGATTCCTAACTAGGTGCTAAGTAAGACTTCACTCATTATTCTATTCATTACATGGTACATGAACCTTTACAATGAATTTAAACTGACATAGAAGAAGGAGATAAGAAGAACAAAGATTCTTGGTGAAACTCAAGCTTCTAGAGCTTCTAAAAATGAGAACTCAGCCCAAGGATTTTTTTAGTGGCTATTATTCGCCAATTGGCTAATATGTCCCGATTGGGCTATAGAAATTGGCTAAAAAAAACACCGTATACTAGTTGACCGGTTCGCCCAGATTTTATAAAATACTCATACAATGGTTGGAACATTCGCCACTATTATTACATAATTTCAGTTTGGTAGTCAAGTTCTTTGCCCATATTTCTCTTTAATGTTTACTCTTATTCGCCACTGAATTAATTAAGTGGCTCTTTCGACAATCATCATTCGCCAAATTCCTATTTTCCTGTGTGATTTTTTTTTAATGAGTGACACTATACTCCATAGACAACTTACCTTGATATGTGTCAACATTTCGGTGACTACCTTGACAATTCTTCTTCCTTCAAGAAATGTTGGCTGAAATTAAACCTCACCCATTGATCTCAGATCATCAAACGGTCTGAGTTCTCAAATAATACATTTAACATAATTACATTTCAAAACATAATTCGCCGTCAATATTAATAATTTTATTAAAAACAAAAATTATAATCGCCATTATTTTATAAAAATTGTTTAAACTATTAAAAAATTCGCCACCAAATATCCATCGATTGATGCATAATTCTCCAACACTATTAAATTTTTTTCACCCAAATGACATGTGATTCGCCAAAATTTTATAAATTTTGGGAGGGGGGGTTCCTTAAAGTTATCCCTGACTCAGCCTCCATGTGTTTCTACGAGTTAAACTCCCATTAAAAGTGCAAAAAAATGTTTTTAGTGCATGAAAATACCCAAAAACTAATTCTGGCAGTTAATTGTCAGCATAGGTGCAAGTCTTCAGAAATCATCGCACCTATGCACCTTGAGACATTACACACTAGCACACCTTTGGAAACAAAAAAATTCTCCATCAAAACTTCAAAATGCTGACCTATGCACTTGCGCACCTTCAAAGGTATCAGGATCAAAATTGGTAGTATTTCCTCTAAGTCATAAATTTTAGTTTCCAACATCTGGGTCTTGTTGATATTTGACAAAAATGATGTCTGGATGGCCCACTTTGAATTTTCATATGGATTAAGTGATTTATTGAGGATTTGGAAAATCCAAAGCTTGATACTTAGCCCTTACTTCTCCATGAAAATTTCAAACCTTCTGTCGCACTTCTACAAAATCATCCAATTTGGAATCCAACTTCCTCAGTGGTGTAGGAGCACAATGTAGACAAGGTTTCTAGGTAGTAAAATCATCAATATTGTGGTTTAATAAAATCTAAGGGAAACAAACTTGTATAGGTTGAGCCTATAGACCTTAGTGGTAATGTTTTATAGGTTAGTGAACTCATTTGGAGGCCAAAAGATCACCTAGTGTTTGTTGTTCTAGATTGGTCAAACATAGTCAAAATTTGGTCAAAGGTTGACTCAAGGATGGATTTGATCATTTTTTTGTCATATTTAGTCTTTAGAAATGATTTGGGATCATCTCATACATAGTTGGAGTCAAATTTCATAACAGGGCAAAAGTTGCTAAGTTGCAACAGCAATTTTGACAATTTTTGCAATTCCTTGCAAAAGTTGTCAACAATGCATAATTGAGTGAAATGTTGGTTTGGAAATGGCCAAATTACCTAGAGGAGTGTATATATGTTGGATTTCACCATATTTTTGGGTTGGAATTGAGGAGATAAGTTTTAGAGCAAATGTTTGTGTCTTTGAGTGTTGATCCATACTTATTCAAGCAAGGTTTTGGTTTTGTGTGATGAACTGATTGAATCCAGTCTTTGGATTACTCTCACATGTTCAAGACATTGATTTGAATCAGTATAGTAGATTATATTAATATGTTGCATTCATTTTTCTTCATTTTGATCTTTCTTAGCAATTAGGGTTTTGAAGCTTTTAATGAATTCCTAGCAATCCATAACCTCTAACTGGCTATGGACTTGTGAATGGCTAGGGGTGAGGGTAAAATGATTGTAAATAAGTGCTCCAATATTTCCTCCTTGGTTTTGATGCCAAAATGGTTGTTAGGAACCTGTGTGTTCCTTCTGTTTATTTTGTTAGAGTAGTGTTGTTGGACGCATATGCTTTGTAAGTCGTCCCGTGAGTATATTTTATTATCCCACATGCATAGGTAGTATTACTTTTCTAGATCGTACTCAGTATATAAGAATAGGTTGAGGCCCTTGATGGGCACGGACGAATTTATTGTATTGAGCTTGCTCAAAGGAGGTTACCCCCTCGAAGTGGCCTGCGATCAGTAGATTCATTCTGAGTTCTGCTATCACTTTGTATTCTGTTATTTCGAGCATTCTCACGATATTGCTATAAGGAGGTTCTTCACATCTGGTATCAGAGCACTCTCTTGGGCTCGCTGGGTGGAAATTACATCAAATTTTTTTTTCTGTCGTGGCCTTCAGGTTCCTCTCACTTCTAATATCTCTTGTTATTGCAATAACTCTTTTCAGTTGTTCTGTCTGTGAGTGAATTTTTCTAAGTCGACTGTTCAAAAAAAAAGAGTAAAAATTTTTCTGTTTTTTAGTCGTAGCTTCCTTGTTTGCTTTCTGTTTCTGCTCATACTTTCGCAGAACGTCTGCAATATCATTTCGCATACTTCCTTCCTTGGCGACCCAACCCCAAATTTTACATATCAAAGCCCTAAATCCCTCATTTATCTAATTTTAGGGTTTGCCCTATCTTTTTCACCTCTCATCCAATCGCCACCAAACTGAGCCACAAGATTCAATTCCTCATTTTGCTCCCTTATCCCTCTTGGACTGTTCGCCTCATTTCACCTCCCTACCCTTGAAACCCTCATTTTTCTGTTTCCCTTGTCCCCAGATAGTCTCCCACCACCCGTCGAACACCCATTTCCTATCTGAGTTTTACCCAAATCCAAGTTTGCCGTAACTAAAAAAGTTTTTGTTTCTCATCTTCTACCCATTTCAAAAAAAAAAAAAAAAAAAAAAAAAAAAAAAAAAAAAAAAACCTTGCTTTATGGTTGTTACACGTACAGGAGCAAAAATCATGGAAGAAGAAATGGCATCCCTCAAAACCAAACTTCAAGATCTGGATGACAAAATTCTGGGTCTTAACTTTCAGCAGTCAGCCATGAGCCGAAACCATTCAGGAGATACTGGGTCCTCTTCTGGCAATTTTCGTGGACCAAAGCTTGATTTTCCACGCTTCGATGGTTCTGATCCGACTGGATGGATCTATAGGGCAGAGCAGTATTTCAGCTTGCATAATACTTTGGATAACCACAAAGTCCCCCTTGCATCTTTTCATTTGGAACATGAAGCTCTTCAATGGTTCCATTGGTACATCAAGGCTAATGTAGGCCCAACGTGGAGAGAATTGTGCACCCTCATTTTGGAGCGCTTTGGCCCTAGTTCCTTTGATGATTTCACAGGAGCACTCACTAAACTGCGTCAAACAGGCACTGTAAGAGAATACCAGACAGAGTTTGAAAAATTAGCTAATCACACAGAGGGCTTGTCTGATGAATTCTTTCGTAGTTGTTTTGTCAGTGGTCTGAAGGATGCACTTCGCTCAGAAGTCAAAATGTTTCGACCTACTACAATGATGGAAGCCCTTGGGTTGGCTAAGTTAGCGGAAGACAAGATTAGTGCTCTACAACGCTCCAGATCTAATTTTGTTCCATTCAGAAATACAGGTTCTCACAACCCTCCAGTCATACCAGCTCCCAGAACTACTCCGATCAAGCACTTGTCTGAAATAGAGATGCGAGTCAGGCGAGACAAAGGGCTTTGTTATAATTGTGATGAGAAATGGTCTCGGGGCCATAGATGTGTTCAGCAAAAGCTCTATCTCTTGGATGTGGATTCTCCACCGGAACTGGAAGAATATGTAGATGCTCAAGAAAAAGTGGATGATGAGGTTGAGCCTCACCAGCCTGAACCTCCTTCACCAGAAGCTCCACCAGAGATATCTGTCCATGCTTTGGCAGGAGTCACTACTCCACAAACCATGCGGGTCCAGGGTTTCTTCAAGAAGATCCCTCTTACTATACTCATTGATTCTGGTAGCACTCATAACTTCATTGATCCACGAATAGCCAAACAGGCTGATTGCTTTATCCATCCCTGCTCTAGCTTTGAAGTCATGATTGCCAATGGGGGCACTTTACCTTGTAAAGGGAAATGTCGCAATGTGCGTCTCTCTATTGGCAATTATAACATGCGCTATGACATGTTTGCCTTACCCTTAGGTGGCTGTGATGTGGTTTTGGGTGCCCAATGGTTACGCACTCTTGGCCCCATTCTCTGGGATTTTGCTGAACTTTGGGCTGAGCATCTCCATCATCTGGAGCTTGTCTTGCAACTTCTCTCTGATCATCAACTCTGTGCAAAACTATCTAAATGTGTGTTTGGCCAGGAGGAAGTGGAGTATCTCGGGCATATTGTTGCACACCATGGAGTGCGGGTGGATCCTACAAAAATAGATGCCATGAAAACTTGGCCGCATCCTAAAACTCTCAAGAGCCTTCGGGGTTTTTTGGGGTTGACTGGCTACTACCGCAAGTTTGTCAAAGATTACGGGAAAATTGCAGCACCATTGACAACTCTGTTAAAAAAGGATGCCTTCTCCTGGACCCCTGTTGCTGAGACTGCATTTGAACAACTGAAACAGGCTATGTGCAGTACACCTGTTCTCGCAATGCCAGATTTTTCCAAACCCTTCACTATTGAGAGTGATGCTTGCGGCAATGGATTGGGTGCTGTTCTCCTGCAAGATGACCATCCTATTGCGTTCACTAGCAAAGCCCTCTCTGGTAAGAATCTAGCCCTCTCTACTTATGAAAAAGAAATGATGGCTATTTTGCATGCTGTACAGAAGTGGCGGCCATACCTCTTAGGGAGTCATTTTTGCATCAGAACCGATCACCAAAGTCTGAAATACTTCCTGGAACAACGGGTATCCTCTCCTACACAACAGAAATGGGTCAGCAAACTCATGGGGTATGATTATGAGATCACCTACAAGAAGGGTAAGGAGAATATTGTGGCAGATGCTCTTTCTCGCACATTTGATAATCAAGCTTCCCTTTCCGCTATTTCTATGCCCATTCCCAATTGGTTAGTGTCTGTTCAGCAGGGCTATGACAGTGACTCTTCTTTATCTCAAATCATTCACCAGCTAGCCAATAATCCTTCTGCTATACCACATTACTCTTGGGATGGTGCTTCTCTTCGATACAAGGGTCGGCTAGTGCTTCCTCAGAACCCAGCTCTACATCAGGCTATTTTTTATGAACTCCATGCTTCTCCTTCAGCAGGGCACTCAGGCTTCCTCAAAACTTATGAGCGAGCAAGGAGAAACTTCTTTTGGAAAGGGATGAAACAGACGATTAAACAGATGGTGGCTGAATGTGATACTTGCCAACGCCACAAGGGTGAAACGACCCTCCTTCCTGGCTTGCTCGAACCATTGCCCATCCCTACACGGATTTGGACTGATATTTCTATGGATTTCATTGAAGGGCTTCCTAAATCCGGTGGCAAGACAGTGATCTTGGTTGTGGTTGATCGTCTCTCGAAATATAGTCATTTTTGTGCCCTCAGCCACCCCTATATTGCCTCCTCTGTTGCACAAATCTTCATGGACCAGATATTTCGTCTTCATGGACTCCCTTCTTCCATTGTCTCTGATCGTGATGCAACTTTTACCAGTCATTTTTGGACTGAACTGTTTCAGAAAACTGGCACCAAACTGAAGATGAGTTCGGGCTATCACCCACAAACTGATGGTCAAACTGAAATTGTCAATAAATGCTTGGAAACTTATCTTCGTTGCTTCACTTCCGAACAGCAACATCAGTGGGCCAAGTGGCTCCCTTTAGCTGAATGGTGGTACAATACCTCTTACCACACTGCCTCTAAAATGACTCCATATGAAGCAGTCTATGGTCAGGCACCTCCAGTGCTCCTTCCCTACACTCCCAACAGCTCACCAGTCCAGGCAGTTGACATAGTTCTTCGCAACAGGGATCAGATTCTTCGTACCTTACAGGATAATCTTCACATGGCCCGTAATCGGATGAAACAGCAAGCAGATCAACACCGTTCTGAGCGCTCATTTCAAGTTGGGGATATGGTTTTTCTTCGTCTACAGCCATACAAACAATCCTCCCTAAAGCTGAAAGGGCGTCATAAGCTGGCCCCAAAATTTTATGGGCCTTATAAGGTTCTGCAGAAGATTGGTTCAGTTGCTTATAAATTGGAACTTCCTCCTTCTTCCCGCATTCATCCAGTCTTTCATGTTTCTTGTCTAAAGAAAGTTCTGGGTACCACTGTCAGAGCACAAACTACTCTCCCTGAAATGGATACGGAAGGATCCATTATCCTGGAGCCGGTGGCAATCATTGACCAGCGCACTCGCCAGCTTCACTCTCACTCCATCTCTGAGGTCTTGATTCAGTGGCATGGCATGCAACCAGAGGATGCTACCTGGGAACCCCTTCTTCAGATTCAACAACAATTTCCACACCTTAAGCTTTGAGGACAAAGCTTTTTTCTAAGGGAGAGGGGATGTTAGGAACCTGTGTGTTCCTTCTGTTTATTTTGTTAGAGTAGTGTTGTTGGACGCATATGCTTTGTAAGTCGTCCCGTGAGTATATTTTATTATCCCACATGCATAGGTAGTATTACTTTTCTAGATCGTACTCAGTATATAAGAATAGGTTGAGGCCCTTGATGGGCACAGACGAATTTATTGTATTGAGCTTGCTCAAAGGAGGTTACCCCCTCGAAGTGGCCTGCGATCAGTAGATTCATTCTGAGTTCTGCTATCACTTTGTATTCTATTATTTCGAGCATTCTCACGATATTGCTATAAGGAGGTTCTTCACAATGGTGACTCTATGGTTGAACAAGTGAAGTGTTGAGCCATTACAAGAAGGAAAAACGTGCATAAGGTAGCCTTGTGAGTTGTGATACAAGGTTTGGCACCTTAAATGGAAAATATAGACTGGTATGGAATATTTTAACCTATTTTTGAAGTTTTACAAAAACATTTTACCGTGAAAAAAAGTAGATTAAGTTTAAACCCTAGATTTAAGCCTAAAAAGGAGGGTATTGTGATTAGGGCATCTATATATGAAACACAAATGGGATTCTTTGCAATTTGATAATTATTCCAAAAGGGTATCCAAATATCAAAAAAAAAAATTGCCCTTTTTTAGGTCAAATTTGAGGAATTTGTGAAATCCTTGATTTGTAGGGATAATTCTATTGGGTCTATTTTGGGTAAAGTATAGAATTGTTGAACAAGAATTGGGAAAAGAGTGAAACCAAACTTGGAGAATGGGAAAAAAAAAAGTTCATTGATGTTTGTAGAAGGTGTCAGACACCTTGAATTGCAAAGATATTGTAGTAGGGGTGTGGGGGTGTTGGCGAGACACTAGGGTATCTTGGAGAGCCCTAAAGACTAGACTGAATGGAGGGTTAATTTGAAGAATTCTTGTCTCTAGGAGAGAAGGACCCGACAAGGAGTCTTTAGAAGTTCCTACCCAACCAATCCTTGGAGGATTGAGATAACCCTAACAATTCCATTATTGGAGCTTTGAAGAAAACCCAAAGCCTTACTATGTTAGAGTGGTATCAGAGCAAGGATTGAGTGGAAGTGTATGTTAGACATAGAAGAGTTAGTGTTTGCTGGAGAAACTAAGGTGGAAAGAATGCTTCCAAAGGCTATTAACTTAGATTCTATCAAACAACTTGTTTAAGAAATGTTGGACACCCAAAAGTAGGAGTTTAAGGGTGAGAAAACTAAAGGCAAGGAAAAGGGTAAGATCATTGAATGAGGCAATGTGACAAATGATTAAAAAGAGCCAGAAGAAGAAGAAGGCACTTCTTCCACACCAATAGTAGCTAAAATTGATAAGGAACAAAAGATGTTTCTAGATTCTCTAAAGTCATTAAACAAAGATTATTTTGATAGTTTACCAACGTGTAATGTAAATTTGAATGGTGAGGAACTCCTAGAGTGGATTTATGCATTGAATAGCCACTTTGACCTTAAAGAAGTGGATGAAGACAAGAAGGTGAGTGTTTCCAAGACAAGATTGAAATGAGCAACATTGATATGGTGGAATGTGATGCAAGAAGAGAGAGTCCACCAAGGCAAGAAGAAGATCAATTCTTGGGAAAGAATGGTGATCAGAATTAAAGCCCAATTTCTCCCAACTAATTATAAAGTGAAAATGTACAAGAATTTATAGACTTTTAGACAAAGAGATCTTGATGTGAGTGGATACACTAAGGAGTTCCATAGAATTAGTTTGAGGTCCAAGAAACAAGAAAGTGAACCTAAGAAATTGGCAAGATATTTCAATGGGCTAAGGACTAACATCCAAGATGAAATCATCATTATGGTTCATGATATAATAAGCAAGTGTTTCCAACTAGCCTTGAGAGCAAAAGAAAATTTGAGAGGTGGGAATCCAAGAGGTTTCTTTGGTAGAGAATAACCTAATAATGATAATAAGGAGAATGTGGTACTAGAAGGAAGTGGAGAAAGTAGTATAAGAAGTGGTAGGGGTATCTACAGAGGTAGAAGTCCATCAAGAGGCAGATTTGGTGGATCTAGTAGAAATGGAACTACAGTGTTTACTGGGAAATGCTATCATAATGGTTAGGTAGGAAATACTATGGGAAGATGTCCAGAAAATAACTGATCACAAACAATGGAGAGAAGACCCACCTTTGTGTAAGAAGATGAGGCCAGTAGTGTTACTTCTCCTATGGGGAAAGATGGACTAGTCCAAGAGGGAATAAAATTGATGCTAAGAAGGAGATTTCTAAAAATTTCTCAACTCAAAGAGCCACTACAGAGGAAGACATTATTTAGAACTACATGTAAATCCCATGGAAAGGTATGTAAGGTTATAATAAATTCAAGTTCTACTAAAAATATTGTGTCTCTTGAAATGGTAGAAAATATTAAGTTTAAGAGATTACCTCATGTTATTCCCTATAAGGTATCTTGGCTTAACAAGGGTCAACAAGTGCTTGTAGATGAGTAGACCTATTTAGAATTTGAAATTGGATAGTATAAAGACAAGGTTCTTTATGATGTGCTACCAATAGATGCTTTCCATCTTCTTCTAGGATGTCAATGGCAATAAGATGTCAAGGAAATTTATAATGGGGAAAATAACTCCTTTGTTATCACCAAACTAGGTAGGAAGTTTAATATGGATCCATTGCCAAATGTGGTAGAAGAAAAGGCAATAGGTTCTAGTGTCATGCTATTGAGTGGGAAGGAATTCCTCAAAGTGATTAAGACTGGACCAATACAAGAAGGGTCTACCATAATCCTAAAACCAAAAGAAGAACCCAAGAAAGAAAAGGTCAAGGAACTACCTAGGGATGTGCAAAAACTATTGGATAAGTATCAAGATATAGTGGTCAGAGAGATACCTGATAGTTTACCACCCATGAGGGACATAAGTCACAAAATAGATCTCATACTAGGGTCAAAATTACCAAGCAAGGAAACATATAAAATGACTCCTACGATGCGCAAATGCAAGAATTGATTGATGAAGGGTTAATTAGGAAGAGTTTAAGCCCTTGTATTGCACCTACTGTACCAACTCCTAAATAATATGGAAAGTGGAGGATGTGGAATGATTCTAGATCCATCAACAAGATCACAATAAGGTATAGGTTTCCCATGCCAAGGATAGAAGATTTGATGGATTATTGGGGAGGAGCATGCTACTTTTACAAGTTTGACTTGAAGTTGGGTTATTATAAAATAAGAATCATACTTGGAGATGAGTGGAAGATATCCTTTAAGACCAATGAGGGTTTGTATGAATGGTTGTGATGCCATTTGGGTTGACCAATGCACCTAGTACCTTCATGAGGTTAATGAATCGGGTATTGGTAGAATTTATTGGAAATTTTTTAATTGTGTACCTTGATGATATTTTGATCTTTAATAGGACTAAGGAGGAGAACTTGAAGCATTTAGACATGGTCTTGAACAAGTTACATCAAGAAAATTTGATGATCAAACTAGATAAATGTGAGTTTATGAAAATTAAATTGGTTTACCTTGGTTTTATAGTATCATATGGTTTTTTGAAGATGGATATATCTAAGGTTGAGGCAATTTTGAGTTGGCCTACACCTAGATCAGTTGATGATGTTAGAAGCTTCCATGACTTGGCATCATTTTATAGGAAGTTCATTAGAAACTCCAGTCATACCATGGAACCTATTTTGAACACTATTAAATGAGGAGTAAAATACAAGTTTGCATGGACACCAAAGGCAGATGATAGTTTTGAGTACTTGAAGAAGAGGGTAGCTGACTTACCCATCCTTAGGTTACCTAATTTTTAAAAAACATTTACAATTGAGTGTGATGCTAGTAACTTGTCTATAGGTGTAGTTTTTACTTAGGAAGACCATCCTATAGCTTTCTTTTCAAAGAAGCTTAATGAAGCTAAACAGAGGTATTCCACATATGATATAGAGTTGTATGCCATCATGCAGTCACTAAAGAAATGGATACACTACCTCCTTCCCAAGGAGTTTATAGTCTATACAGACAATCATGCCTTAAGTTTTCCTAATGGGTAGGACAAGTTGAATCATAAGCATCTCAAGTGGGTTGAGTATTTGCAAGCCCATACATTCACCATAAAGCATAAGAAGGGTACTTCAAACAAGGTAGTTGATGCCCTTAGTAGAAAAGTGTTAGAAATCGAAGAGGTCCAACTCCAAAGTATGGGTTTAGAGGCATTAAAGGAGTAGTATGTCACATATAAAGATTTTGTTGAAGCATATAAGGTTTTATTTAATTTTTGTAATGTGTTCCATGTGGATTATGTTAACTATTTGTTGCAAGATGGATTACTTTTTAAAAGGGGACTATTGTGCATACCTCAAGGGTCTATGAGGACCAACATTTTCAAAGAAAAACACAAAGGTAGTCTTGGAGGACACTTTGGATATGCTAAGACATTGGAACAGGTAAAAAAGACATACTTTTGGCCTAAAATATATCAAGATGTTAGACATTTTGTGGAACAATGTCAAATTTTCCAAAAAGGTAAAGGAACATCATCCAATCTTGGGGTCTATCAACCTCTTAGCATACCATCTAGACATTGGGAATTCCTTAATATGGACTTTGCATTGGGACTACCTAAAACAATAATGTGTTATGAGAGTGTGCATGTGTATGTTGTAGTGGATAGATTTAGCAAAATGGATCATTTCATCCCATGCAAGAGAACAAATGATGCTTCCTATATTGTAGGTATTTTCTATAAAGAAATTTTCTGAATTCATGGTTTACCATTTAGTATTGTTGGTGATAAGAACTCCAAGTTTGTTGGTCACTTCTGGGGGACATTGTGGAAAACTGTTGGTACTAATCTTGGATTTTCTTCAGCTTACCATCCTCAATTAGATGGTCAAATTGAAGTAGTGAACAGGTCATTGGGAAAATTTTTGAGAACCCTTACCAAACAACATGGACAAGTTTGGGATCTAATTATAGGGTAGGCAATATATGCTTATAATGATTGAGAAAACATGAGCACTGACAAGAGTTATTTTGAGATTTTTTATGGCTACCATCCAAGAGGGGTACTATAAATAAGAGACACCAAAGATATGGAGATGAGGAGTGCCTTGGGAGAGAACTTTGCTAAGCATATTAAGGACATTCATGATCAAGTAAAAAAATCTCTTCAAAAGAGTGCTAATAAATATAAGGAATGAACAGATAGGTTAAGAAGGGAAGTCAAGTTCAAAGTAGGAGATTTAGTCATGGCATATCTCTAAAAGGAGAGGTTACCTAAGGGTCAACCAACCAAGTTACTTATGAACAAGATAGAACCCCTCAAGGTATTACACAAATATGGTACAAATGCCTGTTAGTTGGAACTACCCCCTAATTTGGGAATCTCTCCTATCTTCAATGTATGTGATCTATATGCCTATAAAGGATTATCTCCATATGCTGACCAAATAGTAGTGCAAGACTCTCAGATGGATGATTGGAACACTGATTTGCCCACTCCTTAGCCCATGCAACTTGAAAGGATATTGGACACCAAAGTGTTGAAGAAGACAAGGAATGGAGTCTACAAAGACTACTTAGTTAAGTGGGCAAGTTTTCCTAAAGCTAAATCCACTTGGATGAGTGAGTTGGACATCATCAAGCATGGAAAGATAGTTGTCGATCTGACAACTCATGTGACATGAGTTTTTTGTACCCTAAGAGCATGGTGTAGGAGCATAATGTAGACAAGGGGTCTAGGTAGTAAAATCATCAATTTTGTGGTGTAATAAACTCTAAGGGAAAAAAACCTAGATAGGTTGATCCTAGAGACCTTAGTGGTAATTTTTGATAGCTTAGTGAACTCATTTGGAGGTGAAAAGATCACCTAGTGTTTGTTTGTCTAGGTTGTTTTAGGTTGGTCAAACATAGTCAACATTTGGTCAAAGGTTGAATCAAGGATGGATTTGATAAAAAAATTCATATTTAGTCCTTAGACATGATTTGGTATCATCTCATACATAGTTGGAGTCAAATTTCATAATACGACAAAAGTTGCTAAGTTGAAACTTCGCAATTTTTGCAAAAGTTTTCAAGAATCCATAAACAGGTGAAAATTTGGTTTGACAATGACCAAATTACCTAGAGGGGTGTATATATGTTGGAGATCACCATAGTTTTGGGTTGGAATCAAGGAGATAAGTTTTGCAGCAACGTTTTGTGTCTTTTAGAGTGTCAATGCTTACTTATTCAAACAAGTTTTTGGTTTTATGTGATGAACTAATTAAATCTAGTCTCTAGATTACTCTCACATGTTCAAGGCATTGATTTGAATTAGTATAGTAGATTAGTGTTAGTGAACAGATTGTCCTCCAAGAAAATATATACAAATATAACCCTGAATGCCCAAATGAGAAGACTAATCAGCACTAACAGTTGGACAAGTTATCATTGGATTGATAACTTTCCTCTGAATTTTATCGGGTATAGCTCCCCGTATATGATTTACAATGAATTAAAATATGTATGCTTTTAACCTGAAAGCACAAAAGGATTACAAACATCTACCTGTATGTACAAAGTAGATGTGGAAACTAGGATTATTGAAAAGAAAGAACAACGAAGAACATTAGATGCCCAAATGCTACTTTACAAAGTAACTGAAATCAAAGAAGTATTTTCCATCCTTTTGATAAAATGAGGAATCAGAGCTTTATGAGATATCTTGAAATGATAGCATAATCTGAAAATAGTGACCATGAAATGTGTTTCAGAGAAAATTGAAAAAAACACAAAGATTGTGATCAGTGGAAGGAAAATACATCATAATCAAAGTTCTAATGCAATTATCCTCCAAACTCCCTTCTTTAAATGAAAAAGACACAAAGATCTTCTTGCACATTTACAATCCAAAAATCACTATCTAAAGGAAAGTTGAAACTCTTTTCTTTAACATTACATCAACAAATAAAAAATTCTCCTATCTCTAACACAAAGTTTAGGAAATAAGCTCTACCCTCTCTCTCTCACAAGAGATGGAATAAATCTAGAAAATTTCCTCCCTTTCTATAGCACACAGTCTGCAGCCCAGAAGCAAGAAAGAATGGAACCCCCTCAACCTTTGCTATTGGCATATTTATTATCTTCTCATTTTCCCGTGAAAACTCTTCAATTTCCCTAACTGAATCTTGAAAAAACTTATGACTTCCCATTTCCTTTTAATATTTTCAATATCTTCTTTCTCAATTTTTTTATATCATTATAAACATTTTCTTATATTTTTGATAATATGAGGCCCCTATAATATATGCATACTGACAGGTGGCATTTGCTGGCGACAGAGTGCTAATCTGACAGTAGTGCACTAAAACACCTGTAACTTTTGATCCATAAATAATCAAGAAAAACCGCTTGGAGAGATTTTAGAGGATTAGGTTTTTTAAAACATATTAAAACCTTATCTTAATCCAACGGTTTGACAAGAAGATATAGCCATAGAAACAAGACTTATTTTCCTATCCTCTATATTTGTTACTGTCATTATTGATCTGATATAGGTGCAAACAGGAACCCATAACCTTTGATCCAAAATGAATCTTAAAAAACCCTTTGGATAGGATTTTTAGAACTAGAATTTACAACACATATCCAAGATTTAGATCAATCCAACAATTATATTGTGAGATACAAACTCTGTAATATGACTATTTTACTATGCTCTGGATATTGTCACTATCATTGCTGATCCGATAGTGTTGCACTCAAAAACCTATAACTTTTGATCCATAAATAATCTAAAAAAATTCTTTCAATAAAATTTGGAAAACTAATTTTCTTCAAACATATCTGAAAATGAGAATGATCCAATGGTTATATTGAGATTTATACCCCCCGCACTAAGACTATTATTCTAGCTTCCTGCAAATTTGTTGTCATAGAAATTACAGCAGCTTCTTCCAACAATATTTGCAAATGCATGACTTCCACCTCTTGAAAAGGTAATGAGGAATGATGAGCCCCTATGAAAATCATCCCCCTTATGATCTATAGAATTTTATATTGTGTTCATGAGAGATGTTATCAAACAGGCAATCTGCAGTTAAAACTTTCTTAATAATTTGGAGAGAAGACCGTCAGTTTGCCCCCATTACAGAACCTTGAATTTGTAACCCAAGACTTGAATTTTGAAACTTTGATCTCTAGACTACTTGATTTCTAAACTTTTCTTGCATTGAACCTTTATAATGGATAATTTGTACCACTGAAACACTTCAAACTACTTAAGGTTCAAAGTGGTTCGAAAACACAATTTACAAGTTTTAAAACTTGGGTACATATGTGTACTAACAATTAGATTAACTAGTTGCATTTATTTTTATTCATTTTGGTCTTTCTTAGCAACTAGGGTTTTGCAACTTTCAATGAATTCCTAGCAATCCATGACCTCTAATTAGCTATGGCCAGAGGTGAGGGTAAAATGACTATAAATAAGTGCTCCAACCTTTCCTCCTTGGTTTTGATGCCAAAATGGTGATTCTATGGCTGAACAAGTGTAATGTTGAGCCATTATAAGAAGGAAAAATGTGCATAAGGTATACTTGTGAGTTGTGATAAAAGGTTTGGCACCTTAATGTTAATCTTAGATTGGTTTTGATAAGGCAGTGACAAAACACTTAGTCATTTTCTATCAGTATTATAGTGCACGTCAAGTGATCAGAGCAAGTTGAGCAATCAGTGCGAGCTAAGTGATCAAAGCATGTTGAGCATTAGTTTTCAGATAATACATGTTGAGCAATATACTTAGTGCTGAGCACAAGTGTGTGCCAAGAAGATAGTATGTGCCAAGTAACTCATGAGCTGAGCAAACTATACATGTTGAGTGATTCAAGAGCTGAGTAAATAGTGTATGCCGAGCTATTTAGAAGTCATGTAACAACATTAAGAATGTAGTGATGATTGAGCATTAGCGCCTTCAGATGCTGAGTGAACAGTTTTGGAAATAGTTATTTGTAATGGCACAAACTTCTATGTAAACCATTTTTGAGGCAACATAATGATTGGTTTATGATTCTAGAAGATAAGTATGGAGTTATATCATGAATCCTTACGTAGTACATGCAACCAGTAAAATTAAGGGATGTTTTAAGTGACAATATGGATCAACCACAGTCATCGATTCTTACCTAACCCTAGTCCACCTATGTTTACTTAAGGAGGATAACCCTAAAGAGTTTGTATGTGAGGAAGGAAACAAATCCTAAGTGCAAAGAGAACATTCATGGTGGATATGGAGGTTGTGACAATGATATGGATTACAAAATTAGTTAGAGATAATAGAGGAAAGTAGAGAGAGGACATGGGAGACATATTTAAGAAACAGAGTGCTAATCAAAGGATCATGGTGCTAAATCATTTTAACAGGTGATGCAAAGTAAATTTCCTAACAAAGTAGTCTTAACAAGCTTTTGTAAATCTCTTAACCGAGTGCTTGCTTTATTGTAAGTTTAAGTCCTCAAACAAGGCACAGTTTTAGCATGATGTTAAAATCCTTTAATAGGGTGAGACATAATAGTCCTTGTAAGCCTTTAATAGGGTAGAACCCTCATAGGGTAGATCATAGTTTATGATCAAACTCATTGTAACCATAATTGGATACAGTTTACAACTAGAGTAGTGAATATTTGTGGGTGTCATCCCCAGCCAAGTTTTACCTTCTCAATCAAGGGTTTTTGGGTAACAAATTTATTATGTCATGTGTTGCTTCATGCTATGGATGCAAATGTGTAGTTAGCTATTTTAGTTTACATGCTAGATTATGAGATGGATATGTGGTGAATGTTTTACAATTAAACTTTTGAAGTACTAATTCATCCCCCTGCCTTCTCAGAGTTTACTTTCCCATTGTTATTTTGAACAATTGGTATCAGAGCTTTGTTCTCTAGAAAAGAAAGTTTTACAGATTTGGAGGCAATATCTTGAAGATGGAAGTCTACAAGTTGGGAAAGACTATTGAGAACCAAAATATTGACGTACAACTTTCCCTACACCAACTCAAGGAAGACAGAGATGAACTATAGTGTTCATTGCAGAGAAGAAAGGAACTGGCTATTCAACAAAATGACACTCATTACCAAGAAGAAGACACTACCAGATTGTTTTAGAATGGAAACTCAAGTGAGTTTGATGCAACTATTGCAGATCTAATGGAAAAGAAAAATGCCCTTGTTGAAAATAATTGATTAATTGTGTACAGTCTTTGATGTTACACAAAATGTCATATCATTGATAGTTAGTGTTTGCTGAGCTTACTTAGGCATTGGAGACAATTTCCTATGTCTTTCAAGCATTCTAGAGTTTTCTAATTTCAAATGACAATATCTACCAAGTTCACTCGGGTGATAAAGGAAAATTTACAAAAGTTAAGTGTTGACTAAGCCCACTTGGTTAATGAAGGAAATGTTGGATCAAATCAATTGTTAGAAACAATAGTCCACCAAGATAACTAAGAGGGGGGGGAGGGGGGGGGGGGGAGATAAATTAGTTATCTGACAATTAAAACATTTATCTTATTTAAAAAAACTTAATCATTCAACCAAAATAAACAACAACCATAATAAGATGCACATAGACAATTATACCAGATATGTTTGATGAGGCCAAATATTGCCTTTATTTCATGATAGTTTTAAAACACTTTGTTGATACTTTGTTTTATTTTTGTCAAAACATTTGTGGACCTATGTTTACTGAAACCTATGATAAAACTATGGGTAGATACTATGCAATCTTTTGCTAGTATTATATATATTTGTAGTATTTCATATAATTAGCAGAATGTGTGTTCTCATATTTGAATTTAATTTGATAAATGATTATTTGCAAACATGTCTCTGCATAATAACTACCCTATTAGCGATGAAGCTAAAGATGATTGGGTGGAGTTAAAGATGAATGTTGAATACAATTAATAGCATTCAAGAGGAGAAAGAACATTGAAGGTTAAGTCATGGTGGAGAAGAATCATACTGGTACCAAAGGACATGGCTGTGAGAATGGAGGAACTCTAAAGACTTACTATATTCTCTACATTTATGTTAAGCGGTTGTTGTTTAGACTTTATTCTTCCTACCTTGAACTATTACTCTTCCTTCTTTCTCGCCTACTGATTTGTAGTTAGTTCATTTGCTTTTCTATTATGGGAATAAGTGTTGATCTCCTATATATAGGAATTGGATGAAGTGTTTTAGTTTAGTTAGAAAGAAGAAAGAGTTTATGAGAACAAACTATTAACTTTTACAGTGAGGTGTGTTTTTACAGTTCTCTGTGTTATGTAATGAATTTATGAAATGTAATGAAATAAGTTTTTGGCTTCTATCCAGTGTTAGTATTTTAGTTGAAGCCGACCAAGGGGGTCCACTTGGAAGGTGGATTATATTAGGTTAGTATAGATTTATTTCAAATAATTCTTAGTATTGTAAGTAGAATTTGTAAGTTCCTTCCTATAGCATCGCACTTCGTGAATGTTCCTGCAACATATGTGAGAACAGTTATAGTGGATGAACTAAGTTGGAATATTTGTTAGCCTTTCATTGTATTTCTAATATTCATAGAGTTAAGTGTGTTAGTTTCCTATAGCAATAATGTAAGTTCTTTTCCTTGCATTTTACTATCTTGTAGCATAAGCTTAGTAACTCATTAAGAGACCTAGTGGACATACTGTGCCTGTAGAACTAGAATCAGTATGCAAAGAACATTAACAAATAAAGTAAACATTCACAAACCAAAAACTAAATTCACATATATGCTTAGACTAAGAAAGAAAATAAGAAGTGCAAACCTCACAAGAGAAAACACTCCATGCTTTCTTGATTCTGTAGATGTGTCCTTTTGCTGTGGATGTATGCTCAAGATGCTCAAAAGTTGCTTCAATGGAGATGGGTAATGGCAAATTGGTAGCTTTGTGAGCTCTCAATTTGGCATTATAAGGGTATGATTGATGGCTTTGGTTCTCAAAATAGCATGGTAACTTTAGCTCAAAGATTGTTGATGAAATGGCTTGGGATGGGATTCAATTTATAGGCTAAGGGGTAGAGGGATGGAGGGCTTAGATGCAAGGATGGATGAAGGCTTAAGGAGGGCTAAGATGCACTCAAAGGGGAGCACATGGATTGTGCTTGTTTAGCACCAATGGGAAGGTGACACTTGTCACAAGGAGGAGGAGTGTGAGAGGGTAGGGTTAAGGGTTGGTTAAAGTCATGATGAGTGGGGTTGAGTATGTAAGAGGGATGTAAGAGGAATGAGTGTGGAAGAGGGAAGAGTGTGTAAGATGGATGTAAGAGTCATGAGTGGGCTTGTAAGAGTCTTTATGTTTTGTAAGAGCACTAATGACTTAGTGGTTGGGTTTTTTTGAGGGGAGACTTTGGTTTGGATTAGGAAAGTCTTAAACTTGTTTAAGGAATGTGACAACATTAGGAGGTGGATTAGGCTTGGGTTTAGGATTAGATTAGGGATGTTAGAGATGTGCAAGTGGATGGCATTAATGAGGGTGGGTGAGTTAGTGGCTAAGCTTGGTTAGTATGGGTGGATGGGGTGGATTAGGCTAAATGGAGGATTAGAAATAGGTTAGGGGTTTTTGAATTTGAGGATTTCATTTATCAAATAGATTTATTTAATAAATGGGGATTTTTGGAATTAGATAGAAGAATAGGATTTAATTGATAAATAATAGATTATTTGATTTATCAATTAGGACTATAGATGATTAATTAAATTAATCAACTAGGGGATGACAAAGGATTAATTAAATAGAAATTTAATTAATAATGCCTTTTTAGATAACTAAATAGGATTACTAAAATAGTGTAATCAAATTTAGGTGTCTACAGTGCCAACCATTTTAAGTATACGTCCCTAGGTTGACAAGATTAAATGCACCTCATAGTGGGAAAAATAGTCCTTAGTTTGAATATATTATTCCTAAGCATGGCCTGGAGCATGACTATGATACACCTATTGTGAGGCAGAATAATGTTAATAAGGGAAACCCTTGATCAAAGGGAAAATCCTGGTGGGAATGATGCCCAATAGATGATGTACTAATATAAATATTCCTTGTTAGAGGATGGACCTTGTTAGGAGTCTATTACAACATTTAGTACATAGATTCCCTATTAAGAAAATTTGAATCCCTATTAGGAGATTCCAACCCTATCAGGAGTTCTACCAACCCTGTTAAGAGTTGTAGTACAATGTATGCAAGATAAGTCCACTACCTAAACATGCAATTTCAAGAAACACCCAAAGCCAAGACTGAAGTCTCAGAACATAATAGAACCCCCTCCCCTAAGAAAACTGATAAACAGAAGAAAAAGGAAATTGTGGCTGACTTATCAGCTGATATAAAGAAAATTAAACCTCCTAAATTCTCAGGTACTGATTCTGGAGAGGAAGCTGAAGAATGGCTAATAGAGATTGAACAATACTTTGAGATTTGAAACTTCTCTGAGACCTCAAAAGTAGTTTGGGGTACATACCAATTCACTAGGGAAGCAACAACTTGGTGGGGAAACACCAAGGTGGAATTGAACATTAGATCTACTGATATTACTTGGGAGAAGTTTGTAGACATATTTAGAACAAGATGGTTGCCTCAAACTCATGGAGTTTCAAAATTTGAAACAGGGGGAATTATTAGTTCATAAATACTGGAAGAAATTTACCAGGCTCCTTAAGTATGTACCACCCTACCAACAGGATACCAATCTAAAAGTAAGAAAGTTTATCATGGGATTAAATAATAGAATAGGGGGAGCCATAGATGTCCTAGCTCCATGAACCATGGAAGAAGCTTTGGAAAAAGCTATTTTCCAAGAGCATAAGGTTAAAAAGGATGATTCTATTAGGGATAACAAGAGAAAGACCAATTGGAATTCAGAAGGCACTGAATCTAGACCACCAAGGAAACAGTTTAAGGACTTAAAGAACAAAAAACCTGAAAACAAAAGTAATGGAACCAAAGACAATCAAGGGAATTTTTATATAAACAAAAATGACAGGAATAAAGAGAAAAGAGGACCACCAGGAGGTTGTTTCATTTGCAAAGGAAACCACTTTAGAAGAAAGTGCCCTAACCTCAATTAGCAACAATGCCCCTCCTTACCACAACAACAACAGGTTTTTCAACAAAGAATTCACATAGCCTTGGATAACAGATAGGCAAAACAGCAGTTAGGTCCAATCAAAACACCGGGTAAGATTTATGGTAACCCCGTAACTATTCTTATAGATACTGGAGCAATAGAATGTTTTATTTCACTTAGATTATTAAGTAAATTTCCAAAAAGATCTAGTTTTATGAAAAAACCGTGGACAGTCGAATATGCAAACCAAACAAGGGCCAGGGTAGAGCAATGCTTGTTCGAAGCCCAGGTTGATTTTTCAAACTTCTCCACAAAACTAAATTTATATGTGGCACCATTAGGATCTTATGACATTATCATAGGAATAAATTGGCTCAGCAAACACAAGGCTAAGGTAGATTACCTTGCCAAAACAGTAAATTATGTAGATGACCAAGGCAAGTCCACAAGTATTTTAGGGGTCAGACATGAAATAAGAGCCCAACAGATTTTAGCAATGCAGCTTAAGAGGTATGGAAGAAAAGGCTATGAAATATTCGCAGTAAAAATTGAGGATTTAAGGGAAACCACATATGAGGATGATTATATTTATGAAGATGGGGAAATTAAGCAAAAACTAAAGGAATCATTTGAAGAAAAATATCCCTATCTAAAGAACTATCAAGATGTATTTCTTGAGGAACTTCCAAGATTACCTCCTTCCCAAGTATTTGATTTTTCTATAGATTTAGTACTAGGAGCAGAACCTATACCCAGAGCTCCATACAAGATGACCACCATGGAACTTATGGAATTGCAGATTCAATTACAGGATATGTTGGATAAGAAAATGATTTGGCCCAGTGTCTCGCCGTGGGGAGCCCTCGTATTATTTGTAAGAAAGAAGGACAGAACTATGAGGCTATGTATAGACTATTGGATGCTTAATAAAGCCACCACCAAAAATTGGTATTCATTACCAAGGATAGATGATCTTTTTGACTAAATGAAGGGTGCGACTATGTTCTCAAAAATTGATCTAAGATCAGGATATCATCAGCTGCAAATTAAGGAAGAGGACATACACAAACTACCTTTAGGACTAGACATGGACATTATGAGTTTACAGTGCTACCGTTTGGATTAACTAATGCCCCTGCAGCCTTCATGAACTTAATGAATAGTATATTTCATGATTGCTTGGACAAATTTGTGTTAGTGTTCATAGATGATATCCTCATTTATTCTAGGAATGAAGAAGAAAATCAAAGGCATTTAGAGATAGTATTATAGAGACTTAGAGAACATAAATTATACGAAAAATTATCAAAATGTGCCTTTTACCATAAAGAAATTCAATATCTAGGTCATATAATTTCAACACAAGGCATAACAGTTGATCCATCTAAGATCAAAGCAATTAAAGAATGGCCCATACCCAGAAATGTATCTGAAGTCATAAGTTTCATGGGGTTGGTTGGATTTTACAGAAAATTTGTTAGGAACTTCTCAAGAATAGATTGTCCAATCACATCACTTCAGAGAAAGGGAAAGAAATTTGTTTGGTCAGAAAAATGTCAATCAGCTTTTGAGTATCTGAAGGAAAAATTGACTACTGCACCTATTTTAGAGTACCTAATCCACAGAAAACATTTGTGGTAATCACTGATGCTTTAGGTGAAGGGTTAGGGGGTGTATTAATGTAAGAAGGACAAGTCATTGCCTATGAGTCTAGGAAATTGAAGAATTATGAACAAAACTATGCACCACATGATCTAGAATTAGCAGCCATACTTCATGCTTTACAAATGTGGAGGCATTATTTAATTGGAAAACCTTTTGAGCTCCGATCTGATCATCAAAGCCTAAAATACACTTTCACTCAACAAAATCTGAATGCTAGAAAAGGGAGATGGTTAGAGTTCCTAGTAGATTATGAATTTGACATAAACTACATTAAGGGAAAAGAAAATAAAGTAGTTGATGCCCTAAGTCGGAGAAGACATATTTAAGCCATGACCAAGGTAAATTTTCAATTAAGGGATCAGATCTTACAGCAATTGGAGCATGATAGTTTTTATGTAGAAATTAGTTTGGTGCTTATTAGAGATGCACATGACCCCAAGTATTCAAATTTTAACTTAGAGGAAGATGGATTGTTGAGATATCGCCATAGGATCTATGTACCCAATCATCCTGAGTTACAAAGATTAATTCTAGAGGAGTACCATGTAGCTCCATATTCAAGACACCCAGGAGTAACAAAAATGTTATCTAACATAAAACCTTTATACTTTTGGAAGGGAATGAAAAAAGAGATAATTGAGTTTGTAGCAAGTTGTTTAGAATGTCAAAGAGTGAAAGAAAAACATTGATACCCAATAGGACTATTGCACCCAAATGAAGTACCCAAATGGAAATGGAAAGTAATATCCATGGAATTTGTACAGGGGTTACCTATGACCAGGAATCAGCATAACACTATTTTGGTTGTGGTTGATAGATTGACTAAGGTTGCACATTTTATTCTAGGGAATTTATCCAACGGAGCACCTGAAATAGCCCACAAGTTCATGAAAGAAATTTTCAAATTACACAAGGTTCCAGAGAAAATTATTTCAGATTGAGATACAAGAATAACTTCCAAATTTTGGCAGACACTATTTTTAGCCTTGGGTACTAAATTGAATATAAGTTCAGCTTATCATCCTAAAACAGATGGTCAGACAGAGTGAGTGAATCAGGTATTAGAAGACCTAAGGGTTTATTGCATGGATCAACAATATCAATGGGAAATGTACTTACCCTTGGTTGAATTTGCATATAATAACTCATACTAGTCTTCGATTAAAATGGCATCTTTTGAAGCCTTATATGGTTGTAAATGCAGAACCCTGATAAGTTGGAATCAATTAGAGGACAGAGTCATTATTGGACCGAAAATGCTTCAAGAAATGAAAGAATAGGTACTTCAAATTCATCAGAGGTTGAAGGAAGCTAATGATAGGCAAGAAAGTTATGTTGATGTGAAAAGGACACCCAAGGAATTTGCAGTAGGAGACAAGGTGTTATTAAGAGTTAAACCCCAGAAAAGTACTATTAAATTTGGCAAGAATGCTAAATTTGCCCCCTGATATGTAGGACCTTTCGAAGTTTTGGAGGTTATCAACCCAGTGGCCTACAGGATTTCTTTACCTCTAGCCCTTGCCAGGATGCATAACGTCTTCCACATGTCTTCTCCTAAGAAATTTTGTACTCACCAATAACACATGATTGATTGGAAAGTATTGCAGGTGTGAGAGCCAGGGGTGGTAGAGGTAAAGCCGCTCAAAATACTCAAGGTATGTAAGCTGCGCTTATGAAATCGAGAAGTAACTCAATGTAAGGTCCAGTAGGACTAGTATACAGAGGATAATGCTACATGGGAAGACTATCATGATATTTTTCAAAAATACCCCTATCTATTTTCAGAAACTGGAAACTGAATATTCTTTTTCTTTTATTTTAAACTTTATAAAAAAGAAACACCTTGACATTATTTCATCGTGGACGATAAAAAACCTAAGGGGGTGGGTATGTTACATCCCAATTTTTGCCTTAAATTTTTTTAAGCTAATATAGCCATTGAACCAAAATAATTTCTAGTGCTCAATTGAAATTAGTCAGTGTTTTATCATGGTAGTTATAGCCGTTGTTTTACTTATTCTTGTTCATGTGAAATTGAAGCAGTTATCTTTAGCCGTTGCATCAATCTAATTATCATGTGAAATTGAGTTAGTTAAAGTTATAGTCATTGTTTTACTTATTCTTGTTCATGTGAAATTGAAGTAGTTATTTTTAGCCGTTGTGTCAATATGATTATCATGTGAAATTGAGTCAATTGAAGTTAGCTATTGCAATCAGGTGAAAATGAAGATAGTTTATTTTCTTATGAATCAGTTGGTATTTATGATGAATTTTCCTAATGATATTATATAACAAATTATGAAACATGAAATGATGTTTTGGTGAGAGTGTTGTTTTTAAAGGTTACAGGATGAAGACTAGAGAAAGAGGGGAAGCATTACGAAATGAGGTCATCAAAATGGGATGGTCATAAGATTCAGTCATCAGGAATGACAAGCTTGACCTAAAATTGCCTTGGCAAGTTTATTAGGGCTTGACAACAAATTTTCTTGGTGAATCCAAATGAGCTAGAACTAAAGCTAAAAATTAAATAAATAATAAATATAAACAAAAATTATTACCTTAAATAAATTTATCAAATAATAATATCATTTGATATTATTTCACTCTCTTAGTTAAGATTATAAATATATAAACATAAAATGGCACCTTTACATTAAATTTCTAATCCAACATAGCCACCTTATGTGTACATATTTATAAACTTAACAAAGACAATAAAATAACATAAAATAATATTATTAAAAAAATTGACCCTTCATCTTTCCTCCTCTTTTCGTTTTCTTTTTCTTATTCTTTCTTTTCAAATCCATAAGTCAAAAATGATCTTGTAATGACAGGAAGCTGTAAGGCCAGGTTCAAATAAATAAATAGGCTGGCCTTGTCGTCTACTAGGCAACCTTGGATAGCTGACTCATATCCATTCTGCAACTACCCTACTCATTGCCTTGCTCACGTCTATCACTCTGCTTAGTTTCAAAACCTTTAACATCTAAACCCGACTCCATAGAAATTCCTAATGTTGCCTCTTGAGTTTCTAAGTATACGATAGAACCTAGGTATTCATCATGATTGAATCATCACATCTTGGAAGCCGTGAAAGTCTGGAAAGGAAGTTCTGATGACAAAAAAGGCAAGCCATCTTCAAAGTTGTGTCACGTAAGGAATTAATTGTGATTTATTTTAATCTCTTTTCTATTACCACGTCTAAGCTAAGACGGCATTAAAAATTGATATCTCTTTTTGATATGTCTTTCTTATAAAAAAATATAGCAAGTCGAATTCCTCTCTATATTACTTGAATAGTCTTAGTCCTTCTTAAGGCTTGTGATATCTATCCATGTAAATAGTAAGAAGATTAAATTCTCTGCTTTGTATGTCAAAGGTCTAGAACAATAATATCCGACTGTTTGATTGAATTAAATTGTGCGTTGTTACTTGTGTTTAAAGTCTGAAAATAACATCTTTTAAACTCTCATTTAAACTCTGAAAAAGTGAGTCAATAACAGATAACTTTATAAGATCACCAAGGAAATCACCTGGCCAATGCTAGAAAAGGTGATGAAGGTGCAATTCTTACAATAAGAATGTAGGCTCAGGCACCAATGGGTCACCGGCTGATGGCCCGAAAAATGGTGATAAGGAGTTAATGAACCTATTATACATTGAAAACAATAACCAACCTTTGAAATCCTTGGCCAAGGTGATAATAGGTAGACTTGCCACAACAAATGGATCATGTTGTTGTCCTGATGCTTTAGTTATTCATTCGAATAGCTATTGGGACCTCAACCCACCTGAATATTCTGATGGCTGGATCAATGAATGTCCCATGCTCAACCTTAGGGTAGGGAGGGTTGTTCTATTAAATTAGAACATGTGGGGATAAGTAAAAGGTCCACGGTTGGGAGGTTAAGCCAATGATAATGCTTCTCCTCTCACCAAAGTCAAGCTTGGAAAATTAATTGGAAAAGTCTCTCAAGTAAATTAGTATGTTTCTTTATCTTTTAAGTTCATATTTTTTTTTAGCTGAAAGATTTTTCTTTGGAAAAGATAGTTGTTGGTTTTTCGTAACATGTTAAATGCATCTTTTCATTCCAGTGTTTAGTCTAAAATTAAATTTCAGCATTTAGTTTAGGTTTAATTTCAGTAAATAGATTAAGTTTAATTTCAGTAAATCGATTAGGGACAATTTCAATATTTAGTTTAAATTTAATCTCAGCAATTAGTCTAGACTTATTTTCAGCTGATTATGTAATTTGATTGGAAATGAAATGAAAACAAATTAGTTAGTTAAAAGTTAAAAGTAGTTATAGAAAATCTTGATGTTACACCAGCTCTTGATCTATGTAACTCTGATGAAGAAGTGATGGCTCTTTTTGGCCTCAAGAATCTCCAAGATTACAAGGATGAGATTCAATACTTTGGTAGCCAAGTCAACTCTCTTAGTCACAGAAGTGAAAAAGAAAACAAAAATGAAAAAAATAGAAGAAACATCCTCTAGAAAGGATGCATCTTCTGGTGAAAACCTCCTAGAGGTGCCAAAAAAGGGAGAGGTTGACTTGCCATTCAAAACTCTACCACCAAAAAACTCATCTATATTGAATGAAGACACAATTCTAGTTAACTTGGGTACTACATATAATCCACAAATCACCTACATTGCTGCTAGCCTAAGTACGGAAGAACAAGAAGTGATGACTCAGTTCTTACAAAAAGGAAAAATTAATTTTACATGGACATACAAAAATAGGCATGGCTTAGACATAGACTTAGTTGTACATCATCTAGTAGAGGATCCTAAGATTAGACCTATTAAACAAAAGCTACACAAAATGTATGCTAAGGTAGCACTCTTGGTAAAAGAAGAATTGCAGAAAATGAAGGAAGCAAAGTTCTTCTGACCTATTGATTATCCTAAGTGGGTTTCCAATATTGTTCTTGTAGGGGAAGCCTCTAGGGTCATTCGCATATGTTCAAATTTTTGAGACTTGAATCTTGCATATCCTAAGGATGATTTTCTACTATGCAATATAGACATTATAGTGGATTCGACTGTTGGACATTAAATGTTATCTCTAATAGATGGTTTCTCCAATTACAATTAGATTAGAATTGTAGAAGAAGATCAACACAAAATGACATTTACAACCCCATGGGGAAATTTAATCAAGTCATGTCTTTTGGCTTAAAAAATGTCGGCACCTTCTATTAATGCCAAATGACCACAATCCTCCATGATCTTCTACATGTAATAATGGAGGACTATGTTGATGACATCCTAGGAAAATCCAAGACACATGATTCACAAATTGTTGTTCTTACCGCCATATTTGAAAGGTTGGAGAAATAAAAAGTTCACCTTAACCCTAAGAAGATTGTTTTTGGGGTCTAATCTGGAAAGTTGTTAAGTTACATAGTGTCAAGATGAGGTATTGAGGTAGACGTTGCAAAAGTAAAAGCCATAATGGAAATGCCTCCCCTTGCTACATTGAAACAAATCCACAACTTACAAGGGTGGTTATAGTCCATTAGATGGTTCGTGCCCCAATTAGTAGATAAAGTTCATCCACTCCAACACTTGTTTTGAAAAGACACCAAGTTTTAATGGGATTTCCTATGTCAAAAAGTATTTGAATAAGTCAAGGTATACCTAGCTAATCCACTAGTGTTAGTTCCTCCAATCATAGGTTGACCATTAATTCTTTACATTTTTACTACTACATTTTTATTGGGTTCTCTTTTAGCATAGCTAGATGACAAGGGAAAGGAGCAAGCTATTTACTATCTCAGTCGAACACTAGTTGGCTATGAGTTGAACTACACTACTATTGAGAGAGCTTGCTTGGCTATAGTTTTTGCACACAGAAACTACACCATTACATGCTTAATCATACTACATGGCTCATTTCTAAGATCAATCCTCTCAAATATTTTTAATCAAAAGCTTCCCTCACTGGTCGTGCTACAAAATGGGTTTTAATTTTAAGTGAATTTGGCATTGTCTATGTAGACTGCAAGGCTATAAAAGGACAATCCATTATTGAACAACTTGTAGAAGCTCCTCTTCAAGGAGACCATCCTATCATAGAAGATTTTCCAAATGACACAATTATGACTGTTACCCCTAGTACGCAGTGGAAGCTCTATTTTGATGGCTCTTTTGCATAGAAAGGATCGAGGGTAAGTATCTTGTTTATTACATCGCAAGGAGACCTTATCCCTAAGTCTTACAAAATCTCATTCCCTTGCACAAAAAACATAGATGAATATGAAGGACTAGTAATAGGGTTACTTCAAGCTATCTAATGGAATAGCTAGAGCCTACTTGTCTTTGGGGACTCCCAGTTGGTCATTAGATAAGTTACAGATGAATATCGAACAAAGGATGAAAAGTTGTTGCCATATCATCGAATGGTAGAAGATCTATTTCACTAAGATAGTCTTCCAGTAGATACCGAGGACAAATAACAAAGCAACATATGCCATGGCTACTATGGTCTCCATGATGGACATGCCTGAATATAGTCCCAAGTGTGAGTTTCTTATTGAGAATCATTTTCTTCCTGCTTAAGGGCAATCTGAATCAGATATGGTATGTGATATTTTTGGTCCTCAACCGCCATAGTACTTTGGCATTTTCACCTACCTTCATCATAAAACAATCTCCATAACCCTTTCCACAAACCAAAGTAAAACCTTCATCTATCGCACTGTCCGCTACACTATCCTAGGTGATACAATTTTTCGGAAACACTTCGATGGAACCCTCCTCCGATCTCTTAATTTAGATGAAGCTAGAATGATGTTAGAAGAGTTTCACAAAGGAATTTGTGGGGGCCATTCTAGTGGACTTACATTAGCAAAAAATCTCCTCAGAATGGGTTATTATTGGCCTACTATGGAAGTTGATGCTTATTATTTTGTGAAAAGATGTGTTCCTTGTCAACAACATAGAGATTCGATACACTCCCCCGCACCCGCCCCCCCCCCCCCCCCCAACAAGACCTTCAACCTACCATCATACCATGGCTCTTTTCCTCTTGGGGTTTTGATCTTGTTGGTCATATATATCCAAATTCTATAAATGGCCACAAGTAAATTATTGTAGCCACTGAGTACTTCACAAAGTGGGTCAAGGTTATCCCTTTAACCTACACTACTAGAAAATAGGTTTTGAAGTTCATCTTGAACTACATCATCTATCATTTCGGCATCCCCCAAGACATCATGACTAATAATGGGACTCCTTTCAAAAACTAGGAGGTTGCCACATTGTGTAAGAAATTTGGAATCACCCAGCATTTCTCCACCAAATACTTCCCTTAAGGTAATGGTCAAGATGAAGCCACTAATAAAACCATTTTGAGAATCCTCAAGAAACTTGTTGATGTCATTGGCCATGACTGGCACCTCCAAATTTCTCATACCCTTTGGTCCTATCTCACCTCCATCTATACTCCCACAAGAGCCACTCCATTTTCCCTTGTTTACGACTCTAAGGTTGTATTCATCATTGAAATTCAGCTCCCTTCCCTCAAAATCTCTTTCAAGAATCTAATGTCCAAAGAAGAATACTGAGTTGCTCACTTGCAAGAGTTGCAACTCCTCGATGAGAGACACCTCACTGCCTTAAATCACCTCCACCTATATCAACATCACCTTCAACTCCAATTTCACAAGAAGGTCAAACCTTGGGAATTTGAGGTTGGTGACCTAGTGTTGCAGCATAACATGAGAAATTTCCATAACTGAGAAAATAAAGGAAGGTTTGAAGCCAATTGGCTGGGTTCATTTATCATCATAGCCAAGTATGGTTCTAGGGCATATCAAATTGTCACTTCAGAGGGAGATCCACTCCCTAAGCCTATAAATATTCAGCACCTCAAGTGATTCTATGCTTGAGTTCCACATTTCTTATACAATGTTGCCAAGCTCCACAAAAAATTTAAAAAAATCAAAAATCAAAAAATCCAAAAACATTTGCAAAAATTTCTTGAAGAAAAGACTAAAAAATAGAAGAAAATTGGTGTGGTGAAAACTTGTCTCGGGCATCATGTGTAAAAATAAGGTCCATTATCTATAAGACTTATCCCACTTCATAATGTTTCCTCCACTTTATCCCATATTTGTGCAGGTGTCCTATCTGGCTCACACTTTTCATGCATGCAATAAAAGACCTCTTGTTTGCAAGGCCTCCGTCCACTTTCATTTTTCACAAGACCTCTAGTTTGTGAGGCATTTTCCTATCAAGTGTTCACCCTACTCCCATTATCCTGAGCTTTTTCCCACAATAGTGCCTATGATAAAACCTAAACCAAATTTCCATTGATAATAAATGATTCAAGAAATTTGTTCTTTTCATAGCTATTGCCAACGAATCCTCATGACAAATAACTTAGACAAATAAAACCTCATAGGACGACTCCTTCCTGCAACAACACCACAAATTTCACTCTTAGAATAATGTCCATAGCAAGAACTATGGATTGAATGACTACTTGGTTATGCAGTCTCTTTTTGTTGATTTCATCTTTGTGTGTTAGTAGTTGGCTTCTCAGTTGTGCCTCGATCTTTCATATCTTGGTATCACCTGAATGGCTCCAATTGACTACACGTGTCATTTGCAGTGTGATCTATTTTTTATGCTTTAGTACATTTGTGGTATTTTTTGAGTTATGAATATGTGCTACTCATTGGGGGCACCAGGTTAGCACACTTTCCACCAAGATCCCTAATTAGAATTTGAGTGTTCCTAGACCTCTCTAGTGCATATATGTCATTGGTTCCATCATGACTATGAAAACTACATCCATTTTCCTAAAGTCTCTATTATGTTGAGTATCTAGTCCATACAAAGGAACCTTGTCCTCTATGCTACTATAGCATTTGATGCATAACTCCTTTTGCAAAATCAAACTATGGTGTTCTCTCCCATATAAACACAACTGAATCCCTCGATATCATGTAGTTAGGCTTCATGTAGTATAGTGCTTCATTACACTCCATTTGAGACAAGGGTTTTGTTTATTCCACACCCCTCCTATGCCTAGCTACTTGATTCCTATGAGCTACAATTTGACACAAGTCCATCCGTTAGGTCTCATTCATGTTGCATGTTTATGTATCACATTTGCATATTGTGTTGGCATCATTTCACTTTGCATTCTTTCTCTCATTCATGATTAGTGTGACTGAGTATATTACTGGCATTTTCATTTAGACTACATTAATTTCATATATTACATTCATTACAAATTATGCATCTCATTCATTATTCATCATTAGGTTACCTTATTCATTCATTACTCCATTAGGTATCATCATTATATTCACTACATTACTAACATACATATCGCGATACATCAATTTCATTAACACAAATCATATAATGATCTCACACATACAACATAACAAATGCATACATCTCATACATCACCATCATATAGGACTTGCATCATCCATGCATTAGGCATCATATATGCATCATAGAAAGAACTACATCACATCACACACATCCTACATCACAATGTCAGTAGCAATATAATAAGATCATGCATCACATATAGTACCCATAAGCCTCATATGTATAAACATCAAGAAAACATCATCATACATTAACATTTAGGATCATCAAATCATGTCATCATATATATCAAAAAATGAGTGTCCATGTATAGTCCATATACCAAAATCATATAGTACACCATGTCAGATACATCATAAAAAACTCATTGCATCTGTACATATATATCTATTACTGTGTCAAAATTGATTGCTCCAAGGATCATCTACTTAGTTGTGAGGCCCCTACTCCTCTTATACCCCCTCCTCATGGAGGCCTCAGCTGACCAAATGACTGCTATGATCTCTACTGACCACTTGTGGCCCAAGAACTAGATACCTCTTGAAAGGCAGGATGTCGCTGGTCTATTGGCATGGCATCATAATGTAATGCTCGATAGTAGCTTGCCTCTCCAAGAGCTCATGCCTACTAGTGGTGTGCAGACATGACCTCTTGCATCACTATCACCATACCCCTATCGTACATCATTTGCATGGCAATGCCTCGTTGTCCACAATAGTCATCTACTCACCAATGTAATGTCTCCTTGTCAAACCAAAGGGCAGCCACATCTTGTCAAAGGGCATCTAGCTCTACAAGCTCCTCTACATCGGCGTACAAAGTAAGATCACTGAACTTGCCAACATTTATCCCCACCTACAATCCCCCCAGGGCCTCCTGAGCACTGTCTTCCCTCGCTCGCTCTGCCTACAATCAGTGAGCTCTATTTGCACACTAGCAGCCTTGGTTCTCTTTATTGTTGTCTCCCCCTATAGTCGAGTAACCTCTATTAGGAAGCTATCCTACTCTACTCTAACCATATCAATATCAGCCTGTTATGTCAATAGTGGCCCCATATCAACATCATCTTCCTAATACTACCGCTATCAGGCTATGCATTTAGGACTTGCTATCTATTTCTGCATTTCATTCTTTGGAATCAGATATCTATATCTATCATCGCCTACTTGGCTTTGATTTTCTTTGACGTAATGTGTTTCCAAATCGATCACGCATTAGTCAAAGAGGGGCAAATGTAATCACCTAAAAATGGTCATTTAGACTATTAGCCCCCTTCTCAGCATTTTGGCTAATTTAATTTAATCATTTACCTAGACCAAATTGCTAATAATTAATTTATTTGATTATAACCTATAGTTTGACTATGCTATCCTAAGTTCATTATTTGATTAAAAGAACATGTCCCCTTTTAATTAAATAAAAGACCCCATTCTTCTAACCCACTTAAAGTGCACACATAAAGTCCTTTTTCTATTTTACAATTAAAAGAAAAGGCTTGTGAAACTTTTGTCTTATATGACAAGTTAACTTATATTCTATTGGTTGACTTGTGTGTACACATGGATCACTCCTCTTTTCAAATTCCACAGTTGATCATCCACCATCTTCATCTTGATCTCTACCATCCATACATCTTTAAAAGGGAGAGAGCTTTCCCCCTCAAAGAATCCATATTTTGAATATTGTTATGCTGCAGGTTTTCTAACAGGTTTCTTTGGAGCTCTGTGGAGAACTTATATTTCTTGTCTACATTCTCTCATACCATAGTGTTTTAGCTTAGATTCATGTTGCATGTTAGTTTAGCTTCTATTTTGCAATAATCTATCTCACATAGCTTAATATTTGGATTGTAACACTCTCGTCCATGCTTAAAATAGCTGCACTTTTCATATTCATTTTAGTTTAATCTTTAGTTGCATTGCATTCTTGAGGAACTCCTTGGGATATTTGCATTCTTGCATCTTGTCTTTGGAACCTCCCATTGCATGGTTTACTAGCAAGAAGAGTATCTCTAAGCCTCATCTGAGAGCCTTTTTATTCTTGAAATATACTCTCTTGAACTCCATGGATAGAGAGCTCTAAGCCGGCATCCAAGCATTCCAACTCATGGAATCGTTTGGATAGAAGGGTTTAGAGTGGGACACTTTTCAGTGTACATTTTTGGCGCCCACCGTGGGGCTTGAATCAAGTTTTTAGCTCCATTTGCTTTTATTTTTCATCTCTAATTTTTTACAGCAGCATATTGGATCTAATCAAATGCTTTTGTAGAGTTATCACTTTGGTTTTAAGGCCAACCCATAAGTAGATTGGTTTGAAGGCCAAAAACTTAGTTGGTTTAAAGATTTGATCATATCTTTTAAACCGCTTGGATTTTGGTTCTAAAATTATTTTTTCAAGTTGTGTATGTGCTCAAAATGTCTCAGTCCAATTTTTAGAGCATTTTGACATGATTTTCGGGAGTTATGAGTTTTTCTTTGTTTTTCATAAAAATCCATTTTTGATCGCAAATCAGTGTATTTTTTGGAAAAGCTTACATTTTAAGAAATTTTTTTGAATTCTAATGGGGGTTCTTTCTTTGTGTTTTAAATTTTGAGGTTGTATTAAGGATCAAAAACTCAATTTGATAAATTTGGCCTGTTTTGACAAAATCGATCTCTAGGGAGCAAATGAAGAGATTTTTTTGAATTTCTTACATTTTTGAAAATCTCTCTGATTTTTAGTAGGGGTCTCTTCTTTTCATTTCTATTTTTGGATCTGAAATAATAGCAAACAAGTCCAATCTTGTTGACTAGGTCAAAATCAAAGAGTAAAAATGAGAGCATTTGTGATTAATTTGCACTTTCTTTGCATGCACTTGGTTGGAAGATAAATTGAATTTTTGAGGCAACTAACCACTTTTTATTGTATATTTTTATTTTATTTTACACTAACTTGTGGTACTAACAAGTTGTGATTGTAGGTTGCGATCCTTGTGAAAAAAATTGAAACATTGCATAAAAAGAATGCATGTCAAAGCTTCAAATGCACAAGGGCTACTAACGATTGTTTGTAGGGCTGCCCAATGAATAAAAACCCAATTTTTCTTTTTCTTTACTTTCACATGTGCAGCATATACTAGTTTATTTTAGGCACATTAAAACTTACAATTGGGATCTTTTGGTGATAGGAGAGTATGCTCTTCACCCTTGTGGTGAATCAGAAATCTTGACTTACCATTTGATTTCAAGAGTAAGAGGCAAATGAATCTTTTTGGTGTGTTTGGGAGAAAATTATTGGAATATAAGAGTATGCTATTCACCCTTGTGGTGAATCAAAAATCTTGACTTCCGAAAGTTGATCCACTCTTTGTGTAGTTAGAATCCTTTAGAGGGCCTGCTCTCGGACAACCTGAGAGGAACAACCCAAGTGGGGACAAGCTGATTACCTAGCTCTTTCAACCCACTATAAACTCAAGGCTATCAAGGACACAAAAATTTGGTAGACGTAGTGTTTTTCTTTGCCTAGTGTGATCACTTATGAGATTTTGACCATAGGGAGATCACTAGGCAAGAATGCTTAAGGTACTCTTGTGATCGCGAGATCGGTTACTCATCGCAAGGTGAAGTGTCCCGTAATTGGGAGCAAGAGGAACACTATGAATGGAAGCCCTATCTAAACACCTTAAGTTAGTAACTACCTTTTTTAGCCGCTCAACTTCTTGGTGCAAGGATCGATCCTAGTGGACTACCCGGATCACCCCAAGATTTACACTCACCATATGTGTTCCCTTGGTTATGCTTATGGCATTTCCATGACAAAGCCAATATCTCTTGTGGGAAACCACTTGGTGTGAGGCAAAGGAGCATCAAGTGTGGGCCAAGTTGTTGAGTAATGAACCATGTCCTTTAGGTAGATATTGCTTGATGTGTTCTCGAATGTGCTAGACCTATGAAAATCTTTTGAACATACACATGACGATAGTTCTAGGAATTTCTTTTAAGACATCACATATGCTTGTATCATGCAAGGTTGCTTTGTCTCTTGCTTAATTGTTTGAAGACTACTCCATGTGTCACTATCTTGCTTGGAAAGAAATTGCTTTTGAACATCAAACTTGCTATGCTATCAACTATTGTCAAAATTTGTCAATGAAGTCAAAACATCAAATGCAAAAATTTTCTTGTGTTGCTTGCTAAGGGGAGTCTCATCATTTGATTTTTATTTTCTATGTCTCTAGTTCTTGAACATGCTTAAAGTGACTTTATGGTCTTGGTGCTCTTGGTATTTCTATCTTCATGGTCTATGTCCACTTGGTAGTTATATTTTTGCTGAAATGGTTGCCTTGATTTCTTGACTACACTCTTGGGTTGGAGAGTTGTTCACTTGTCACCCTGCTTGCTCTATGTATTTGGCTATTTGGGCATCTTGCCTAGCTATTGACTTGAGTCATTCATGTCATAAGTTTCTTGGACATATTGTTTGACAAGTCACTTTAATCTCTCTCTACTATCTTGGCAAGTGAACACTCTACCTCCTATAGTTTCAACATCAAGTTATCTTCTAGACTATTTTATGTTTGGCTTTGCATCTAAAACTATGGGATCTAAACCTTGTGCTACCAAACTTCAACCAAATCTAGATTATCATGATATCCTCCATGTCACTAAAGAGTTTCAAGATCTATATGCACAATACAAAGAACTAGAAGAGACAAATGATCTTTCTTACCTTCATTTCTCTAAGCGCATGACAAAAATGAAGTCTAAACTTGAGAAAAGGTTAGAGGAGAAGATTGCATTGTTACATGAATCTTCCTTAATGTCTTTATATGCATGTGAGTCACCTTCTTTGAGGTCATCCTCTTCTTCTAGGTCTACATGCTCTACTTCAAGACATCAAATGTCTTCATCTTCTAGATCTAAAGACCTCTTTAGAGAACAAGCAAGTGATACCTTCTTTGAGCCTATGCTAAAATTTCATGATGGACCTATCTTTGACCAAGATAATGATGAAGGCATGGATGCATACCATTCACTTGAGAAACAACAAAAGGACTCTAGACATACTTCTAATAGAACTTTTGCTCCCTTGGAAGATTCTTATGATGACACTTTGCAAAAACTTCTTGGCAATAAGATCATCATGTTGCTTAAGTCTAGCTCCTATGAAAATCCTTTCTTGGATGATTATTGTGCTTATCATCAATCTAATGACCATGCTACTTTTGATTGTATAGAGCTAAAACATAAAATCCAAGATCTCATTGATGATGAGATTATTGATCTTGGAACCTCTAGTGACTCATGTGCTAAGGATACTTCTCTTGAGCAAGATTACATTGATGAACCTATGTCTAGTAGTGGCTCCATTACATCTTCCACTTCTTTCAACACTCGTGCATCTCCCAACACTTCAAATCTTTCTAGCATGCCTCCATCAAATAAAGAACCTAATGCTTTCCACATAGACTACGTGTATCCTCAAGGGCTATCTCTAAAAGAAACTCAAGCTAACCTTCACTTGGCTGCAAACCTTTTCCATGCTACTAATCTTAAACATCCTCAACCTTCATGCACTACTATGCCTAATCCAAGCACTACTCCATTCACTCTTCATTCTCCCTTGTCCTTAGAAGTGGTTCCATGTTAAGAGGACTCTCAAAAAGAAAAATCTATAAATGTCAAGAAAGATCAAGATCAATCACCCTTTCATCTCTTTCAAGATTTTTCCCCTCCATATCCTATAACTTTTCCACCTCCTAAGTATGATGAAGACACCACTTTCATTATCCCCCTTTGAGCTTACTGAAAATTATGAGAAAAGTTCTCTTCCTATGCTATCGAAAGCTACTTGTCAAGATCAAAGCATCCCCTCATGTTCTACTTCTCCACATCCACTTCAAAATTGTGTTCAAGCTTCAAGTGCTCCTATTAAAAATGGTGTTCCTATCAAAGGTACTCATGAGTCTATTGATGGCTTTGACCACGTTGCTCACTCTAAAGATGTTGATATCCCTTTTCACTATCCATTTGCATCTCCTAAGTCTATCCTTGGTCCTTATCCATCAAAGCTAAAGCCTTCAAACCTTCCATCCATATTGGGGCCTTATGTTCCTCCATCTCCTACATTCACACATAGCTCATTCCCTAGCTCTCCTATATTGCCTCAAGATCAACAAAGACACTCATCCTTGATGACTTTTCACCCATCTATACATCTAAACCAGTCATATCATCCTTATTCATCCACAAATCCCAAGTCCTTTGGCAGTGAGAATAAACATAAGAATCCATTGAAAAATGAAGATCACTATGTCCCATCTAATCTACATGTGAATGCTAAGAAGGAGAATGCACAAAAGAGACTGCAAAGGTCCACTATTAAGAGAGCTAAATCAAAACAAATGTGGGTTCCTAAATCCATCATTGAAGAAATGCAATCTCAAGCATCCAAAGAAAAAGAAAAATCTAAAGCTATATGGATTCCCAAGTCTCTTTTGAAAGGCTTGAATATTGAAAACAAATCAAAGTTGTCATTCAAGCTTTCAAAGGCTTCCACTTCATCTTCTTCCAAACATCTTCCTAAAACTATTTCAAATCCTTCCACTCCACTTTTTTCCAAATCTCTTCTACCACCTCATACATCTAAACCTCAAGCTACTCCATCCATGATTCCTCCATCATTCCAATACCCTTCAAGGTGTGTGTCAATGTTGATCATGTACAATATTTCAACTACCCTCATGAAATCCTCTAAAGCTTACACTAACTTTCTATACATGAACTATTATCCTCCATATACTCTTCCTACTACCATTTCTCTTTCATCACCCTATCAACATCTTTGAGCATACCTTTCTATTGTCTTGGCTTATCATGACTTATCTTTTCTATAGGAGCATTATCTACATTCAAACAGCTTCAGCTCTTTCTAAAAATTCAAAAAAAAAAAAAAAAAAAAAATTTTAAAATGAAAAAATATGAAAATGTGCTTTGGTGAAAACCACTTCTTGTGGCACCTTGGTAGCAAAATTAAAGCGAAATAAATCCATCCTATGGTGAAAACTACTTCTTGTGGCACCTTGGATAAGTACTATGATGAAAACCTGGCAAACAGGCATCATACATAATTCTTCCATCATCCATCTATCCCCTCTTCTCTCTTTGATCTTGAAAATGTTGAGCTATCTTTGCATATTGGCTATCTTATCCACCAGATTTTCTATTGTGCTCTCCCATTCACTCATAGCCTCTATCTTGAGCTTTATTCTTATTTCTCTATCCCATTGCTATACTATCTAGTTGACCCCTTGGTCTTGATCATAATAAATGAAACATGGTTCTCATAGGTCTCTTGACATGGCTACTCTTTTGGACTACACACTTCATGCTATCTCACTTGTTGGCTTCATTGCTTATCCTACATGCTATCTTTCTCATTACTTCCATTGCTTATCCAAAATATGCTTCATATGACTATTTCACCTCTTTCCCTAGCTTGGGTACTCTTGAGGAGTCATCTCTTGAGGATCACTTTCACTTGCTTCACACTCTTTTTTCATCCATCTTTGCTTATCCACTAGCTCGTTGCTCCATCATATCCTATACCTTGCTAGACATTGGGAGAAAAAGATGTGATCTTGCTTGAGAACTAGTAATATCTAAAACCTTCTAAAAAATTCCAAAAAAATCATATATGATGCTGAAAAAATCCTAAAAATTAGAAAATGTTCTAAAAAATGATCATCTTAGTGAAAGCCTAGCAATAGGTGCTTTGATGTATCACCAAAAAAATTAAAAAATTGAAAAATACAAAAAATTGAAAAAAGTCTTGAAAATATCTGTCAAGTGGTGAAAACCTAGAAATAGGCGCTACTTGAAACCCTTGCACCTATGTCTATCAGTCTCAATCACCCATTTCACTACACATTTCCTAGCTTGGAATTGTTTCTTGTCCTCGTCTTGGGGGCACAACTGCTTAGCCTATTGAGTTATTCTTGTGCATTATGGTTTCTTGGACAACTCACAAAATAGTGTTTCTCAACACTTCCCCCACTTTGACATCAAGTGTTTTTTTTAACACTTTACAAATAGTTTACCTACGGTCTCTGATGTTGCGATATTTCTCACTATCAGAATCAAGTCTTGAAGAAATGGCCAAGTGACTTGCACACACGCACTTTAACACTTAAACGACTGAGCTATGCTGATCTTTATCTACTTTGTGTGTTGTTTATGATGATTTCTTTACCAGGTGTTCCCTCCCTAATAGTCTTTCAAGGATTTCATTGACTAGAAGACTGGGGGCATGGGACATATTTTCTTGATTTCTGCTCGTGGGTATACTTTTGTTTTTCTATAGTGTTGTAAGCATTTATGCTGGTCCTATTCAACACGTTGACTTACAAATGTATCATCCTTGACTATTTTGCAAGACCGCACTCAAGGTTTATCCTGGCGCTTATGCCTTGATACAGGTGTAATCTTGCTAAATTAAACTTAGAGAATCTAATCGCATAGTTATCTTGACTTACATGTCTCTAATGCTTAGATTGGATTTCCACATACCTATCTAATATCGATCATATTCATATCCTCATAGTTATACTAGTGATGGTTGTATGATCTCATGATGTCCGTAATAAATGCTCAATGATGAAATTAAGAGTCTAAATGTTATGCACTTCTTGCTGGTAAACCACTTTTCATATTAGCTTTCATTTTAGGTTCATTTTCTAGCTTAGTCTTGCATTCTTGCATATGGGGAGAGCTCTCTCTTCATCTTTTTGTGGACATATCGGCTAACTCCTTTCATATATTTCTTTACTTTCTTCTTGTTCATGTCTTTTCACCTTCTTAATCTTTCACTTCATCTCATTTCTATCTTATCATCACATTATATAAAGTTTTGACATCTTAAATAATTTCAACGTCCTAGATTCATTTTTAGGATCGAAATCCAAATTCGAGTTCATCTTGATGGTGAAAATTGTCTTTTAAATTTCTACTTTCTTCTGAGCAATTAGCTGACCTTTTGAGGTCTAATCTTTGAATCATCACTGGGGCATTTTATCAGTTTCTTATAGTCATTCTTGGGTTCTAATCATTTATCTATCATATCAAACATTGCTATATCTCAATTTTCTCATGTCTAGCTACTTTCTGCTTCCTCTTACCTCATTTCAATTTCGATCCCAAGGGGGCAGAAATACTCTATTGCTGATTGTTACAGCTATCTATTTCTTAGGAGCATTTGTTTGACCTTATCACTTGCTCTCGATCTATTCGCTTTGCTAGATGTTAGAATTCTTTTCGGATCCTAACATCATCTTCCTAATACTATCGCTATCAGGCTATGCATTTAGGACTTGCTATCTATTTCTGCATTTCATTCTTTGGAATCAGATATCTATATCTATCATCGCCTACTTGGCTTTGATTTTCTTTGACGTAATGTGTTTCCAAATCGATCATGCATTAGTCAAAGAGGGGCAAATGTAATCACCTAAAAATGGTCATTTAGACTATTAGCCCCCTTCTCAGCATTTTGGCTAATTTAATTTAATCATTTACCTAGACCAAATTGCTAATAATTAATTTATTTGATTATAACCTATAGTTTGACTATGCTATCCTAAGTTCATTATTTGATTAAAAGAACATGTCCCCTTTTAATTAAATAAAAGACCCCATTCTTCTAACCCACTTAAAGTGCACACATAAAGTCCTTTTTCTATTTTACAATTAAAAGAAAAGGCTTGTGAGACTTTTGTCTTATATGACAAGTTAACTTATATTCTATTGGTTGACTTGTGTGTGCACATGGATCACTCCTCTTTTCAAATTCCACCGTTGATCATCCACCATCTTCATCTTGATCTCTACCATCCATACATCTTTAAAAGGGAGAGAGCTTTCCCCCTCAAAGAATCCATATTTTGAATATTGTTATGCTGCAGGTTTTCTAACAGGTTTCTTTGGAGCTCTGTGGAGAACTTCTATTTCTTGTCTACATTCTCTCATACCATAGTGTTTTAGCTTAGATTCATGTTGCATGTTAGTTTAGCTTCTATTTTGCAATAATCTATCTCACATAGCTTAATATTTGGATTGTAACACTCTCATCCATGCTTAAAATAGCTGCACTTTTCATATTCATTTTAGTTTAATCTTTAGTTGCATTGCATTCTTGAAGAACTCCTTGGGATATTTGCATTCTTGCATCTTGTCTTTGGAACCTCCCATTGCATGGTTTACTAGCAAGAAGAGTGTCTCTAAGGCTCATCTGAGAGCCATTTTATTCTTGAAATATACTCTCTTAAACTCCATGGATAGGGAGCTCTAAGCTGGCATCCAAGCATTCCAACTCATGGAATCGTTTGGATAGAAGGGTTTAGAGTGGGACTAGAGCTATAGTTTTTGCCTCCCAATCCAAGGCCTATAGTCCTCTATGTCCTGTAGGTGCACATATGTAGGTCATAGTACAAATGGGCTAAGATAGTATGCCCCCAACAGAAAACTACTTCATCATCTTGTAGTAGAGTGCTCAACACTCATGCCCATCCAATCAAAAATCCATGTCTAGCATGGTCCAATACCATCTGATATATCAATGATGCCAAGTGAAGGGATAGTTGTGGCAATCCCTAGTCCAATGCCTCTCTCCATGCAAGCCACAATCACTAAATGGATAGTTGATGTCTTTGTCACTCAAAGCACTCTCGCAAATAAGGATTTGTACCTTCCAAAACATACTTTGGGTATCTCCTGTGGATTAAAATTCATAGTATCCACCACATGTCTAGCAATGTCATTATTGCCTCTCTTGTCAGTAAATGGAAGCTTGAAGTTCGCATGTGTAATCACTTCACCAATGTAGATAGTTTTGCTAAGTGTGCCCTCAAGTCTGGCCACTCATGGACATGCTCAAGCCCACAAAGTTGGACATTTCCCCACTCTACCTTTGTCAATCTGTCACTTAGGGCCATCATCATTGGATAATGCTCTTAGGACCAAAATGTCACCGTCAACTCCTGTAGCACAAACATGCAGTAACCACCCACCATTGTAATAGTCATAATGTTCTTTTACCTAAGCATGGGGCACCTTTCCTTTTCAACCCTGACCATCCCTACTTCTTGAGTTCTTTAATGATTCTACATCGGTGAAGACGCTAATCCACGCAGACTATTAGAAATGTTTTAGAATAATTGAGAGGGGGGGGTGAATCAGTTATTCAAGGTCCAAATGTCCTATTCAAACTTTTCACTAAGTATAGTGAGCCCATTCAACCATTCATTCATCCAAGATTTAACTTATCTAACTAGCAAGTTACTGTAAATCAAGCATAACACATAAGAAATCAACACATGACACAGTGATTTACATGGAAACTCAATTTGGGAAAAACCACCAGTAACATGCTACTCAATTCTCACTCTTTTGAAGTGATGCCCTGTGAAAGGCCTGCCCTATTAAAGGCTTACAACACACTGTCAAATGTGACCTTGTTAGAGGATTTAACCACCTTGTTAGAAGTGGGCCTAGTTAGAGGACTTTAGAACATTCACTTGGAATGCCACCCTATTAAAGGATTTAAAAATAGTTGTTAGGCCAACCTAAGTCCATAGGATTTTCAAATCTACTACAATTGCTAGAGAGTATTAGAAAATATTGACCTGACTACAATATACAACTTATCTTGTAGATCTCAGATCACTTCTCAGCTCATACCCTTGCTTGGCCTTCAATCTCTACAATTTTGACAGCTTCAAGCTTAGTCTCCTTCAGTCTCCATGCTCAATGTACCAGTGCAATCATCTCTTCATGACCACTCATAGAAGCAGAGCCTCTATGCTCTTCCTTCTCCTAGATGTCTCCTCCTTGACACCCTTCTAACTACTTCGCAGATTTGGCTCTTTAGCAATAACAATATCAGCAACTCTCTGCTTCTTGGCCTATGAATCCTTAAATAGAAGTCTTAGAGTTCCTTTTCCCACTCAATTCTTCCATTCTTTAATTTTAATTTGCATGGATTAGATAGGATTCATTGCATCTAACCCATATTTTGTTTTGCCTAGAAACTTCTTGAATAATCCTTTAGAATTCACCCAAAATGGTTTACATAGATTTATGTGCCACCAGCTCATCATCCTTATCTTCTAACTTATTCAAAAAATTCAATGTAACCACTTTGTTAGCTTAGATTTGGCAAATCTTTGTCATTTGAAATAATGCAGTAGCTCGGCACTATTGAAATACTGGTGCTCGGCAAATACTATGTTACTTGGCATCAACTAAGTTTTTCCTGATGCTCGACACTTGAAGATCACTCGGCACCAACTAAGAATTTTTTAATGCTCGGCACCTGAAGATCACTCTGTACACACTAGAATTTCCTATTACTCAGCTCCAACTGGGAATTTTGCTCAGCTTCAACTAACTTGCTCGGCATCCACTAATGATCTTAGTTTAAGCTTTGCATTTAACCTTGTTACAACTTCTTCCTCTAATGTGTCTAAGTGTGACCAACCTCTGTATTTTTGAGTATGCTATCAATGCATCATTGAACCATTGTCTTAGCTGATCCTTGCACTTCATTACAACATCATAACTCAACCTTTCCCTTAGGTGCTCTTGTTACATCTTATTGATCAAATCCTCTTCATCAATCAACTAAGTGATAGTACTTTTATCTTATAAGCAAATGTCATTCCTACAAGTAGCAGATTTGACATCAATGGCAAAACAATGATTGAAAACATTCTCTTCCTTCTTTCCGACAATCTCCCTCTTTGATCTTCAACAATGAGCTTTTCAATAATATTTCCAACAATCTCCCTCTTTGGCATTGATGGCAAACCAAACTGATCAACCATCAGATTAAACTATTCAACCAAATGCTAGCTAGGTTAGAATAGTAAGTCAAATTTCAAAAAGTACACTATAACTTCACATCTCCTTCTACTATTCTGATTGCTTCATTTCAGCTTTTCCCTCTTTGTTATTATATCCTTGTTCTTTGTCTTTCTGTATTGCTCATCTTCTATTGTTCTGATCAACATCTCACAACTTCTCCTTGTTGATCAATTTTATGCTATTTTTCCCTCTTGATCCTTTTCTTGATCCTTCTCCTATTGATCAGTTTCAAACATCTTCTCCCTCTTTGACAACAATGCCAAAGACATATTAACATCTTAATATGCAAGTGTAGCTTTTGCAGTTTCATTCAATGTCTCCCTCTGTCACCTTGCTTGTGACTAATTTGGAGTTTTCAGCACATCTACTACTTTAGGCATGAATCCCAAAGTAGACATTCTCTGCATCAATGTATAAAGTCTTCAACATTCAACTCATTTTATTTAGGGCATGTTAGTCCTTAGATAGTTTTGACATCTGAGTGTCAACACACTTAATCACTTTTTGTATTGAAGTCAAGTACATTATGTATGTCGAGCCACAATGTGTGCCAAGTTAGTATTTCAACAGGTGCCAAGTGACTTCAGGTGTTGAGTAGTATATAAGTACCGAGTGACATATAGGTGTCGAGTCACAATAAATGTCGAGCAAGTCAGAATGTAGTATATGCTGAGTGAGCTAGAATCACATATGTGCCGAGCAAGATAGAGTGTAGTTGGTGCCGAGCAATCCAAGATAGTATGTGTCGAGCACCAATAGTCCAGTATGTGCCGAGTAACACAGAATCAACATATGAGTTTGTACCCTCACAAACTCAAATGTAAACCATTTTTGGAGCTGACATAGAGAGATTTTGAAAAGGAAAAAGGATAAGGATGAATCATTTACATTCCTTATGCGATATGCATGCAGCCAATTAGAAAAATGGAGGAGGCATGCAACCAATGAGAAAAATGCAAGGTATGAGTAGGAATTTGAGATTCAATATGGATCGTGGATCCATACCTAACACTAACTCTTCACAATATTTAAAAGGAGTTCAAATACTCAATTAGGTATGTGGATGAGAATAGTGTATGAAGAGATTATAGCAAAATTTTAGTGTGAAGAAGGTAAGACTTAGAGGAACAGAACAACAATTTCATATCTAGTTGATCAGAATAGCACAAGGGACAAGGAACACGATCAGATATCAAATCTCAAAGGATCAACATCAGAAGGAGCAAAACAAGTGCCTGAAATGAGCAATTGAGGATTGTATGCAATCAAGTCAAAGATTCCTAATACTTGCTTGTCATTGTATTAGATGTTGAAGTCCTATATTGATAGGTTAGCTTAATAGGTAGGTAGGAGAACCTTTTGGATAAGGTAATTGAAAATCCTATGTATTAGGTGGGTTTAACAACCTAATTTAAATCCTTTAATAGGGTGACACTTCTTGTAAAGTGTTTGTAAATCCTCTAACCAGGTCACTATTGACATAGTGCAAAGCCTTTAACAGGGTAGACCATCAGAAGTGGTTGAACATTTATTGCTGCAATAATTTTGTGGGTATCATCCCCACCCCAATTTTACCCTCTTATTCTTGGAGGGTTTTTGGGTCACCAATTTTCTTGTGTCATGTTTTGATGTATTCTTTCATTTCATGTTTGTTTATATGTTTACTTGCATGTACTTTACTTTTAGTTATGTGTTAATGAGGGTTTAAGAGGATAAAAACTAGTTACTACTTATTCACCCCCCCTAGAAGTACTCTTCCCATTTTGAACACTCCAACAATTGGTATCAGAGAAAGGTTCTCACAAGGAGTATCCTAACAACTTAGAGAAAAGGTTTGAGGATGGAAGTCTTCAAACTTGGGAAGATCATAGACAATCAGGTGATTGATGTGCACCTAGCTCTACACAAAGTGGAAGAAGCCAGAGAAGAGTTGAGAAAATCCTTTAAAAGAAGGAAGGAGATAGCCATAGTTAAAAATGACATACACTACAAGGAGATTGATACCACACAAGTATTTTCAAATGGAGATTCCAAGGAATTTGATGCAGCAATAGTAGAACTAATGGAGAAAAATAGAGCACAAGCTGAAGAAATCATATTGCTCAAGCTTGAACAAGAATCACAAGCCATGATGCTTTGTGAAGTGACTGAACAAAAGAAGAGAGCCATATAAGATAAGGCCATGATAGAAGATGACAAAATAAAACTCACCAATAAACTAGAGGAGAAGAAAATTAAGTTTGAAAATATTTCAAACATACAGCTAGACACTTTAAGTCAGATGATGAATGCTCATCATGAGCTAAACATGAAGGACATTGAGATCTCCACTTTGAAGATGCAAAATGAACAATTGTAGAATGAATTAAAGAGAGAAAAGGAGATAGAAAAAAGCTACAACAAACTTAATGAGGCTATCAAGTACTTTGTGTAGACACCTAAATCTGATTACACCACTTCGGTAATCTTATTTAGCTATCTCTAAAGGCATCATTAATTAAATTTATATTTAATTAATCATTTTGCCATCCCCTAGCTAATTAATTTAATTAATTATCTATAGTCCCAATTGATAAATCAAATAACCTATTATTTGTCAATTAATCCTATTCTCCTATCTAATTCCAAAAAACTCTCATTTATTAAATAAATCTATTTGATAAATAAAGCCCTCAAATCTAATAGCCCCTAACTTATCTCTAATCCTCCATTTAGCCTAATCCACCCCATCCACCCATACTAACCTAGCTCAGCCACTAACTCACCCACCCTCATGAATGCCATCCACTTGCACATCTCTAACATCCTTAATCTAATCCTAAACCAAGCCTAATCCCCCCCTAACCTTGTCACATTCCCTGAGTGAGCTTAAGACTTTCCTAAGCCAAATCAAAGTCTCCTCCCTCAAAATATCCCAACCATAAAACTTTATCCCAACCACAAAGCCTTCAATGCTCTTACATGCCCTTAAAAGCTCTTATAAGCCATTATGAGGGCCATTTAAGGCCTTGAGCCTCCTTTGTTGACTCATCCTTGCCCTTTCCTCCATTCACTCGCCCTGTGACATGTGTCACTCCTTGATTGGTTGTAAGGAAGCACAATCCATGTGCTCTCCTCTCATGCAATCTGAGCTCTTCATAAGCTTTTATCTCTCCTTGCATCTTAACCCTCCATCCCTCAAGCCCTTGGCCTATAAATTAGATCCCCTCCCAAGCCATTTCATCACAATTCTTGAGCTAAAGTTATAATGCTAGTTTGAGAAGCCAAATCCATATCAAAAGCCATATCCACACCAAAAATCTCAAATCCATTGAAGCTATTTTGAAACTTGAGCATATATCCCAAATCTACATAATAGACTCATCCCTAAATCAAGTGACCATCCTCATTGGGAGAGCCATTCCATGGCTCATATTCTCATTTGAGGGTTTCACTTTGTCTATCTCATATGTTATGGTTTTGATGTTAGTTAATGCTTTTGTTTTTTAATAGATTAGTATTACTTGCTATCATATTTTCTCACATACATTTTGGCACGCCCAGTGGGACCCCGCAAGGGTCATTTTAATCTCCATTTTTCTAGTTTCACATACTTTTTCATGTTTTTAGTAACCATGGGAAAGTAACATTTTGTGCTTTAAGTTTTGTGTCTTTGTCTTGTGATTTTTGCTTGTAGGGTACTATTGACCGCCACAGGAATGCACATACAAATGTATAAGCAGTTTTAACCCAGTCAACCTTTAAAAAAAACTTTTTTTTGCATCCCCATGACCCCAGGAACGCGATCCTGCGATGCGGGAACGCTGCTACTCTTCAGCAGGAACGCGAACCCGCGACCGCCGGTTCGCACTTCGTCAACAAACAATCTCTACCACATCATCAAATAACATCTTCATCCCCGTTGACTAATCCTCCAGTGAGATCATCATTCCCGCTTGTGAGAAACGTGCCTGAGAGCAGTGAGATTGCCATTCCCGCTTGTGGGAATGTGAACTATTTTCTTTTCATCTATAATCATTAATTTTCCTGTGAAACTATCATTCCTGCATTGTAGGAAAGTTGTAAGGGCATAAACCCGCGGGATCGCTCTGTCAAAAAGAGCTCTCGAGTTTTTGGCTCGCAGTTTTAATTCTTTTTAACAGTCTTTCCTGTCATTCCTGCGATCCAAATTCGTGGCGAGATTGTCATTCTTGTGAACAGGAACTCCAGCGAGATCGCCTTGTCTATTTGACCAAAGCTTTACTTCACATTTGTCACGTTCCCGCTAACAGTTCTCGCATTTTCGCGACTATGAGAATGTGTTCTTAACTTGCGAGATTTCTCTGATATCTGCTTGGTTCAATTTTTTAACATTTTCTAGTGCATGTTTTTATTCTAACTAGTTTTCTGCAGGTTTTCTCATCATATCTTTAATCATATTTATTTTATTATAAAAAAAAAGTATAAATCAAAATTTGACTTTAGTGGTTCTGTAGGATATAGATCATTCTAAGCATTTTTATGCATATCAAAAATAACAAAAAAAGTTAAATTTTTTTTCCATAATTAAGCTTTCATTTTGGAAGATTTTGGGTGACTGATTAAATTGTTTTTTGTCGCATTGCAGGTTGGAGCAACAAACCTAATCATGTTTTTTGCAAGTTTTTTAGAATGAACTTGCATGTTTAAACACATCTTTCATTGTATGAATGTGCTCAAATCACTCTCGAATGCCATGGATTAAAATTAACTTTTCATTGGAATGCATGCTTAAAAATAACAAAACACACTCTTGAATGCGAAGGATCAAATAATCATTACAATACATCACACTTCATCTTTTGGGACATAAAAAGAATCCACATTTTAGAAATTTTCTAAGTTACAAAAACTAATTAAAGACGCTTTGAGTGAGTTTGTAGTTGGACTCACCCTCTTTAATCACCTATCAATTTAACCATTGGTTGCAATCTCAGCGCCATCTATGGGGATGGGTCTACCTAAGAGGGTGTTAAGTGCTCCACGCAAATCAAACTCCATTCACTTGGGTTTTTAGTGGTTTTTCTAGGTTAGAAAATCTCTTGAATGAGCATTAGTCTCGCTAACACTTTATTTGGGCATAAAAAATTGAACAAATCTTAAACGTGGAGGACATTCACACATCTTTGTTTTGAGCTTAAAACAAAATCACACCAACTCTTGAATGCCTTAAAAGAAATTAATTGATACTTGACGTGGGGAGCCTCTGGGCGCGCAGGTTTACTTTCTTATTGATCCTAACTCTTCTTCTTGTTCACATTCTTTGATCGATTTTGCTTTGTTGGTGCATTTCAAAGTTGGAATTGAACATTTGCATCTTAAACATGAGTGCTTGCAAAGTCTAGATCAGAACACATAAGAGTCAATTGGTAAAAGAACAAACATGTTTTTTAGCCCAAGATCATCCAAGTCTTCTCTCACCTTGTCGTCTTTTGAGGCCATCTTGGGTGCATAAGATTAGGATCCAAAATCTTGTTTAAGTTTTAGGAGGCTTGCTTGGGGATTTCATCACCCTTTGGGATGAACTCAACTCCAGCATTCCAATGGAGTATAAAGATCGAGAAGTGAATCCAAAGACACCTCTCTTGGAATCAAGATTTTGTCACTCAGGCTAAGCCTCAAGGAACTTTATACCCTTGAGAAGTGAAAGAGAAGAAGTGGGTTACCACTCCTCTCAGCTGTGTGACATTGTTTTGGTTTCATCTATGGATTTGGGCCTCACATACCTTGGGTATATTGAGGACTCCCTAGCTAAACCAATTGTCAACCTTGCAGACAACCATCTAGGGTGTTAATGTGTTTGAAGTGACTGATCAAAACATTTGTAAAACATACACACTCCTTGGCACAAGTATCACATTCTGAGAATCAAAAAATTCTATCTGGTTGTTCCTATCTATTGCTTGATTTTTTTATTTGTTGAATGAATGTTTGCCAAACTTGGTCGATCCTAGCTTAGGGCACACTTAGTGTAGTCACTGCCTATTCCAGAAGTTGAACAAGTTGAAGCAAAATAATCAAGATCTCTCAAAGCCAAGCAGATTCAGGAATTTATGTCAGAACAACCCAAACCCAAACACAAGTTTCACAAAGCCAAACTCAAGCCATCTCAGGTATACTAAGAAATTGCAGCTAAGAAGAAGGAAGTAACACCAAGCCCTCGAATTGCCAAACTCCATAGAGTAGAAGACAAAGCTGTCAACGAAGCTCTTCAAGAAGCCTGGTTAGATCGCACTATCAAATTTAGCCAACATCCAGGAGTTAACCCTGCTTATGCATTACCAACTAGGCATGATTTCTATGATTAGACCCCCTTGTTTCTCCACATCTTCTTGCATAAGCTCCACTTTAGAGTCATCCTTGTAGGTAAGCCAACCATCTTTAGTCCTCCCCTTAAGCATTTTAGCTCATCCATCTCATTTAAAACCAAACCATCTAGCCAACAATCCAAAAACTTCACATCCAAGCCTTCAAAATTGTTGTCACCTTGCCAAAAGTTTGTCATTCCTAACATCTTCCAAATCCACCAATCTCACCAAGGTTATCCCTTTGACGGAGCTTTGTCTAGGGTAATCTAGCTTTGTCACTTGTTATCCCTCATCACCTCGAGCTAAAGGTTGGGATCCACAAGTGGTCAATCTCGTGTTCTTCCTAAAGGATCATCAGTCTATCCTTAAGTTGACACAATCACCACCAAGCTTGCACATAGGAAAGCAAACCTTTCATGCTTTGGCAACATATCTTTGAAGTTAGAATCTCCAAACCAATCCTCCTTAGGTTTGTCATATAGCTTTGCCTCAACCTAGGAAATCATTTGCATAGAGAAGCCTTCCCCCTTTGCATCCATCAACATTATTGCATCTCATCCCTAGGAACATTCTGCATTTTCATGCTACCTATCACTCGCTTAGCCAAGAAGAAGAAGGGAACAATGGAGCCCTATCATTTGGATCAAACAACATCGCTCCCCTTGAGCACTCAACCATCCTTTATCCTAGAGAACACTATACCATCACCTACTAACATTGAAGCTTTCATGAACCAACCAGGAAATGCAGTATAGGTGAACGCCATTATAGACAAGAACAAAGAAACAATCATGGCTAACTTTCGAAGGGACAACATCGGAGCCTTCGACTTTGGAAGACCTCCCCCCTTATTAGATCCATCTCACCCCTTATTTGAGCAACTCCCACCACCCACAGGCTCTTATGATTCGAATTATCCTCAATATGTGCCAAAAGAAGAGCCTCAAGCCAATCCATATGATCCAATTGACCCAAACATACCATCCTCCACCCAAGTTGAAATCTCCATTCCGCAAGCTAATCCAACCACCACCACTCCACCATTGGTCCATACCACTCCATCCCAAACCCCCTTCATCCAAAACACCTCACCATTCACTCCCTTCACTATTGTTGTTGTTGCTCTCCAACCCAGCCTTCCAAATCCACCCATCTCCCAAATCAGTGCTAGCATCTTTGGCCAACCTCAACAATATACAATAGGGATGCCACCCATGGGGCCAAGTAAGCAACCTTTCATCACCCCCAACTTGTTTACCTCAGCTCAAAACACAATTCCATCATTTCCACTAGGTCCTTGGAGTGCAGTGCCATCAACCACAAATCCACAAGCTACTACCCTCACTCCACAAAGCTATCAAACCCCACAAGCTATTGCCAATGTTTTTCCAAGCTCTCAAGTGACCCAAGCTCCTACCACCACTCTACCAAGCTTTCAAATCTAGCCACCAAGCTATTAAACCTCATCAGTTCCATTTCCAAGCTTTCAATTCCCACCACCTCCACCACCAACTAATCCATTACCTCCTATTACTAACTATTTTTCTATGCCACTTCTAGGAGGAAATCCACCACCACCAATTGCCAATTACTTGGCCTCTTTTTCCATGCAGATACGTTCCCAAATGGGGGCACACTGCACATATATTGGTCAAACTCCTCAAATCCAAAGTCAAGTTCCACAAGCTCCTCGATCCTTTCCCCAAGCTTCACAACCATCTTATACCTTACCTCCACAAAGCAATCCATTTATCCCACAGCCAGCCTACATCCCTCAATCCTTATCCCAAATCCCATACTAGCAGCAAGCCTCGCAACACATGCAGCAATATGTGCCACCTCCACCTCAGCAACCCATCATCCACCATTCAGTTGCCCAAGCAACGTACAATCCCTACCAACCTATACCTCAAAGCCATCCATGTTCTATTGCCCCATCTAGCACATACCTATCTCAGGGCATTCCTACATTGGGGGCACCCCAGCCATCACCTATCAATTCAAAATGGGAAGCCATGAAGAAAGCTTTGAAGAACATCTAGGAGGGAAATGATTCAAAAACCTTCAAGTTTGAGAATGTGTGTCCTTACCCATTTGACAGAGCCATTAGCATGACACCATTTCCCAAACACTTTGAGATACCCAAGTTTGACAAATTCAGAGGAAAAGGAGACCCTTTCACACATATCAAAGAATTTTACATGCACTGCCAAGAAGTGGCATATGGTGACGTCTTCCTCTTACGTCTTTTTCCCAAAAGCTTGGCTGGACCAGCTCTTGAATGGTTTTATAGAATCCCCTATGGCACAATTAAAAATTTTGCTAAATTATCTGAGGCATTTGTAGCCCAATATGCCCATCTTGTTGAAACAGAGCTATCAATAGTTGATCTTGTCCACACTAAGCAAAAAGGTGGAGAAAGCCTTCTCGAATATCTGCAAAGATGGCAAACCCTTACCACCCGCATATCTTGCACCTTGTCAGAGCGCCATTTGGTGAAATTTTTTATTGATAATGCCCATCCTAGCTTGGCTCACCACATGACCATGAACTATTTGCAGACCTACAAAGATATCAAATAGAAACGAATGATCCTTGAGCAAGGACTCATTAAAGATGGCGTGGTCAAGATTTATAGGGAAGCCAACCAAAATCAATCACATTCCAATGACAAGTCTAGGTATTGGAACAAAAACAAGCACGTTGCAATAGATGGGGTTACCGATACGAGGCATGTGAATATTGTTGGTCCTTCCCAAAACCAGTCCAACCCACCTTATCAACCAAACAATCAACAAGCTATCAACTACCAACAGTAGAATAACCAAAGCTATCAAAATCACAATCCAAGACCCAACTTTCAAGGGTCTAGCAATCAAGCTAATGCCATTAATGTAGTTGCAGGGCAAAAGCCCAGATTCCAACCTGCACCTAGAAATTATACACCCCTTGGTGAACCTTTGGATGTCATTTTTGAGAAATTGACTAAGGAAAACCTCAGCAAATTTCCTCCTACCCAGCAAATTGACCCAAGCCAATCCAAAGCTACATGGTACAAAGATAATGAGTACTGCAAATTTCATAGGGTAAAAGGTCACACCACCCTCAGATGCATGAAACTGAAAGATTATGTGCAGGATCTCATTGATTGAAAAGAAATCACAGTTGGTGCCCAAACCTCTCCCAATGCAGGCTTACAAATCTATCAAAATGCTTTTCCTCCTCACAACAACCAAAATCTTGGAAAAGCACCTATCCAAACCAACAACAACAACAACAACACCAACAATCGCCAACCAAACCAACAGCATGGGAAGAATAATGACCACACTTCATCCTATATAGACTATGGTAGCCTCATAGGTTGTATATCCAAGAAAGAGCCTTTTGTCAATGTTATCAATATCCAAAGACCAAACAATGAGTGTGCAGTCACCACTCGTAGAGCATGATTTAACATCGCAATCCCACCCATTTCACTAGTACCATCAGCTCCATCAAAAAGCTAGTACAATATCTTGGAACACCTCGAGAACATGCCAGCCCAAATCTCCATTTTAGACCTTCTCCGCACCAATCTTGTGTACAAAAGCATCCTTGACAATGCTCTCATAGAATCTCATGTCCCTTCAGATATCAATGCTACTAATTTTCATAATCTTGTTGGACACCTTTCATCCTTATGTGCCCTATCTTTCAAACCCACCGACATACCCATGGTCGAGCCAGATCACACCCTTCTGCTTCGCATAGCCATCATCGTATCTAATTTTGCCATAAAAAGAGTAATGATAGATAATGGATCAGCCTTGAATATTTGCACCCTAAAATTCATAAAACAAGTTGGGTATACTAAGGCAAATATCATCAGTGAATTTATCACCATCAAAGCTTATGACAACTTGAAAAGAACCACAGAAGGAACTATTTTTCTGCCAATCAAGGTTGGGCCAGTCATCCAAGAAACACTCTGCCATGTTATTGATCTAAACCTACCATTTAACATCCTCCTTGGTCACCCATGGATTCATTCCATGAAATTCATTCCATCCACTTACCATCAGTGCGTCAAATTTTTGCATCAAGGCACTGAGGTAACCATCCATGCCGATCTAGAACCCTTTGCTTACTGCAATGCGGTTGAAGCTTCATATGCAAACCATTGCCCTGGAATTGATATTGGCACAACCATCACCAGCTCATCCCACACTTGTAATTTTAGAACAAGAATTAGTATGCAAAGAACATTAACAAATAAAGTAAACATTCACAAACCAAAAACTAAATTCACATATATGCTTAGACAAAGGAAGAAAACAAGAAGTGCAAACCTCACAAGAAAAAGCACTCCATGCTTTCTTGATTCTGTAGATGTGTCCTTTTGCTGTGGATGTATGCTCAAGATGCTCAAAAGATGCTTCAAATGGAGATGTGTAATGGAAAATTGGTAGCTTTGTGAGCTCTCAATTTGGCATTATAAGGGTATGGTTGATGGCTTTGGTTCTCAAAATAGCATGGTAACTTTAGCTCAAAGATTGTTGATGAAATGGCTTGGGATGGGATTCAATTTATAGGCTAAGGGGTAGAGGGATGGAGGGCTTAGATGCAAGGATGGATGAAGGCTTAAGGAGGGCTAGGATGCACTCAAAGGAGAGCACATGGATTGTGCTTGTTTAGCACCAATGGGAAGGTGACACTTGTCACAAGGAGGATGAGTGTGAGAGGGTAGGATAAACGGTTGGTTAAAGGCATGATGAGTGGGGTTGAGTATGTAAGAGGGATGTAAGAGGAATGAGTGTGGAAGAGGGAAGAGTGTTGAAGATGGGTGTAAGAGTCATGAGTGGGCTTGTAAGAGTCTTTTATGTTTTGTAAGAGCACTCATGACTTAGTGGTTGGGTTTTTTGAGGGGAGACTTTGGTTTGGATTAGGAAAGTCTTAAACTTGTTTAAGGAATGTGACAACATTAGGGGGTGGATTAGGCTTGGGTTTAAGATTAGATTAGGAATGTTAGAGATGTGCAAGTGGATGGCATTAATGAGGGTGGGTGAGTTAGTGGCTAAGCTTGGTTAGTATGGGTGGATGGGGTGGATTAGGCTAAATGGAGGATTAGAGATAGGTTAGGGGTTTTTGAATTTGAGGATTTCATTTATCAAATAGATTTATTTAATAAATGGGGATTTTTGGAATTAGATGGAAGAATAGGATTTAATTGATAAATAATAGATTATTTGATTTATCAATTAGGACTATAGATGATTAATTAAATTAATCAACTAGGGATGGAAAAGGATTAGTTAAATAAGAATTTAATTAATGATGCCTTTAAAGATGGCTAAATTAGATTACCAAAGCAGTGTAATCAAATTTAGGTGTCTACAGTAATGACCCAGAAACCATCCTCGCCTCCACCCTATCTACCGTGAAGATCAATAACAAAGGCTGTGGAGAGTGTAGTCTGTCAGATGCATTTGTTGTCGAGGCACTCCCACTTGATTCGCACGCCCATGGATGACCGACATATCAAAAAGCTAAGGAGATTCCACCTCCTCAATACAAACAGTTTGGCCCAACAACCTTTGTATCCTCAAAAATCCCTCTTCATGAGGAACTCACTCCAGATATCAACAATTGGTTACATAAGGATGCACCTCCAAGAAATCAAGCACACCTTGATCACTTCAGCCAGAAGTATCCCCAAGAACATAAGCTCGTCACTGACAAATGGAACTATCAAGGTGGTGGTCTAGGACCAAAAGAAAGAGGCATGCAGTGCCCCATCGAAGCACATAAGTGGGAAACAAAGTCAGGTCTTGGCTTTCGCATACCCACAACTAGGGGCACCAATGAGAACGGTCATGCTTTTTTGAACATTCACCATGACCTTGTCAAAATCGAAGACATTCCTAAGGAAGTTGAAAAGAGAGCCTATGATGATATCCTAGACCAAATCTTCCTTAGAGACTCTGTTCTCCAAGAATTATCCATCCATTTCATTGACCTACCACTCGCCCATCCACAACTCATAGATTGGGACCAACCAAGCGTCATACACATTGATGAGTTCACATCAAAGGAAGCACTTCTGAGATTCATGGGAGCCAAAACTCCTCACAAGCAAACAAAGCCAGATTCTGCCTATATCTATAAGCTAGATCCCAAGGGGTATTTTGGAGAAAATCCCCAACCTAGTTCCGATACACCCAAAACTGGAACTAAGGTGAATCTGAGACTAGCTAAGGCAACAAAGAGAACCCCTCAATAAGAAAATCCAGAGTCACAAGTAGAACATGAGGATTTAGCATTACCTCCTCAAGATAATCGACTAGAGGTGTCTTCTATTCTAATTGAGGATACTAGAGAAGTCGACATCGGGTCTTTAGAGATCCCTAGACTTGTTCACATTGCTACATCCCTATCACAAGACCAAGTTGACCTCCTCTTTGAGGTCTTAAGAGAGAACATTGGCCAATTTGCATGGTCATATTAGGACATGCTAGGACTTGATCCAAAGCTTGTAGTTCATCATCTTGTAGTCGATCGAAAGATCAAGCCCGTCAGATAAAAGCTTAGAAAAATGCACCCCAAGGTGGCATTACTGGTCAAAGCTGAATTAGAAAGAATGTTAGTTGCTAAGGTTATTTGACCTATCAACTACTTAGAGTTGATCTCCAACATGGTCCCCATCACTAAACCTTCCGGTGACATCAGAATCTGCACTGATTTTAGAGATCTTAACAAAACTTGTCCAAAAGATGATTTTCCCTTGCCCAACATAGATATGATTGTAGATCTTACAGCTGGACATGAAATTTTGTCCCTCATGGATGGATTTTTTAGGTATAATCAAATCAAGATTGCAGAAGAGGATCAGCATAAGACAACATTCACTACCCCTTGGGGAACCTTTTGCTACAACATGATGCCTTTTGGCCTAAAGAATGCAGGGGCTACCTATCAAAGAGCTATGACAACCATTTTCCATGATCTTATCCATAGCATTTTGGAGGATTATGTGGATGATATCTTGGTCAAATCTCATACCTTCATGGATCATCTTGTTGACCTGGAGAAAGTCTTTGATAGTTTAGCCAAATATCATCTCATGTTGAATCCCAACAAGTGTGTCTTTGGGGTCACATCTGGCAAGCTTCTAAGCTTTATAGTTTCTAAATGAGGTATAGAGATTGACCCCAAGAAGGTCAAGGCTATCTTAGACATGCCTCCTCCCCAGACACTACGATAGCTTCTCTCTCTTCAGGGAAAGCTTCAATCCGTTCGACGCTTCATCTCCTAGCTTGTAGATAAGTGTACACCATTTGCACATTTACTAAAGAAGGATGAGAACTTCAAGTGGGATCCTTTATGTCAACGCAACTTCAATCAACTCAAGTAGTATCTCGCCAATCCCTCTATCTTGGTTCCACCAGTTCCTGGTCGTCCCTTGATCTTGTACATATCAGCAACACCTATTGCTCTAGGGGCACTTCTAGCACAGCTCAATGACTACGGCAGAGAAAGAGCCATCTACTACATCAATAGAACCCTAGTTGGTTATGAACTCAATTATACTCCTATGGAAAAAGCTTGTTTGGTAGTTGTTTTCTCAACTCAAAAGCTTTGCCACTACATGCTAAGTCATACCATCCAACTAGTCTCCAAGATTGACCCTCTCAAGTATATGCTCTCCAGAATAGCACTTACAGGCCGTTTGGCCAAATGAGTTATGCTCCTTAGCAAATTTGACATCCAGTATGTGGATAGAAAGGCAATCAAAGGGCAAGCTATAGCAAATCACCTAGCTGATGCACCTCTAATAGATGCTTATCCTTTGATCACAGAATTTCCAGATGAGCATATCTGTCTAATTGAAGAACAGCCCTCATGGAAACTCTATTTTGATGGCTCATACACATCTCATGGATCAGGGGCAGGAATATTGTTGGTCACACCTCAAGGAGATTACATTCCAAAAGCCTTCAAGCTACAATTCCCTAGCACCAACAATATAGCTGAATATGAGGCTCTCATAGCAAGATTAAAGATAGCTGCAGAATGGAACATCACTGAGTTACAAATTTTTTGCAATTCTCAGCTCATCATCAATCAAGCCCTAAATGAATATCAAACCAAAGATGAAAAGCTATTACCCTGCAAAGAGCTAGTTGATCAGCTAACCCAGCATTTTACAAAGCTTCAGTTTACACAAGTGCCTCGAATGCAGAACAAAGTAGCAGACATTATGGCTACTATTAGCTCGCTCTTGGAAATTCCCCAAGCAGCTACACAGTATGAGTTTTTAGTTGAGCAGCTCCTCACACCCACCTATGTGAATGAGGATTCAAACCGTGTTTGTATCTTGGTTGGTCCCCAATCCCCTTAGTACCATGAGATTCACGCTTACCTTAATGATGGTATCATATCCCCTCACCTCACATGTACCCAATGCCAGAACCTCATCCAAAAATCATCCCGCTATGTTATCATAGCCAATACCCTATATCATCAGGGTTATCACGATACTCTCTCTCGATGTTTAGATGAAAACGAGCTCGTGATGGTGTTAAAAGAAGTACACTCTGGACTTTGCGGTGCCCACATGAGTGGTATTGTCCTAGTGTGAAAAATCCTTAGAGCAGGCTACTATTGGCCTACCGTCGAAGAAGACTCCTGTGACTTTGTTAGAAAATGTCTCCCATGTCAGCAGCATGCAAATCTTGTGCACGCTCTAGCACAGGATCTATAGCCTTTTGCACCACCTTGGCCTCTCCCTTGTTGGGGCCTTGATCTAGTTGGAACTATCACACCCCTCTCATCTTATGGACATAAATGGATAATAACAGCTACAGACTATTTTACTAAGTGGGTGGAAGTAGTCCCCCTAGTCTCAGCTACAGCAGTTTAGGTCTCCAAGTTCATCTTGTACCACATTGTTTGTCGCTTTGGTATCCCATCCACCATCTTCACCGACCATGGAGGTAACTTTGAAAATCTCAATATGAAATAATTATGCACTTCCCTCCGCATCCATCACCACTTTTCTAGCCCATATTTCCCACAAGGTAACAGCCAGGCAGAGGCAACTAACAAAACCCTCCTCAAAATCCTAAAGAAAGTTGTCAATGATTCCGGCCGCAATTGGCACCTACAAATAAATCTAGCCCTATGAGCCTATCAAACTTCCTTCCATACATCCACAAGCACAACTCCATACTCCTTAATATATGGTGTCGAAGCAATACTACTCATAGAGGTTGAACTTCCCTCCTTGCGCATATCTTTGTGAGGGCAAATATCAGATGAAGAATACAGAGTAGCTCGGCTCATCCAACTAGATCTCTTAGATGATAAGCGACAACAAGCCTATGATCATCTCACAGTCTAGCAAACTCATCTCAAAAGGAATTTCAACAAGAAGTTGCTCCCATGACACTTTCAGTCAGGTGACATGGTCCTCAAAGGAAATATGAAAGTCCAAGCCGATCAAGAAAAGAAAGGCAAGTTTGAACCTAGCTGGCTTGGTCCTTATGTTGTCACTGCCTCCTTTGGCTCCGGAGCCTATCAGCTATCTACACTAGAAGGAGAACTCTTGAATGATCCTACTAACATCATTCATCTCAAGAAGTTATATTCTTGAAGATCTTTGGTATACCCAGCTTTTGAAAAATACAAAAAAAATAGTAAAGAGAAATAAGCGTCCAATGGTGAAAACTTGGCAATTCAAGCGCCTTTGATAGATACCTTGGTGAAAACTTGGTAATTCAGGCACCTTCTGTACTAAGACTAATCCATTATCTATCACTATCCTATCCCTCATCCATTCACCCACCATCCCATAACACACCTGCTTGTTCCTTTGGTGTTCCAACCAAATATCCAAAATCTAATGAAGCTTGTAAATACCTCTTGTACAACTTGAAAATCTTGTACCTTCGCTTGTAAATCTTGTACCTCAGCTTGTAAATTTTGTACCAAAGCTTGTAAATCTTGTATCCCCCCTTGTAGCATAGTTTGTATATCCAAATCTTGTCCAAAAGCTTGTACCATATTACAGCTTGTATTATATACCAAAGCTTGTATCCTAGCTTGTATCCTATCACATGCACACAAAGAACCCCATTTTCACTTATGCTTTTCATAAACCATCTACCTATTCGCCTATCAATTATTGCAGACATCCCACCCTTCATAAACATTTCCCTCTCACAAAACCAAAACATGAACAAAACCTTGTACATTTGTAACATATCTTGGTCCATCAGCTTGTACATCCTCTTTAGCTTAGTACCATTGTATCTATCTAGCTTTCGTGTCAGTTCCTCCTTGATCAACATCTTGCACACATCGCACAACCCTTGGTTAGTTATTCCAATGCATCCTTTCGCTAGATCTCCTGTCACCAAAGTGTTATCCTTCTTAGTTCAGCTTGTCAGTCACATCACTCATCCAAAATCCATCAGCTTAGGTGCTCTCCAATAGATCCTTGCAGGATATAGCTTTCCACATGTCTGATCTTGGTTAGTTAGTACCTCATCCTACCCATCTCATTGGCAAACGGTTCTCTTTTGGATTTTCTCTTTCTTTTGATTTGGAATCTTCCCTTTTGGGTCTTGAAGAATCTTTTCCAAGCAATCTTCTTGTTCCCTCCTCAAGGTTGCCACGATCTTCCATATCATGGTATACTACAAATGGGGCAATCTGAGTGTAAGGTCTTGATCAGGTCTTTTGTTTGTTTTTCTTTTTTGCTTATGCGCTACCCAGTGTCAGTTCCATGCTGCTTCCTCTGGGATTCATGTGTGTTGCTAGGGCAATCCTTGTGTGTTTGTTTTGAGTCAGTCTGTTAGCCCTCTAGACAGTTGGTGAAAAGGCCTTGATGTTCTTGGTAACCTTGGCAATTAACCAATAGTCCTATATTAAATCTAGTGCTCAACTACATGGTGGTACTTCTCTTTGAAGTATCCCCCTACTCAAAAAGCTTTAATGGATTCCCTTCATCTCTATTATCCCCCATCCATATCCATCATCTGTCTCTCCTACCCTAGCTTATGCATCAGTATCTTTTTGAATCAATCTTCACTTTTAGCTTTAGGGATCCACAATCCTAGTCTTAGGGATCCACCAATCATCTTTCAAGATCCACAATCCTAGTCCTAGGGATCTTTGAAACCCATCTTCCGCCAATCTGACTCTTTGAAATCCTTTTGCATCAACTTTATAATCCCCTCATCCATCTCCTTATACTAGTTTCCTTTTTCTAGCGCTCCACTCCTTCATCCTCCATCTTTGCTAAAGTATTAAGCTTGCTTCCTTTTGTGAATCTCATTCTCCTTTATCATTCTCCCTTAGTGAGAGTTTGAGCTAATTCAGCCCCTTCTCTTGGCCAATCTATGTCTTTGCTCATCCTGGATTCTTGTATTTTTCAATAAGCTGTCGAGCCTCATTTTCTCTCTCTGTCGTCTTCTTGAGGGGGCATCTCTAAGTCTAGTCTCTCCTCTTCTTATCTGAGACTGGGGCAACCTTGTTGCTAAAACACCTTCCTCGTGTCGTCTCTGTTCGAACTTCGTTGAAATAGTGTTGTCTCAACACCATGTCAAAGAGGGGCAAAATGTAGACACCTAAATTCGATTACACCGCTTCGGTAATCTTATTTAACTATATCTAAAGGCATCATTAATTAAATTCATATTTAATTAATCCTTTTGCCTTCCCCTAGTTGAGTAATTTAATTAATTATCTATAGTCCTAATTGATAAATCAAATAACCTATTATTTTTCAATTAATCCTATTCTCCTATCTAATTCCAAAAAGCTCTCATTTATTAAATAAATCTATTTGATAAATAAAGCCCTCAAATCTAATAGCCCCTAACTTATCCCTAATCCTCCATTTAGCCTAATCCACCCCATCCACCCATACTAACCTAGCTCAGCCACTAACTTACCCACCCTCATGAATGCCATCCACTTGCACATCTCTAACATCCTTAATCTAATCCTAAACCAAGCCTAATCCCCCCCTAACCTTGTCACATTCCCTAAGTGAGCTTAAGACTTTCCTAAGCCAAATCAAAGTCTCCTCCCTCAAAATATCCCAACCATAAAACTTTATCCCAACCACAAAGCCTTCAATGCTCTTACATGCCCTTAAAAGCTCTTACAAGCCATTATGAGGGCCATTTAAGGCCTTGAGCCTCTTTTGTTGACTCATCCTTGCCCTTTCCTCCATCCACTCACCCTGTGACATGTGTCACTCTTTGATTGGTTTTAAAGAAGCACAATCCATGTGCTCTCCTCTCATGCAATCTGAGCCCTCCATAAGCTTTTATCTCTCCTTGCATCTTAACCCTCCATCCCTCAAGCTCTTGGCCTATAAATTAGATCCCCTCCCAAGCCATTTCATCACAATCCTTGAGCTAAATTTATAATGCTAGTTTGAGAAGCCAAATCCATATCAAAAGCCATATCCACACCAAAAATCTCAAATCCATTGAAGCTATTTTGAAACTTGAGCATATATCTCAAATCTACATAATAGACTCATCCGTAAATCAAGTGACCATCCTCATTGGGAGAGCCATTCCATGGCTCATATTCTCATTTGAGAGTTTCACTTTGTCTATCTCATATGTTATTGTTTTTATGCTAGTTAATGCTTTTGTTTTTTAATAGATTAGTATTACTTGCTATTATATTTTCTCATATACACTTTGAACAATTACTGAAATCACCAAGGGCTAGTAATGACACTTCAGGACTTGGCTACACCAGCACTAAACAAGGAGAATCGTCCAAGACTGCAGAAGGAGAAACAAAGGTAAGAATACTAAACCTACTTGTCATTTCTGTGGTAAAAAGGGGCATACCTCTTATGTGTGTAGGAGCAAGAATAGTCATCAGCATAATAAGCCCACCAATGCAAGCTTTTGTCATAAGTGCAAAAAGTAGGGACATCAAGCACATGAATGCAGAACAAAGATTATGAGGACACCAAGATTCGAAGGTCACTGCTACAACTACCAAAAGTATGGACATAGAGCTTTTGAGTGCAGATCAAAGCCTATGTGGACACCTAATCAACCTGCAAGGAGAAACAACTATGTACACCACTACAACTAGGATTACAACACCAGGTATAGCTATCATTATTGTCAAGAGTATGGACACATCCCTGAGAATTGCATATGAACACATTTTAAAGGAAGCTACAGCAGATGGTTAAGCCAAACTACATGTTTCAGTTGCTTGAAGATTGGTCATATCAACAAGAATTGCCCAACAAAGTCAAGAGCACCCAAGACAGAAGTCAACAAAGGAAAAGAGAAAATTAATGTTGAACAAATAAGAGGACAAATAAACAAGACTTGGAAGAAGAAATGTGAGTGCAGCACATCAAATGGAGAGATCACTTCACCTAAGAGGTCAAGTGATCACACTTCATCCAACTAAGTAAAAAATAGATGTATGGGACTGATATACAAAGTTGAAACATACATTAGTTCCAAAGAACAAAGGAGTACTGCAAGGAAGAAATTAGCATAAGAAAAGATGTCAAGCAAAATTTTGAAGAAGCTACTGAGTTAGCCTTAGATGTTGAGTGAAGCTCCAATGGATGTCGAGTTTCCAATAGCTGCCGAGCTGATAGTTGAAGTCGAGTGAAATAGAAGTCTATTGGAAGCTGAGTAAATGAACTACAATGGAAGCTGAGTCATATTGAATCCTTCAAGTGCCAAGTTTTACAACTATAACCATGAAGCATTTAATGCTAGGTCTTTAACAGGTATAAGGTTGAATTCTATTCATTTTTACGTCATTTAAACGCAGAGCAAAGATGAGAAGAGTGAAGAGATGATCAAGCAGCTACCTTACATTATTTACATCAATTTCAACAGAGATTCAGCATGAACTCATCGATTCAAAGGTATTTATCAAGTGTCGAGCTACACAAAGTTATAGTTTTTAATACATTTTAAAGCCCTAGTTTGGTAAAATGGCCTCTAGCTCTAGCAACCCTAAGGCTAAGGAAGATCATGAGATTCAACTAGTTAGCAATGAAGTCAAATAGCCCAAATTCAAGCCAATCCCCAAAGTTGCCTATAAAAATGACCCCGCTAGTGCCTTCTCTGTCATTCCACCCAAGGTTGTCATGGTCCAAGATATAAGAAAGTGTTACAATTGCAAAATTGGTGCCATAGGTGATTTAGAAATCTTCAATGCCTATGATAAGTTGTGTGACAATGGAATATTGAAGGATGAGTTTCAAATTGTTGAGAAGAAGTGTCTGACCAAAACCCTAGTTTTTCCTACGGTGTTCAAAATAGAATGGATTTGCATTGTTCTGAGCGGAATTCACGATGGATAACTTTGGCTAGAGACAGGACCTATCAAGATTACAAAGAGGATTGTGCATAGGGTTACTGGTCTCCCAACCCTAGATTGGCCAAAGACTTTGAGAAGCAACAAAAAGGAGGTAATTAAGAAGAACATAAGTGCAAAATGGAACAATAGGAGAATGACTGTTGACACTGTGACTAAACCCCTACTTGACCTTGTTGTGAGGATAATTTCACATAAATTTTATCAATCTAGTAGACTGGACAATGTACCCTACATAGCTATTAATGTGGCATATAAGCTGGTGAAGAAAGATCACACCTATGATCTAGCAGAACTCATGTTGCAGAAAATCAATCAGAACCTAGGAGCTATAAGGAGATCAAAAGGTGCTCAATGCAAATTTGGCTCAGTTCTTATGTGCATATTCTTTTATGTGATGAAAGAATTCCCTTTAATTGGGAAGGTGAACTGGAATTCTAACAAATCTGCAGTCACCCAAATCAATGAGTTCATTGATCAGATGGAAGATAATTTTGAAGCCTAGATGACTAGCTATTTTGAAGACTTTAAGAAGTCTATGAAGCAAAGAATGAGAATACCAATCTCATTAGTTGAGAAACATGTCAATGATATATATTTCTTGGTTGATATTGATTTCACCTACATTCAAGCAGAAATACTGAGGGTAAGATGGCTAAGGCCATTAGGATATGAACTGGATGTTGATGAAGCCTTAGCAACAATCACAACATTGCTAGCAGAAGAAATTGATAAGAAGGCTCCTCACTTTGGGACATATGACATTGTCAAGTCCAAAGTTGAGACTAAGTTGAAAACTTCTTCAGTCATCAAGAAGAAAGATAAAATGGTAAGGAAAATAAAGAAGAAATTTGGAGCAAATATTGAAGGAGAAGCAGGAGAAGAAGAAGTAGAAGAAGTAGAAGGAGACTGTGAGGAAGAAGAAGAGTAAGGAAAAGGGCCAGTTGAGCCAACACAAGGCCAAGGAGAAGACAAAGAGGAAGGTGTCGAGGGAGAAGAAGCCGAGGAAGCACCTACGCACATCGAGCAAAAGAAGAGAAAGGAAAAAACATAGCCTACAGCTTAGCCTAAGCCTAAGAAGGTCACCAAACAAGCTCAAACCAAACCAGCTCCAGCTAAGCCAACAGCAACAAGGGCCTATAGACACTTAAAATCATCCTTAAACACTATATTAATTAATTTTAATATTTTTCATGACATTGTAATTAATTATTAATTAATTAATTATATTGTTCACATTCTTCTACTTATTTAATTAAGCTAATTAATTAAATGAGTTCATTCTCCTAAGTATTTAAATTTTATTTAAATACTTCTAGCCTTAATGTGTTAAATTAATTTAACACATGATCCTCCATCTTTCCCCCCTTTTTAAATAAATTTTATTTATTTAAATCCTCACATCCCATTTAATTCCTCTAAACCCATGATTAAATTAAATTTCATTTAATTTAGTCTTAAACCTAACCTAGAGCCTAGTCTACATCCATCATTTTCATCTTCTTAAGCCTAATCCCACTTAATCATTCTTAATCATCTCCCTAATCTCCCTCATTAGCCTAAGAGTGTGCTCACACATGTGTGAGATGGCGTGCCTACACACTCTTGTCTCCCACTCTTCTTCTCAAGTTTGCTCACACGTGTGAGCAAACTTTGAATTCTTGACCATTTGCATGGCTTGCATGTCACCTTATGTGGCACTTACTTGGATGCCACCTCACCAAGCCCTCCCTCAAGCCTATAAATAGAGGGCTTGTCTCAAGCATTTGCATCTCTCATTATTGCATTGTTATAATGTTGGTTTGAGATTTGAGCTTGCATCCATAGTTTGAGTTTTCATGGTAGTTTGAGCTTGCATTGATAGAGTTCTCATAGTGATTTTGTAGGTTTATACTAACAATTTGGTAGCTGATTTAGTTTACATCATGAATTGTTAATTTAGTTTCTACATGCATTTGTAGCTTCATTTTAGTTTGCATTTTTATCATAGTTTGCATATTTACTTAATTCTTTCATTACATATCATCTTCATCCTTGAGTGCCTTTAAGAATGGCTCTCTCCATAGCCATTTCTTGAGATGTTATTCATCTCATTTAGTCTAGATTTATACCTTACTTGCATGCACACTTGCACTCACTCAAGAGATTCATTTATTGTTGTGTTGGGAGAGCACATCAAACACACCCCCCCCCCCCCATCTTAACACACCAAAAAAGCCTCTTATGGGTGCCTTTGTTGAGCTGTAGAGGTGGCTGGAAGGTTGGATTTGTTGGTTTCTTAGGGTTGCAAAACCCAAGCAAGCATTAGTTGATATTCGTTCTTTTCATTTTGATGAGTCTTTGATACAATTTCAAGATTTTCAGCTAATGTTTGTTTGTTAACCCATGCTTCTTGCAGGTCACATTTTCTAGCACACATTTTGGCACGTCCGGTGGGACCCACATCTTTGGTTTCATTTCAAAATTTTGCAAACATCCCTAGTTTCTAGTTTGTCTGCGTTTCTAGTTCTGTCGTCTGCATTTCTAGTTTTGTCGTCTACATTTTAGTTCTGTCATCTTCGAGGTTAGTTTTGTCATCTCCGAGGTGAGTTTTGTCATCTCTGGGATTAGTTCTATCGTCTCCGAGGTCTCTTTTATCATCTCTGAGGTTAGTTTTGTCGTCTCTGAGGTTTGTTCTGTTGTCTGCAATACTAGTTTGCCGTCTGTGAAGTTTGGCGTCTCCGAGTTTTGGCGTATCCGCTTTTCAAATTATCGTTTGCATAGTTTGGCATCTGCATGTTTTGTCGTCTGTGCATTTTGGCTTCTGCATCTGTATTTTGGCGTCTCCACATTTTACCAGAATTGTTCAATTTTTAACAATAATTTCCACTAACTGATTGACTTGCAGGTTTTAACTAATGGTTTTCATGCAGAGAAGTAACCTTAAAAACATAAAAAACAAAATCAATAGTGATTTTAATCACTAAAGGAGATTTGTAGTGATTTTTATCACTTAAAAACTTAAGGCCTAATTGACTTGTATGGATTAAACACTTTCATTTGAATGCATGAATGTTTAGATTAGCCCACATTTGGACTTTGGTGCTTAAAATGGACATGAATGTTTAGATTAGCCCACATTTGGAATTTGGTGCTTAAAATGGACATGAATATTTAGATTAGCCAACATTTGGACTTTGGTGCTTAAAAGGGACATTAATGTTTAGGGTAGAAGACACCTTTGGATTTGGTGTTTAAAAAGAATTCACACTATCTTGAATGCTTTAAAAGATAATGGACATGTATGCCTAAGCTAGACAATATTTGAAATTGGTGCTTAAAATGGACATGTATGCCTAGGCTAGATCACATTTGGGTTTGGTGCTTAAAATGAATTCATACACTCTTGAATGTCCTAAGGTAAATTGACTTTATTTCTTGCATTTTTCTTTTCAGCATTTTACTTTCATGCACTCGCTTTACTTTCTTGTTGATGAACCCACGTTTTCATTTACATTGCTACTATTTCAAGTTGGAAAGAACCTTGCATGTTTTAATCATGAGTGCTTTCAAGTAGATAGAAAACTTAAAGATTCATTGGGAAAGAACAAGTTTTTTTTAAACCCCGAGGCCACTTATGTATTCTCTCCCCTCGCGCCTTTGGGTGATCTTGGGTGCATAAGAAATAAGTGGTCTTGTTTTTCTTTTTTTAGGAGGCCTGCTTGGGGATTTCATCACCCCTTGGGATGACCTCAACTCCAGTGTTCTGGTGGAGTATAAAAATTGGAAAGTGAATCGAAAAACATCTCTCTTGGAAGAAGAATATTGTCACTCTTGGCTAAGCCCCAAAGAACTTTATACCTTTGGGAAGTGAAGGAGGAGATTTGGGTTACCGTCTCCCCCTAGCTGTGTGGCAGTATTTTCTTTTATCTACACATTTGGGCCTCACATACCTTGTGTATATTTAGGACTCCCTCTAGATAAGCCTTCTTCATCCTAGAGATAGCCTTATTAGGGTTGTTGGTGTGTTCAGTGTGCTTGTTCAAACATTCAAAAACCAAAGCCAAAACATCAAACAAGTTCTAAAACGAGTAAAATTGTGAGGTAACCTTTTATTGAGTGAGATAGGTTAAGTGAGGTCTTCTTGACTCATGGTTACTTTTGGTAGTTTGCATTTTGGTTGAGTCTAGTCACTCTGAATTTGGGTTTTATTTTATTCCTGCCATGACCGATAAAGTCAACCAAGTCAAACATAAGAAAGTGAAATTGTCCAAACCACCTGTCTACAAGAAAAGGAAGAACCTAACATATGATGACAAACAATTCCGATGTGCTATCAAAGACATTCAAAAAGAAGAAGCTACACAAGACTGTTATGATAGAATTTAATACAATGGAAAACTTCGAAATTGGTCTGTTTTCCCAGGAGTGAACCCAAAGTTTTTATTTCCAGTAAACAAGGATTGAGATAGCTGCATTAGTGACCACAACCATATTTACCTCCATCTTTCCAAACTCCTAGTCTTCCACCTTCAAATTTTCTTCTAGAGAGCTTAAACCTTAAAACATCTTTTGACAATACAACACTAGACCTTTCATCTATAAGCAAACATTTATCCTAATCACACTTACTTATTTGGGATCACAAGTCTATCTCCAAATAGTAAGCAATCAATTTGGTGTCCTATCTTGCCTACAAGATCACTTGGCTATCTTTGGTAGGAGAAAGATACTACTATCCTCTAATCAATCTTTGTTTGCTAAACTAAGGTATTTTGTTCAAACTTGGGTAGTTGACCCTTTAATCACATAAGGTTAATAGCTCTTATCCTCGTTTTCTTTTTCTTCCATAATCTTCCACCCATTGGCTTGATCACTCTTGTATGGTACACACATGATCAGGAAGGTTCACATTTAATCCCATGTCATGTTTGTGGGAATCATTGAGGCAATCAGAGATGGAGAATCCTTTTCCTCCACTCACAACTTCATTAGGGAATACAATTCCCTCTAGTTCGAACCTTGGTATACCTAACTCAACATCCACACGAGAATCAAAAGATCCCTTCCATAACACAACTTTGGCAGATAACGATGAAGAAATATACCAAGATGAAGATCCTATTGACCCTAATGATGTACCTAGTGATGTCAGGACATTCCTTGCAGACCCTTACAATGTGGAAATGATGGAAAAATCCATTAGGGAAAACAAAACTAAGATATTTCTAAACTTGGTCAAGGATGGTGTTAATGTTCCCCCAAGCTTTGATGAGAACACTTTGTTTAGACAAATTACAAAAGGTGGTGCAACCGTGTTGCCCACTTCAAATGCAGCCCCGACTCCTAGGAAAGGGAAAGAAACCATGGTGATAACTAGTGCTATGCCTACATCTAGTACTTCAACACAACCTACATTTCAATTGAGCGCAGAACATATTCAATAGATCATTAGTGCCATGCCCAATGTTACCACACATGCTAGTATTCCACAATCTATCTTGACAACTTCAACTGTGGGATGCTTAGGCATTGGACAAGTGCCTACTCAACCAATGGCAATTCCAACACAACCAATGCATTCTTCTTATTTACAAGTGCCAACCACTATGGTAAAGACATCCGTGCCAATTCCAACAACCGCATATCAATACATTGGCCAAAGTGGAGTGTCTCCACCACCTCCTACTGCATTTGGGACTCACCATAATTTAGGAGGTGGATTTTTGAACACCCGACAATCACAAGTGCAACCTAATCAAGATTTGGCTCAACAATTCCAAGAATTGCAAAATTTGGTCCTTAACATGAACAACAAAGGGGTGAAGGATGTCTCTTTTGAGGAAATTTGTCCTTTTCCATCTAATAAATCCATTAATATGGTGCCATTTTCAACCGGTTTTGAAATACCTAAATTTGACAAGTATACAGGAGAGACATGCCCCATCACCCATCTCAAGGAATTTTCCATTTTGTGCCAAGAGGTTGCCTACACTGATGACTATCTTAAGAGACTCTTTGCAGGAAGTCTTAGAGGCCCCGCACTTGAGTGGTTAATGAATTTACCTAAGGGATCCTTTACTTCTTTCAATTATTTGACAAGCAAGTTTATAGCACAATACTCTTACAACATTGAACATCATGCCTCATTGAGTGACTTGTGCAACACAAAACAGCGAAATGGAGAAACTTTTGCCAACTTCCTACAAAGGTGGAGACATCTTGCTAATCGTATGCCATATAAAATTGAGAATTCCCATCTTGTGGATATATTTATCGAGAACTTGATACCCGAAATGTCCTTCCACATGAAAATGGCTAGCCCTGAAGACTTTTCCACTTTAGTAAAAAAGGGCAAGAATATTGAAAATGGACTTTTGGAAAAAGGTACCATCAAACATTATAACTCATCATCCTCAAACAATGAGTCAAACAACAATAGCAAACCCAAATTATGGTCCAAGAATAAGGGTGTTACACATGATGGTGTTACTGATGTCAAAAACCTTCAAGGAGGGAACAACAACAACTACTGCAATCGAAACAACAACAATTCAAATCATGACAATCAAAGCAATCAACAATCTAGAAATCAAACACAATTATTTCCATGCAACAACTACAGTCATGACTATGATCGAAATAGAAAGTTCACTAACTTTCGTGAACCTTTGGAGACCATCTTTCAAAAATTAGTGGATCACAACTTGATGGTATTTCCTAACACATGTTCTTTTGATGAAAATCAACCAAAGTCAAAGTGGTATAGGGAAAATGAATATTGTAAATACCACCGTATCAAAGGACATGACACCAACAAATGTATCAAGCTCAAAGTTTTTATCCAAAATCTTGTTGATGATGGGGAAATTGAAGTAGAAGGAGGTCCAACTTCTAAAAATGCTAAATTGAAGATATTTCAAAAATCATTTCCCGATCACAACAATGATAATAACAATACCAATAATGTGAATCAAGCATCCACATCAAATGCATTACCTTATGATTATTCTACTAACCACATCTTAGGGTTTGACTCCTTATGTGGTCACATTGAAGAAGTAGATGCTCATGTGAATACCCTTGTCTTGCAAGTGGCTGATTGTGATGCCACCACTCGACGAGGAAGACTCACTTTGCAAGATGCCACTCCCAATAATACAAATCCAGCAATGCCACATGCGCTTGTTGCACCATCCACCTCACAAAGGCCCACTTCTCACTATTATGTGTTGTCCCAGCTAGGTAAGACTCCTGCACAAATCTCCATTCTTGAGCTTCTTACCACATCACCCATCCATAAAGAGATCTTGGAGAAGGCTCTTTTAGAGTCTCGTGTTCCCAAAAAATAGTAATGCTTTCCAATTTACTGCTATGATTGGAAACCTTGCCACTCAACAACACCTTGTCTTTACAGATAAAGATTTCTAGGGTCCTGATCCCCACCATAATTTGTCACTCCGCATTGAAGTCCTTATACAACGACATAATATTAAAAGAGTCCTTATAGACAATGGATCCAGTTTGAACCTTTGTACATTGAAAATGATTCATTTCTTGGGACTACCAGAGGATCTCCTAGATGTTAATAAAAGGATCACAATAAAAGCATATGAGAGAAAGAGAATCAAAAGGAGTCATCATGTTGCTCTAAAGGTTGGACCAGCCATCATAAATATTGAATGCCATGTCTTAGACTTGGATTTTCCATATAACATCTTGCTTGGTAGACCGTGGATACATACACTAAAGGCGGTCCCATCCACCTATCATCAATGCTTGAAATTCCCCCACCAAGGAAGAGAAATCACAATCCCAAGGGATCCCACTCCTTTTGAATTTTGTAAAAGATTGGAAGGTGCACCAATGAATTTTTGTCCAATAAGTGAGTTTGCCAAAGTTGTATCTAAATCTCTCACCATAACAGAACCACCTTCCACAACAGTACCAGAATTAGCTAATGAGGATTCAAGCTCCCACAAGGGAAAAGTGAAGGTTGTAAATACTAAAATTAACACCACAGGAAAAAAGGTCACTTTTGCTAATTTAGGAATGGGAGAGTATAAGTTTGAAAATGCCTTGTGTGTGGGACAACTACCACTCTCCCCTCATTCCTTTGGAAAACCTTCTCAATTGTCACCTTCTACTAATAAGGAAGCCATGCAAGTTTGCAAGACAACATTTGAGCATTGGGGTTCACTTAGTGATGAGCACATGGAAGATAATATCCTAGATTGGCTATATTATGATGGAAAAGATGAACCTGTGGAGTTTCCTAAGGATAAATATGTTAAAGCACCTCCCATTATTGAAAACATGGGATACCATGGTACTGGCCTTGGACCAAAAGATGGAATTAGACAACCCTTAGAAGCTAATAGCTATCCTAAAGGATGGGGATTGGGCTCCATTAAACCTAAGGTATCCTTTGCTGACAACTATTGTACGGTTGAACCTGATTCTGAGACTGAAGAGGAGAAATTCTTTGAAGTACCTTTCCAATACATTGAAGATGACCTAGATAATTATGTCCGCACCATTACCATAGAAGACCTTTCATCCATTAACCTACCTCTTACCAATCCCGACATGATAGACTGGGACCTTTAAGATACACCACCAGCTCTCGATATTTGTAAGTCTGATGAAGCAGTAATGACACTTTTTAGCCTTAAGAATCTTTGAGAATACGAGCATGAGATCCAATACAATGAGGAAGCTTACTTTGGTAGCCAAGTCAACTCTCTTAGTCGCAAAAGTGAAAATAAAAATAAAAATGGAAAAACAAAAGACACATCCTCTAGTGAAAACCCCCCTGGGGCACTTTTGGATGAAGAAAAAGATAAAATAAAGTATGCATCTTTTGGTGAAAACCTCTTAGAGGTGCCAGAAGAGGGAGAGCTTGACTTGCCATTTAGATCCTTGCCACTAGAAAAATCACCTATTTTGAATGAAGACACAATTCTAGTCAATTTGAGAACAGAGGATAGTCCACAAATCACCTACATTGCTGCTACCTTAAGTCCTGAGGAACAAAAAGCCATGACTGAATTCTTAAAAATGGGAAAAATCAATTTTGCATGGATTTACAAAGACATGCCTAGGTTGGATACAGATTTGGTTGTACATCATTTGATAGTTGATCCCAAGATTAAACCAGTAAAGCAAAAGTTGCGCAAAATGCACCTTAAGGTAGCACTCCTAGTCAAAGCAGAGTTACAGAAAATGTTAGAGGCAAAATTCATTCATCCTATTGACTATCCTGAGTGGTTCTCCAACATTGTCCCTGTAGGGAAAGCATTTGGGGGCATCCGTGTTTGTTCAAATTTTTGAGATTTAAATCTCGCATGTCCTAAGGATGATTTTCCACTTCCTAACATAGACATCATAGTGGATTTGACTACTGGACATGAGATCTTGTCTTTGATGGATGGATTTTTTGGCTATAACCAAATTAGGATTACAGAAGACAATCAACATTAAACGGCATTCACCACCCCATGGGGAACCTTTTATTATCAAGTCATGCCTTTTGGCTTGAAAAATGCCGGCGCCACTTATCAAGGCGCAATGACTACCATATTCCATGATCTTCTACATGTCATAATGGAGGACTATGTTGATGATATTCTAGGAAAGTGCAAGACAAGAGAATCACACATTGATGTCCTTACCATTATTTTTGATAGGTTGGAGAAATATAAAGTACACCTTAATCCTAAGAAATGTGTATTTGGGGTCTAATTAGGCAAATTGTTAGGCTACATTGTGTCAAGAAGAGGTATTGAAGTAGATCCAGCAAAAGTGAAGGCCATCATGGATATGCCTCCACCTACCACATTGAAACAACTCTGCAGTTTTCAAGGAAAGTTACAATCTATTAGGAGATTTGTGTCACAACTAGCAGATAAAGTCCATCCACTTCAGCATTTGCTTCGCAAGGGAAACAAGTTTCAATGGGATTGCCTATGCCAAAAAGCATTTGAACAAATTAAGACATATTTGGCTAATCCTCCAGTTTTAGTACCTCCAGTTGCAAGATGACCATTGATTCTATACATTTTAGCTACTTCAGTTGCCTTAGGAGCACTTTTGGCACAGTTAGATGATAAGGGGAATGAGCAAGCCATATATTACCTCAGTTGAACACTAGTTGGCTATGAGTTAAACTACACTTCTACTGAGAGAGCATGTTTGGCTGTAGTCTTTTGTACGCAAAAACTACGTCATTATATGCTTAACCATACTACATATCTCATTGCCAAGATAGATCCACTCAAGTATTTGTTATCAAAAGCCGCCCTCACTGGCTGAGCAGCAAAATGGGTCTTAATTTTCAGTGAATTCGACATTGTTTATAAGGATCGTAAGGCCATTAAAGGACAAGTAATTGCAAATCAGCTTGTTGAAGCTCCCCTTCAAGGGAACCATCCCATTGTAGCAAATTTTCCAGATGACACAATTATGACCCTAGCCCCTACTACACCATGGAAGTTATTTTTTGATGGATCATTTACACAAAAGGGATCAGGGGCAGGAATTTTGTTTGTAACACCACAAGGGAATCTCATTCCAAAGTCTTATAAAATATCATTCCCTTGCACAAACAATATAGCTGAGTATGCAGGTTTAGTCACAGGACTACGTCAAGCTATCAGATGGAATATCAAAAACCTTCTTGTCTTTGGAGACTCACAATTGGTCATTAAACAAGTCAAAGATGAATACCACACCAAGGATGAGAAATTGTTGCCCTACCGTAGAATAGTTGAGGATCTTAAGCAGCATTTTACAAAGATTGTTTTTCAGCAGATTCCAAGGGCTAATAATAAAGTAGCAGATGCCATGGCTACTATTGCCTCTATGATTGCCATGCCAGAATATAGTCCTAAATGTGAGTTTTTCATCGAGAATATTTTTACTCCTACTTATGAGCAGACTAATTCTAAGTTGGTGTGTGAGATTATTGGTCCTGAGTCTTCATGGTACGCTAACATCTTTGCCTATTTGCGTCACAAAACCATTCCCATAGCCCTCACCCCAAACCAAAGCAAAACCTTCATCCGTCGAATTGCCCGCTATACCATCCTAGGTGATACACTTTTTCGAAAACACTTTGATGGAACCCTCCTTCGATCTCTTAGTTCAGATGAAGCCCGAACGGCATTAGAAAAGGTTCACCAAGAGATTTGTGGTGCCCACTCTAGCGGCCTTACATTAGCGAAAAAGCTTCTTAGGACAGGTTACTATTGGCCCACTATGGAAGCAGATGCATATCAATTTGTGAAAAGATGTGTTCCATGTTAGCAGCATGGTGATTTGATACATGCTCCCACCCAAGACCTTCAGTCCACTATCACTCCATGGCCCTTTTCCTGCTAGGGATTCGATCTTGTTGGTCAAGTATACCCAAATTCCTCAAATGGCCACAAGTACATTATTGCTGCCACTGAGTACTTCACAAAGTGGGTCGAGGCTATTCCATTAACCTACATCACTGGAAAATAGATTTCGAAGTTCATCCTGAATTACATTATTCGTCATTTTGGTATACCTCAAGATATCATGACTGATAATGGAACCCCTTTCAAAACTCAAGAGGTTGCCACACTATGTAGGAAATTTGACATCACCCAGCATTTTTCCACCAGATACTACCCCCAAGGCAATGGCCAAGCTGAAGCTACCAATAAAAACATCTTGAAAATCCTAAAGAAAATCGTTGATGCAGCTAGCCGTGATTGGCACATCCAAATTGCTCCCGCCCTTTGGGCCTACCGTACCTCCATCCGTACCCCCATAGGAGCCACCCCATTTTCCCTTGTTTATAGTTCTGAAGTCGTCTTGCCCATCGAAATTGAGCTCCCTTCCCTCAGAATCTCTCTCAAGAATTTGATATCCGAAGAAGACTACCAAGTTGCTCACTTGCAAGAGCTGGCACTCCTTGATGAGAGACAACTGAATGCCCTAAACCACCTCCGCGTGTATCAAAATCGCCTTCAGCTTCAGTATCATAAGAAAGTCAAGCCATGGGAATTTGAAGTGGGTGACTTAGTTTTGCAACATAACATGAAGAACCTCTAGAACTGTGAAAAGAAAGGAAAATTTCAGGCAAATTGGCTAGGTCTGTTTATCATTACAGCCAAATATGGTTCTAGGGCATATCAGATTGCTACTCCAGAGGGAGATCCGCTCCCTGAGCCTGTAAATATCCAGCATCTCAAGCGGTTCTATGTTTGAACCTTTGTAGTTCCTGTACAATGTTTATAGTCCCGCAAAAATCCAAAAGAAATTAGAAAATCAGAAAATCCAAAAAAATTCACAAAATGTTCCTGAAAAAAGCTCTAAAAAGCAAAAAAATGTTCCTGAAAAAAGTATGGATTCATCCATTGTCTATAAGGCTCGTTTTGCTTCATTCTATTCCACCATTCCACTTCCCTTGTGTAAAGTCTTATCTAGCCTTTTGTGTTTCATGCATCTAATAAAAGACCTCTTGTCTGCGAGGCTCCATTTCACTTCCATCTTTTGAAAGACCTCTAGTTCGCGAGGCATTTTCTGTCGAGTGATTGTCATCCCATTACGCTGAGCTTTTTCACAACAGTGACCGCCCTTGGACTTACACAAAATCACCATTTAAGACTTAATGCTTTAAGAAACTTGTTTGCTTCACAGCCCTTGCCGAAAATAAATAATTTTATGATCATTTGACATTTCAACTTGACACACTTTCATAGGATGAATCCTTCCTATAGGTAACATTGTGACATTCACTTCTAGACCTAAGGTTCTTGGCAGGAACTATGGACTGAATGACTACTTGGTCATGAGGTTTCTTTTTGGTTGATTTTATTTGTGTCTTAGTGATAGCCTTTTATGGTGCACCTTGATCTTCCATATTTTGGTCGTACCGGAATAGCTGTCATTAACTACACATGTTATTATGGTATGATCTATTTTTGAGGCTTTACTTCATGTGTGTTAGTTTCAGGTTATGTTAATGCGTTGCATAATGGGGGCAACGGGTTAGCACACATCCCACCAAAGATCTCTAAAAGACTTTGGGTGTGCCCAGACCTCTCCATTGCATCTATGACATTTGATCCCTCATGACTACGCAAACTACACTTATTGTCCTAAAGTCTCTATGGTTTTGTATATCTAGTCCGTGCAAAAGAGTCATGACATTTATGCTTCTATAGCATATAATGCATAAACTCATTTTGCAAAATCAACCTAAGGTGTGCTCTCCATATAAACACAATGGAATCTCTTGATATCATATAGTTAGGATGCATGTAGTCTAGGGTTTCATTCAAGTCATGCTTGAGACAAGGTCCTATTTATTTCCCCCCTCCTATGCTAGGCTATTGGGTTTCTATGAGTGACAGTTATGACAGATATTCATTTATTAGTTCATTTTCATTAAGTTGCATTAACTTCTCATTATTGCATTTATTCATTTTCCATTACATTAGTATTCATTTGATTCATCTCATTTAGTGTTCCTTAGACTTTTTTAGTTCATTTTACAGATTGCATTAGTTCATTAATTGCATACACTTTAGTCATCACATCTAGGGGCATATACATCATCTCACATATATATAGTGCATCCCTGCATACATCTCATAAATCTACATCACACACATGTTAGACATCATATATATATGCATACATCATAGGAAACATCACATAGCATCACATCCTGCATCACCAACGTTAGACATCATATATATATATATATATATATATATATATATATATGCATCACCACTGTGTGTACGCCAGTGTCATACCTGCGTCTCCCCTATCCTGACCATGCAGTCATGGCACTGCTATCATCCCCATCCAAGACGCTCGGGCCAATTGTACAGTGGTACCGTGTCCCCATAGCTGACCATACTCCTGCGACACCACAGGGTATAAGAATCTATCTGATACTGTATCCTGTACCTTGCCAAACTGTCATCGCACCCGAGAAGGCGTATAGTGCATAATCACATGCAGAGATCAGCCAATGATCCAACAGTCAATCTGTGTGAATGGGAGATACATCTAATCCTCCATGTCATCCTCCCCACCTGCTGCCAGTGTTTGCCCACACCGCTCTACCCCATCATAGGGAGTCCACTCGAACATAATGATCTCATCTATACATCGACGCCAAAATCCCATAGACTTCGTCGATGTATACTGGATAGGAGGCCGGTATCTGCAGGCATATGGCTCCCTATGCTGCCTGGTCTCTCGCTGAGTAATCGATCGTGTGACTCCAATGTACTCCCATGACCAAACCATCAGTAGCGTCAGTCCTAGTCCCATAGTGCGCTGGGTCCGATATGCACACATGTGCAAATCATGATATAACTCAACTAGGATAGTTTGTCCCCAGCAGTAGACTGCTCCCTCCTCCTATAGCAGAGTGCTCAGCACTCGTACCCACCCAATTGACCACCCGTGTCCTACGTGATCTGGCAGCATCCGCCATATCAGTAAGGCTAGGTATACTACCAGCCTCGGTAGCCTCTGCTCTAGTGCACCCCTCCACAATAACTAGGATCGCTAGATGGGTAATCTATGTCGTCATCGGCCAAAGCACTCCCTCAAAAATGGATCTGACCCCTCCAGTACATACTTTGGATACATACCTCTGATCGGTACTCGCAGGATCCACCACACATCCAAGAGTGTGACTGTAGTCTCCCCTGTCGGAAGATGGAAACTCCCAGTGGGTGTGTGCCATCGCTCTATTAGAACTGATAGTTGTGTTGAATGGGCCCTCAGATCTGGCCACTCGTGAACGTGCTCTAGCCCGCATAGCCGCACATGCCTCTAATCTGCATCTGTCAGCCTCTCCTGTATCGTCATGGTTGAAGGATAATGCTCCCTTGACCTAAACACCACCGTCTCCTCCTGCAACATAGACATGCAGAGCGTCAGTTTTGCTAACTTGTGATCTCCCTATAGTGGGGCATCTTCCCTTGCCTCCCCTTATTCTACTCTCATTGGCATAGCCATTTTTCGGCGCAGACACTGGTCTGCGTAGACGCTGATCTGCGTAGACACTGATCAGCAAAGATGTTGATCGGTGCAAACGCCAGTTTGTCTATTTCTGTCGTCTACGAAGACGACGATGTATTTTTATCGTCTCTACTACCCTTTATCATCCGCGCAAACGACAGGTTGGATACGGTCGTCTCCATGGGCCATCTTCCCTCTTTTGGCGTCTATGCAAATGACAGAATGTACCCTGTCGTCTCTACAGACATCGAGATCCCCCCTTTATCGTCTGCATAGATGACAGTCTAGAGACTGTCGTCTCTTCCTGGACCTTTTTTAAGTGCATTTATGACCTCATAAATGCGCCTAGTCTTGCCTAACCTACCAAAAACACGAAGAGGATCAGATGACTTACCGGTGGGCCCATCTTAGCTACTCGTTGGTACTCTCGCACGCGCTCACCAAGCTGCAATCAATCAATGGGATCCATATCAGCTCTATGTGCTCTACTTGCGGTGTGACAATGACCTTCTTTGGGCCCCTCGTAGGCTTATATAAGCCCCCCTGCGGATCCTGTTTCAGCCTCGCTCTTCCCTGAGCTGTATTTGTCTCCTGTTTACTCGCAAATCATGCAAATGTTATCATTTATTCCCTTTTTCTTCTTTTCTTTCTTTCTTAAGACCTTTTTCACAAAAATTGCCAAAGAATTATTTTTTGCGCAATTTTTGCGAGGAGGCACCCTCCTCCTCTATTGTCACCATAAGACTCGTTCCTTCTCTGGGGCAACCTATATTTTATTTTCTTTGATCTGATGTTGTTCCAACATCACATCAAAGAGGGGCAAAATGTAGACACTTAAAATCATCCCTAAACACTATATTAATTAATTTTAATATTTTTCGTGACATTGTAATTAATTATTAATTAATTAATTATATTGTTCACATTCTTCTACTTATTTAATTAAGCTAATTAATTAAATGAGTTCATTCTCCTAAGTATTTAAATTTTATTTAAATATTTCTAGCCTTAATGTGTTAAATTAATTTAACACATGATCCTCCATCTTTCCCCCCTTTTTAAATAAATTTTATTTATTTAAATCCTCACATCCCATTTAATTCCTCTAAACCCATAATTAAATTAAATTTCATTTAATTTAGTCTTAAACCTAACCTAGAGCCTAGTCTACATCCATCATTTTCATCCTCTTAAGCCTAATCCCACTTAATCATTTATAATCATCTCCCTAATCCCCCTCATTAGCCTAAGAGTGTGCTCACACATGTGTGAGATGGCATGCCTACACACTCTTGTCTCCCACTCTTTTTCTCATTTTTGCTCACACATGTGTGAGCAAACTTTGAATTCTTGACCATTTGCATGGCTTGCATGTCACCTTATGTGGCACTTACTTGGATGCCACCTCACCAAGCCCTCCCTCAAGCCTATAAATAAAGGGCTTGTCTCAAGCATTTGCATCTTCCATTATTGCATTGTTATCATGTTGGTTTGAGATTTGAGCTTGCATCCATAGTTTGAGTTTTCATGGTAGTTTGAGCTTGCATTGGTAGAGTTCTCATAGTGATTTTATAAGTTTATACTAACAATTTGTAGCTGATTTAGTTTACATCATGCATTGTTAATCTAGTTTCTACATGCATTTGTAGCTTCATTTTAGTTTGCATTTTTATCATAGTTTGCATATTTAGTTAGTTCTTTCATTACATATCATCTTCATCCTTGAGTGCCTTCAAGAATGGCTCTCCCCATAGCCATTTCTTGAGGTGTTATTCATCTTATTTAGTCTAGATTCATACCTTACTTGCATGCAGACTTGCACTCACTCACTCAAGAGATTCATTTATTGTTGTGTTTGGGAGAGCACATCAAACACACCCTCCCAGCCCCATGCCCACCCTCTATCTTAACACACCAACAAGGCCTCTTATGGGTGTCTTTGTTGAGCTGTAGAGGTGGCTAAAAGGTTGGATTTGTTGGTTGCTTAGGGTTGCAAAACCCAAGCAAGCATTAGTTGATATTCATTCTTTTCATTTTGATGAGTCTTTGATGCAATTTCAAAATTTTTAGCTAATGTTTGTTTGTTAACCCATGCTTCTTGCAGGTCACATTTTCTAGCACATAGGGCCACTACAAGGGCATCCACCCAAAAGGCTAAAAAGGCATCAAAGAAAAAGAAGAAAGCCAACGTCCAACCTATTGAAGAGCCTAAGAAGAGAAGAAGATATGTGGCTCAACGAGACACAGATGATGAAGAGAGGATAGAGTGAAAGGACATAAGCCAATTTAAAGTGGTAAGCCATCCTCCTAAATCTGTAATTGACAAACTTTGTAATAAGATTAAAAATGTAGATTTAAATGATTTAAAGTCTCTCAATTTTAATAAGCTCAATAGGGAAGAGCAGAATAAAATAGAGGAATTTTTGTATGCCATGTTGGCAAAATTTAAAAACACACCTTTAGAGCTTGATAACACTATGCCAAAGGAACTATACGAGATAGTTGAGAATAAATGGCATTATTATTTGAAGATGGAAAGGGGGATTAGAGAATCTACCCTAGCACAAGTGAAACCTGATATGAAAAAGGCTCAAATAACCAAGGCAAACAAGAAACATAGTGGAAAAATTTGCACCCAAATACAGAGCCTTTTGCATTTTGTAAATAAATCTACACAGATATGGAAAACAATATACAAGATAACTGATGATAAGGTGGAAGAAACAAATAAGGCAGAATCTAGTACCAAAGAAAAGGTGGAAGAAAAGAAAGCAGGAGAACAAAAAGGAGAGGAGAAAGCAAAGGAAGAAGAAAAGAAAGAGGAGAAAAAGAAAGGTAAGGAAGAGAAAGGAGAAGAGGAGAATAAGAAGAAAGAAGAGGAGGAATCAGCAAAGGGAGAAAAAACTATGGCAACAGCTAACCAGGAGCAAGAAGATGAAAAGAATGTGCAAGACACACAATTGCCACCTCCCAGACCACCTCATGTAACCACTACACCTGCAAAGACAGTAATCATAAAGGATATTACTAAAAAGATAGCTCAAAACATCAATCCACTTACTGCAGAGGATTACTCAAAGATCCTTTACCAATCTACTCTATAGGCACAGTTGCGTACAAGCCCTGTATTGGTGAGTGTAGATAAACTACAAAAGGTAGTAGCAGCACCACAAAAGGAAAAGGTGAAAACACAACTACCACCTTTCACTTACAGAGCTACTAGGACTAAATTTTTGATGCTTCCACCAAGTGCAACAAATGACAATGATCAGATGCCAAGTGCAAAAGAGAGGAAATCAGATGAAAAAGAAGATGCAACAAAAGAAAAGGAGCAGGCCGCCATTCAGACATTGGTAGAATTACCAAAGATTGGCTCTCCTACTAAGACCATTTAGAAGCTAAGCATTGATGCTACCCCCTTGCAATTTTCAACTGTAGGCTTGAGTTCAACAAGAGTGGCTAGGGTACTTCACTATGGAGACCCTAATTTAGATGAAGAGATTGTGATACCCTCCTGTGATTCCAAAACTATCACAATAGCACAAATGACTGAAATGCAAAATGCATTGGATAGAAGGATGAGGCAAGAAATATTGAGGAAAGAGTTTAAACACAAGCAAGCTCTTCATGACATCAAGAACATCTTCATGGATGCCTTCAGCTTGCGACTAGTCACCAGATGAAGGAAAGCCAATAATTGAGCAACTACCAGACATAGTTGACCAGGTGATGAATGAAGACCAAGACACCAATGTTAAACTTATGGAATGGTCAGAAAGAAAATTTCAAGGAAAGGTGAATGAGAAGATATCAAGTGGAATTGCACTTGAACAGGTAGAGTTGGCCAAGACAATAGATAAGGCCAAAATTGTCCTTGAAAACATTTTTTCATTGTATAGGAAGTTGCGTGACTTTTCAAATTTCACACAAGAAACTAATCAAAGAATAATGAGCTAAAGGAATTTGAAAATCTCTAGCATGCAATTACCTAGAGATCTAGCTCAGAGTGTGAAGCATTTTGCACAATCGCTTCACACACGAAGGGAGTTAGCTGTACAAATAGCAGAGGAAGCAAATATTACGGCTAAATTGATGCAGATCAAGTCCTCCATAACCCCTCATTTAGAAGTCCTCCATAAGGAACAAGTTTATGCTGAGACAGTATTAAAGAAAGATCCAAATCTTTCTACCCTTGATGGACTTCTACACCTTGCTACAGAGACTACCATCCAACACAAGTCACATGACATAGCTTTGGAGAATTGGGATGCAACTCTGAAAACAATAATGGAGGTAAATAGTACTTTTTTGGCTAAGTATGGTATTACTCCTTAGATCCCTTTGACATAAGTGTCAAAAGGGGGGAGATAATAAGATAAGGGGAGATATATGTTTTTTGGGGAGATACAAAATTTTGGCAATCATATGGAAAGTTGCTCTGTTGTAAATGCAGAAATTTCATAAGCTCTGATAAACCAAATATAGAGACACAGGTACAAAATTTTGATTTTAAGAATGACAAGGCACAATTAGCTCAGGGGGAGTTAAGGTATTTTGATAAATTTTTGAACATTTCTTTTTTTGAATGTTTGTGGATAAGGTACTCATAAGGAAAGATTAGCAGTGTCTAGTTAACTATTTTTGACACTCATGTCAAAGGGGGAGATTGTTAATCCTTAGATAGTTTTGACATCTGAGTGTCAACACACTTAATCACTTTTTGTATTGAAGTAGAGTACACTATGTATGCTAAGCCACAATGTGTACCGAGTTAGTATTTCAACAGGTGCCGAGTGACTTTAGGTGTCGAGCAGTATATAAGTGTCGAGTGACATATAGGTGTCGAGTCACAATTGATGCTGAGCAATTTAGAATGTAGTATATGTCGAGTGAGCCAAAATCACATATGTGTCGAGCAAGACAGAGTGTAGTTGGTGCCGAACAATCTAGGATAGTATGTGTCAAGCGCCAGTAGTCCAGTATGTGTCAAGTAATATAGAATCAACATATGAGTTTGTACCCTCACAAACTCAAATGTAAACTATTTTTGGAGCCGACATAGAGAGATTTTGAAAAGGAAAAAGGATAAGGATGAATCATTTACATTCCTTATGCGATCTGCATGCAACCAATTAGAAAAATGGAGGAGGCATGTAACCAATGAGTAAAATGCAAGGTATGAGCAGGAATTTGAGATTCAATATGGATCGTAGATCCATACCTAACCCTAAGTCTTTACAATCTTTAAAAGGAGGTCAAATATTCAATTAGGTATGTGGATGAGAATAGTGTATGGGGAGATTATAGCAAAATTTCAATGTGAAGAAGGTAAGACTTAGAGGAACAGAACAACAATTTCATATCTAGTTGATCAGAATAGCACAAGGGATAAGGAACACAATCAAATATTAGATCTCAAAGGATCAAGGTCAAAAGGAGCAGAACAAGTGCCTAAAATTAGCAATTGAGGATTGTATACAATCAGGTCAAAGATTCCTAATACTTTCTTATCATTGCATTAGATGTTGAAATCCTATATTGATAGGTTAGCTTAATAGCTAGGTAGAAGAACCTTTTGGAGAAGGTAATTGAAAATCCTATGTATTAGGTGGGTTTAATAGCCTAATGTAGATCCTTTAACACGGTGACACTTCTTGTAAAGTGTTTGTAAATCCTTTAACCAGGTCACTATTGACACAGTGTAAAGCCTTTAACAAGGCAGGCCTTTCACAGGGTAGACCATCAAAAGTGGTTGAACATTTATTACTGTAGTAATTTTGTGGGTATCATCCCCACCCCATTTTTACCTTCTTATTCCCGGAGGGTTTCTAGGTCACCAATTCTCTTGTGTCATGTGTTGATGCATGCTTTCATTTCATGTTTTCTTATATTTTTACTTGCATGTACTTTACTTTTAGTTATGTGTTAATGAGGGTTTAAGAGGATAAAAACTAGTTACTTCTGATTCACCACCCCTCTCAGAAATACTCTTCCCGTTTTGAACACTCCAACATGGCATACTTGCTTTTACTTCAAGTAGCCTTGGCTAGGGGTATCACCCCTAACTTACCTCTAAGATACTCAAAAGCATCTTTAGGTAGTGCTTTTGTGAAGATATCAACAATCTGTTCCTTTGAGCTAACATATTCCATCTTCACTTGTTTGTCTTCAACCAATTCTCTGACATAATGATATTTGATTGCAATATGCTTAGTTTTGGCATGCATTACAGGGTTCTTTGATATGTTGATAACACTTGTATTATCACAATAAAATATCACATGCTCAGTTACTTCTTCCTTCATACCTTGCAGCAAGTTTTTGATCCATACAATATTGGTGCAGTTTATAGCAACTACAACATATTTAGCTTCAGCAGTGGACTGTGAGGTGCAGCTTTGCTTTTTGTTGGTCCATGTAATCAACATTTTTTCCCAAGAAAAGTGCTCCTCCACTGGTGCTTTTCCTATCATCAATGTTCCCTCCCTAATCTACATCATTGTAGGCTCTCAGTTCAAAATCTTCACTCCTCTTGTAGTACAAACCAAAGTCATCAGTTCCTTTCTGGTATCTTAGTATTCTCTTCACTGCCATTAACCAATTTTCTCTTGGATTTGCAAAAAATTTGGCTACTATTCCAACAGCTAATGCAATGTCTAGTCTACTATGTACAACATATTACAGCTTTCCAATCATTGACCTATCCAATGTCTAATTTACTTCAGCAGATTCATCATTCTTGGATAGCTTATGGCTTGTTGTCATTGGTGTGCTAATTTATTTTGAGTTTTCCAACCCAAATGTTTTGAGTACCTCCTTGATGTATTTAAATTGGGTCACAAATATGTCATGCTTCAATTGATGTACTTGTAATCCAACAAAGAATTTAATTTCTCCAAACATTGACATCTCAAATTCATGCTTCGTTTGATCAGCAAAATCTTTGCAAAGAATATCTTCTCCTTCAAATATTATGTCATTAACAAAGATTTCTAATATCAAAACATCTTTACCTTCTTCAACTTTGATGTACAAGTTGTTGTTGTCATATGTTCTCTCAAATCCTATCTTCACAAGATATTTGTGTAGTCTCTCATACCATGCTCTAGGTGCTTGCTTCAATCCATAAAGTGCTTTGTGCAATTTGCAGACCATGTCCTTATTCTTCTCATCTACAAATTCCTCAAGTTATTTTATGTAAACTTCCTCTTCTAGTATACCATTCAGAAAAGCAGACTTCACATCCATTTGGTAGACTTTGAAACCTTTATATGCAGTATATGCAAGTAATGTTTTTACTCCTTCCATTCTTGCAACAGGGGCAAATCTTTCCCCATAATCCAATCCTTCTTCTTATACATAGCCTTTGCAAACCAGTCTGGCTTTGTTTCTTGTTATCTTACCTTTCTCATCAAATTTGTTTCTGAACACCTATTTGGTACCAATCACATTCTTATCAACTGGTTTAAGAACTAGAGACCATGTTTTGTTCTTCTCAATCTGATCTATTTCCTCTTCCATGGCTTTATACCAATCATCATCTTGTAGTGCATCTTTTACTATTTTAGGTTCAACCTTGCTTAGTAAACATGATTCATTCCTTAGTCTATTTCTTGTCATTGGTCTGGCATCCTTGTCACCAATTATTTGATCTGCAAGGTGATGTCTTCTCACATACTTGGCTAATCTGGGTTCTATCCTTCTTTCCATGTTTGATCCTTTAGCTTCAAAGTCATTTTGTTCTTCTTCATTAGGTGCTTCATCATTCCTTTCATGTGTAATATTTTTAGAATCAGAATGTGCATTTTCTACATTCTATAGCTTAGCTTCTGAATGCAACTCGACATTCACAAGCTGAGACTCGGTAGATACTGAAGTTTGTTTCTTATTCTCAACTTGATTTGCAACATTAACTTTAACAGTCATTCCTTCATAGAAGTATACAAAGGATCTATAATCCTCTGATTGCTTGGACTCATCAATTTGGACTTTTGCATGCTCATCAAAATTTACATTTGCACTCTCCACAATCTTGTTAGTGTTAGTATTCAAACACTTATATGCCTTACTTCTAGTGGAGTATCCAAGGAATATGCCTTCATCACTCTTTGCATCAAACTTTCCATTTCTAGTATCTTTTAGAATATAGCATTTACAACCAAAGACTTTGAAATGTTTAACATTAGGTGAATGACCATACCACAATTCAAAAGGTGTTGCATTTGTACCTTTCTTGACTTGAACTCTATTTAGTGTGTAGACTGCAGTACTTACAGCTTCTCACTAGTACTTTAGTGAAAAAAATTTCTTCATCATCAAGGTTCTAGCACAGTCAATCACTGACCTATTCCTCCTTTCAGCAATACCATTTTGTGGTGGAGTTCTTGGTGCTGATGTTTTCCTTTTGATACCTTTGTTATTGCAAAATACTTCAAACTCCTTTGATGTAAACTCACCTCCTCTGTCTGACCTTAGGCATTTCAGGTTCTTTCCTATTTCCTTCTCAACTCTGGCCAAATACCACTTAAACATTTGAAATACATTAGATTTTTGCTTTAAAAACATAGCAGTCATCATCCTGGAATAATCATCTATAAATAGCATTATGTATATATCTCCTAGGTAGCTTTGTACTTCTATTGGACCACATAAGTCTATATGGACTAGTTCTAGTACTTCATTGGAAGTGTATGTTTTTCTTTTGAAACTAGACTTAGTCATCTTCCCTAGTTGACATTGTTTGCACATTGTGTTTTCAAGTTTCTTCAACTTGGCAACCCTATGACCTTCTTCTTCTTGCTAATGCTAATTAGATTATCAAAGTTAACATGACACAACCTTTTATGCCACAACTACACATCATCAAGTCTAACAACAAGACATGTTGCATCTTCCATATCTAGGTAAAATAGGTTACTCCTAGTTTATTCACCCTTTCCTATCATATTTCCATCAGTGTCATAGATCTTAGCAGTTTTATTTCCAAATTCAAATTTGCAACCTACATTTCCCAACTATGATACACTCAACAAGTTGTAGTTCAATCCTTCAACATAGTATGCATTATCACTTGAAATTTTCTCTGTGAGCTTAATAGAACCTTTTTCCTTTGATTTGACATGGAGCATCATTACCAAATCTAACACTATTTCTATCATATTGAGTAAAGGTAATGAACTTACTTTTATCACCTGTCATGTGATGTGAGCATCCACTGTCTATGATCCACTTGTCATTTTTGTTCACACAGGTAACCAATGCTATTGCTTCATCTTCTCTTTGTATGATTCATCCTTCATGGCTACATAGACTACTTCATCATCATTCTCATTAGAATCTTCTTCAACAATGTAGCATCTCTTGCCTTTCTCTTTGTAATCTTTGCTATCATCTTCTCTCTTGTTCTTGTGCTTGTTTCCTTCTTTGTAGTTCTTCTTCTATGTACATCTTGCAGCAATATGACCTACTTCATTGCAATTGAAACATACAATAGGGAGCTTACCTTTGAATTTACCTTTGCCTCTATGGAATCTCCTAGCCAATAGTGCTTCCAACTATTCTACATGTTCCTCATCTATGCTACTATCACTGGATGCATGTTTTCCTTTTCTTCTCTTCTTGTTTGATGTCTCTTCCTTAGTGTCTTTTATTTTCATCTTGGTCTTGAAAGTAGATTCAAGGTTCTCAAGACTATAGTTATCAAAATTGGACAACTTAAATGCAATAAGTCTTCCCACTATTCCTTCAAAGGTTAGTGTGTTCCCTTGTACACATCTTAGCTCTTGTATGGCTAAAACTCTAATGGCATAGATAGGAAGCAGTCTTATTAACTATTTGCTGATTACAATTTCTTCTTCTAATTGACCACCTAGACTTCTTATTGCACTTATCACTTCTTTCATTCTTGCAGCATATTGAGCAACATTTTCACCTTCCTCCATTTTCATGCCATCAAACTTTCCTCTTAGGCTTTCTCTCTTTGCTCTTTGAACATTTTGATCTCCTCCATAGATTTCTAATAAGGTTTTCCACATCTTGAATGCAGTGTCGTAGTCTTTGATGTCATCATATTCTGCATAGTTAAGTGCAGAGGCAATTTCTAGCATTGCTTGATTGTGCTCCTTCTTTTTGTTCAAATCATCTGCAGTGAGAGGTCCTACCAAAGTTACATATTTTGTTCCAAATAATGTTTGTGCATAGTCACTTGTTGATTCAAGGTGCAATTTCATCAGACTCTACCATGCAACAAAGTTGTCTTTTTTGAGCTTGGCAACTTCTCTCTTGGATATCTTAATCTTCCTGCTTCTAGTACCTTGAAACTAAAGCAATATATGGCTCTAATACCAATTTTTAGACATGTTTTAGAATAACTAAGGTGGGGGGGAGGGGGTGAATCAGTTATTCAAGGTCCAAATGTCCTATTCAAACTTTTCACTAAGTATAGTGAGCCCATTCAACCATTCATTCGTCCAAGCTTTAACTTATCTAACTAGCAAGTTATTGTAAATCAACATGCAAGCATAACACATTAGAAATCAACACATGACATAGTGATTTACGTGGAAACCTAATTTGGAAAAAACCACCAGTAACATGCTACTCAATTCTCACTCTTCTGAAGTGATGCCCTGTGAAAGGCCTGCCCTATTAAAGGCTTACAACACACTGTCAAATGTGACCTTGTTAGAGGATTTAACCACCTTATTAACAATGGGCCTGGTTAGAGGACTTTAGAACATTCACTTGGAATGCCACCCTGTTAAAGGATTTACAAATGGTTGTTAGGCCAACCTAAGTCCATAAGATTTTCAGATCTAATATAATTGCTAGAGAGTATTAGAAAATCTTGACCTAACTACAACATACAACTTATCTTGTAGATCTCAGATCACTTCTAAGCTCATACCCTTTCCTGGCCTTCAATCTCTACAACTCTGACAACTTGCCCTCCTTTCAAGCTTAGTCTCCTTGAGTCTCCATGCTCAATGTACTATTGCAATCATCTCTTCATGACCACTCATAGAAGCAGAGCCTCTATGCTCTTCCTTCTCCTAGATGTCTCCTCCTTGACACCCTTCTAACTACTTCGCAGATTTGGCTCTTTAGCAGTGACAGTATTAACAGCTCTTTACTTCTTGGTCTATGACTCCTTAAATGGAAGTCTTGGATTTCCTTTTCTCGCTCGATTCTTCCATTCTTTAATTTTAATTCGCCTGGATTAAGTAGGATTCATTGCATCTAACCCATATTTTGTTTCACCTAGAAACTTCTTGAATAATCCTTTAGAATTTGCCCAAAAAATTGGTTTACATGGATTTCTATGCCACTAGCTCATCATCCTTATCTTCCAACTTATTCACAAAATTTAATGTAACCACTTTGTTGGCTCAGATTTGGCAAATCTTCATCATTTGAAATAATGCAATAGCTCAGCACTATTGAAATACTGGTGCTCGACACATACTATGTTACTTAACATCAACTAAGTTTTTCCTGATGCTTGGCACCTGAAGATCACTCGGCACCAACTAAGAATTTTCTGATGCTCGGCACCTGATCTTCACTCGGCACCTAAAGATCACTCGGCACACACTAGAATTTCCTGTTACTCAGTTCCAATTGGGAATTTTGCTCAAATTCAACTAACTTTCTCAGCATCCACTAATGATCCTAGTTTAAGCTTTGCATTTAACCTTATTACAACTTCTTCCTCTAATGTGTCTAAGTGTGACCAACCTCTGTATTTTTAAGTATGCTATCAATGCATCATTGAACCATTGTCTTAGTTGATCCTTGCACTTCATTACAACATCATAACTCAATCTTCCCCTTAGGTGCTCTTGTTATATCTTATTGATCAAATCCTCTTCATCAATCAACTAAGTGATAGTACTTGGATCTTATAAGCAAATGTCATTCCCACAAGTAGCAGGTTTGACATCAATAACAAAATAATGATTGAAAACATTCTCTTCCTTCTTTCCAACAATCTCCCTCTTTGATCTTCAACAATGATCTTTTCAATTAGATTTCCAACATAGACGTAGATTCATGAAGATGAAAAACATGGAGATGTTGATCAGGCATCTCTAGCAACTTCGCAGATGTTGGTGTTTTCCCTGACGACTATCGTTTTAGTGTCTGCAGAGATGAAAACATGGTGATCATCATCTCTGTGTTGTTTTCTCTCCTTGATTTATCATTTCAAAAATGATAGGATGAGACCTGTCAGCTGCAAAGATAACAGGATGAGTCTTGTCATCTCCACAAAGATAATTTCTTTGTTTTGTTGTCCCTAGAGACAACAGAGTAAAAACTATCGTCTTTGCCCTAACCCCTTATTTTTTCCAATTTATTGCTCAAAAATGGCTATTTGACTATGAAAATAATATAATGAAAAGTTGGGATAGTCAAATTACTAGTGGTCCCATGTTGGCTGGTTTATGTGCACTCGAACGCACTCTCCAAGTTGTAATTTCTTAATCAGGTCCATCCTTCGCTCTGGTTCTTTGCTCTCTAGGTGTGCAAATGACCTTTCCAAGAGCCCCTTGGAGGCTTAAATAGGCCCCCTGGGGTCCTTTTTTGTAGTCATCCCCATTTTTTATCCTACCTAACCTTGTCTATCCTCAAGTCATGCAAAATGTCCATTTGTGCCTTTTTCCTCTTTTTCTTTTCTTCTTGGGTTTTTTTCGTGAAAAATTAGGGGAAAAAATGTCTTTTTGCTCTATTTTTGTGAGGGGGCATCCTCCTCCCTTGTCATTGTTATGACACAACTCCTACGACTCCTCTTTGGGGCAACTTATGTTTTATTTACTTTGATGCAATGTCATCCCAACACTACATCAAAAAGGGGCAAAACATAGATGCTTAAAATCATCCTAAACACTATAATAATTTATTTAATATTTCCCTTGACATTATAATTAATTATATTTATCATGTTCCTCTACCTATTTAATTAAATAGGTTCACTCCCCTAATGTATTTAAACTTGATGTAAATGCTCCCCCCTAATGTGTTAAATTTATTTAATACAATGTGCTCCATAAATCCTCTTTTAAATAAATTCTAATTTATTTAATCCCATCCACTTTGTTAAATTCTCTAATCCGGTGATTAAATTAAATCCTATTTGATTTAATCCTAATCCCACCTAAAACCTAGCCTACCACCCATCACTCTCATCCTTCTAAATCTACCCACTTGCTAAACCCACTTTATTAATCCTAAGCTCCATTTTAAACACCTTTTTAGCCCTTAAGTGGTTGCTCACACATGCGTAAGCAACTCAATCACCAGGAGCCCCTTTTTCATTGAATTCTCCAAAAAGAACCCTTGCATCCTTGTCCCCCACTCCTTTCCCTAAGGTTGCTCACAAATGTGTGAGCAAATCTTGAGCCACTCCAATCATAAAGGCTCCTTTTGACTTTTACATGGCTTTTCCTTTAGCCCATGTGTCTCCCTTGTGGCACCTATGTGAATGCCATGTAAATGCCACCTTCTCAAGCTCTCCCTAAAGCCTATAAATAGAGCCCTTGTCTCAAGAATTTCTCATCTCCTTCATTGTATTGTCATCATGCTAGTTTATGCTTACAGTTTTTTTGTGATTTTAGAGATTTAAGTACTAACCCTTTGGTAGTTGTTTGATTTCTTGCATTGCTATTACATTTTTATTTAGCATTGCATCATTAGATTCACTTGGTTACATCCACCTTCACATACTTGAATGCTTTCAAGCATGGTTGCTTCCATAGTCATTGGTTGAAGTGTTCTCCACACATCTAGCATAGTTTCATGTCATTGGTCATTTATCTGATATTGGGATTCAATAGTTGTGTTTGGGAAGAGCACATCTACATCCCTCAATCTTGAGCACATCAACAAGGTATCATTTAGGTGCCTTTGTTGAGCTACTCTGAGGTTGTGTGGGGCTCTTTTCTATTGGTTGCATTAGAGTAGTGAAACACAAAATGATAGTTAGTAGTCTTTTGTTTGATTCAAATCTTGATATATGCACATGCTACTAACATTTTCTTGTTTACGCATGCTCCCAATAGATTAAGTTTTCATGTATACAAATGGTTATAAAGATTTAATTAATTGCACTTAAAGTGACACAAGGAGGATAGGAAAAGGTGGGACCAAAGGCACGCCTAACTATCCTACCACCTCGCTGAGTAAACACATCGGGAGCAAAAACATAGAAAACAATACCAAGGAGAGAAAAAATAACAAGTTATTTAAAGAGTCATTGAATTATCCATAAACATGCCCAATTATGAGGCCTTCCAAGTTGTGGCCAAAAAGTTTACAAATTACAAAACTCGATCCTTAGATCCTTGATTCTTCTGTCTGACTTCCTTATCAACTTCTTCTAAACCTAAACTAGACTCGCTACTTATACTAGCCAAAATATCTTACAAAAGATTCTAGATATTTACATAAGAGAAGGTCGGGCTCAAAATGATTTGCATGTATCCCAATGCATGATCCTTACATTAAATTCATAGAAAAAATTAAATGAACAAATTGACTCTCACTAAGAACCAATCACAGACAAATTCGGTCAAAGAAGGAACCAAACATCAACAAACGAGAGAGCTCACTTGACACTTGAAGAAATTTGACAACCACAGGAACTTAGCCAATACTATAGGAACTCGACCAAAATAGAAACTTGATCAATACTGGAGAAACTTAGCCAATCACAAAAACTTGGCCAACTATGTGGGAACTCAACCAAAATAGGAAATCGACCAACACTACAAACAAACAAAGATGAGCAAGATAAAAAGGCAACCCAGGATGCTCCTACATTAGAAAACTAGGGTTGAAATAAATGATTCTCTAAATCATGAAAGTGTGACAACCTAAGCTAAATCTAGCTCGGATTAAGAAATCCATGTAGTATCTTCCACTAGTATATTCTTCTACTTCACCAAATAATCAAAGTATCTCCTACCTCTTGTTCTCTTGCTAACTTTATGATCCAATATTTGTTCAACCTCTTCATTATACCTTAGGATAATTATCTAGTACAAAAAATTCATCATATAACTCATGATACTCATACAAATTAGCAACATTAAATATATGAGATATATCCATGTCATCAGGCAACTCAACTTTATATGCATTACCACTATCAAACTTCCTCAAGATCTTACAAGGACCAAACTTTTTCATTTTCAGCTTAATATATGTTCTTACAGGAAGTCTACCTTTCTTCAAATGAACCATCACCAAATTAAAAAAACATCATATTTTCTAGACTTGTCTGCATTTTCCTTATACTTCTGATTACTTTGTTTCAACCTCAAATTTACTTCCTCATGCAAAGATTTCATAAATTATCAAATGCTTCTCCTTCAACACTTCTCTTATATTCTTCGAAAATATACCTCAAATCTGCTACTCCTCTAGGTTGAATTCTAGTAACAATAGGAAAAGGTGTTTTCCCAGTACTCCTATTTACATAATTATTATATGAAAACTCAGCTTGTGCCAACACCACAACCCAATTATTTGTCTTACCTCCAACTAAACAGCTCAACAAATTACCCAAGCATCTATTCACAACCCATGTTTGTCCATCTATCTATGGATGAAATGTAGACCTAAACTTCAGCTCAATATCCATCTTCCACAAAGTCCTCCAGAAATAACCAACAAACTTGTTATCTCTGTCAGAGATAATACTTCTTGGTAATTCATGCAATCTAACAACCTCTTTGAAGAAAATCTCAACAATATGCACTACATCTAATGTCTTCTTATATAGTATAAAATGTGCCATCTTAAAAAATCTATCCACAACAACAAATATGGAATCATACCCTCTTGTTGTCCTAGGTAAGCCAAGAACAAAATCCATACGAATATCACTCCAAGGATTCTCAGGAACATAAATAGGTGTATACAACTTGGTATTTTGACTTACTCCTTTTGCAAGTTGAAAATTACACAACTCCTTAAAAACTTCTAAACATCCTTATACATTTGTGGCTATTAAGACTTGTCTTTAAGCAAACTTAATGTCTTGTCAATACCAAAATGTCTAGCCAACCCACCATAATACTTTTCCTTAATCAAATTAACTCTCATAGAACTTTTTGGTATACACATCTGAATCCCTTCAAACAACATACCTTCTTGAATAAAATAATCTTCATACTCACTCAGTCGATCTGATAGATTCAGTGCTTTGCACTATCTCCATGCATTAGAAAAAGTAGGGTTTGTGTCTTACAACTCCTTCATCTTGTCAAACCCAAGAAGTTCAACCTTCATCTTCGTCAACAAAGAACATATTCTTCTTAATGCATCTGAAACTTGGTTAGTGACTCCACTCTTATGATGTATCACAAATGTGAAACTCTGCAAGTACTCAAATCACTTCATATGTCTCTGATTCAACTTATTTTGACTTCCCAAATACTGCAAAACCTTATGATTAGTATACAACACAAACTCCTTAGGGATCAAATAAAGTCTCCACTTCTTCATGACTTAAACAATAACATCATCCAATTTCTTACTGAAGAAAGTAATTGGCTTACCTTCCTGACTCAACATAGCTCTTATTGCACTACCACTTGCATCATATTCGACTTGAAATACCTTATTGAAATCAGGTAAAGCCAATATAGGAAACTCAACAAGATTTGGTTTTGAAGTCTCAAAACTCTTATTAGCTCCATGTGTCCACTTGAAAACCTTTTTATCTCCTCTCATGGTCTTATTCACAACATTACAAATAGAATTGAAATTTCTTACACACCTTTTGTAGAGACTAGCCAAACTATGAAATGATCTTTCCTCGCCCACATTCTTTGGTGTAGGTCATTCAAGGATTACTTTAACCTTATCAGTGTCCATTCTCCAACCATCAACTAAAATCATAAATCCCAAATACACAACCTCTTCTTAAATGAATGAACATTTCTTCTAATTGATTAGTAATTTCTCCTCCTTCAATCTCTATAGTACTTTCCTAATGTGTTCAATATGTTCTTCTTTAGTCTTATTGAATATAGTAAGATCATCCAATTAAATAATCACAAACTTACCCAAAAATCTTGTTATAACCTCATTCATCAACCTCATGTAAGTACTCAATGCATTAGACAAACCAAAAGGCATAACCAACCACTCATACAAACCATCTTTTATCTTGGAAGTAGTCTTCCACCCATCACCTTCTCTGACTTTGATCTGCTGATAACCACTCTTCAAATCAATCTTGGTAAAATATTTGGCTCCACTCAAATAGTCCATTATGTCATCCATCCTCAGCATAAGAAACCTATACTTTACTGTTATCTTGTTAATAGCTCCAGAATCATTACACATTCTCCATTCTCCATTCTTCTTAGGTGCCAATACAATAGGTACAACACATGGACTCAAGCTCTCTCCAATCAAACCTTTTTGTAACAACTCTTGCACTTGTATGTTAAGTTCTTCATTCTTATTAAGTCTCAATCTATATGGTGCTTTATTTGGTAAACTAGCTCCATGAATCAAATCCAAACAATGACTTGAACTCCTTACTAGTGATAAACCATCAGGGATATCTTCTTCAACAATCTCATTGTACTCATTCAACAAGTTTTCAATTTCTATTGGCACTTGACTAAAAATGTCATCTTTTACTATTACTCGACTTCTATTGCCTATTTTTGCTTGTCCATTATTGTTTTGTCACTTAGCTATTACTATCACAACTCAGTCCTCTAAGGATAGCAACAAATCCAACTTGGTTCTTCTTCATCTCCTTCTCGTATTGTTTCCCTTTAACCATACATATTATAATAGTAGTGTAATTTATCTCATCTAGAACTTCAATCAAAGGCAACAATCTGTTTTTGACTCCATTTACCCAAATAGTATATTGATTCAATCTACAATCATGCACAAAAATTTTATTATATTACCAAGGTCTACCCAAAAAAATGTCTCAACAATCCATAGGCATAATATCACACAGAACATCATCAAAGTAGTGTCCAATTTTGAATTTCACAGCACATTGTTCACTTACCAATAACTTATGCTCATCCTTGATCCATGAAACATGATAGGGTTTAGGATGCCTCAATCTTTCCAACTGCAACTTTGTAATGAGCTCCTCTATTGCCAAATTTATTGAAATTCCACTGTCAATGATTACTTTACAACACTTCTTTGTTATCTTACATCTAGTCTTGAAAAGACTTCTCCTTAAGATAGGTTCTTCATCAACTTTCTCACTACACAAAGTTATTCACGCCATCAAGTTTTCTCCAACCTTAGGATTACTCGAAGGATTCATAGGTTCACCTTGAACCACAACATTTGTGTCACCACTTTCACTTTTACCAGAGTATTTACACTCAAAGGATTTATGCCCTTCTTCACCACATTTAAAATAATTACCATGGAAACCATGTCTAGGGTAAGAACTGTAATCACCCAAAAATGGTCACCTAGACTATTAGCTCCATTTCTAGCATTTTTTGCTAAATTTATTAAATTAGTCCCCTTTTATTAAATAAAATACCCCATTCCCCAATTATCCTAAGTTGTGAACACATAGAGTATTATTCCCACTTTCAAAATAAAAGAAAAGCCTTTTTTGTCTCACATGGGGCACAAAAGTGAACTATTAATTACGCTTGGTGGAAACACTTGTGCACATGGATCACTCCACTTTCATCCACCACCCTTGATTAAATCTTTCTTGCCTTATGATCTCCATCATCTGTTATTCTTTAAAAGGGAGAGTTCTCTCCTTATCTTATAATCACTCATTTTTTTGTATTAACATTATGCTGCAGGAATTCTAGGCACTCTTGGGAGCTTGTGAAGGCTTTTTGCATCACCTCATCTCATGCATGTCATAGTCACATAGTAGAATTATCATAGTTTATTTTCTCATGCATTAGAATAGCACATATAGCTTAAATAAGGGATTGCAACAATTCATGCTTGCTAATTAATCTTGCATCTCACATTCTCTTAGTTTAGCTTAGTTTCATTTGCATAGTATTGCATAATGGTTCTTGGACATTTTCGCACTTGCTCTTATTCTTGAATCTCCCATTTCATGGTTCACCTTGCAAGGGTTTGCACTCCTAAGCTCATTTGAGAGCCATAAACACTTCATTTGTACCCTTTGCATGTCATGACTAGGGAGCTCTAGGTCAACATTGAAGCTTCCCAATCTATGAGATCTCTTGGATATAAGGATTTAGAGAAGTGCACTCTTTTGTGTGTATAAGAATCACCTCTTCCTTGGTAAGAACTAGTACCTCCTCAGCAAGAATTACCACCTTTCTACTCAGTCTTTCCTTTATCTTCACTCGTCCATTCTGATTTACCCTTATCTTGTGCAAAATTGTTAGATCTTCTACTTTCTCCATAAGATCTACCTCTGTCTCTCTGGAATATACCACCTCCACCTCTCTGTCTTTTCTCATGCTTCTTTGTCAAGATCTCCTCATCTTTTAGGGCATATTGGTATTCTTTCTTCACACTATCCAATTTCACAAAGCTTATCTCATCCTAAATTCCACATCTCAAACCATTCAGGTACTTGGCAACTTTCTCGACCTCATCATTCACATGTCCAGATTTGATGTCCAATCTATAGAATTCCTCATATAACTCCTTCAAAGTCATGTCCTTTTATCTTAGATTTTGCATCTTCCTCAATAAACTAACTTGGCAATCTCCAGGAAGGAACTTCTTATTTACCTTGTTCACCATTTTCAACTAGGTTCTGATCTTTTCTTTTCCTCTTCTTTGTCTATCAGTTTTCAAATTCTCCCACCACAATGAGGCATGACCTTTTGGCCTAGTGACTGCGATCTTCACCTTCCTATTATCAAAAGTGCTTTCAAACTTAAAGAACTTGTTCATATCAAAGATCCAATCTAACACAACATTGGTATCCAACTTTACATCATAAGGAACAACTTCAACATCAAGCTTTGAATGTGCCCTAGACAAAACTCTCAACAATCTTTCCTCATCTTAATCTTATTTAGGCTCTAGATTAGGGTTTGACGTCACTACTTCATCATCAAGATGTTCTCTTCTCCTCCAAGATGTCTCCACAACATTTAATTTGACTGCAATCTATCTCAACATGTCCAATATGGCATTATCAATGTTTCCTCTACCTCAAACCATTTTGACAAATAGGTTCTTATAAGATCATAACCCTCTATTGGTAATATATCAATTTCACAAATCTGTCACCCTACAACCAAAAACCAATCAATGTTCTACATGATCCAATCTCCATAAGGATGAACCTCAATCTCGGATACCACTTGACATAAGGAGGATGGGAAAAGGTAGGGCCAAAGACACACCTTACTATCCTACCACCTCACTGAGTAAACACTATGTAAGAAACAACACAAAGAACAACACCAAGGAGAGAAGAAACAACAAGATCTTTAAAGATTCATCAAATTATCCACAAACATGCTTGACTATGAGGCTTTCCAAGTTGTAGCCAACAAGTTTACAAACTACAAACTCAAAACTCAATCCTCAGATCCTTGATTCTTATTTCTGACTTCCTTATCACCTCTTTCTAAACCTAAACTGGTGATCCAAGAGCATCCTTGGTTGGCTAGCAATTCTACATGTTGGTGTGGTTTGACCTTGGACTTGGAGGACTTAGTCAAAGAATAAAGGGGACTCGGTCAATACTAAGTTGTTTTAGGTCCTATGTTAATCGAGTGACTTGGTTAATGAAGATGTTTGGCAATGCTTGGGGTCCTCAACAGATTTTGGGAGCTCAGTTTGCATTGGGAGCTCGACAATAGTGTTACCTAAGTTAGTTTGTTCAATGAGGGGTTCAATTTCTTTTAGAAGACTTCACACATAATGGTGCTTGATTAGTGATGGAACTTGGTTACATCTAGAGGAATGCTGGCAATCGGCATGGTTTTCTCTAGTACTCAGTCTGGTCTTGGTTCTTGTGGTGTCTTGAGTTGTTAGTGAATTGACTTTTGGCATTTAATTTATGTATGGGTATTTAATTTGTGTTGCAATCAACTTGTGGCTTGCATGGGCATTTAATGTAAGGCTTTATTTTAATTTGTAATGGGCTAGGCCAACTTGTGGCTTAGTTGGGTATAAGTAGGGGTATTTTGTGGAGTCTTAAGGCAAGGAGATGGTAGATCATCCAGCCTGGAGAAGAGGATGAAGTGCAGGAAAAAATTCAGAGAAGGGCTACGAGGTGAGGCTTGGGAAACAAGGAGATTGGTTGGTGGGCTTACGAGCACAAGTTGAGATCTTCCTTGGAGGTTTCTACTAGAGTGTGGATCTGGACTATCTGGGATTAGGATTGTGAGTTGGATCTTGAGGGATCTTCTATAACGTTTTTGTACAATAGTTCCACAATAGACCAAGATAATCAGACCATTATTCCTCTTTCAAGGATACTATGCCCATTTTTGAGAACTATCTATTCCATCATGAAAAATACACTTGAATTATCAACCTAGGGACATAGGACTTGAAATGGATCAGCACGATATGTACACTAAGTTCCTTAAAGAGTCTCAAAATCTATGTTGCAGGAAAGTAAAATGCATGAAAGGAATCTATACTGCTGATATAGACTAGTAACACACTTAGACCAAAAATAGATAACTATAAAAAAATTAGAAAAGGAATTATAAACTGGTTAACAATTCAAACATCCACTATGATCGTTTTCCACAAGTGTTGCAAGAACTTTCACAATAACTATGCCATAGGATTAATGCAGTAAATCTATCTTAAAATAAGAGATTGCAAGAAATGAATCTACTTTACCTAAATCTATTCCACCTCCCAAGTGGGCTCTCTTGGTTGGCTTCAACTAACTAAGAACACAACATGTATTCCAAAATCACTCTCTCATTAGAATTCTTCTTTGATTACATTACTGGATAATTCATGAAGAGCAGAAAAGAGCAACTTCTCAATCTGAAACTAGTAATATTTTATTAATTTTTCATCTCCTCCTTAAAGACAATCCCATCCTTCATCATTTATAGAGGATTGGATACTTATTACAAACATAACATAAAAGTTATGAATAAACATCACCAAAAAAGAAGGCATAATGTCAACCATGACACAAAATATTGATTAAGCAATAGAATAACAACTCACAAGGAATATAGCAAGTCGGGCCTTCCTGTTTTTCTTAAAAATTACTCTCCTTGTAGACACAACTTATCATCCATAACTGATCTATGCTTCTTTTTTCATGAATGGTCTTCGTTACTTCCTCCTTTAATACGGTGATCACCACTCTTCATGCCACTTCCCTGAAAATTAGAAACATTCGGAACATATGCACAACAACATTTCTACTTTTATTCAAATATTAGAACATAGCTTAAAACATTTATATGAAATACTGCATATTATATATAATATTAAGTAAGGTATGTCATATCCACTATCCATAAGTTTAATAAGTTCTAGCCATACCCGACATAAGTTCTCAAGATATTTAAAACAAATATGTTGGGAATGTTTTTCACAAGGCTCAAAGAGTAAGTTCAAACTATATAAAAACTATATCAAATTTGAGACATTAATATACCTCATCATTTTCTCCCCACTATGCAAATGCTTGTCCTCAAGCATTGTACTTCTTTGCCATGGCTCTAAAATCTCCCACTATAGTCTTCCCCTGTTTCCCACTTTTGAAGGTGTAGAAATATCCTCTGGTTCATCTCCAGTGCTCACCAAAGTGTTCTTCAACCAATGGGTCTAACTTGGTAGCATTATGTTCATATAGAGGTGAGAGAAGGGTAGGAGGCTAAAAAGTTAGTGGCATCCATAGCTCTTTTCTTATTGTCTTCCCAATTGCATATATTTAGACACCCTATTAATTGTTGCCTCAAAATTGATAAGTCTATGTGGTTCAGCCTTCTTGAAAGATTTTGGCAGTCGATTCCATCGATTTCTAAGCCCTGCAATTGCTCTCTACTATGTGAAATTTGGAAGTGTTTGGTATTCTTTGTAAACCTTTTCCCTTTCTTCAAACACTTTCTCTCTAATTTTTGGTTTTGGTCTCTCGCAAGTTAATTTGAACCAATCTCTCATAAGGTCATAAGGCTTATGGAATTCAACCCAGAGTGGTAATGGGTTAGACTTTTCAAGATCTCTATAAGTATCCAACTGCCTATCATAATTTGTTTCATTGCGCATCCATGACATTACAGCTCTTAGGTGAACATTCCCTATATAAAGTAGAGGATTCCACTCTATCTCTTGTGGAATTATAAAATTATGCAAATAGAGCTTGAACAAAAAATTCTTTTGCCATGAAGGCAAAGTATGATACACATTATAAAAATCTTGAGCACTTTTAAATTCATAGTCAATGTCTCTCATTGTCATCATCAATTGAAATAACAGTAATTGTTCCTTCAAACAAATAGCATACACACTTGGGGGTGGTCTATAGGTTATTACTTGATCAACTAGCTTTAAATATTTATTCATCTGTTGTTTCTAATTTTCAATTTGTTTCTTCAATGATTTAATTTCCTCATCTCAATCAAATATTGCCTTCTACATTTGGCCTTTGTCCTACCTCCCTAAGGCTTTTTGAAAAAAAAAATGATTGTATAGACCAAACAATATCAACTGAATTGTAGATGACATAAATTCTTGAGCCTTAGATTTCATCTTTTGTTCTTTAGCAATTTGCTGGAAATGTTGAGTTTACTAGGAAGATTTATGGGTACAAGAGAAACATTGGAACATTTAGGGACTAGTAGCATTGTAGGTTGACCATTGCTAGGGGCTTTTTTTGGAATAACAGTAGGGTTTGATTTACACATTTCTTGGTTCTCTTACAATGTCTTATTGATAGGTTTAGTTTCATGTGTTTCCACATTTTGTGGTTCTAATTGCATAGGAGAATCATCTAGGATATTTTCAACTACTAATTCTATGTGAGACTTTGAAATTGGGGCTTTTGGATTTTCAATGGAAACTAGGGATGACTAGCCTTGCATACGAGGGCTTCTATGCACATAAATCTCTTTAGCTTCAACCGTTTTATGAGTCCATTTTGGTTTAGGTGTGACTGTCGTAGATGCTACAGGAATGGTTGTTGTAGGAACATACCTTTTTCTTTTTGTTACTTTAACAAAGGGGTTTTGCACTTCCTTTTCAAGGTTAGGGCTTTCTTCACTAACCTTATGCTTGCCCTTATATGTAGAAGAACTCAGTATAATATCCTCTAAAATAGGTTCAACAAGCTTATCAGCAAAGGGTTCTTTTTTCGGTTCAATGGGATTTTGGCTTGGCCATGCAATTTCTTCCTCATTTTGAGGAACAGGGTTAGCTTGTGGCTGTAAGGTCTTGAATTCAATAAATTCTTCCCATGAAATAGGGGGAGAATTCGTAAGAGATCTCTTAACTAGAAGTTTAATAAGGGCATGATGAGAACCATAATTTGCATTACCCTTTTGAGTTTCCTCGGCACTAATACACATGTTATAAAGGAAATTGGGGACATTAACTTGCATATTATGTCTTATGCAATTGAGCAATTTAAAATGATGGGCATGCAAGTTTGAGAACCTGCCTTCATAGGTTAAATACCTGATAATGTGGGTTGCCAATTCTAGATATGGAGCTCAAAGAGAAAGTCTTTTACACCCTTGTTTTGTAATGTCCAGTTGAGGGTCACCTGGTTGAGTGAACTGTGCTCATGAGGACCTAGCATCATGATCATTTGGATAATGCTCCCCAATTGTTGGTGTATATGAGCAATGTTAGTATGCTAATAGAAACCAAATTTAAATAAAGCTTCTACAAACTAAACAAAATTCATAAACTTCAAGATAGACTAAGATGAGCTCTCAATTGAGAATATGAGCCATTAATGGGCTCTCTCAATAAGAAGCTCTCTTGTTGAGTGGCTTTGTCTAAATAGATAGGATGTATGCTCAAGCTTATGCTTCAAAAAGGGCTTCAAATGGAGTTGGAATTTGGGTGTGAGTGTATGGTTTTGATGTAAAATGGCTTCTTAAAATGGCATTATGACATTACTTCATGGATTGTGTTATAATGGCTTGGGAGAGGATTCCTTAAATAGGCAAGAGGCTTGAGAGATTGAGGGCTAAGATGCAAGGATGGGAAAAAGCTCATGGAGGGCTCAGATTGCATGAGAGGAGAGCACATGGATTGTGCTTCCTTATAGCCAATCAGGGAGTGACACATGTCACAGGGTGAGAGGATGGAGGAAAGGGGAAGGATGAGTCAACAAAGGAGGCTCAAGGGATAAAATCTTCATAAAGACCCTCCTAATGGCTTGTAAGAGCAATAAAAGGGCTTGGAAGAGTCATTTATGGCCTAGTGGGCTTCATAAAGTTTTATGGTTGGAATATTTTGAAGGAGATGAGAGAAATTTTGACTTGGGCTTGATTAGGAAGGTTTTAAGCTTGCTTCGGATTGTGCAAATGATTAGAGGATGGATTAGGATGGTTTAGGATTAGCTTAGGGATAGGCAAGTGGATGACATTTAATGAGGGTGGGTGAAGGAGGAGATATTTGTTAACTTTGGCTTGGGTTAGTAAGTTTTGACCCATGTTTAGGGAATGTGACAAGATTAGGAGGGGATTAGGATTAGGTTTAAAGACATCTTCTAGAAGAGTCTAGACTTTGGATGAGGATAAAGACTTTCTAGAATAGTCTAGAACTTCCTAGGATGAGGATGAAGACTTTCTAGAAGAGTCTAGAACTTCTTAGGATGAGGATAAATTAGATTTTTAGGAAATAAATAAAGTTTTATTTATTTCAAGGGTTTGGGTTGAGGAGATATTTATTAAAACCTTTTTAATAAACATGAGGATTAATATTTAATCTTAATTAAATATTTTGAGTTGGGATTAGGGGTAGTAAATGATGGGATTAGCCTTTAATCAAAATTAAAAAAGGATTAGAAGATTTTGGAAGAGGTTAGTGGTCTTAAGGAAATTGGCCAAGTTTTGGGCAAAAAATAAATTTTTTATTTATTTTGGATTTTTTGGTCAATTTATTAATTGAATAATTAATAAATAAGGAAATAATGTTTAAATAAGATTTAAACATTTTTGGGAGGGATTCCTTAATTAAATTTTTTAATTAATATTAAGGGATTTAATGGCATAAAAATAAATTAATTAATTAAATAATAAATGATAATGTCATCAGGAACTTTTCAGAAAATAAAAATACTTTATTTTCTAAAGGTTTTTAGGTGTCTACAGTTGGTAGTCCTGTGACTTCCGTTATCCTCTCCTTAGTAGCAATCACTCTTAGTCCCCACATTGTGGCTTCCCCTTTATCAAATGTAATCATAAATTCCATTGCCACTTCTTCATTGTACTTGGTTAATTGTAAGAAATAACCAAGCCATCCACAAGCATGAAATCGTTGAACTACTTCAACGTTCTGCGAGTAAAATATTATGAATGATCAGCTCATACCTCTTTAACTATCCCCCCATCTCAAAAATTTTGGCTTTGATTTCCTTTGCTCTTACAACTTTGATAAGTTTTTCTGCTTTTTAACTTTGCAAACTCCCTCTTCTCTGAATTTCAAATTAATCTTTTTGAGCAATTTCATTACCACTTCCCTTAACAAGACTTCATTGCATGTAAAATAATGATACATTAATTATGAAGGACATCAAGGTTTAATTTGAAGGTGTTCTCGCAATAACTCTTAGCCTTTTCAATCATGCAAATGATAGGTGATGTTTTCCCAAAATCTCAATGAAAAGGGTACGATAGATACAAAAAGATTTTAAAAATTAATGAACAAAAATATCAGACTACCGCCAAAGTACAACCTATAACATGGACATGACTTAGGATAACATGGAGCTAACATTTGGAAATTAATACACTATCTCTGCCTCCATTAAAATTTGACAAGTGTCCACACTTTAAAAAAATTGGTATAGGAATGAGAAACTGGCTTAAGACTTATATGATACATATAATGCAGTATTATATATAAATATCGAAACCTATATACTAAAAATGAATAAAGAGTAAATAAATTTTTATACCTAAAAGTTTCAGAGTGTATTACCACATGCAAATTGATGATGTGGTGAAGTTCGGTGATCGTAGAAAAGGTGTTGACAATATGGTTTATTGAAAGCAATAAAAATAGAATGTGTAGGTGATGTGGAGTGTGAATGGATGGTAAATAGAAAAATGAGATGGGTTGATATGAAGAAAGAGAAAAGTGAATGAAAGAATGGAACTCATACTAAATGAAGTTTTATTATGGGGGCTCCTTAAAAGTTTGTCATGGTATGGCTGCAAGAAGAAGGTTATCACCTTTTGCTGCAGGAATTGTGTTTGTAGGAGCTGATAAACTGGTTGGTTGGAACTATTGCAAGAATTCATCTTTGGTCTATGGTTTATGATAGAGGTGAAACCTATGGCCATTTACAAGTAACTTGAACTGGACAAGATCAATTGTTGTCAGCTACACTACTCCATTGTCAAACACATATCGAATTTCATAAGGCCCTAATCATCGAGTCTACAACTTCCCTAGATTTTCTTTGAAGCGAGAATCATATAAGAGAGCCCAATCTCCTACTTTAAATTATTTATTATGGACATGTGCATCATGCTATTTCTTTTGTTGTTGTTGAATAATTTATGTTCTTTTTGAAGCCATCTTTCTGATTTCATCCAGCAAATTCAAGTGAAGAAGTCTCTCTTCTTGTGCTGTAGGAAGACTGATGTTTAACTTTAAAGTAGTGTCCAGTGTTTTATGCTCAAATTCAATAGGCAACATGGTTTCTTTATCATATACAAGCTCAAATGGAGTGAATCAAGTTCTTGTCTTCCATGTGGTCCTATATGCCCAAACAGCTTCAGTTAATCTATTGGTCCAATCCTTCTTATGTATGTGTACTGTCTTAGTCAAAATGGCTTCAATTTCTCTATTGGTGACCTCTGCTTGGCCATTTTCTTGAGGACGATAGGTACTAGACTTACGGTGCCTTATGTTGTATTATTTCATAACTTCAGTAATCAGGTTTGGTGTGAATTGGGCTCCTTGATCTGTAACAAGTTCTCTAGGGACTCCATAACGGGTGAATATTTCTTCATATAGGAATTTGGCTACTTTCTCATCTCTTGCATTTTTCATTACTGTAACTTTCACCTATTTGGTGACATAATCTGTACATACTAAGATATAAGATTTACCATTTGATGGTGGGTCAATTGGACCTATGAAGTCCATATCCCACTTGTGAAAAGGTGTTACCACAATTTGTGGATTGAGTGGCATCTCATTAGTTTTGGTTGGTTGGCCCATCCTCTGGCATTTGTCACTGTTGATTATATAAGTTATTGCATCCTTATGTAAGGTTGGCCAATAATATCTGGTTGTAAGTACCTTCAATGTTGTTCTTTTTCCTACAAAATGGCCTCTACGTGGTTCATCATGAAAACTATGCAGTATATCATATATCTCATCTTCCCTGGCACATCTCCTCATGATCTAATCTAATCCAACATAGAAGAGATTGTTATCTATCCAGGAATAATGAAAACTTTTCTCTACTAACTTCCTCCTTTCTTTGTGAGAGAAGTGTGGGGGCATTCTATTTGCAGCAAAATAATTTGCTATGTCTGCATACCATGGTGTATGAGTTGCTATATGGAACAAGTGCTCATCTGGAAAAGCATGTTCAACTGGAGTTGGATCTTCATCAGTAATGTTCAATCTATACAAATAATCAACAACTATGTTGGATTTTCCTGGCTTATCAATAATGGTAATATCAAACTCCTGTAACAATAAGAGCCATCTTGCTAATCTACTAGTTATAGCTGGTTTGTTCATTAAGTACCTTATAGCTCAGTGATTAGTATGAACAAAAATAGGATTTCCAATTACATTATGTCTGAATTTGTTCAATGCATAGACTACAACTAGAAGTTCTTTTTCAATTACTGTGTAATTCAATTTAGGTCCATGAAGGCTTTTACTAATATAGTAGATGGCATTCTCAAGATTAGCAAGCTCTTTTCCTAATACAACTCCTATAGCATAATATAATGCATCAGTATGGATATGAAATGGAATTGACCAATTAGGTCCCTTTAAAACTGGTGCCATAGTGAGGAGTTTCTTGAGCTACAGGAAGGCTTCATTACATTCGGGTGTCCAAATGAATTCAACTTCCTTAGTCAACAATGTATACAAAGAACTAGCTATTTTACTAAAATATTTTATGAAATGCCTATAATATCCAACATGACCTAAAAAAGATCTTACATCTTTTGGTTTTGTAGGTATGGGCAGTGTTAGAATTACCTCTATCTTAGTCGGATCCACTTGTATTCCTACAGATGATATAAAATGACCAATCACCACTCCTTCCTACATGAGCATGAAACATTTCTCACTGTTGAGTGATAGATTATGTTCTTTGCATTAGACAAGAACCTTTTCAAGATTTATCAAGACTTCTTCAAAGGTGACTCCAAATGTTGTGAAATCATCCATGTATATTTCCATGCAATCATGCGATATATCAACAAAAATGTTGATCACTGCTCGTTGAAATGTTGTAGGGGCATTAAATAGGCCAACTGGCAAGACAAAATATGCAAAATTACCCCATGGGCATGTAAATGTGGTTTTATCTTGATCTTCAGGAGCTATACTTATTTGATTATAACCAATGTACCCATCTAGAAAAGAAAAGTATTTCTTACCAGCCAGAGTGTCCATAACTTGACCAATGAATGGTAAAGGAAAGTGATCCTTTTTTGTTGCTTTATTCAATTCTCTATAATCTACACAAATCCATCATTTTACTCTCTTTTTAGGCACTATGACTAGAGGTGAGACCCATCTACTATCAAATATAGGATACATAAAACCAACATCAAGCAATTTCTGCAATTCAGTTTGAACTATTTCTCTAAGGGTTGGATTAATCCTTCTCTAGGGTTGACGGAGTGACAGACACCCTTCATTGATGTATATTCTATGAGTGCATAATGTAGGACTCAACCCTTTCATATCCCCATAGTCCCATGCAAAAGCCTTTTCATTTCTTTGAAGAAGCTTTGTTGGTTGTGTCATTTGTAGAAGACAATTTGGAATTGACATGGAGATTATGACCTTTTTAAAACTCAATAGTAGTTGTAAGATCAATTATAGCAGCTTCAGAGATTGGACTTAGATCTAGTTCACATGGTAAGAGCTGATGGATAATGTTTGGATCCTGGAGCAAAAAACAACTCTCATTACGCTCCTCATATGCAGTTAATTCTAAGACAAGACTATCAGATACATCTTTTTCTACCACACAAGTATTGTTAAGAATACTTTGAATTACTGAATCCTATTCCTACAGCTTTAGAAAAGACTATCTATGTAACATCATAAGTTGCGCTATAAAGTTTAGTTCTTCTTCTCCATCCCCTAAACTTGGGCATACAAATGTACCTAAATTTGGTTGTGGTTGTGCTGGAGGATATAGATCAAATTTCTTTGTTGCTTGTCCATTGGATATGGTCATGCACCCTAACCTACATCTTATATTTGTATTAGTTGTAGCTAACCATGGTCATCCTAAAATGACAAGGTAGCCAGATAAATTGACTTTTGGAGACAGGATCATGAAATCTGTAGGGTACTTTTGAGAGTCTAGGGTTACTACTATGTCTTCTATCATCCCATCAGGAGTGATAGTAGAACTATCTGCAAGTTGTAGAATTATTGGTGTAGTTCTTAACCCTTCTATATTTAGCTTTTTCATAGTATCTTTAGTCATGATATTTATAGCAGCACCAAGATCTATTAAAGCATTTTTAACAAACTAACCATTTATAATCACATTCACAATTGGACTTCCTGGAGCAGAATATTTAGGAATGATCAATTTTCCTAACATGATGTCAACCAATTGTCCTACAACATGGACTGTAGTTGGATCCTTTTTCTTCCTCCTAGGCTTTTTCAAGCAAGCTTCTCTAATGGCTTTTCCATAAATAGGAACATCTTTAATAGCTTGGAATAAAGGTATTTGGACATGCATGTTCTTTAACTAATTAATGATGTCAAAGGATTGTTCCTCTATTTGTGCAGGTTTACTTTGTATGAGGTTTTCTAGAAAAGGAGGTTCAATTGTTGTTTGAGTTTGAGTTAAGCTAGTTACATTAGTTAGGTTAGCCACTTGTGGCTTAGAAGTTGCAGGTCCTAATGCTACAGGAGTATCTAGTATTTTAGTTATGAGAGGTAGTTTAGGCACTGGTAGGGTTGTACCAGATCTCAAATGTATATCTGTAACATTTAGAGTATAAACAGGATATTGCTAAGCATCGACAAAATACATAGGTTGTTGTAGCTGTTGGCTATTTGGATTTGGCTAAGGTTGTGAAGGTAACATAGTTTTCTTTTGAGGTCCATAACTTGTAGGTGGCGGCATTAGTGCAGGTTGTTGGACTAGAGGTGGAAGTTGTGGCAATTGTGGATTACTAGTATTTTGGTTAGGCCATTGCTGAGGTCCTCTCCATTGGTTTGTAGACTGCCAATTCCCTTGGGGTTGTTGCCATTGGTTCTACTAATTCTACCATTGATTGTTTTGTTGGTTTGGCCAAGAAGGTTGGGAATTCTAAGACCATTGAGGCTTTTATGGATTGTTTTGCCAAGCATTATTCCAATTAGGTTGACCATATGGTGGAAGACCTTGGGTACTATAGTTTTTCCATTAATTACCATATAGATTTGAATTTTGTAAAGGGTCTTGAGGCATACCTTGACATTGGGTTGATGGCAAAAATTGAGCAATGAAGAATACTTGCTCATCCTCTCCATCTATCTTGATGTATTCAGTTGGAAGATGTTGGTTTTCCATGTTAGCGACCAATTTGCATTAGCAATCTTTCTTCTACTTCTAGCAGTGTGGGCAGTACTCAGCTAATTATATCTCAACTTCTGCATGCTTCTTCTTTGTAATCATTGTGTCAAGATGTGTAGCAACATCATTTATGATATCTTGCTTAAAATCTGAGAGCAGATTAGATATCTCGAGCTTTGAAAAAGTAGCTATAGTCTGGTGTCCCCTTCTTTTCTTCATTGTTGACCTTGTGTAGTTAAGACAAATTTTCTTAAGGTCATCTCCAGAAGATTGATATACATCACCACCAACCATCAGGTATAGTGCCTCTAGACAATTATCATTCACCCCTCTCAAGAAGACTAGCTTTTATGAATCCTCTTACAGTACATGTTGAGGATTCTTCTGTAGTGCATACAAGAAACATGAAACATAGTCTTCCAATGTTTCATCCTCCTTTTGTGATATTCTAAAGATATCATCTCCTCTTGAATCATTTGCTTTGCAATACTCTTTGTATTTGTCCAGAAAGAGAGTTTGCATTTCATCACAAGTACTTGTTGCATTGGCTCCTAAGCCCATGAACCATCGTAAAGTTGATTCTTTCAGTGTTGTTGGAAACAACTTGAGCTTATGGGCATTAGTGTTGTAGCCAAAGTTATGACAGAGTATGTCAAACTCAAATAAGAAAGTATTAGGGTCTTCAGTTGCAAGGCCATAGAACTTTGGAAGAGCAACTATGGGTATATTTTTGAGATTAGCATTAGTTATGAGGCTCAAAAGAGGAAATGGAAAAGTAGGTTGTGCCATTACTGGAAGTATTGGATTATGGGGTGGTTGTTGAAAAGGAACACTAGGTACTGGATGGTTAACAACTAGTGGATTTGGAATAGTACTATCAAGGAAACTGGCCAAAACTTTAGCAAAAGGTTGAAGACCACTTGTATCTAGGGGTTCTGCTCTTGAGGATGATTTTGTAGGAAAAATAGGGCTTGCATCCAAAAAAGGCAAGCCAACTTCTTCAATTTCTCCATTCAAATTAACAAGCTCTCGTGGAAGAAATCTCCCATATTCATCTCGTTGTCTTCTTCTTTGATGCATGCAATTGAATTGGTGACTTGTTAGTCAAGCCCACAATTTTGCAGTTTCTAGCTAACAAACTAATCTGAAAATAAAGGACTCGTGAAGGTTCCTAGTTTGACACCATCTCTAACAACAACGCCAAAAATGCACGGTTCCATAATAGATCAAGATAATCAGACCATTATTCCTCTTTCAAGGATACTATGTCTATTTTTGAGAACTATCTATTCCATCATGAAAAATACACTTGAATTGTCAACCCAGGGATGTAGGACTTGAAATGGGTCAGTAGGATATATGCACTAAGTTCCTTAAAGAGTCTCAACACCTGTGCTACAGGAAAGTAAAATGCATGAAAGGAATCTATACCCTTGATATCTAACAGTAAACACACTTAGACTAACAACAAATAACTGTAAAAACCTTGGAAAAAGGAAATATAAATTGATTAACAATTCAAACATCCACTATGATCATTTTCCACAAGTGTTGCAGGAACTTTCATAGTAACTATGTTGTAGAAGTAATATAGTAAATCTATCTTAAAACAAGAGATTGTAAGAAATGAATATACTCTACCTAAATCTATTCCACCTCCCAAGTGGGCCCCTTTTGTTGGCTTCAACTAACTAAGAACACAACAGGTATTCCAAAATCACTCTCTCATTAGAATTCTTCTTTGATTACATTATTGGATAATTCGTGAAGAATAGAAAAGAGCAACTTCCAAATCTCAAACTAGTAATATTTCATTAAGTTTTCATCTCCTCCTTAAAGACGATCCCCTACTTCATTATATATAGAGGATTGGATACTTATTACAAACATAACATAAAAGTTGTAACAAACATCACTAGAAAAGAAGGCAGAATGTCAACCATGACAAAAAACATTGATTAAGCAACAGAATAACAACTCACAGGAAATATAACAAGTTAGGTCTTCCTGGTTTTTTTGAAACAATTACTCTCCTTGCAGATGCAGCTTATCATCCAGAATTGATCTGCACTTCTTTTGCCATGAACGGTCTTCATTACTTCCTCCTTTAATACGGTGATCACCACTCTTCGTGCCACTTCCCTGAAAATTAGAAACATTCGGAACATATGCACAACAACATTTCTACTTTTATTCAAATATTAGAACATAGCTTAAAACATTTATATGAAATACTACACGTTATATATAACATTAAGCAAGGTATGTCATATCCACTATCCATAAGTTTAATAGGTTCTAGTCATACCAGGCATAAGTTCACAAGATATTTAAAACAAATATGTTGGGAATGTTTTTCACAAGGCTCAAAGAGTAAGTTCAAACTATATAAAAACTATATCAAATTTGAGACATTAATATGCCTCACCAATCAAAATAATTGCAAAGAGACAAAGAGGGGGAAGGTTAAATGAAGATCACTAGATGGAGGTTGATGGTAACTAAGTTGAAGGCTAAATTCATTCCTATTGATTATGAACTTGAGTTGTTCAAAAGGTTACAGAATTTGAAATAGAAAGATATGACTATGAAAGATTATACCGAGGAGTTCTACAAGTTGACTATTCAGTTTGGGCATAGAGAATTATCAAAGGAGAAGGTAGCTTGGTACATTAATGGTTTGAGATTCAATATCCAAGATGAGGTTGGTATGTTGAAGATTGATTTAGTTGAGAATGCTTATCAATATGCCCTGAAGGCAAAAGATAAGTTGAAGAGGAAAAGTCAAGGTGATTCTAGAGGGAAGGAGAAGCAGGATAGCTTGACAAAAGCTAAACCGAGTGATGAAGATGAACAAAACCTATTGATCATAAGAGAAGGAAATGTAGAATTGATTTTAAGGGTACTTGCTATAAATGCGGAGAAGTGGAGCATAGATTTTATGAATGTCCTAAGGCTGGTGACATAAGAGTTGTTGTTGTGAAGACAATCAACCTAAGCAAGGAGAGAGTTTACTAGCTCAACAAATGTTAATTGGACAAAGGACAATGGAATCTTGTCAAAGGACTAACCTATTCAGGACTTGTTGTAAGCCTGGTAATAGTACTGATAACCTTGTTGTCGAGGAGATGGTTCATAAACTTGGTTTCAAGAGAATGAGACATCCTTATCCTTATAGGATTGGTTGGTTGCAAGGTGAGCATGCTTTGGAAGTAAGGAAGTAGTGTCTTGTTGATTTCCAGATTGGGTAGTTTAAGGATTGAGTGTTGTGTGATACTATGGACATGGATAGTTGTCATGTGCTTCTTGGTAGATCTTGGCAACATGATTATAGGGTTGTGGATGATTGTGTCAAGAGTGTGTTTTCAATTGTGAAAGGTGGTAGGAAGCATTCCTTGATTCCTTTGCAAAATGAAGAGCTTAGTAGGAGGAACTTAAGTATTGGTAGCCGAGTCGAGTTGAAGGCTTTTGAGAGTGTTAGAGATCAACATGGAAGGAAGAATTATAGCACACCAAGGATGGATGTGAAGAAGCAGAAGAAGATCAAGGGAAAGAGTGTACAAGTTGAGAACTTGGAGGATATGTATGTGAAGAACCAATTTGGGATTTATGTGTTGAATCCTAGAAGATGTTCTTCCAGCTACCGAGAACATCTTTTTGAACATGGGGTGTTTGATGTAGGAGCATCCTTGGTTGGCTAGAAATATTGCATGTTGGTGTGGTTTGACCTTGGAGTTGGAGGACATGGTCAAAGAATGAAGGAGACTTAGTTGATACTGAGTTGGTTTGGTTGTTGTGTTAATTGAGTGACTTGGTTAATGAAGATGTTCGACAATGCTTGGGGTCCTTGGGAGATATTGGGAGCTTAGTTTGCATTTGGAGCTCGATAGTAGCATTGCCTGAGTTAGCTCAGTCAATGAGGGGTTTAGTTTCTTCTCAAGGACTCGACACATATCGGTGCTCAGTTAGTAAAGGAACTCAATTATGTCTGGTTTTCTCTAACACTCAGTCTGGTCTTGGTTCCTACGGTGCCTAAGTTGTCAGTGAGCCGACTTTTGGCATTTAATTTATGTATGAGTATTTAATTTGTGTTGTAGTCGACTTGTGGCTTGCATAATCATTTAATGTAAGGGTTTATTTTAATTTGTAATGGGCTAGGCCAACTTGTGGCTTAATTGGGTATAAGTAGGGGTATTTTGTGGAGTCTTAAGGCAAGGAGATGGTAAATCATCTAGCTTGGAGAAGGGGATGAAGTGTAGGAGTGAATTCTGAGAAGGGCTAGTAGTCGAGGCTTGGGAGACAAGGAGATTGGTTGGTGGGCTTGCAAGCACAAGTTGAGATCTTCCTTTGAGGTTTTCTACCAGAGTGTGGATCTAGAATAGTTAGGATTAGGATTGTGAGTTGAATCTTAAGGGATCTTGTAGAACTATTTTGTAATTGATTTTTGTATTTGGTCCTAACCTAAAAGGCCTTACAGTCAAGGACATTTCATGCAAACAATTATTTTATGAATAAATAATTGCTTTTGGTATTAGATTGTGTATTTTGTTGTTGTGTTTTCACTATGTGGTTATTTGTAGAGACCCAAATTACCTCCTGTAGGGGGTATCCTTGGATTCTTGTTGCATCAACTAGACTCACTACCATGTACCAAAAATGTGGACGCACTACTATAAACCCTTATTATCAGTAATCCTCATGAAAGAGAGCATCTCAAGAGGCATTTTATATATATCTATGACATGCAAAGGTACAAAATATTAGTATGGTGGCTCTCAAATGAACCAAGCTATGCAACCCTTGCAAGGTGCACCATCAAACGAGAGATTCAAAGATGAGAGCAAGAGTGCTAGCATCCAAGAATCAACATGCTAATGCAATGCAATGCAAGCTACACTAACATGAAATGCAAGATGCAAGCTAAGCTAATAAAATATGAAGAGTTATAAGCCTTCTTGCTTAAGCTATGTGAGTTATTCTTAAGCATAAAAGAAAGCTAAACTATATGCAAATAAGCCATAATGCAAGTGTAAGAATATAAAATTCAAGAATGAGAATGTTCCAAGTCTTCAAAATATCAAAAAGCACCTATAAATCCTACAACATAATGTCAGTACATAGTACAAGAGAGTGTGAGAATGAGGAGAGAGACCTCTCTTTTAAAGAAAAATGGACGGTTGAGATCAAAAGCCAAGAAAGGCTTAATCAAGGGTGGATGATGCATCTCAATTGATCCATGCATACAAGCATCTCACCTAATCAAGACAAATGGTGGAGTTCAAAAAGGTGAGAGATGTGTGGAGGCAAATGAAGATTCCACCAACCTTGCAAAGTATGCACCTCATGTGAGACAATTTTTTTTTTAAAAATATTTTTATAGGAACAATGCTTTATGTGTGCACACTTAGGATAGGTGGGAGGTGGAACTTTTTATTTAATTAAAAGGAAGCAAGTTCTTTTAATTAAATAAGAGACTTAGGATAAGGTGCTCAAACCGTAGGTTATACTTGAATAAATAGATTTTTTATGATTTGGTAAAAAATAAACAATTAATAAATTATACAAAATTGCTAGAAAGGGGGCTCATAGCCTGGATGACCATTTTTGGGTAATTGCAGCTACTTATACTTGCCAAAATGGCTTACAAAAGATTCTAGATCTTTACATAAGAGAAGGTTGACCTCATAACGGTTTGCATGCATCCCAATGCATGATCCTTACATTAAACTCACATCTCAAATTAAATGAATAAGTCAACTCTCATTAATAAACAATCACACACAAACTCAGTTAAAGAAGGAACCAAACATCAACAAACCAGTGAGTTCACTTGGCACTTGAAGGAACTTGACAATCACAGGAACTTAGCCAAAACATAAACTCAACCAATACTGCAGGAACTCGGCCAATACAATAGGAACTTGGCCAAAACAAAAACTCGACCAACATTGTAGGAAATCAACCAACACTACAAAATGAACAAAGATGAGCAAGATAACAAGGCAAATCAGGATGCTCCTACATCATAAAGGTTCACACAATGTACTAAAGCAACATACCCATGTAAACACGGTAAAGATTTAGAGTCTCATTAAAAAGCTCCTTGGATTGAATGTGCTAGCTCTTCCTTATTCTATGACGACTCTAAAAGAGAAAAAGAAACATATACCCATGCACAAGATGATGATATGTTAAAGCTATACAACCCAAAATCAATATCAATAGAGAGAGATAATATGGATTTTCAAATAGTTGCATTAAAAGAACTTGTTCTTAAAAATATTTTCAAACATGCATATAAGGTAGAAAGGAAATAAAAGAGTAGTATTAATATGGCAACACAAATACATAAAAAAACAAGCACCAAAAGACCAAACAACAACAATATATTACAAATTTATGGCTAAGATCATTGCACATTGTGATATAGGTATACAAGTGACATGTCATATGCTACAGAAATGTCACTAGTTAGTTATTTACAATTATTCATTCATGACTATAAATGTTGGGAGAAAAGCACCCCATCACATCAGAAGAAAATCATATGAAGATATATTGTAGTTGAAATACTAGGCTCCAAAATACAACAAAATATTAAGATGGAATTGTTAACATCAGTTGAATTTGCTAGACCCTTCCCATTTTCATCCAATTGTAAAGGGTTCAAGTGGAAAGATAGGAAACAAAAGGAAATTATCAATGTCTTTCCTCGATTCTATACCATACTAGATGAGGATTTTGAAAAATTCAAAACATTTTGTTAGAGTCAGATGCTTCTATACAAACATTTTTAAACCATTCTATGGATATTGGTCTAGCTAAAGATAAAAATGTTGCAAATTGGAAGCAAATGAATGTTCATAAATACTACATCTAGCATAATAAGTGCCTCAATCATACAGAGATTAACCATGCATGGGTCAATGACCTTAACAATGAGAATGGTATACGAACGATTCAAATGAACGGATATAAAAGTTGTGATCATAGATGGACCTTACTTCTAGTTGAAATCTAGATGTCCTTGAAATGCTTGGTAGATGTGACTTTGACAATATGAACACATGTGATAAATGTCTATACCTCTACATTAGTACAACACTGTAGATTATTTTATAAACTTAAACAGTACATGCCTACAAGATGGACAATTTGCATTTGAGTTGAATGATTCACCATACCTACTATCTCTGAAACAACAACTATCACTTAACATTATCAAAGAACATTATACTAATTGCTCCTATGAGAAACCTTGCACGCGATAATACAATGAACATCAGGTAGAAGAAATTGTTACCTAATACATTGCATTAAACACGCACTTTATATTTTAGCATAAAAAGATAAAGTTTGCTCATTTATGTTGCTCCGACAAGAATTTCCATGTAAGACATAAATGCTTGAACTATATGCATTTCCCTTAAGATTTTAATATGAGAAACACAACCACCAAAGCAGTAATCATTATTAGTTTTTCAAGAAGACATGAAACACATAAAATACCTCCCTTTTAATGTGATGAGATTCATATGATGAAAGTTTCTATTGAAAATAGATGCTAGATTGCATGAAGCTCTCACCCATAACCAAAACTTACATTTCAAAGAAACATCTTTATTCTTGTGGGCTACGTGGTACAACTACCATATGTTATGGACAAACCAATATATACATCATAATCAAATGCCATAATTCCTATGGGAATAATTCAATACAAACATTATTTTAGAAAAAATATTTCATCAGTAAGGTAACAATTAAGCACAAATTGACTTTCATCAAGTATATAAAACATGCATAATGAAGAACCAACATAAGAAGATTGAAAATTGCTAATCAAACACACTACGTGTTGAAGAACAAAATAAAGCCAACTAATCAATGCACCTATACTCTAGAAATGGTTTAGTGAAGGTCCATAGCAAACAAATGTTGCAAGTACTATTTTTTTTGTTGCTCTCTCTATTATAGTAAAAACACACATAAAACCAAACATTGATATTGATATATACCAACAACTACAAGAACTTCTATTATGCAAAGGATAACAAACAATGTTAGCAACAAACCCATGGACTCAAACATGGCTACAAACACTCAATGGGTTGATGACCTTAATAATGAGAATGGTATACAAACAATTCAAATGAATAGGCACATAAGTTGTGATCATAGATGGATCTTACTTTTGGTTGAAATCTAGATGTCCTTGAAATGCTTGGTTGATGTGACTTTGACAATATGAACTCATGTGATGAATGTTCTATACCTCTAAATTAGTACAAGACTGCAAATTATTCCATAAACTAAAACAACACATGCCTACAAGATGGACAATCCGCATTTGAGTTTAATGATTCACCATACCTAATATCTCCTAAACAACAACTACCACTTAACATTGCCAAAGAATATTATACTAATTGCTCCTATGAGAAACCTTGCATGTGATAATACGAGGAACATCAAGTACAGGAAATTGTTACCTAATACATTGTATCAAAGACACACTTTATATTTCAGTATTAAAAAAAAAGTTCACTCATTTATGTTGTGTCTACAAGAATTGTCATGTTAGACATACATGCTTGAACTATATTCATTGCCCTTGAGATTTTAATACGAGAAACACAACCACCAAAGGGACAATCACTATTAGTTTTTCAAGAATACATAAAACACATAAAATACCTCCCCAGTGATGAGATGAGATTCATATTATGAAAGTTGCTATTGGAAATGGATGCTAGATTGTGTGAAGCTTTCCCCCATAAGCAAAAATTACATTTCAAAGAAACATCTTTATTCTTGTGGGCAACGTGGTACAACTACCACGTGTTATGGACAAACCATTATATGCATCACAATCAAATGTCAAATTCCTATGGGAATGATTCAATACAATCGTTATATTAGAAACAATATTTCATCAATAAGGTGACACTTAGACACAAATTGACTATCATCAAATATATAAAACATACGTAACGAAGAACCAACATAAGAAGATTGGAAATTGCTAGTGAACCACACAAACAAATCACTGTGTGTTGAAGAACAAAATAAAACCAACTAATCAATACACCTATACTCTAGAAATGATTTAGTGAAGGTATGCAACAAACAAATGTTGCAAGTACTAAATTTGTCTATTGCTGTAAAAACACACATAAAGCCAAACATTGACATTGATATTTACCAACAATTGCAAGAACTTCTATTATGCAAAGGATAAAAAACAATGTTAACAACAAACCCATGGTCCCAAACATGGCTACAAATAATTCATAGGTCGATGACCTTAATAATGAGAATGGTATACAAACAATTCAAATGAACATACACATAAGGTGCGATAATAGATGGACCTTACTTCTAGTTGAAATCTAGATGTCCTTGAAATGCTTGTTAAATGTGACTTTGACAATATGAAAACATGTGATGAATGTTCTATACCTCTACATTAGTACAACATTGCAGATTATTCCATAGACTAAAAGAATACATGCCTATAGATGGACAATCTGCATTTGAGTTGAATGATTTGCTATACCTACTATCTCCTAAACAAGAACTACCACTTAACATTGTCAAGAAATATTATACTAATTGCTCCTATGAGAAACCTTGCACGTTATAATACAAGAGACATTAGGCACAAGAAATTGTTACCAAATACATTGTACTAAACATACACTTTATATTTTAGGATAAAAAGAAAAAGTTTGCTCATTTACGTTGCTCCTACAAGAATTGTCATGTTAGACATACATGCTTTAAATATATGCATTGCCTGTAAGGTTTTAATATGAGAAACACAACCACCAAAGGGAGAATCACTTTTAGTTTTTCAAGAGATATGAAACACATAAAATACCTCGTTGTTGATGATATGAGATTCATATGATGAAACTTTCCATTGAAAATAAAAGCTAGACTGTGTAAAGCTTTCGCCCATAAGCAAAACTTACATTTCAAAGAAATGTCTATATTCTTGTGGGTGACATGGTACAACTACCACATGTTATGGACAAACCAATATATGCATCACAATCAAATGCCAAATCCCTATGGGAATAATTCAATACAATTATTATATTAGAAACAATATTTCATTGGTAAGGTGACACTTAGGCACAAATTGACTTTCATCAAATACATAAAACATGCATAATGAAGAACCAACATAAGTAGATTGGAAATTGCTAATGAACCGCACAAACAAATCACTATGTGTTGAAGAACAAAATAAAACCAACTAATCAATGCACCTATATTATAGAAATGATTTAGTGTAAGTCAATAGCAAACAAATGTTGCAAATACTGAATTTGTCTATTACTCTCTCTATTACAGTAAAAATACACATAAAGCCAAATATTGATATTGATATTTACCAATAGCTACAAGAACTTCTATTATGCAAAGGATAAAAATAATGTTAACAAAAAACCCATTGGCTCATACATGGATACAAATAAGTCATGGGTCGATGACCTTAATAATGAGAATGCTATACAAACAATTCAAATGAACAGACACATAAGTTGCAATCATAGATGGACCTTACTTTTGGTTGAAATCTAGATGTCCTTGAAATGCTTGGTAGATGTGACTTTGACAATATGAACACATGTGACAAATATTCTATACTTGCACATTAGTGCAACACTGTAGATTATTCTATAAACTAAAACAGTACCTACAAGATGGACAATCTGCATTTGAGTTGAATGATTCACCATACCTATGTTGGCATTATATTATATTTGTCATTAGTGACAACACTTATTCGACTCTGAATGATTACTGAGCTCATCACTCAGTCTACAACGTATATCGAGCATTTAGTGGTTATCTTGTAGGTTCATCACTTAAGCAGTTCACATCGAGCATTCCTAAAGCTACTGAGTGAGTGTGTAGTCCAGCAGTTCACACTGAGCATTCCTGAAGCTACTAAGTGAGTGTGCAGTCCAACAGTATCTATTGAGCCTACAATGTTCATTGAACTTCATAGTGTCTACCGAGTCATCAGTTTGAGTGGTGGAAGCTAGTGTTTACCGAGTGATGGAAGTGTAGTGCTTATCGAGTGAAAGCAAGGTAAACAAAGGATTCAGTTTTTATCGAGTGACACTATATCTACCGAGTCTCCAATGGTTACCGAGTTCCAAGCTACGTTGTGTGATTAGTATGGACCGAGCTTCTACTTCTACCGAGTGCATGACAATGCCGAGTAATGCAGTGGATGCCAAGTATCAAAAGGTCACCAAGTCAGCTTGAAGAACCCGAGTTCTCTACTATTTGGCCAACTCAGTAATATTTTGTTTGCTTGTGTTTTGGCCAACCTTGCAATTGTAATTATTGGAATGATATATATGTAGTGTATTATATCATTTGCAATATGAGTGTATGTATGTATCAAGGAATGGACATGTAATGCTTTGAGAATAATAAATGTGAATCGGCAGCAAAGTAGAGTATTCAACAAGGTCTACAAGGAGCAATAAAGATTCATTAGTCACAAGAGGTGATCTGTACTTCAAGGATCTAATCAACAATCAAGTTGTAAGCAGATCCACTATTTCATCCTAAAAGGTGAATCAATTTTGTAAATCCTTTAACAGGGTAGACTTAACGGTCTCTATATAAATCTCCTAATAGAGTGCATACTTCGTTGTATGTTTGAAAATCCTCTAACAAGGTGGATCTAGCAGTCCAAATTGCTCTTAACCGGGCATATCATCATAAGTGATCAATGTAAGCCCTAACAAGCTAACTTCATACTACAGTAGAGAAGTTTTGTGGGTATCATCCCCACCCCAGTTTTACTTTTTATTTGGAAGGTTTCTAGGTCACCAAAATTTTGTGTTCATGTGTTATAAATGTTTATCTTTCTCATGCATACAGTAGATTAGATGAATGAATGATGAATGGATTAAGTACTGAATTGATTTAAAGTTTTTGAGGCTACTGGTTCACCCCTCCCCTCTCAATAACCTAGCTAGTCTTGATTATTTCCAACAATTGGTATCAAAGCATTGTGGTTCTCAGGATAAAGTTTGATAGCTTGAGCAAAGATCTAAAGGACAAATGGAGATATTCAGACTTAACAAAGCAATTGAAAATGAAAAGCTAGATCTGGAAATGGCCATAGTTCAACTCAAGGAAGCAAAGGAACACCTTTCACAATCCCTAAAAAGAAGAAAGTAACTTGCAAATCAGATGAATGATCTCGAGTATGTTGAAGAAAAGATTGAAGACCTTTTTCCCTCAAGCAGCTCAGATGAAGCAAACAATGCAATCAAAGAACTCCTAAAAAAGAATAGATCTCTGCAAAATGAAGTAAGAATGCTAAGAAGAGAACAAGAAATTCAGTCAGCAAGGTTATGTGAAATCTTGGAACAAAGAAACAAATTGGAAAATGAGACAAATGAAAGGATCAATGCAAATCAAAGTCTTATCAATCAACAATCCAATGCAAATGAAGAAATCATGAATCTGAGATCTGATAATGAAAGCCTAAGGATTGATTTAATCAGTGAAAGTTTGGAAAATGACCTAAATGTTGAAAAGGAAATCAATGAGAGAATGATGAAGTCTCAAGAAGATATGAATCAATTAAATCAATAAAATGAGCAGAATCTTCATAGACAAAAAGGTAAAGGTATAATGAAGAAGGTGAATCTTCCAAACAAGGTGCTCAAAGGAATAAAAAACCTACTTGCAATCACTGTGGTAAGTTAGGTCATACATCAAACAAATATTGGAGTAATGGAAAAGCAAAATTCAATGGAAAATGCTACAACTACAATCAGCATGGTCACAAAGCTAATGAATACAAAGAAAAACCAAAATTTGAAGGCAAATGTCACAAATGCAACAAGCATGGTCACAAGGCAGTCCAATGCAGATCAAAATCATTCAATCCAGCTGAACAACTTGTTAAGGCAATATTTGGATGGGATTACAATACCTGGTGCAGATGTCATTATTGTGGAGAATATGGACACATTGGCAAAGATTGCTTAAGTCATCACTTGAGAAAAAGAGATACAACAGTAAGATGTTATACATGCACTGAACTCGGTCATATAGCCAAGAGTTGCATGAATATAGGAAGAATTGAAGATGAAAAGAAAGCTAAAGCTGATAACATTCGGAAATAGATGAGACAATAGTGGATTCCTAAATCTATCAAGTAGAATAGTTCAAATGATGGCCACGTCACTCAAGAAGTGGGTGACTCCACCATTTCCAATTAGATTCATGAAGGAGGATCTGGAACTGTATCATCAAGCTATATTTAGAGCAGTTCCAAATGAAAGAAAGCAAAAGATCCAATCAATATTTCAAATACAAAGGGTCACAAGAAATCATGTCATATCTAGCAAGGTCAATCACAGACTCAACCAAACTAGATCGAGAGTAACAAAAGTTTTGTTTGATCACCGAGTCTCAAGTTTCTACCGAGCAAGTGAGTGGATGACAACCTGTCAAGCACTATGTTATCACATCAACTTTCGTACCAAGCATTAATGGCAAAATCTTCATCAAAAAGGCAAAATTCGATTTCATTTCTTACTGCGTTTTCAAAATTCTTAGAGCTAAGCAATTTCAGGTGCATTTAGGCTATTTCAAGCAATTTTAGAGTGAAGGATTTGTTCGAAAAATTTCTATCTTTTATCGAGCATCAATGGCATCTGGGAATAACAGCAGCAACAAGGCAAAAAGAGGTTCAGAAATGCTAGTTAAGGGTGTGGAGTGGAAAGCGCCAAATTTCAAGCTAGTTCCAGCAATTGCAGAGTCACTCGACCCTAATGGAGCTCAATCACAAATTCCACCAAAGGTACTCTTTATCAATGATATCGTACACATTTCAAATGTTTTGTTAAAGAGATTGGAAACCTAGAGATGGACAATGCCCTAGGAGAAATGTGTGTTGATGGCTCTTTGAAACCTGAGCATAAGCATCTAGAGACCAAAGGATTAACCCATATCTCGCATATGCCGAGGAATTTTTAGATTAAGTGGATTAGGTACATCCTCAATCATGTGCACAATGGTCAACTATGGTTAGAGCAGCCAATATTAATCACCAAGAAGATGATTCATAAGATTACTGGTCTCCCCATGCTAAGTAAAGCAAAAACTACCAAAACCCTAAGTCGAGACGAACTTCAGAAGAAAACCCTAGTTGAATGGGACAGTAGAGGTTTGAAGGTTAGCACTATTTCTAACGTTGAATTAAGGTTTGGCATTCACGTCATTGCTCACAAGATTTATAGCTCTAGTCGTTTGAATAGTGTGCCCTGTGAGGCCGTGGATTTGGCATTCAAGGTTGTGAAGAAAAATCTGGGATTTGATCTGTCAGAATTATTGTTAATATAACTGAATAAGAATATGGACATCATTAGCACTTCAAAGAACAACCCTTGCAAATTTGGTTCTTTGTTGACATGTCTTTTCTTCTATGTACACAAATTCTTTCCATACAAAGGATCTGTTGTGTGGAGAAAAGATATTCCTATTCTATATCAGATAAATGAGTTTGTAGCAGAAATGGGTGTAAACTTTGATATCATCATGGATAATTATTTTGACGATTTCAAGGAAAGGATGGATAACAGGTTTCAAATTCCACCAAAATTGGTTGAAGACTACAAAGATGATGTATGCTTTATGGTTGATTGTGATAGAGTACACATTCAGGCAGTTAGGCCCCGAGTTGCATGGGTGAAACCTCTTCCTTATGAGGTCAATATTGATGAAACCAGGGGATATTATTGAAGCACTAGTGAATGAGCTAGTAGATCCAAAGCAACCAAATTTTGGAACTTATGATGAGGCAAAGGCCAAAATTGAGCTTGAAATCAAACTTCCTCAAGCAATTAATAAAGGCAAAAGAAAGGTTGCCAAGTTAAAAACTGCTACTGAGCCCTTAATGATTATCAAGGGATAAGGTGAAGACGAAGAAGAGGAGTAGGAATCATAGGAGGATGAATCTGAGAAAGAGGCAGAGCCAGTCAAAAAGAAGGGCAAGGTAATCATTACCAAGCCACCCAAAGCCTCCACAGCTGTGTTTACCAGAAGATCAAAGAAGAAAGGAGGTACTAAAGTTGTATTCAGTAAGCCCCCTCTCACCTTCCAAGAAAGATTGAAACAAATGGAAGAAGGTGCAAGCATCTCAAACTTCAAGGCTTTAAAATATGAAACCAGAACAGATGTTGAGAAAATGCAAATTGAGGAGCTAGTACTCTCTAAGATGGGAAAATGGAAATATTTCCCTGATCAAATCGCCTCTCAAATTTCTAATGAGTTACTAGCAAGATTACAACCTAGATGGAAATTAGCTATGCAAACTACAAAATATATATATGAACAATCTTTGAGACAGTTGCTACCGAGCCTTGCCAATGCAGAGGTAAAGGAAACAATGAAGAAGAATGAAGACAAGATGATAATCAAGTTTCATACTTGTTTAATTTTGATAAAAGATATTGAGCGTGTAGTTAAGGATGCTACAAAAATGTGGAAGAACATCTATCATTTGCATAAGCCAAGTAATGATCCTGTAGAAATCAAAGATGATGATGATGATAGTGACAATGATGAAGAAGATAATGCTCCATGTGTCACTTTTAATGTTAAGGACTATCAGACACTAAAGGATGATGATGAAGTTGAAGAAGAAGACAATGATGAAGAAGATCCACTAAAAATTGCAGCAGAAGTTATTGCATCCCTTCCTCACTCTCCACCAAAGACTGTTACATCTACTATGGAGACAACTTCTGCAAGTGAGACTGTGAGCACAATTGCCACATCAATAGCTCAATCATCACCTGTCACCTCCCAGCTACAAGTATCTTCAATGAAAGTGTCAAGCACTTCATCTACCGAGCTATAGCCCTCTTCATCAGCTCCTGAGTCATCTATTGCAAAATGTACAATAAGTTTGCTAGTTTGTTCTACAGTTTTGTCATCCATAGCTTCACCTGTACCACTTTTTGTTCCACTTGGTACTTTAGTTGTAAATATTCCAGTTGGTACATTACCTATCGATACTTCATTTTTGGGAAGCACATCAATTTTGGATACAGTTAGCACCTCTCTCAGTTTTCCTCAAGTTGGATCAATACAATTTTTTTCTGCTAGTCCAACTTCATCAACTATTGTTTCTATTTCTAAATCCAAGGAAGTAAGCACTGAATTAAAACCAAAGACTCCACTAAAACTTCTGCTTACTGGCAAGGCAATTGAAGATGATATAGACTTGGACAAGGAAATTATTATACCTAAGATAGATTTGGATACTGCCACAGTTGATGAAATGAGACTGGTCAGTCAGCTTTTAGAGCAAAGAGCAAGGCAGAAACAACTTAGAGATGAGAGAGATAGAGAATTCACTATAATTGAAAGTGCTAAAAGTATAATTACTAAGGCAATAGGTGTTGATGTGGACTCATCTCAACACATTTTGTTACAATTAAAAGAGGCAATACATTGTTTCAATGAGGACACTTCTGGCCAAGAGAAGCTTATAGAAAAGACAGAAAAAGTTTGACAATAAAGTGCTTGAGCATATTGCTCAGCAAATAGCCTTTAAGCAGACAAAACTTTCTACAATTTTGGCTAATCTTGAAAATTCTTTTACAAATGTAACATCCCTTTTTGCCAAGCTATGTGATTTTATTGAGTACACAAAAGAAATAAAGGTAAAATTGAATAAAATTGATGAGGATCTGAAGGCCCGTGCTCAAAATTTGTAGCTTGACCCCAGTTCAAGCTTCGCACATCACATAAAGATCAAATTCCTATTAGACATGCAGGCAGAACTCTTGAGAGAGGAATCAAGAATCCGGTCTACATTAATAGACATCCATAACATGATCCTTCCTATCATGGACACAATGTAGAAGCACATTGCTTATTCAAAAATATTGATCCATGATAACAATTTTTCAGTTGCAGATCATATGATAGAACTATCAGCAGAAGTCCAAGTTGCACTTCATATCTTCAAAATTTTGCAAGAGAATTGGGATAAGACATTAGCTTTTATTCTTAAGGTACATTCTGAGTTTCTCTCACATTTTGGTGTCTTTGTATAAGTATGATTACCTTTGACATTATTGTCAAAAAAGGGGGAGATTATTGTGAGTAAGAGATAGTAAAAGTCAAAGAGGAGTAAGAGACTATGGAGAAAATAAGGGAGAATATAATAGATTGATATATGTACAATGATAAGCTATGTATATACCATGCCATATGTATGGGGGAGATATGTAAAGACATGTAAGAAATGTATATACAACAGGTTTACAAAGATCAATTTTGAAAAATCAAATCCAGTATGTCAGTGCACACAATGTTTGGCTCATAAGTGTTTTTTCTTTTTGGTCAATAATGCCAAAGGGGGAGATTGTTGGCATTATATTGTATTTTTCATTAGTGACAACACTTATTCGACTCTGAATGATTACTGGGCTCATCACTCAACCTACAGTGTATATCGAGCATTCAATGGTTATCTTGTAGGTTCATCACTTAAGCAGTTCACACTGAGCATTCCTGAAGCTACTGAGTGAGTGTGCAGTCCAGCAATTCACACCGAGCATTCTTGAAGCTACTGAGTGAGTGTGCAGTCCAGCAGTATCTATCGAGCCTACAGTGTTCACCAAGCTTCACAGTGTCTACCGAGTCATCAGTTTGAGTGATGGAAGCTAGTGTTTACCGAGTGATGGAAGTGTAGTGTTTATTGAGTGGAAGCAAGGTAAATGAAGGATTTAGTTTTTACCAAGTGACACTATATCTATCGAGTCTCCAATGGTTACCGAGTTCCAAGCTACGTTATGTGATTAGTATGGATCGAGCTTCTACTTCTACCAAGTGCATGACGATGCCGAGTAATGTAGTGGATGCCGAGTATCAAAAGGTCACCAAGTCAGCTTGAAGAACCCGAGTTCTCTACTATTTGGCCGACTCAGTAATATTTTGTTTGCTTGTGTTTTGACTGATCTTGCAATTGTAATTATTGGAATGATGTATATATGTAGTGTATTATATAATTCACAATATGAGTGTATGTATGTATCAAGGAATGGGCATGTAATGCTTTGAGAAGAATAAATGTGAATCAACAGCAGAGCAAAGTATTCAACAAGGTCTACAAGGAGCAGTAAAGATTCATCAGTCACAAGAGGTGATCTGTACTTCAAGGATGTAATTAGTAATCAAGTTGTAATTAGATCCACTGTTTCATCCTAACAGGTGAATCAGTTTTGTAAATCCTTTAACAGGGTAGACTTAACAGTCTCTGTATAAATCTCCTAATAGAGTGCATACTTCATTGTATGTTTGAAAATCCTCTAACAAGGTGGATCTAGCAGTCCAAATTGCTCTTAACTGGGTAGATCATCATAAGTGATCAATGTAATCCATAATAGGCTAACTTCATACTGTAGTAGCGAAGTTTTGTGGGTATCATCCCCACCCCAATTTTACTTTCTATTTGGAAGGTTTCTGGGTCACCAAAATTTTGTGTTCATGTGTTATAAATGTTTATCTTTCTCATGCATATAGTAGATTAGATGAATGAATGATGAATGGATTAAGTACTGAATTGATTTAAAGTTTTTGAGGTTACTGATTCACCCCTCCCCTCTCAGTAACCTAGCTAGTCTTGATTATTTCCAACAACCTACTATCTCCTAAACAACAACTACCACTTAATATTGTCAAAGAACATTATACTAATTGCTCCTATGAGAAACCTTGCACACAATAATACAAGGAACATCAGGTACAAAAAATTGTTACCTAATACATTGCATCAAATACACATTTTATACTTTAGCATAAAAAAAGTCCACTAATTTATGTTGCTCCTACAAGAATTGTCATGTTAGACATACATGCTTTAACTATATGCATTGTCCTTAAGATTTTAATATGAGAAACACAACCACCAAAGGGACAATCACTATTATTTTTTCAAGAAGACATGAAACACATAAAATACCTCCTTGTTGATGAAATGAGATTCATATGATGAAAGTTGCTATTGAAAATAGATGCTAGATTGCATGAAATGACGTGGTACAACTACCACATGTTGTGGACAAACCAATATATGCGTCACAATCAAATGCCAAATTCCTATGGAAATAATTCAATACAATCATTGTATTAGAAACTATATTCCATCAGTAAGGTGACACTTAGGCACAATTTGACTTTCATCAAATATATAAAACATGCATAATGAAGAACCAACATAAGAATATTGGAAATTGCTAATGAACCACACAAACAAATCACTATGCGTTAAAGAACAAAATAAAACCAACTAATCAATGCACCTACACTCTAGAAATGATTTAGTGAAGATCCATAGCAAACAAATGTTGCAAGTACTAAATTTTTCTGTTGCTCTCTCTATTATAGTAAAAACATGCATAAAGCCAAACATTGATATTGATATTTACCAACAACTGCAAGAACCTCTATTATGAAAATAATAAAAAACAATGTTGACAACAAACCCATGGACTCAAACATGGCTAGTCAATGGATCTCTTGGTGAAGCACTACATATTGTGTACATAATTGACACTAGATCCCTAGATTTACCACTCTATGTGGTTGTTAGATTTAACAATTACAATGGCCCATCTCAGAACTAAGATGACCCCAACAATATACTTATTAAACCATATCCCTTGGGAATCATGGACAGATACCACTATCCATGGCATGGATGATCACTATACAAATCCTAGGGACCAAGGCTCCCTAGAGAAACAATTAATATAGATAAATATAAAGACATGGATTAACTTTTACAACCATATCAAGAGTTAAAATAATGAACGACCTTTGTATACAACCAATATTCTCCTTTTTGCAATATTCGAGAATAAAAAAATCCATAAACAATTATTAGGAAAAAGGGAGAGTCATGACCGCAACAACCCTCGATAGATTGAGAAAAGGTACACATTAACCCCTTTCCCTACACAATACATTTTTCTCTTTGCACATTGCATGTAGTGTTGATTGTAATTTGTATAATATTATGTCAACTGCTTACTAATTCCTTTCCTTGCATTGCAAAGTTTCATGCTTTCTACATTTATTTACCTCTTACATATGATAATTCATACACTTCTTATAAAATATCACTAATTTACTGTTTCAATTTGTAAGAATTGTTAGGATTAACGAGACTTAAATAACAATTATATGCAAATATGACCAATATCAAAAAATAATAAATCACAAAGAAGAGAATACAAAAACACAAAGATTTAACATGGTTCACCCAATTCTTGGGCCGCGTCCACCAACAACAAGTCCAATATTCTTATTATTTAGTGATTACAACTTGATTAAAATTTGCAATCCCTTACAACTTAATACCATCACAAGAAGCTACAATCTCATCATACATAACGAAATCCCTAACCCTAAGCCATTTTATACAAACTTTTGCAACTTACAAAAAATTAGGGTTAGAATAAGTCGACCAATAGAAAAATATAACTCTTGGCGCCATTTACAATAGTAAATACATTTTTGGCTTTAGGGGCGTGGACACTAGGACCCCGCAAAGGGCACTGCCCTAGGAACCTTAGAGCTTCAACCCGCCTAGTAAAATATGGGGGGGAAGTGCATCGAATGAAGTGGGGAAAAATTAACGTCTGAGTCTGATTAGGCTCCACATCACAACAAGAATCAAATCAAAGATTGAACAAAAAAAGTCCAACCTCATGCAATACAAACACGACAAATCAATGACTTCGAAATTTCTAAAGTTGAACTTTACAAACAAAAAGAACTATGTGATGTTTACTATCAAGAATCAAATATATAATTTTTGAATCAAACTCCAGTACTATTGAATATTTTATTTTATTATTTTATTATGTTTCAATAATATTATATATAATCATTCCAAATAACTCACTTAAAAAACATTTTATTATATAGACAAGCCTCTTTAGTTTCACAAATTTCACCACATCATACTTAAATATAATCCCATATGATAATATACATGCATAATGAGTTACATCCCACCTCCTTCAGCGACAAGCTAGCGTAAGTAGAATTCTAACACAATCGTTAGTCCTGCGTTCCCCGTTTGAACCGCGTGCAATTAGGTCAGACCACACATATTTTGACCACGTTTTTGTACTGAACTTGCTGCGAGGGGTTCTGTGGAGGTTTATGCCGCTTTCTACAAGTATTTGCGACACATTCACGCAACTTAATTTTTTCTTCTTCTCACACAAAATTCTTTGCGATTTTTTTCCCTCTTTCACTATCAGTAGATTAAGAGTGCTTTGAAGTTGTAGACCATGTTGGCTCAGAAGAAAAATCTCAAGAGAAAAAACGAAAACCTTAAGTCCCTACCATCAAAAGTTCCAATGCTGCCCGTGGCAGAGGAGGTGCCTGATTTCCCCAGAGGTGAAACAGTGGTTATTTTTGCAACATTTAAACGTATTTTCTTTATGGGGGGTTCGCTTAATGTTATGTTTTCATGTGGCGATTTCGCAGGGGGTGCAAGTGTGCTGAGCCGGTCAGAGGTAGCTAAAGCGAGAGCTGAGGTCGATGCCCAGTTTGATACGGAGGAGCAGAAGCAGCCACTTTCGAAGAAGCGGAAAAAATCATCAAAACCATCATTGAATGCATATGAACGCGCGCGCGAGCCCCTGTTTCAAATTGGGATTACTGGAAAATTACCAAAATTCGTTAATTCTCTCCGTTATAAGGTATTGAAATCTCACCCTTACCATGTATATGCAAAGTCTATACCTAGTGAGATAGCCCACCCCATCGAACTTGGATATTAGATAAAATAAAAATCCAATTATTGAAGGAATTAACCAGCAAAATTTCGATGCTCTCATTTCTGCATTCCTAGCGGGAGGAGGTACTGAGTGAGCTCCAAGGCACATCTTTTCAAAAGTAAATTAAACAGTGGACACATGCATGCAACCACTTAAAAGAAACTTAAGCTGCATTAAACAAATTGCTGAGGAGAGAGTTGCAGCAGAATAAAAATAAACACTTCATAGCATGAATATAGACAATGATTTCGGAACGAAACAAGTAACACTGCATGTAGAGTGGGCAATTGTATAGTTGGCTCTTCCTGCAGCTTTCTTATTTATTAACACCATTGCATAATTGCTTTTATGTTCCCAAATAAAAAAATCGTCAATATACTGCAATAGAGTATTTCAAATACTTGAGAGTCCTTTAATTGATATCTTAGTTTCAAAAACAGAAAACTTGAAGTTCTGGACAGAGGTATCTGAACTTAAAAGATGTCTGTTAAATTTCTGTAACAGAGAATGTTTCACAATCTAAAACTAATTTAATGTCTGAAATTTAGAAATCGTTTTACAGCTGAAAAAAATATTAGCACTGCTAGAGCTAAAACTCAATCACCTGAAGATCTAAAATCTGTAACTAGTGAAAAAATGAGATCCGTCTATCGTATTCATTAATTTTATTTTTAACTGGAGAAGATTGTAGAACTTGATACAAATGGAAAATATTTCAGACTTTCATTAAAAATATAACTTCCCAGAGAATTTATGGATGACAATTCACATATATCCAATGCAGTGTGGTTCCTGCTTTTGGGATTTGTGCACAACTGATGCAGCCAAGGATAGGGAGCTTAATTTTGGGCGACATTCTCCTTGTAGAAAACCCACACGACTCCACAAACTTATAACCCTACCGAAATTAGATTCAGCTCATGGGATAAGGCACTCATTCCAGTTAGATTTCAATACACAGTGACATAGCTTAAACAGATTCAATTCAAACAAACAATGACATTATTAAACCATTTTCAATACCCAATCCAGCAGCTCTAAACCAAATTTGGTTTTAACACAATCATATGATGATTTATAATCCACTCTTAAAATCTGTAATTTAACATCAAATTACTGATTCAAATCTGAAATAAAAATCAGAGCACGTGCACACACACACACACACACACACACACACACAAATACATTTGATGATATTTTAAGCGTGTTAAAAATATATATATATATTTTTTTGATAAGTGATATTTTATTTCTTCATAAAAGAGTTTTTACATATTCAATAGAGAAGGCCTTTAAGCCTTGATTTACCCTTTCCACCCATACATTACAGCATACAAAAACTGACAAACTTCCCTTCAACCATGGACACATACACTGAATCGAAGTACACATCAAAACAAATAAGCCCTACTAATGAAAATTGGGGTCCGACACGAGATCACATAGGGACTTACACATGGTGACCTTAACGGCTCAGCATTTTCTATTTGGTTTCATTGACCATCACACCACCCACTGTGTCAACCTTGCTCTCCTTTCTGCCTAAAATTGGCGGTGGCACTGCTTTTGGGATCTCCCCTTCATCTCTTTCCTTGACTTTGCTTGGTGTCGCTTTCCGCTTCCTTCCTCGCTCTTCCGCCATCCTCCATTGGTCTTCCTACCACTGGGCCATGAAATGCAGCAGCTCCATCCACGTAATCTTTGTCTTGCCAACTCTCTTCCAGACCAGTGTCGCAAAGCTGAAGATAATGAACGGTTGCACCCCATCTGTCGACCCTTCAAGGCGCTTCCAAAGGCCCTCCGTTGTGCGAAAGCCAACCCCAACATCCGCCAAGTCCAACCACCATTGGTACCCCAAATGCCAGTTAGGGTCTACACATAATTCAATCATCCTTGCTGCCTCTTCTTTGTCTTGTGCTAAAAGAAAAACCCAAGCATAGTGCAGGGACGAAATGTCAACATTCATCCTTGGATGAAAGTCCTCTCCAATGAACTCATTCCCAAATAGTTGGCAAAGAATTTTGAGAAAGTACCCATCGACACGAAACACTTGAGCCAACCGCCTATTATGATAATAAATAAGCTTCTACTATTAGTTAATTGTTATCTATTTGTAATCTATTGTAAATATTAAAATGTTTCTAATATTAGTTAGTTTGTAGTTATCTGTTAGCTTTCTTTAGCTTTCTTTTAGCTAGAATAGAATGTTTCTATTCTTTATGATTGTTTCCTAAGGAAATATCATTTTATTCTGTTGTATATATAGACCTGTCGGTCTCTGTTAATAACAAACAAGTATTTCACCAATTACTTCGTAATATGCATATATACACTAACCTGGGGGACAGGGGGACTGGGGAACAAAGGGGGACAAGTTTCCGGAACGAGGGGACAAAGGGGCCTTAATTTGGGGATGGTAGGGGGATGGCGACAAGGGACCAAAGGGGGTTGTATATACTATACATTTGGTACTTAAAATGCTAGTTATGAAAATATGTATTGCAATATAAGATATAAAGATGTAAAACAACAAATACTTGAACATTGCATTGAATTGGAACATCGAACATTGAATCTGGGATGTCCCCCATCCTCAACGGAGGTGGTGGAATCTGGTGGTGCCACCAGGGACGGGGAACGAAGTCCCCAAGTTCCCATCCTCGATGCATGGGGCACAAAGGGTGGAGACGTGTCCCCATGTTACTATGGTAATATGGTATCAGAGCCACTTCTTTAAATTTTCTCGAAAATCATAATTTGTTTTTTGAAATTATCAGACCCTATTTTCAAAATAATTTTTTTGAAATATTTGCTTTGAACTAGGGTTTGCCTGAGAATATTGACCATCAACATTCACATTTTTTTTTGGACGTTTTTGAAAAAAACGTAATTGTTTTTTGGGCATTTTGGTCCATTTTATTTGTACATCTAGGGTTGGGAGTGATGCCAAGGATTTCTTAAAACCCTTTGTAACAGATTCGCGCCTAGAAACTGTGTTTTTTGCTGCAGATTCACCATTGATTTCAAGCTTATTTCAGCCTAGGACATTTTTGTTCAAAACCTTGATTTTTGGGCTCGAATTTTTTCCTGATCATAGATTCTTTGTGGGTTTTTCGAGAGCTCAGTTGGGTTGTTGTCAGATTTTTTTGGGTGCCTCAATTTTTGAGCTAGCGGATTCAGAAATTGACAACATATTCTTTTTGATTTTTTCGAGCTCTCTTCTGAGTACCCCTTCAATTTTTTTGTGTCTTCCATTTTTTCCTCAAAGTACGTGCCTTCAACAAATTTTCATTGAAAAATGTGCTATGGTATCTCTGACTAATAATTTGCTTGAGAGTAATTCAAAATTCAATGGTCGGAATTACGACACTTGGAAGCAACAGATAATAACAATTTTTGAATATCGGAATACTGATCAGATTGCACTGGGTGTTACACAACGTTCGACACTCATTAGGATACATGGGATCTGAATAATCGAGAGGCGGTGATGCTTCTCAAATTATCTATAGCTAAGGATCAACTCTCTCAGATTCCATTTGGCAAGACAGCTGCCGAGATATGGGCACATCTCAAGAATCTTCATGGGACTTTTGACAAAAGCAGAGCTTTCTTTATGATGAACACTCTGTTTTTCTATTATCATGGATAAGCGAGCATCGCTCCAGGCTCACCTGAATAGGATTCAGGAAATCTGTGATCAGTTGCCTGCCATTGGTTGCAAGATGGTGGAAGAGGACAATGTGGTTATCACTCTCTAGAGTTTACCCAAGTTCTACAAGCATTTTATCGAGACTCAATTACGTCTTCTGCTGTTGATCTCAAGTTCACAGATCTTTGTACACTTCTGCTTCAGTAAGATCTGTGGAAACAACAATTTGGTAGCAGTTCCAACTCCACCTCCACAGAGCAAACCTTTGCTGCTAAATCCTTTCAGTAGGATAAAGGCAAGTTTCAACAGTCTTCTTAATAGAAGTCCTCTGTTCCAGCTTCGGAAGGCTCCCGAAAGAAGAACATTTAATGCAACTATTGCCGCAAGTTTGGTCACATGAAGGTTGAATGTCGAAAACGTTTAGCTCCCCAATCTAAGCAATCATGTTTGCAGCCCAAAGCGGATAGTGCAGAGTACACTGAACGGACAAAATTTGCATTTTATGCCTTCATGGCTAAAAGACCTGCAGATCATGTGAAGTTGTCTTCTTGGTACATTGATTAAGGTGCCTCTTGTCATTTCTCTCACTGCAGAGATTGGTTCACTGACTACCAACTTTATTCAGATTCTGTTATTTTTGGTGGCGGAGAAGAGTATACCGTTTTTGGCAAAGGCAACATTTAGATTCAATCTGCTGGGAGGAATATCATTTTCCTTGATGTGTAACTACGTTCTTGGGATGGAACTAAATCTATTCTCAATCAATCAATTGGTGCAACATTATCCACAGTTGAATGTCACCTTTAGTTCATATCAGTGTACCATCATTGATAGGGTGACTCAGTCTATTGTTGCAGTGGGTCTTGAGGATCATGGTCTTTTCGGACTTACTGATTTTGACGATTCTTGGTACTTAGCAATGGCTATTCGGTGGTCTTCTGTTAGCACACTTTGGCATCATCGGTATGGGCACTTAAATGTGTATTATCTCTCTCAGCTTGCTTGGGAAGAGCTTGTCCTCAGTTTGCTAGAGATTTAGACTCAACAACTTGGAGTTTGTGATGCATGCCATGCTGGGAAGCAACATTGCACACCTTTCACCAGTGGTGATTCATGGCGAGCTTCTTAGGTACTTCAGCTTGGTCATGCCGGTATTTGTGGCTCTATGGCCACTCCTTTTGTTCTTGGGTCCAGGTATTTTCTGTTTTTTGTTGATGATTTCAGTAGAAAAATTTGAGTATATTTTCTTAAAAAGAAATTAGATGCATTTCTTGTATTTTAGAAGTTCAAACCTTTAGTTGAAAAAGAGTTTGGGAAATCTATTATTATTCTTAGATTAGACAATGGGGGGGGATTTTGTTCTAATGAATTCTCTAGCTTCTTGGATACTCATGGCATCAATTGCCAGTTAACTAATCCCCACACACAACAACATAACAGTGTAGTTGAACATTGGAACGGAACAATCACTGACATGGCTCGGTCCATGCTCGAACACAAACATGTTCCGAAGAAGTTTTGGGCAGTAGCAATTAACACTGTAGTTTATCTTTTGAACCGGTCACCCACAGTAGCGGTCACAGGTAAGACTTCGAAAGAGGCCTAGTCAGGTTACAAGCCCATAATTGGTCCATTGAGAGTTTTTGGCTCCCTTGCTTTCGTTTGGATCCCTGATGTGTCACGCACCAAGTTGGATGCCAAGAGTTAGAAACTCATGCTTGTTAGACATAGTAGTCTTCACAAAGCCTGTTGCTTGATTGACAATGAGACATCTCGTCTCCTGTACAGTTGTGATGTAGTCTTTGATGAGCAGCGAGGACCATTCATGCTTGTTTCTTCCGTTCCTGATCCAGTAGACCAGCCTATGAAGGCTCATGATTTGGGTGTTAGACTTCTATTAGGTCCACTTGATGGGAGGGCTCTAGTAGCTCCTGTAACTCCAGTTATACTAGTGATCCGTGTACAAACACCTATAGCTTCTCCTGCAAAATCACCTAGATTTGTAGATGCTTCACTTGAGTTAGATCCAGATTATAGATGAGGAACCTGATCATAGAACATCTCCTGATACTGATGTTGGTCATTCTCCTCTTAGGCCTAAGTGGTGGACTAAGACACTTGCCGATCTTCGTGATGATGAGCTCATTGATGGGAGAACTGCTTGGAAAAAGAGCAAACATATAGAGTTTGATAAGTATGCTCTCATGGCCAACATTCACAGTGTGTTTGAACCTCAAACATTTTTTGAGGCTAAAGGAATTCCAGAGTGGGAATAGGCCATGACATCTGAACACCAGAGCCCGCTGAAGAATAACACTAGGGTCTTTTCTAATCTTTCACTAGGAAAGAAACCCATTGGTTGCAAATGGGTTTACAAGTTCAAATACAAATCTGATGGTACTTTGGATAAGTAGAAAGCGCGTTTAGTTGCAAAGGGCTTTTCTCAGTGTTAGGGTATTTATTATGAGGAGACTTTTGCCCCTACTGCAAAGATGAGCACAATTAGATTAGTCCTAGCCATGGCAACACAGTTTGGCTGGAAGGTCCATTAGATGGATGTTAAGAGTGCTTTTCTGAATGGAGATCTCCAGGAAGAGGTGTACATGATGCAGCCTTCTGGTTTCAAGATTGCCGGTAAAAGAACATCAGGTTCTTAGATTATTGAAAGCTCTCTATGGCTTAAACCAGGCTCCTCGAGTATGGTACATGAAAATTGATAAGTACCTCAGTGATCAAGGCTTCCAGAGGAGTTCTTCGAACTTAAATTTGTACATCAAGAGTACTGATAGTGACATCATTTTTCTAGTAATTCATTTGGATTATTTGATCAACATTGGAAGTTCGACATCATTGATCTAGGGAATCAAACAGAGTCTTTTGATATGACTAATCTTGGGCTTTGCACTATTGCCTAGGTGTTGAGGTTTGGCAACAATCTTTTGCTATATTCATCTCTCAGTCCAAATATGCTAGGGCTTTATTAGACAAATTTTGTATGCAGGATTGCAAGCCTGCATCTACACCCATGGAGAAAGATCTCAAGTTATTAGCCAAGTCTGATTCTCCTCTTGTTGATGATACTATGCAACTAGTAAGCAGCCTCATCTACCTCTTTGCTACTAGGCTTGATATCAGATTTGTAGTCAGCTACATATCATGTTTTATGAGAGCTCCTAAGGCTAATCATTGGACGGCAACAAAGTGTGTGCTTCGTTATGTAAAGGGCACTATAGATTTTGGACTTATTTACTCTCGAAGCACTAATCCTAGACATAGTGGGTTTACAGATTTAGATTGGGCAGGCTCTATTGACGATAAAAAGTCAACTTCTGGATATGTGTGTTCAGTTTGGGATTTGGTGCCGTCACATGGACTAGTAAGAAGCAACAGTTAGTTTCTCTCTCCTCTACAAAGGCCGAATACAAAGGGACAATCAAGGCAGGTTGTGAAGTTGTTTGGCTTTCGTCAGATGCTTGGGGATATGCAAATGTCACCAACAAGACATACCACTTTGTTTGTTGATAAGGAAGGCGTTATCAAATTAGCACGAAATCCAGTCTTCCATGAACTAACATACGACAACTGGTTGAAAACGGGACAATAGACTTGCAGTATGTTCCTACTATGGATTGGACTGCAAACATTCTCACAAAGCCTCTTGGTCCTGATAAGTTAAATTTAGAGGACAACATGGTGTTGTGGATAGATTAACTATTAAGGGAGGGTATTACAATAATAGATAAGCTTCTATTATTAGTAATTGGTTATCTGTTTGTAATCTATTGTAAATATTTTTCATATTAGTTAGTCTGTAGTTATTTGTTAGCTTTCTTTAGCTTTCTTTTAGCTAGAATAGAATGTTTCTATGCTTTACGATCATTTCCTAAGGAAATATCATTTTATTCTTTTGTATATATAGGCCTCTCGGTCTCTGTTAATAACAAGCAAATATTTTACCAATTACTTCGTAATACCGCCTTGGTGTAATTTCGTTGTGGAATCTTGGGCTTTGCTTTTTCTTTGACATCAATAGAAAAAAGTTAGCTTCCATTTTACCCTTTTCTTCTTCACCACTGTATGTCTTTTGACAATGACCAGAGCTCAGTGGGCCTGCCAAATATTCTGCCAAATCTACAAAGTTCTATCATTTTCCTTGCGTCACAAGGAATGAGACTATTTCATTATTGTAATCGCAGCTCACAATCCAAAATTTCCAGCATGTGCCCACATACACCTTCACCTGCATCTACAATGCTAATCTCTCCGCTTTACAATTGGAATGTCACTTCTGAGGAAGAGCTTGAGAATCATTAAAAAGACTATACTTTAAAGGGATGAAAGATTAATAAATCTGAAGTCTTCCACCATCTATGTGTGCTCTAACAAATCAACTCCAACGTTAGCCATCTTGTCCACTAAAGCATTCCCTTCCTGCCTAGTGTGGCTAACTTGATAATCCTCAAATCCCTCTAAAAGCCTTCAAATCCTTCTTACATATTTGTCCATGAACCAGGTCTCCATGTTACCCTTTATGATTCCACTAATCACAATCTGAGAATGTGTCAAAATATTTAAATTACTGAATTTTCAGCATCTTAAATTTCAAACTATTTCATCATTTTTTTCACTTGAAACCGAAGTTGCATAGACATGGAGTATAGATACAAATAGGATACGGTATCAGATATGGATACAGCCATTTTTTATGACTCCCAATGTGGATATGGTTGGATATGAAACTGATAAAAAACATGCACACATTTAACACACTTTTCTATTCTAAATAAACAAAGGATATTTTTACTCTTGCAAAAGCTATATAAACATATAAATTATAATTGCTACACACATTATTTGATTTGAAAATTTAAAATATGTAAAAATGACAGAGTTGCTTTAGAAGGTAACCTAAAAAGATGGCTCACTGAAATAAAACATTCTATTTGGTGCAGGTTTTGTTTATACACAAAAAATTGTATGATTGAAGTATTTTTAAATAAGTGTAAGAATATTTTCATCCAAGTTTTTAAAAATCAATTACACAGTTAGAAAATCAAGGATTTTTTGTCATGCTCGGTGTGTTCTTCTTTACTAACAAGTCACTGGGAACTCAAGTGACAAAATTAAGGATTAACCTGAAAAGAGGAAATTAAAGACCTAGCATTGATGTTTCTTTTGCAGGGATTGTTGCTGCATGTTGAAGCTTGAGTGTTGTTATGTTTTTGCAGTTTAAAAGCGAATTTTGTTAGGAGGATCCCTCTCAAAATTCCCCCAAGGTTGTTGCATGTAATGTTGTGGGAATGTGTTTGTGATTAAGTTTTATTTTATAGGAGTGGCAGATCAGCCAATGTGGTGTTGAAGGGCTGCATATAAGGTTGAGAGATTCAGAGTGTTGATTGGATGTGTTTAAAGTAGAGTAGTTAGATTCTCCTTTGCCTCTCCCCAGGTGTGCATATCACCGTATCGGTATTGGATATGGATACAATACAACATGGACATACATTGAAGATTGAATGTCATTATAGTTTTTGCAGTTCAAAAGGGAATTTTGTACGTAGCATCTCTCTCAAAATTTCCCAAGAATGTGTAGAATTGTTGTGAGAGAGATCAGCCAATATCGTTTTGAAAGGTTGCATATAAGGTTGAGAGATTTAGGGTGTTGATTAGATGTGTTCAAAGTAGAGTAGCCAGATACTCCTCTACAATATTTGATGTGTATCCATCATGCCTGCCTCTTTACAATGGTCTCAACAATTCATATTTACCACCCTTTCAAAGAGTCATAATCCCTCAACATTTATACTATTCAAAGAGTCACAACTCTTCACAATTGTCCATCTTTGAAAGAGTCACAACCCTTCAAAATTACAACCTTTTTTGAATGGCATAACCAATCATAGTCACAACTATATTGAAAAGTCACAACCCTTTATAAGTTTATAGTTACAACTTTTGAAGAGTCACAATGCTTTACCATTGCTGCGCTTTGAAAGAATCACTAATTTTTTTCACTTTCCATTCTGCTTCCCATCAATTCTCTTCCATCCTTCCTCCATATCTTTCAAAAGAATTCTCCCCCCTTTAATATCTTATGTTGAGGGAGTCATAAGTGTTCTAGGAGTCGCTGAGACTCGCCAAGACTTGCCAATTCCTGAGTAGTGTGACCCTTGGTGAGTTTGAGGTGTGTGGACTCAGACTTAACCGAGTCTTAGGTGAGACTCACGAAACTCGCTGAGTCTAAGGGAGTTTGGATGCTCAAACTTGGTGAAATTTGATATAATTTTCTTTTGTTTATGTCTCAAAATTTTAATGTATTTTGGGTTTACGATTCCAGATAACATGAAATGCAACATTGTTATAATTTATTTATATATTGTCAGGATGTTTGAGAGTGGTTTCAAATCTCTAGGGAGTTACAATGCAAATTCTAGGTTGTAGAAGTCATATAACTTTTCAGACTTAACCAAATTTCAATAATCACTAGGCTGACATCATATAACTCGATTTATCTCTCTCCCTATCATTCTTCCTTGATCACCTCTATCGACCTCTCCTTATCTCTATCTCTCCTCTTTCCTCCAAGATCTAGAACTCTCTCTCTTTGTTTCTCTCTCACCCTCAAACCCCCAGCAGGGGTGCCACCCCAACCTTGTTTTGGTGTTCCCCCAAACCCCCATCAAACTATAAGTCTAAGCAAGTAAAAGGTCGGTGATACATCACAATCATAAAATTCTACATAACACATATCCCTTGCTGCAAATCTTTGCATATTCGTAGGAAAAATTTATTATGGTTGCATCTAGAACCTACGTCATGCCTTTGTGTAGGAAATATTCTTGGTCCTGTCAGTAGTTGAGCCATAGACTTATAGTTTTTGTTTTGATATTTATTTGGGATATTTCCATGAGTTTTCTATTAGAATATTATAATGTTTCTTAAATGATCATCTTAGTTAGTCTTTAGTTAATTGAGTAGTTTCTATTTTTCGTCTTTAGTTCACGATTATTAATTTTAGAAACGTGTTCTTTTTAAATCTATATAAGGAGCTTCCATCTCCTTTGTTTAATACAACAACAGTGATTTACCATAACATGGTATTAGAGCAAGTCGATGAGATTTCATAAAATTTGGCAATTATTTGAGAAAAATTCAAGCCTCTTTTGATCTAGATTTTTTTTTTGATTTTTTAAAATAAAAATCATTAGAGATATTTTATAAAATTTGTGGTTTGTGTTCAAAGATTTTTGCTAAATCGCAAGCTTGTTTGAGGGTTTTGATTGTGCGATTTCTTGGTTTGGGCAAAAGTCACCAATATTTGAAAGTTGCATGTATTAGCATGTGCATTTTGTTATTTGCACTTGCATGCATTTGCATGTGCTGTTTTACCATGCGAAGTCTTATGTTTTACTGCATGATATTTTTTATGGATTTTCATAATTTTTTTCCTCAATTTTTTGTGGATTCTTTAATTTGCAAAGTTGTGTGGGATTCCTTTATGTGTTTATAATTGTTCCTTTAAAATTTATTTGTGGGTTTATAATTTTTTCTTATAAGCTAGGTTTTACCATTTTCCTCAAAAACAAAGCTTTGTGTTCTTTGTTTCGTATCTCAATTTATTTTTTGTTTTTTAATCGATTTTTCACCCAATTTTTTTTCTTGTTCTTCCAATTTTCTTCTAGAAAATCGTGGCTTTTTGCAATCTATTTTGGGCATCATGCTCCATTACAAAGTTTGGAGGGTTTGCTAATTTTTTCTCAAAATTGTGCGAGCTGTTCTTAGTGTTTGTTTTTGTCTTTAGGGAAGAGCAACTCCATTATCAAACATTAGGTTGGATCTTTTTGTGATAATTTTTGGTCAGATGTTTTGCTAAATCTGGGAGGGTTAGTGGCAGACTCATCTTAGTGGCAAAGTTAGTAACAGGCTCTTGTTTCTTTTTGCAAAGCTAAGACGAGGGCACCCTGCTTTGTTCTTTTTTGGATGGATTTTGGGTTCTTGGTCATTAACATTTTGCACATCCAAGGAGGGTCTTAACGGCAGAATGTTTTGAAGAATTTGTGAGCTGAAGACATCAATTAGATGATGAACATTAAGAGAGGGCATTAGAATATTATAATGCTTCTTTAATGGTTATCTTAGCTAGTCTTTAATTTATTGAGTATTTTCTATTTTCGTCCTTAGTTCACAATTGGTTCTCTTAGAAACATTGTCTCAATAAATCTATATGAGGAGCTTTAATCTCCTTTGTTTAATACAACTACGACAACATTTATTTACCATAACATTTTATATATATTTGAGAATATTTATATATCAAGTGTGATATTTCTTCAAATTACAATTTGTGTTTATAGTTTCTATACTTATGTTGTCAATGTAAACTTGTGTATGTGATCAAATTAGCCTCTATTTGATGATGTTATTTTGTTATTAAGGTTTATTGAATAAATGTTGAACGAATTAAATTTGAAATCCTAAAGAATCTCTACAGCTCTTGGGTTTTTCACACTTAAGTCTTCGAGTTTTTTAGCTGAGTCCTGAGTCCCGATCCAAGTACCCTTGCCAAGTCCAAGTCTTGTAATGAAGGTTAGAACTCTTCAATATGTATGGCTTGAGCTTTCATTAACTTGCAATTATATATATATATATATTTTCTATTTAATATAAAGCAATAATATAATTTTATTAGAGTTTTAGGACACTAGGTCCATAAAAAACTAAATATCGATATAACTATCCATCCCAAGAGTTTATATCAGTTTTACAAATTATTAGAGTTACAAACAAGAACTATATCATCACTATCTTTAAAACTTAAAGTACCATCCCTTGTTAGTGGTAGGTGGCAATCCCACCACAAGTTTATTGAAAATGCCAACTTCTAGATTTTCTTCAGTTGTGACATTTGGTACAATCCTTGGTCTACTAGGATAAATTGGATTCTCTGCAGTGTACTTAACAAATGGTAGAAGGGGGTGTGTAGTCCTTTTTGGTGGTTGTTCAGTGTGCAGTTGAGTTGTGTCCTGATTGTTCACAGTGGATTCTCATGCACCTATTGGGTTCTGTTTGTTGCCATCATGGGAAGTCTTCCACTTACGATTCCTCTTGAGTTGTTGAATGACTTCGATAAGGGTGATGTTGAAGTCATCCTGTTGTTTAAGAGTGGTATAGCCATAGGCAATCTTCATTTTGTTCACTTCCACTTTTCCTTCTTTCAACAATTCGATAAATTTGTGTTCTTTCAACTTCAAAATGTCAGTGACCTGTAAGGCAATGTTAGAAAATTTGAGTCTCCTCAGAGATTCAGTAAGATATTTAGCCTTCCTATTGAATATATCGTCATTCCTATATTTCCACATAATCCATAGCAATAAAGAAGAAAGAATGCACCTAAAGATATTACAAGCTTTATTGTTACTGTGAATACATCCATAAATCATAGTCTCAACTTGGAAATTATATTTTAGCATCAATGTTTCGGATCACACTACGTGATGCATCATCGGGATTAAAGAGTGCAGGATTTGAAGTAGCATCAACGTTTCGGATCACACTACGTGATCTTTTTTTTGCTACTTCAAATCCTGCACTCTTTCATCCTGATGGTGGTTCATGTAGTGTGATTCAGAACGTTGATGCTAAAAAATACACATGATTGAATCCAGAAGGGAACTTCATATTTTACAATGGATTGTGGAAATATGATATTATTGGTTGGAAATTACTGTCAAGATCAAGGCCAAATGTTCCCTAGACCTCTTTAGCAAAAATACAATCAAAGAACACATGCTTGATTGATTCACAACATTTATAGACTAAGCGTAAGTTAGGTTCACCATTGGGTTTCTCAAAGGGAAGTTATGCAGCAAGAGGTGCCAAAGGAAACATTGGATTTTGGGTTCTATTGGTTTGTGCTACAATTTCAGTATATGTTTACTCTAGGTTTGCTGCTCCATATTGAGGTTCCATTTGCTATTGAGATGATGAAAGATGTCTAGTTTGTGGGTAAGGAGGGAGTAGAGAGGGTATTGTCCTTGATCTTGTGCAAGGGGCAATAATCAGTACAAGAAAGAGCAGAGGAGCACGTGGAGGACATACAACAGGTTCTGGGGAGTTGAGGGCTGAGCAAGTATCTGTCAAGGTGGTGTATGTTCTCCATTGAGTGCAGGGGATATCAAATTTGGTAGAGAGGGCTTGCCAACTGATAAGAGACCCATTGATGATATACCCTTTCCAACCCATCTCTTAGCAGAGCATCCTCGGAGGAGGGCAGTGGTTTGGAGGAACAAGAGAGCTTCCACCAAATGGATCAAGCACCATAGATGTTATTATTCTGTTTAGTTAGACCATTGCTCATCACTAAATAATTGATTAATTTCCACACCTTATAAATGGTTTTGAAAACAATTGATCCCTCTAATACTGACTCCATTTGGAATGATTAACAAGTCATTCAATGAAATTCCCTTCCAGTCCCTTGCTTTAGATGTTACAATTCTCAATATTTTATTTCTGATAAATATTTGCTAGGGTTCATTACCTTGAGTAGCTTTGACCACCTATTAAGTAGCAAGTGGAATGCCTTGCAATCTCAAATGCTTCCAACCTATACATAGTTCTTTACTCCTTGCACATGATTCCCAATTCACTACATGAGATTTTTGCTTCCTCTACCATCAAATCACAAAAAGTCTCTGATTGATTTTTGAATGTAGTTGATTTTTCCATAGTCGATTAGCCAAGTCAATGAATAGTAGATTGAGTATGAATAAAAAATCTTTTGACAAACTTGTATGAAGAAAGAGCATTATCCAACCTTTCGTTGAACAAATTTTCCATGCCTAGGGCCTTGGAGGATTTGTTCTTGACTTGATAGTACCACAAATTAGGGGGTGGTGGCAGGGATAACCACTATTGAGAATCCACTGTCATTCAACAAAACCTTTATGAGATTCCTTAATACTTTCACCAATCTCTTTAGGAAGGGAATCCACTTCTGTGATGTCATCAGAGCGAGATTCCTTGTTATCTCCTATGAGGTCAAAAATAGGTTCTTCAGGGCTTGTAAGAGGTTTCTCAATTGGTTCTGAAGGTTGGGTGATGTTCCCAACCTTGTAACCTTGGATGGAGGAAATGAGGTGCTTGTTAGAGTCCACCTAAGAGGGATCGTTTATCTTGATTAGTTCAACCTTCTTATTAATCCTATCAAGGGCAATCTGCTGAGCATTTTGCACTCTGTGCTTAGGTTTTTGGGGGTTGAGGTTTAACCCAAAATCAATAGAGCCGGGTGGGGGAAGACTTTTCAATTGGTCTTGAATAGGGGGGCAGGGGTGGCATCGAACTAGGAGAGGTGAAGTGAATCTTGAGGGCATTTGCAGGGGAAGATGAAGTAATAGGGGTAGGGGTTTGATGGTTGTCGTCGGGGGGGGGGGGGACAATATCACCAATCAAATTCTTGCCATTAGGGCCAAAAAGATCAATGTTTTTCAATTTAGGCAGCACTGGGGGTCTCTTTTTCATAATTGGGCAATTAATCCTTTTGTGATCTTCCCTTCTACATAGATAGCATGCATTGAAGCCACCCATAAAGGTTAGGGGACAACAAATTGGATTGTCTTTAAGGCCGAACCATATATTCTTAGGGATATCCACACTAGGATAAATAGAAACCAAAACCCTTGCATCGGTGTTCGATATCAAAGTGTGAGCATTGTCAATTCTCAAAGCTTTCCCAATGGGTTCCAAAACACGTGGAAGAAGATTCCATAGAAATGGCTGAAGATTAATTATAGTAAGCCATCTAGGGCTCGATAGAGCAATAACCTCATTATTAAGCACATTCATAGACTAGGGGAGGGCACAAAATTCTCAACGACCCACTTTTAAGAATTGCTTATCAAAAACCGATTTTTTAGATTTAGGTTTAACAAAAAATATCAAAAAAACCCTTTTTGTAACATGTGACAATAAGTAAAATGATGATCATTTTTTGTTCCCAAACATTATGAACCTATTCATTGAGGTAGTTACGCGAGGGCAGATTAGAAATATCCACAACAACAAAAAAGATTGTAGAATCCCTAAGTTTGCATATCTCCTTCTCTATGGCTACAAACATTTCGGGGTTAGGTTTGATGATAATATTAGAGGATGATGACATCTTACCTCCACCTTTTGTAGCGAGTCACACTACATTCCTTTTTGCTTCACTCCTGATGAACATGGGGCCTTTCGGGATCTCATATCTTCCTTTGACAACCTGTTTGAATGACTTTCCAAACTTTTCCTTTTCCATTGGCAATGCTATATGTGGACGGTTTTGGCTTAGGGTTTGTAGGAATGCCTTTCTCCTTTCCATAGACTAAGTTTCTCGATCACATTTGTGAGGGAAGATGAACCTAAAGATGAAAGGGTACTTGGTGGTCTCCAATTGTTTATTGGGGACATCATACTTATTTGTTGTCGAAGAGGTGGCTCGCAGTAAATGCCTATTAGAATGACATCTTACTTGCAGAAAACCATTCTTTCCAACATGATTTCACTTTGGATTTGTATTATATTATATTTTGCTATTATTTATTTATATTTTAATAACAAATTATTTTTATTTTACTAAATCCTATTTCACAAAGAGGACTTTACAACATTCCAAATTATTTCTAGGAAATGCAATGAAAAGAACTATTGCTAATATTTGGCATCACATTCATATGAAGATGAGATGAATAGGAATGAGTGACCTCTATACTCGTTGATGATCATGGTTCTTTTTGAGGGTTGTTCAATCATATTGAATGATTTATATTTTTAGATTTTGAAGACAATGCAAAAGGGGTTGTAGAGTTAAGAACAAGAAAAAAAAGGGTTGCAAACCATTAGTGTTTTGCTTACAACAAAAGTTTGAAGGCATTTTGTATTGTAATGTTATAGTTTTTATTTCAAAAGTGCAATACAATATATTGTAATCTTGGAAGAATAAAGTTAAATGTGTAGATCTATGTTACACGGGGATACCTTTTTTTGTCCCCAGTCGATTTGTTTCTATCCCCAAAATGTTTTGGTGATAGCGAGACAAATAGAGGGTGTCCCCTAACCGTCCCCGATTTTTTGACTTTTGGGATGGTTAGCCTATTATACAAGTAATTGGTAAATTATTAGATGTATTAACAATGAGAAAAGACACTCGATAAATAAGTTTACATTATTTACAAAATCAACAAGTTTCTAAAAAGAAACTGCAGATAAGATCAAAGATGATCTTATCACCGATAATAACAATAAAGCACATTATTGAGCATTAAATAAATAATAAAATATTATTTTAATGCCTCCCCTTAATGCTCAATCTATTAACAACACCAATAGAGCCCTTGAATTTTACAAACTTATTTGGATTGAGGGGATTGGTGAGGATATCTGCTGTCTAATCTGTTGTTGAAACATACAACAACTGAATGGATCTGCCTTCAACAAGCTGCCGAGTGAAGTGACAATGAGTGTCCACATGCTTGGTTCTTTCATGGAAGATTAGATTCTTGGCAAGTTTGAGAACTCCGTGATTATCACAAAGTAGAGGAGTCGGTCCTGCTTGAGATATCTACATATCCGCAAGCATCTGTCGAAGCCAAACTGTCTCACAAGCTGCCTTAACAACTCCACAATACTCTACTTTTGTCGAGGAGAGAGCCACGACACGATGCGTCTTACTAGTCCATGTGACTACACTAGATCCCAAATTGAACACATACCCGAATGTTGATTTTCTGTCATCAAATGAACCTACCCAATTTGAATCTGTGTGACCAAGAAGTCTAGGATCTTGACTCTGAGTGTACAAGAGTCCAAAACTAGAAGTGCCCTTCACATAGCACAACACACGCTTTGTTGCTGTTCAATGATCAGCCTTGGGGGTTGTTATGAAGATTGAAATGTAGCTCATTGCAAAATTGAGGTCAGTTCTAGTGGTAGTGAGATAGATGAGACTACCCACTAGTTGCCTAAACAAAGACTCATCCACTACAGGTGAATCAAACGTAGTTGACAACTTAAGCCCTTTTTCCATGGGTGTGGAGGTAGGCTTGCAATGCTGCATTTGGAATTTATTTAGAAGACTTTGAGCAGACTTGGACTGGGAAATGAAGATACTGCTCTCTGTCTGCCATACCTCAACTCCTAAACAATAATGGAGAGGTCCCAAATCTGTCATGTTCAATGAGCTGCACAAACTCTGCTTGAGCTCACCAATCAATTGTTTTGAGCTGCCAGTGATGATCAAGTCATCAACATAGACAAAAACCAGCTGAATCTCATTACCAATCTGTTTGACATACAAATTAGGATTAGATGGACACCTTTGATAGCCATGATCTGTGAGGTACTTATCAATCTTGATGTACCAAGCCCAAGGAGCCTGTTTTAGGCCATAAAGTGCTTTCACTAGTCTGCTCACCTTGTGTTCTTAACCAGCAACCTTGAACCCATATAGACTTCTTCCTTCAACTCACCATTGAGAATAGGACTCTTAACATCCATTTGATGAACTTTCCAACCAAATTGGGCTGCTAAGGCAAGGACAAGCCGAATAGTACCCATCTTGGTTGTATGAGCAAAAGTCTCCTCATAGTCAATGCCTTCCTTCTGTGATAACCCCTAGCAACAGATGAGCCTTATACTTGTCAAGGGTTCCATCAGCTTTGTATTTCACCTTATACATCCATTTGCAGCTAATGGGCTTCTTTCCTAAAGGAAGCTTAGAAAGGGCCCAAGTGTGATTCTTTTGAAGACATTGAAATTTGGCTTCCATAGCCTTTTCCCACTCAAGAATCCTTTTAGCCTCTGAATATGTAAGGCTCATAAACATTGTGAATGTTGGCCATGAGAGCAAAATTAACTGCATGCTGCTGTTTGCTCTTGTTTTTGGACGATCTATCCTCAACGAGGTCAGCATGATGAGGATCACCAATAGTCTTAGCCCACCATTTAGGGCGGAGAGTAGAAGAACCGATATCATATGTAGGAGCTAGAATTGGTATGGGATCCGGAATAGGTTCAACATGTTGAAGATTACCATCATTCGGAGGAAACTTAGGTTGAGCATCTTCAAACTCAGAAGTTGCATCATCCCTCCCATTAGGTAGACCTAGCGGAAGACAAACACCCACATCAAAAGCCTTCAAAGGCTGATCCTCAAATTCTGCACAGATGACAATGGGTGAAAAGGTCCACATGTTTCATCAAAGATAAACATCCCTGCTGAAGACAAGGTGATCAGTTTCTATATCTATCAATCGGTAAACCTTATGGTTATCACTGTAACCTGTGAAGATAAGCTTTTGACTCTTGGAATCCAACTTGGAGCGCTTAGCATCTAGAATCCATACATAAGCTAAAGAGCCAAAGATTTTGAGATGACTGATCTTAGGTTAGTGACTAGTCCAAGCTTCTTCAAGAGTCTTTCCCTTAACAACTTGTGTAGGGGACCTATTAAGGGGAGATATTGCAGTGAAAACTGCTTCTGCGTAAAACTTATTAGGGACACTCTTGTGTTGTAACATGGAACATGCCATCTCATCAATAGTATGATTGCCCCACTCTACAACACCGTTTTGCTAAGGAGTGTGGGGTGTAGTTAATTGACATTTTATACCATGTGTATCACAAAATTTGGAGAATGCAGTAAAACAAAATTCCCTTTGTCATCTGACCAAAGAGTGATTATACAACCAAACTCTTTTTCTATCAAGGCCTTAAACTTTTGAAATACAATAAAAGCATCTGATTTCTATCTAAGAAACTACACCTACATTTTACGATTGAAATCATCAACAAAAAGCAAGAAATACCTGCAACCAGTAACAGAAGGTACCCAAACATTGAGGAATATGAGATCCCCCTTACCAAAATGTACTTGAATAGTGCCCTTACCGACAACTATGTATTCTTCGCCTCCAAAAACAATTGGGTCAGTGAACAGGGAGAAGTTTGTGAACTAATCGCGCTGATTAGTAAAGTGATGCGAAACACCTGAGTTAATGTACCAGGCAAAAGACTTCATAGGATATGCAGGATGTTTAGCCATGAAGGCATAAAAGGCAAATTCTTTCTGCTCAGTGTGCTCAGCTATTGCCTTCCAACATGATGTTGGTCAACGAAGCCATCCTCATAGTTTTTGAGACACGAAAAACCATGGACTATGAAGATGTTGTTTGCAGGAAATTCCATGCATGAATTTCAATGCGCTGAGACATGCACTGATTTCAAAACTAATGGCACAAAAACCAAGGCACAAATTTCGAAACAATTTTGAAGACCTAAAAATCCAATGAAGACCCATAGGAGTTCTCAGAAAATCGAAAAGGAATCTGAAATCAGAATGAAATTCCGATGACATGGAAATCAAGGCATGAAAAATGAGGTACCCAAAAAATTCTAATGATGACCTAGATGAGATCTTGAAAAACCTTTCAAGAATATGCAATTAGTTTTTTGAAACGACAAATAATCTGAGGGTTTCGAAACCCTAGCTGTTTTTGGGAAAAAACCAAAAGAATTGCAGATATCTGTAAAAATATGGTGGATGATTACAGATAGAAGGTTGAAGAAGCAGAAAAAGTGGTAGAATCACGTGAAAGCAAGAAATGGCTTCAGAATCAGTCTTTTTTATTAGATTTCTGCAAAAAACTGAACCCAAAAATTAGCGTGCATACAGATAGGGACGTATACAGATAGAGACGCAGAATTGCAGAAGGCCGGACAAAACAACCACAAATGCTACTGATTCTCACACATACCCAGCGATAATAATGCTAATACCTTAGAGATTTGACTAGCTACAATAAAATGACAAGATATATGGCTGTTTGAACCAAAAAGTGGTTGAAAAACGAGGCTAAAAAATCCTGTTGCCGTTTGATGTGCAGAAAAACGAGGCTAAAAAATGGTGTCGCACAGTCTGAAGAATGGTCATGGAGAAGCAAAAACGACCACAAATTGGTCAAGAAACACGAGCCAAAAAATGAAAATGAGAGAAAAACTTAAACATGTTCCAAAACTATGGTGTGATTTTCAGAGATGAAAATAGCCAGGAAAAACCCTAGTTAGGTTGCAATGATTTTCTGAAAACAAATCCCTACAATCCAATTTCGAAGAATGCAATGTTTTTTAAAAATTCATTTCGAATTTTTGTTTGATTTTTTTTTGATAAAGTTCTATGGCTGTAATTGTACAGATCTGCAGATTTAGATGTCAAGAATTCTGAGTTTAAGATAAAACTAGGTGAACATCAACCCTGATTTCAAATACTAATGTGCAGGTCTGAATATGCGAATTCTGAGATGACTGTATTATTGAGATAATCTTAAACTGGAGTGTGAAATTGATACAAGGAACCCGATAGGATATATATGCTTTTAGTCCAGACTGTATGTTTTTTTTGTGTATCCTAAAACTACATATATTACCTGTCTAAATATCCTTATTGAAGGGTATGTTCTTAAGAGACATGACCCTTTGAAATGCATCCATTATTAAGAGTCTCTAAGTCGGCGACTTTGGAATAGTAATAAGGCTTAACTAATAATTAATTACAAGTCAAACTAACAAATTCCAACCTGATTGCCGGCACCTCTATAGAGACCATAAATAATATGCAATGTCATTCTTTAGAGAATATTTAGCAAGAAGAGTGAGGTACGATTCTGTACCCATAGACCTGTAGAATATTCAGGTTACTTTCTTAACAGTAATACCATATTATGCAAGTAATTGGTAAGTTATTTGATGTATTAACAATGAGCAAAGACACTCAATAAATAAGTTTACAATATTTACAAAATAAGAAAGTTCCGAACAAGAAACTGCAGATAAGATCTGTGATGGTCTTATCAACTATAAATACAACAAAGCACATTGTTGAGCATTAAATAAATAACAAAACATTATTTTAATATAGGTATCCTCAAAACAACTAGGGGATGTCTAAAATGTCCCCGAAACGAAAAAGTGCCCCCTTACACATTTGGATGTTTTTTAGCATGAAAAACATAAAAAGCACACTTTTTTTGAAAATTTCTTTTTGCCAAAGTGGCAATGTGGGGGCCCACAAGGTTCAAGTTTGTGTTTGTGGACAATAGAATTCAAACGAAGGAGGTGCAACGAGGACTGGTCTGGCTACCATTGGATGATCCACTTCTGCCAAAGGGAGATGGCGACTAAGATGATTCTGAGGTTTTGGGTATTGATAGCTATGATGAGGCATAGTTTCATATGTTGTGTTTGTAGCCTGCTGTATTTTGATATTTGAGACATTTTGATTTGTATATTTATTTTAATAGACCATGGTTTTGATGTTTGATACTATTGTTATAATACTGTTGTACTGATTTATACTGCTGCTATTTTCATTTATGTTGTTATACTTATGTTGTAACTTGTGAATCGGCTATTTGTTTTCATATTATCGTGTTGTTTCCAATTATTGATATCTCTCTCTCTCTCTCTCTTTCCCTATCTCTATCTATAATACCTTAATATAATCTTGAAAAATTTAAACACACACAGAGACACATTATAAAAATTTGTATACTGCTGTACCCCACTGTCTCCTATTTTTCGGCTCTTCAGGGTTTGTCCTGGGAATGGGTTCCCTGCCGTTCCCCTGTCCCTGTCCCCAAAGCACCACGGTACATAGGTGCAGATCCTTTCATCCAACATCCTTTTATTGTCTCCATGAGTATTCTGCTCGTTTCAAGAGGTCTCATTGGACTTCTTGATCATATTTGGTGATTTTAGTAATAGTTCTGATTAGTTTGTCATTTGGACAGTGGGAAAATCCTTTATTGTCTTTTAGAAGGTATTTTTGTTTTCTCATCCATCCTGATCAAGAAAATCATGTTCTTCAGAAAGAGTGTAGAACTCTTGTCAGACGTTTTATGTAGCCCTTTCAAATATTCCCAGATTTTAGCAGCTGTCTTGCCTGAGGCATTTGATCCTAGATGACTGAGTATTGAATGAGCATCATAGTTTCCCGATTCCACTGATCAAGTTTATCCTGATCTTGACCCACCTTTGTAGGTTACAGACTTGCCCTTAATGATCTGGTCAAGGCACTAATATCAAAAAATGGTCATCGTCTGCTGCTTCCAGGTATTGTAGTGGTGACTGTTGAACTTTTGATTGTTTTCCAACATTATGTTACTCAAAGAAGCCATCTTTTATGCTGTTTTGAGACACAGAGAATAAGATGAAATTGAAGAGGATTAATCTCAATTCAAAGCCTGAGGCATGGATCCCAATGCTAAAAAACAAAGGTTCAAAATATAGGCACAAATTCCAAGACAAAGCCAATGTCTGCAACACAAATCCCAATCCAGGAAAACTAGGTCAAAATGTCTCTGAAAACCAAATTGTAAACTGCCAAAAAATGGTTTAGAAAGCATAGCTGCATTCAAAAGACACCTGAAAAATATGCCGTAGCTGAACAGAAGCAGAGATTTTCAAAAGATGGGGAGTTCAGAAATAGTAGAGATTAGAGAAATTGAAACCAGACCAGCCAGATGGAAACATCTAGATAGCTAGAACTTGTAGGTCTTTCGCATTTTAAGATATCTGAAAACAACTACAATGATTTGAGCAGAAACACAGCCAGAACATTAGAAAGCCTTGTTGCAAAAAGTGGGCTGAAGCTATGAGCAGAGGTCAAAGATGAGAGAAAATGCGAACAGATGAGACCACGAAAAAGAATCCAGGAAGTCTGCAAGGCATGAAATCGTAACAGAAGGTCATGCGTGATAAAACTGAGAAAAAACGCTGGCGAATGAAAACCCTTGGGTTTCAACAAGACAGAAAACGGCGAGACGCAGGCTTTTGGAAGGGTTCTTTATGCCAAGCAAGGTGGCACAAGGAAAATACATACTAATTGTATGATGGAGTCATCATGTTAGTCCTAGAAAAGAGCGGAGCTACAGCACACCAATGATTAGGTTCTAGCTCACAATTGCATCCTCTCGTGAACACAACAGTCCCTGCTGGACTAGGGTTAACTTGGGATGCTCCATCAAAGTTAAGTCTGAGGAAATCTGAAGAGTTAATCCAAGCCATATTATTTCCCACTTGCTGTTTATCTCTTACCTCTTCAATGGGTTTTTTTTAAGAACACACCGGGATGAACTCTAGCTGATGAGTTGTTTTGTTGATCGAATGGAAAACATTAGATATATTTTATGCACAGATGGATAGGATTTTTTTTTCACTCGCTTAATGACCTGGCAAGGAAGAACCTTATCACTATCATCAGATGAAAAGAGAGAATCTTCTGTGAAGCATCTAATATTCTTGAATGTTTTCAGCAGAACTAATTTACTTTGGATATGTTTCCTAAAAATATAAATTGTGTGTTTACTTTCAGGTGACAATATAATCTGTTTGTCTGTGTTTATTTCATGTTATCAACCTTTGAGCAGTATTAGCACTGCTTAATTGGTTACAATTCTTTTTCAATACGTTGTTCATTCTTTGTTACTTCCCTATTATGCAATTGCAGAATTTATCTATTGGAATGAAGCTTTGGGGAGTCATCACAGATGTAAATGCAAAGGACCTGATTGTAAGCCTACCTGGTGGATTACGCGGCATTGTAACAACAGAGGAAGCATCCGATCTTTTATTTGAGTTGCATCGAATCACAGAAAATGACAATCAAGATGATGTAAGAAAGAAATCTTTGCATGGAAAAGAATCTAAAAATGTAAGCTCTAATGGCTGTTATGTCTTTGCTGTTGTTCTGTTATTTTCTGCAACGTTTATGCTTCTAACCTTTGCTTCTGTAGTCACTGAGAAACTAGAGAGGCAAGAGATATTTAATTCTAATGCATCGTTATTTTTCACTATCTCTTATTTCACTCGTACAAAATATTCTTTGCATTTCTTTAGTCATTTCTCTATCATTCTGGTAAGTTTTTTTTCTCTGACATGATATTGTTATGTACTTATTGGCAGAGATTTGAGACATCGGTTTTAGCAGATATTTTTTCAGTAGGGCAGCTTGTTCCCTGTGTTGTTTTCAAATTGGAACATGTGAAGGAGGGTGCATTGGAAAGGAGTAAGAAAAAAATCTGGCTGTCGTTGAGACTCAGTCTACTCCATAAAGGTCTCACAATTGATTCTGTTCAAGATGAAATGGTATGTAGTCTATTTTCACACAGTGGTCAATAAGACAAAACAGTTTGTAAATTGTTATACACGATTAGATGTGTAAGATACAAGTTTTGTAATCCCATACCCACTTTTTCGGGTTGAAACACTTTTCTGGAGGAAAAGGCACACAATTATATGTACTATTAATGCAACTATCCTTGCTGTGATGGGAAACATTGCATGATGGGAGTATTTGAACGAAACAATCTTCTATATAAAATTTTCTGAGAATTATCTTCTTTGATTGTTATTGTTTGACAATAATGTAATCTGTGCCTTAAATTAAAGGCACTGGATTGCTAACTCTTAAGCTATAATGTGAAAAACTTATTGACTGGATATTCTGAATCTTATTATTACCGTGGCAAAATTCTTAGCGGAAATCTGCCAGATTTCCAATTAATTAATGGATACCAGTATACATAAGTGGACATTTGATGACAGCACCAATATTTTTTGTAATTTATCTTTTTTTTTCTAAGACCTCAATAAGCAGACAAGAAAATATTGCCGTGTTGAAATTCGTCTTGTGTTGGTGGTGCATGAGGTAAAGAGAAATCTGGCCAAAATGAGATTCAGGTTGTGACTGTAAGTCTTTGGTTTTATAATTAGAAATGACTATGCATACTTGTTGCATTAATTAAACTCATGACATTACAAAATTCAACCTAAGCATTTTGAGCATATGCACTTTTTATTGTTTGATGCTGGTAGCAGAAACTGTTGCTAGATCTGTCTAAAATGACAAGCCTTTGTGTATGTTCTGAAGAGTAATATATATGTACTGTATTCCAGCTCAGGAATTTTCAAAGACATAATTATCCTCTTATGTAGTGGGAAGAACCTATTCAACTGCATGGTATATCATAGCATTTATTATATCGTTTGTTGGGCCTATCCTGCTTGTTAGACTAACAATTTACTGATTTATTGCCCTGAGCACCATTAAGTTACAATGTGAGCTAGTGAAAAATAATGCTGATGCAATTTTCAAGTGCTAAATTTGATTGATTCTAGTTCCTGGACACTTCAATTTATGTAGACAATTGATATTTTCTATTTTAGAATGGTAATATGTCAAATATGATATTCTAGTCAGCAATTTAAAAAACTATTATCCAATTGCCAGTGAGCACTAAATGTATATTGTTTAAGGTGAGAGGCTCATGCATAATAACTTAGGCATCTTGTGGTTTGGTTGAAGCAACTTTACATTTCGGAGAAGTGGCCAAAGGAAGTACTTTGATATGTGATTATTGTTGAGGTTGGTCCCATTTTTGTAAGTTTGTACTCTATGCGAAGTGTATCACAAAACACGAGATTGCAATGATGTGCAACCAAAGTGTATGTGCAACAGTAAAAAAATATTGACTTAACCAAATGTAAAGAACACGGGATCTTTTGAAACATGTATTACTCTTTCAAGTTTGGAAGTATATGGAGGAAAATGTTCTTAAAATGTTTTGAAGGGGAGTTCTATAGTGATTTTGGAGATTTGATGGATACTAAATGATAGGGACGAACTGTACTTTATAATGAATGGATGTAATGTCCCCAAATTATGAGTATTCAAATTTATCCTGGGTTACAATCTCTCTTATCTGAAACAAGTAGGGTTTAGAGATACCTTTCAGTTTGATTGAAGACTTGCAACATAATTAGGGTTTATCTATAATCATAATTGATAGTTAGATTCCTCTAACTAGAAACACCATATAGATAAAATCAATAGATTTCCGCATCCCCCTTGGTCTCCTAAGGCTCGTTCCATATATATGAGGTGGACTACCTAGTGTGAGGTCCTATCACCATTCTCCTTATCTAACCATTTCTAACTTGGTTTCAAATGATTGAAAATCAATTCTCCATGGTAGAGATGTGAGTAATAGGGTGCCTTGAAAGTCGATCCTTCTCAAGCCCAAAGGCAGTCCAGTTGTCCCCTTTGGGCCCCATGGGTACTCCCTAGTCAAACCATGAGGTGGCATGCTTGGAAAGGTGACCTCATCACTGTTCTCCCAATTATGATTACTTCACTTTCCTTACGAGGGTTAATTATAGCATTTTGGAAATATACACAAGGTCTTATACAATACATTCTATATTAAGTCATTACACCAGCAAATACCTATAATTACTACTTAAGGTGATGATGAAATTCGTATTAGATCACTGACATATAAATGTATATAAGAAATGTGTGTGTGTGTGTGTGTATAATCACCCATTATTTTGTAGATCTCTTTAATACACAGAGTCCAAACAATAATAATTACAGAAATACTTGCTATCCATATTTGTATCATATGATACTTATACCAAGATATTGATATTCTGAAGTTATTGTTTCTCGTTTCCTTTTTATATCTCCTAGCTGATGATGACTGAATGTGTTTGAGGCTTCATTCATGCTAAAATCCATTAATGACAAGTTATATCTTTCACATTCACATCTCTTCAAGGTTAAATCAGTGTATTATACCAATAACACTCTTAGTGATCACTGATAATTATAGTTGGGAACTAATCTTCTTCAAGGGTGGCGTCTCTTGGTAATTTCACTTTAAGAGTTCATCGTTGTCACTAACCTTATAACTGGCAGGTCTTCTCATAAGTAATGACAATATTTGATTATCATAATAGCTGTCTAATTGACTCTTAATGTTGATTAGATTTGTTCAGTTAGTCTAATTGATATTCTTTTTCTATTGTTTATAACATAGTTGGAGCAATAATAATTAATTTCCTCATCACATGTTGTTATGATCGGTGAACATGACTTATTGATTGATTAGTAACTTCCTTTCTTTTTTGATATTGCTGATTGCCACTCAAGTTGCTGTAATATACAAGTCGATGTTTCCACTTAGTGGATGCTTGATGACACCTCCTTCTACTGTGAATGCCTTAATCAATTACTTGTATGAATTTTTGACACTTTTTGCTTGCTATTGATGTTTATCTAATACTTGCTGCATACTAATCTTAATCACTGTTTATTAATATGTCCATGCTGTTTGTGAATCTATCCTTGACAATTTCTTGATAGGAAACTAAATGCAATATGAGCTTAATGAATCTCGTTATTGTTAGCTGTAGGTTAACACATCCATCAATAGGAGTCATGTTATTTTAGTTAATTATTGTGACCGCTAGAGCTAAGTGTTTGACTACTTATGAAATTGTAATTATTAGGTTTGACTTTTTTATTCGATCATGTTCCTTTCATTAAGAATGGGCTGTTGTTAATTGCTCTTTGAGTCTCTTAAACATTCTTTGCTTGATGTTTCATAGATGGTCAGGTTGCTGAAGTGTTGCCTAGACAAAACAAAGCTTCCTTGTAGACTAGTATTGACACAGGATAATAATGACTGTCTTATCTCTTCTACTGTCTATCGAGTATTTCTCAATTGACTTTACAAATCATAGTCAAGATATGCTTTGTCTCGAGGGTCTCAATGAGGCTCAATAGTGGTATGAAGTTGCTTGTCATGATATTTGATGTCCTTTAACTGATATATCTTAGTCTTTAACTATCATTATTAACCTATCTAACATATTTGACTTCTTTACATAGTATCTTTTGATACATTTTTGCAATTTTGTCTCTTCAAGAGACTTCACAAAATTGAAATACTTGGCTTGATATGATAATTCGGGCTTCAAACAGGGGGAACATGACAATGGATGATGTGAAACCCTAATCATTCTCTTCTTCTATGTGGGATTAGTACCTTGTTTTACATATTAAAATTATATAATTCTCAAGGATAGAAGGCCACTATTCACATTTTAAAATATGAGCTCCGGAAAGACCTGGGTTATGGTCTTTAACTGTTTGAAGACCTTGACATATGTTATTCCAGGGCAAGGAGATTGGGATTTCATCTACTTACACTTATTTTGGTGTTAGATTCTCGGGACCCTTGTTTCAACATGAGATTGGTCATGCAGCCCTGGGCTAACAAAGGCTTAGGTTCCCTTGCTTTGCTTGAGAGACAATGTTTCTGATATCACTTCTAGGACACCACGTCCAAGATGACTCTTATAGATTCTCAAATCAAACTGACTATTCTTTATGGCTCTGTGATTTGGAAGCCCTCCCTCTTAGCTTTGGATTATGCTTTGGTTGAGCATGTTCAGACACATCTCCTTAGGCACATTATCAAGTGTCACCGAGCTACCCCTACAAGCATCATTTTGGTTGTGTTTGGGGCTCACCCCTTCAAACTCGGTGCTATCTTTGACCTGACCTAGTTTCTTCATCGGCTTTGGGGGTTCATTGACTCTTCGGAGGGACGACGCATATTCTTACTTGGCCTATTGTTCCTCGGAGGTAATCGTGACAACTAATCCCATTGGTTAGGCCTAGTGTTCGGTATGCTCAGGCCTCTGCCCTTTTAGGGTCAGTGGGCATTGATATTGACCGTCTCCCTCCCTTCTAGTACTCATTGCATGCTCTTGCTCATCTCCTCCATCCCCAACAGGAGTTGAATAGACACATCAAGGCTGACATCTACAAGAGGTATTTCCATATGACTTGGATTGACCCCCTAAGGGGCTCCATCCCAAGATTGCGTTCTATGTTGAGCAGTACATTCACATTCAGGATGGAATCATTGTACGTCCCTCATATGTTGAGCGACATTGAATTCATGCCTTATGCATCCCACTGGGTTCCTTCAGAGTGGGCTCCCATCAACTTCACATCTAGACCAACCACAAGATTGACAAAGAGGATCGAATGTGCCAACATAGCGGTAGGGGTGTGGTGGAGATGGAGTTACACTTTTTATTCCAATGCCCCATCTATTATGAGATTCACGAGAGGTTCCATTGTCTTTCTAGGGATTGTCAGTCCTTAGCTTCATTTTTCGGAGACATCAACTAACAACGTTTGGTGCTTTACCTCCTTGAGGCTACGTGTCTTCATGACCACACCTTTCAACTTCAGTCTTCCTTGAGACATGGTCTTGATCAGCTCATCACCTCCTTGAGGTTAGTCACTTCCGCTAGAGGCAATCAAGCGTTCGCTGACCTCCCATCCCACTTCTATTCAGACCAAATCAATGAGACGGTCTCAGAGCCCCTCTCGCCTCAGTGGACATCACAATCCACCCCTTTTAAATTTGCTTGTCCTCAAGCAAACTCAAAGCTGAATGCTATAAAATACTGTCACTCTCCCATGTAGCATCTTTAGTCAGCATGTCCTTCCACTTGATCAAACAGTCTTTGATAACACTTATCCATAGCGGATGCTCTTAGAGCTGCAATATGACCTCAGGTACTAACACCAACTTCTCCTCATTATCCAGGGATGGTAAAATTGTTGAAGGAACTAAATGTTGTCCTAAAGCCTTCTTGAGGCGCAATACATGAAATGCATTATGTATTTTATTGGCTATCAGTAACTTCAACTCATAAGCCACGTGGCCAACTCGTGTAACAATTTTGATCGACCCATTGTAACGTGGCTTGAGTTTCTTTACCCCTCTTTCCCAGAGTGGATTGCCAATAGGGTTGAAGCATAAAAACAACATATCACCAACCTCAAATGCTCTCTTGACCCTCATCTGATTAGAATACTACTTTTGTTGATTCTAGGCCTTCTTGTTGTTGCCACGGAGGACCCTCATAATATCCTAGTTTTCCTGTAATAGATCCCCAACACTAGGAGTAACAAGCTAATTTTCCCAACCATAAATAATTAAATATAAATGAAAGATACGTTACTTTCCATAATCATATGAAAGACAATTATAACAACTACTTTACATATTCAAAGGAAAGAGACTAACGATTACAATAGATTAAATGAATCCTAAATAATTGAAAGGCAAATAACTAATTAACTACTTGAATGATTATAAGAATATCAACTATCTTAACATATTTTCAATTGAACTTGCAAGTACATAAAAGTAAAAATACCAGATGAAAGAAGATAACTTGAATGCAGATCATAACTTCGTCTTGTGCAAGTCCTGGCATCCAGTCGAGAAGAGAAGCATTGTTAGAGGCTTAACCTCCCAACCGTGGACCCTAAATATCCCCACACAATCTCAACTGAGAAAGGCCCTTCTTGCGCGAGATTAGACATGGGACACCACTTGTCCTGCCACTTGAGCATCCTAGTGGTAGAGTGTCAGCTATTAGCCAGCTAGGCTATGGAGTCCTTTTCATTAGCCCATCTATTCGACTGCAAGCTATCCTGTTCTCTAGTGATCATAGTAGCATCACAAGCCACTGAACCTACTTTGGCTAGGGATTTACATGGACACTATGAGCACCGATCACGCACCGGTCGACTTGACAATAAGAACTATACTCTTTGATCACCATAAGCTGACTCGGTTTAATTTATTTGTTTGTCCATTTATTGTTTTGTTTACTACTGATTATTCATCTTTGACTTGTAGATGTTTCTCATAATCATTAATTATCAACCCACACCCTTCATCTCAGCCTTATTGGTCACCCTTGATGAATTCTAGTGTGGCTGTCCATGATTCTTGATTAAACTCTATTTACTACAAACATGTTTTCTCTGCATGTATGTAAGTACCGTGGGTAGCACTATACTAAGAAATGTCTACCATACCATTTATTTTAAAGGTAAAAATTATTCTTAGTTTTGATTTATGTTCAAGTAAATACATTTAGTATATTAAATGTGTTGACCTAGTTAGCTCATGGTGACCTCTTGGTATATCCTTGCTTGCCTAGTCTAGTTTTTCCCTTGACCATGGTGGTTTAGGACTTGTACCTGTTAGCCCAACGACAGGTGGTGCTCTCATGCCCAATTCCCTCCTTGACAATGCTTTCCCCCCTCGTTGCATTCCTGCAAAAGAAATTTACCGTGGCAACAACACATTTCTCATCATTTAACAAAATCAAAATTGCTATAACGAGTATTCCTATTAGCTATCCATTTCCAATTCATATAACATCATAACGATTAACCACTATTCCAAGTTCCCATGAATTTATAACGAATAACCAACACTTCCATTTCACATGAAACCATAATGATTAACTAATTTAACCAATCAGTTCAACTTCAAATGTAGACTCAATAGTTATAAAGAATATTTTATAAATAAGCAAAAATAGGGATGTAACACCAGGTACTCTTAATTACTCAATAACAAATCTAGGAAACCCAACGCATCATTAACGTACAAGGCAAAGCTCTCATCTATATAGACATCTAGTTAGTGGAATTATAACGGTATTCACACAGATGTAACTACTTCGCCCATGCCGTCTGTTGCCTTGAGGTATACTTCACTCGGGGTGAGCTTTGTCTGATAAGGTCTGAACAACTCATGCCAGAAATGCCCTATGAATCTACTGTCCCTATTTGTGACAATGGTCCGAGGTAATCCATGCAATCTATATACCTTGTGAAGGAAAAGATCAGCCACCTGTGAAGCTGAATATGTTGCAATTAGAAAGAAATGTGGATACTTGGTCAACTGATCGACCACCACAAAAATGCTCTCTCCCTTGAGCTTTAGGCAAGCACATGATAAATTCCATAGACAAACATTATCACTTCCTGTTAGGAATAGGAAGCGGCTGTAGTAAACGTGCAAGATAAATGTGCTTCTTGTTTTGCTGGTAAACATGGGACTCTCTGACGTATTGAAGAACATCATATTTGAGACCCTTCCAAGTGAATCTTGCCTGTACTTGTCTATAGGTTGTAAAATAATTGAGTGTCTTGCCATAGGTGAATCATAAAGAGTCCTCAATACAATGCTTTTCGCCCTTGACTCTGGAACGAAAAATACCTCTCTGTAAATGATAAGATCATTCACAATAGAGTATCTGTTGTCCTGCACTGCCCCCTCAATGATGCTAGAAGCCCATGGGTTATTTGCATATTGAGCAATGATCAAATACCTCTAGTCTTTTGAGATCTCTACCATACAACTCAAATGGGGCTGACAGGATAAAGCATCAGCAACAATGTTCTGGATCCCTTTAACATAAGAGATGTCAAAATTGTAACATCCAGTTTTCCTAGGTCTAAATTAACATCTAACATACTAAAAGAATTCAGTTATTACTTTGTTTCATAGGGAGATAGTTATATCATGCATGTTCATGTGAATAAGATTTACTGTTAAAATTAGTTAGAGAAAATTTCTTAACTAAAAACTTGAAATACCATCAAATGAAATTACTATAGAAATAGAAACCCACATACCTCAGAAAATTGAGACTGAAATCGAACTAGGGATGCTTCTGGAACCACCCGGGTTGGTCCACAAATACACTATAACAATTTCACATGATGACTAACATCTAAAAACCGCTATCTCAAAATCAAGTGATAATTACAATTAAATACCACTGTATCAATTAGGGCATCACATACCACTGTATCAATTAGGGGATCATTTACCATTGGTTCATTTAGGGCTTTGGTTACCACTATATCACTTAGGGCTTTCGATACCACGGATTCAATTAGGGCTTCCGATACCACTGATCCAATTAGGGCTTCCGAAACCACTGATTCAATTAGGGCTTCCAAAATTGTAATGGATACCCTAGAAACTGCTCTGATACTATTGTAATGGGCACCTTGGAAACGGCTTTGATACCACTGTAATGGGCACCTACCGTTTATAAATTCATGAAACACTTTGCAAGTAAGCTCTAATACCACTGTAATGGGCACCTACTAGTTATAACTTCGTGAAACACTTTGCAAGCAAGCTCTGATACCATTGTAATGGGCACCCTGGAAATGCCCAAAAACTGAACCAACTGCTGAAAGCGATTTTAATGTCTTTGCATAGATTTCAATCCACATAACATGAACAAGAAGGAATTTATGCAAATTGAAGATTGAACCGCTGCTGAAATAATATTAGTTCTCAAAATGATAAAATCAAATACATAGCAATGTATTCCAAAGGCCAAACCCCAAGGGAATGATGTCTAGAATGTTACAAGAGAGGATGAACGTCCTCTAATGCCAAGACCAAATCCCTAACTCACACCTCCAAGCTTTAATCAAATGCAATTCACCATCATCCGATGCTCAACAATGACTCTTCTACCTTTATTTATACTTTTCCTACACCCTTCTAGAAGGAAATCAAATATTAATTAATTGCAAGTACTAGAAGCTTCCTCCTTCCAATAATTAATGCATTCTTTAGAAACTCCTCCCTTGCAATACAATAATTAATTGTGCTTTTAGAAAATTAAATTACTAGAGGTTTCCCCCATTCCAATAATTAATACACACTTTAGAAGCTTCTCCCTACAATAATTAATTAAATTAATTAAATATAAAGTCACCTTTTAATTTTTAATTTATTTAATGACTTTATAGGAAATTAATTTAACTTCTAAAGTGGGGACATTACAAAAACGACTGATTCAATTAGGCTTTTGAGCCCACTGTATCACTTAGGATTCCAGTCATGACTCAATCAATTTAGGGCTTCAGGTTCCTTTCCTTCCGATTGCTTAACTATGACAGTAACTCAAGATTAGAAATATACTTATATTCGATATTCATATAAATGAAAAACAATCCTCAAATCTATTTCTTGCATCTAGTTGTAAAATAACGGTAACAATGAAATAACTCAATTTAATCTTACCTCCTCATAAATAAAAGTGATAATAACTATTTTCGATAACAATTGTCTCCATTACTTATCTTTGTCTGACGCATGATTGACATATTGGGGAGAGGTGAAACATTGCCAGGGGCTTAACCACCCAACCTTGGACCACAACATATCCCCACACGATCTCTAACGAGAAAGGCCCTCCCTACCCAGAACTGGCAGGGATCATTTTGCCATTCACTGGGCATTCTGGTATATAACACATCATATGACTTAGCAGCAGGAGTTCACAATAACAGGAATATCCATGAGCTATTAATCAGTTCATATTAAAAAATGATAAATGTTGTTCTATCACATTTGATATTGATTCATATTATTGATGATTTCTTTCTCTCACCTCATCACCCATCTTCTTGGCCACACAGCCGGGTGAGTCCTAGGCATTCAGAATTCTTAGAGCAGACGGCTCTGTCAATTATTCAAGATGATTACATACATCCATCATTTCACATTCTGTGATTACATAATTATGTTCTTTAAAGATTTCAAATTTGAATGTTTAGTTAATTAAATTAATCTCATCTGGTTCCTCTTCCGCGTTCTGACCGGTTAACTCTACCTCTTCACCATTTCATGGCTTCTTTGCTGGTGAATTCCTCGGTGTTACAAATACTTTGAATTTGTTCGGAAAATTGTGATAACATGTGCATAGATGTTGATTTATAAAATCAATCAAGTATAAAACAACTGCCAAATGAGCTCATAAAAGATATATTCTCAGGAATACTCGGTGAATATTCCTGAGAATATTCTTCATAAACCACTTTGTCTGCTTGTTAACTCCTTTGGGTCCGAGTGGACATTCATGGTTAAGGTCATAGCGACCTTTGAAACATAGCTTTCTCCTGCGCAAGTCATTCAAAGTTTCCCTATCCAGAGGGGCTGGAAGTTTTTTCTTTTGATGCTTATTATCAGATTTCCTTGGTTCCTGTTTGTTAAATGATGAGGATGATGCATTTGGAGTAAATATATTCCACGGAGTTGTGAATTCCATGCTTATAGTAGGGGGATCAAAAGCCTTGATCTAACCTCTCATAAGTTCATTCAGACCTTCCATAGAAAAGTACAATCAATCGCCTTTCTGAGATTCCTGTAACCATCACTGATAACTTCTGGAATTCACTTATGTATCCAAACTGCCGACTTGTTTGAACTGAGCCAAATCTCTGAAAGACAATTCTGTGTCTTGTTTTTTGTAGATAACTGGTAAGTATGAATCCAATCATGATGCAAGGTAGCCATGCTGTTGTGCCACCAATCATGGGCTACACCATCTAAATACAGGGCTGCAAATTTTATGGCATCCTCTTCTACCATTGGCCACAATGTCAAGAAAGTATCTAGCTTACTCACAAAAGACCGGGCTGTGATCTTACTGCTGCCATCAAAGTTGGCCAATGTGAGTTTACCAGTAGCTTGTTTCAAATCATAGTTCCCATTCCTGGCCCCCCTATCATTATGATTTCTATCGTGCTTTCTTCTTTGGCTAATGAACCTATCAAAGTTAAGGTGATCCTTAACTGGTTGAGGTAGAGCATGCCACTCATCATGGAATGTCATGATGTTAACAGCAAACTCAATATTACCTCCCTCCTCAATGTGTGGTTCATTCTTTATGGAATTTTGGTGTGTGGGTTTATCAAAGGTGTGTGCTGGTTCTATCGTGCTACATGGTTTGCCATGAACATTGCCCTCCTCCACATCTGCACCAGATCTTCTTTGTCCTGATAATTCCTGTACCGCTGCACTCAACTGCTGAAGCACATCAGCTACCCGTTCCTGCCCTGTAACAAGCCCTCTTAGTACCTCCCTGACTTCTAACTCTTCTTTATCATTTCGAACTGTACAGTCTGACAGGGTTTTGTCTCTGATACCACTGTGATGAACCCAACTGGTTCAACCCTGCTGCTACTGTGTGATCTTCTAAAATTAGACAGAAGTTGCAAAATGAGGTTTTTTGGTTTTGGAATTTAGTTAGGGTTGTCCAAACATTGATAATCTGAGATTCAAATACGATAATTGAATACTGAAAAAACTATTGAGTTAAGGCTTTTTTCCAACACACCTGGTGTCCAGAGCCTATTTTTATTGAAGCAATAAATCAAAGTGCTTGAAATTACAAATTTGATTTAATTCCAGCAAACAACAAGTTTTCAGATCTGCTTTTTTTAAAACAGCAGGATGCCCAAACGGTGGTAGATGGTGTCAACGAAATGAGCAGCTGTGTTTTGGGAAAAGAGACCTCTAACCATGGTAGAAAAAACAACAGCAATAATTGAATGAAAATCACAACAAAAATTCAGACTCTAGAAACCCAGATCTGCAATAAAATAGTTCCAATTTGACCTCTTAAATGAAGTCAACCAGCTTGCTCCTTCACAAACTCAAAGTCACTATAATCCTGCAGAGTATACATTCCCAAGAAGATTCCAAACCCTAGCCGCCATAGCAAGGATGAAGAATGAGAGCAAAATATTACGTATGCAAAGAATGATCTTTCCAAGAGCAAAAATGACCCATAAAGAGCTGGCGCACAACCTAATTATGGTTGGAAAGACCTTTTTCACCCCCATTTCCTTCTTCCACTAAAGTGCCCAACGTTAGGAGAACTTTATTTTCAAGTTATCAAAATTAAAATGATTTAATAAGACATTTAATTTTAATCTATTAAAAAACTATAATTGCCTGTAAGAACTTTATTAATATTTGTAACTCCCTCAAAACTACTCAAAAACTGAATTTGTCTGAAGCTGGGGTCTCAATGAGTCCACCCGGCGAGTAAAAAGTTTTGCCCTAAACAATAGGAAACCCTAAAAAGTTGCCTGGCAGTGAACAAAAGCCTCACTCTCACTTCCCCTGGCCTAGAGTGGGGACATCACAAAAACTCTTAAATCTGTTCTTTAAGTTGGGAAAACTTGAAAATCATCAAAACATCTTGAAAGAAATTGAAGTAGTGATTGAAAATTATTCATCAAATTGATAAAAAAAATCCTTTCTTGACTTGCCAATATGTTACTTTTATGCTCAGAAACTCTCAAGAAATCCTCTGAAAATCAGAAATATAAAATAAAATGCATGAAAGATAGGTGATTAAGCTTGAAGAACATGAATAAAACTTATTGAAATTTTCAATGGCAGCAATAAAAATCACCTTGAACCATAACTCGTGCTCCTACAACTAGAAGAATTATCAAGACTTGATAAGAATTACTTTTGTTTTATCTCGATTTTGATTTTTTCCTTATTATAATTTTTTATCCTTTCTATGCCTCAAACTTCTAGAAGAAAGCACTTCTTTTTATAATTTTTTCTTGTGTACCTTTTTATTCTAGAATTTTCTCAAGACTTGATCTTTTTGTTTTATTCTAGAAGTTTTTTCAAATTGATCCATTTATTTTCTTCTAGAATTTTAAAAAATTTGAATGCCTTTCTTGATTTGAAATCTGAATTTCTTCACCACTCTTCTTGCTTTTAATGAAATCCCAAGATTTTTCACAACTGGCGACTCTCTAAACATAGAAAGATCTAAAAACAGATTTAAAAAAAAAGCAACTTCCTAAATTTAAAAAGAAAAGCTGGGTTCTGGGATTGGCCCCAAAATGCCAAAAATGAAGAAGCAAAAAGTAGAAAAAATGACTTTTCTAAAAAAGTAGGAGTTGTTAGAATTGACCATAAGTAATGTTGATCTTTGTGTTAATTTCCAGTGCTCATTTACCACAGGCAATGACTCAGTCATTGTTGCCCTTCCAACCATAGATGATAAGCACTTATCATCTCCCCTGAGCACTGCTGCTTCTCCATAAAGCAAATTATATTTTACGTACCTTAAGGGAGGAAGATCAACCCTTTATACAAAACAAATGGGGACCCGCAAAGGGACACACTCCTCTAAAGCTCTGGCCCCCAATTAATATCAATATGATATATTTTTCTATTGCATATCATTAATCCACAACAAAAAGAGAGTTTAACAGAGTTCCCAAAAACACTTACGAGTATAAAACAGTACGGCTAACCCACAATACAAAATTGTCAGACATTTGTGTCTGAATCATCGGAACAGTCCTGAAAAAGTAAATAAACTATAAGTATTACATTATGAGTAAAATTCAAAGTCTGAATCCTTGACCACATAATCGAGCAGGCTCCTGCTGGGGTTAGAATGGTAACATTTATAAGAGATGCTGGAGAATTGAAGTGCACGACAGACACTTTCCCAGACTGTCCTGTTCCTCTCCACTTGCCTTCCGCTTTGAGTTACTGGATACATTCGACAAGTTTTGTATCAAATTCATCCCTCTCATTGATTGTGGTGTAGCCATGGGAAAATTAGTATATTATTATATAATAATATGATAGTTGTATGCTAAGTCACAAGATACGCCGAATTCCATCTGTGAGGTTTGAATTTCAGCGAGTTTGTATCCTTTCCAAACTTCATCCGAATTTTATGATATTTAATATAAAATTGTTCTTTATAATAATATTATTTTATTTTAAAATAATATTGAGTATTTAGTTTAATTATTTAGCAATGTCAAACTATTTTGACAATTTTCTGGATATATTACTAATATTTAAAAATAAGTAAATTTATATAAGTTAAATTTCATGTCAATTTTTTCCTGAATTTTTACCCTTGTCAAGTTTCTATTACAAGGTAATTGGTAAATACTTGCTTATTAATAACAGAGACCGAAAGGTCAATTTATACAAAAGGAAGAGACGATGTTTCCTTAGGAAACGATCGTAAAGAATAGAAACATTCTATTCCAGAGAAAGCAAAAAACGAAAGCAAACTAAAGCTAAATATATTTACAAGATAACCATTAACTAATAATAGACGTCTTATCTATTATTGTAATACCCTCCCTTAATGGTTAATCTATCTAACACACCAAGCTGTCCACTGAATTTGACAAACTTATCAGGACCAAGAGGCTTGGTGAGAATGTCTGCAGTCTGATCTGAGGTAGGAACATACTGCAGATCTATAGTCCCGTCTTCAACCAGCTGTCGTATTTAATGACAATGAACATCCACATGCTTGGTTCGTTCATGGAAGACTGGATTCCGTGCCAACTTGATAATGCCTTCGTTATCAACAAACAGAGTAGTCGGTCCTGCTGGTGACATCTGCATATCCCCAAGCATCCGACGAAGCCAGACAGCTTCACATCCTGCCTTGACAGTCCCTCTATATTCAGCCTCTGTAGAAGAGAGAGAAACTGCCTGCTGCTTCTTGCTGGTCCATGTGACTGCACCGGATCCCAAACTGAACACATATCCAGATGTTGACTTTTTATCATCAACAGAGCCTGCCCAATCTGAATCTGTGAACCCACTGACTTTAGGATTAGAACTCCAAGAATACAGAAGTCCATAATCAGAAGTGCCCTTCACATAACGAAGCACACGCTTTGCTGCCATCCAATGATCAGCCTTAGGAGCTGTCATAAAGCGTGAAATATAGCTGACTGCGAAGCTGATATCAGGCCTAGTAGCAGATAGGTAGATGAGGCTGCCTACTAGTTGCCTATACGTAGTATCATCAACGGAAGGAGAATCAGACTTGGCTGATAACTTGAGACCTTTCTCCATAGGTGTAGATGCAGGTTTGCAATCCTGCATTCGGAATTTGTCTAACAAGGCTCTGGCATATTTGGACTGAGAGATGAATATACCAGAAGACTGTTGCCAAACTTCAACACCTAAGCAATAATGCATGAGCCCAAGGTCAGTCATATCAAAAGACTGGCATAAGTGTTGTTTGATTCTCTGAATCAAAGATGCCGAACTGCCAGTGATGATCAGATCATCCACATAGATAACCAGAAGGATGATGTCACTGTCAGTAGTCTTGATGTACAGATTTGAGTCTAAAGAACTCCTCTTGAAGCCTTGATCACTGAGGTACGTATCAATCTTGATGTACCATGCCCGAGGGGCCTGCTTCAAACCATAGAGAGCTTTTACCAATCTGAGAACCAGATGGTCTTTACCAGCAACCTTGAAACCAGGAGGCTGCGTCATGTAGACCTCTTCATGGAGATCACCATTCAGGAAAGCACTCTTTACGTCCATCTGATGGACCTTCCAGCCAAACTGTGCTGTCATAGCTAGGACTAATCTGATGGTGCTCATCTTTGTAGTAGGAGCAAAGGTCTCCTCATAATCAATGCCCTGACGCTGAGAAAAGCCCTTTGCCACTAAACGAGCTTTGTACTTATCCAAAGTACCATCTGATTTGTATTTGATTTTGTAGACCCATTTGCAGCTAATGGGTTTCTTCCCTGGGGGAAGATCAGAAAGGACCCAAGTGTTGTTCTTCAGCAGGCTCTGGTGTTCAGATTGCATGGCCTGTTCCCACTCTGGAATTCCTTTAGCCTCGGAATATGTTTGAGGTTCAAACACACTGTGAATGTTGGCCATAAGAGCAAAGTTAACAGAATCTATAGTTTTGCTCTTTTTTCGAGTAGTTCTCCCATCAATGAGCTCATCATCATGAAGATCAGCAAGTGTCTTAGCCCACCACTTAGGCCGGAGAGGAGAATGACCAACAGTAGTACTAGGAGATGCTTGATCAGCAGGATCCTGATCAGAAGAATTTGGATCAAACTCAGGTGAAGCATCTTCAAAACGAGGTGATCCTGCAGGAGAAGCCGGAGGTGGCTGTATAGGTATCACTGGCAGGACTGGAGCTGTAGGAGCTACTGGAGCCCTCCCATCAGGTGGACCTAATGGAAGCCGAACTCCCAAATCATGAACCTGCATAGGCTGGTCTGCTGGATCAGGAATAGGAGAAACAGGCATGAATGGTCCTCATTGCTCATCAAAGACTACATCGCGGCTGTATATGAGACGAGATGTCTCAACATCAATAAGGCGGTAGGCTTTGTGAAGACTGCTATATCCAGCAAGCATCAATTTCTGACTCTTGGCATCCAACTTGGTGCGTGAAGCATCAGGGATCCAAACAAAAGCAAGAGAGCCAAAAACCTTCAGGTGACTGATTCTGGGCTTGCGACCTGACCAGGCCTCTTTCGGAGTTTTACCTTTGACCGCCACTGTGGGTGACCGGTTCAACAGATAAACTGCAGTGTTAACTGCTTCTGCCCAAAAACGCTTCGGAACATGTCTGTGTTCGAGCATGGAACGAGCCATCTCGGTGATTGTCCTATTCTGACGTTCAACTACATTGTTCTGTTGTGGCATGTTGGGTGTGGTGAACTGGCGTTGGATGCCATGTGTATCCAAGAAGCTGGAGAAAACATTAGAACAAAATTCCCCCCCATTGTCTGATCTAAGAGTAATAATAGATTTCCCAGACTCTTTTTCAACCAAGGGTTTAAACTTCTGAAATACAATAAATGCATCGGATTTCTTTTTAAGGAAATACACCCACATTTTTCTACTGAAATCATCTACAAACAACAGAAAATACTTGTACCCAAGAATAGAAGGAGTGGCCATAGGGCCGCAGATATCAGCATGAACAAGCTGAAGTACTTGAGAAGCTCGCCAAGAATCGCCACTGGGGAAAGGTGTGCGATGTTGCTTCCCAGCCTGACATGTGTCACAAACTCCAAGGTGTTGGGTTTGAATCTCTGGCAAACCAAGAACAAGCTCATCCCGAGCAAGTTGTGAGAGATAATGCACATTTAAGTGCCCATATCGCTGATGCCAAAGTGAGCTGATGGAAGATCGCCGAGCAACCATAGCTAAGTCCTAAGAATCACCAGAATCAGTAAGTCTGAAAAGACCATGATCCTCAAGACCAACTGCAATAGTAGACTTAGTCGCCCGATCAGTGATGGTGCACTGATGTGAACTGAAGGTGACTGCCAAGTGTGGAGAATGTCGCAGCAACTGACTCACCGAGAGTAGATTTAGTTCCATCCTTGGAACGTAGTACACATCAAGGAATATGAGCTTCCTCCCAACAGACTGAATTTGAATGTTGCCTTTACCAACAACAGTGTACTCTTCTCCACCACCAAAGATAACAGAATCTGAATAAGGCTGGTAGTCAGTAAACCAGTCTCTGTGGTGAGTGAAATGTCGAGAGGCACCTGAATCAATGTACCAGGCAGATGACTGTACATGATTTGCAGGTCTTTTAGCCATGAAGGCATAAAAGGCAGATTCCACCTGCTCAGTGTGCTCTGCACTGTTCGCTTTGGGTTGCGAACCTGATTGCTTAGACTGGGCAGCTAAGCATTTCCGACATGCAACCTTCATGTGACCATACTTGTGGCAATAGTTGCATTGAATGTTCTTCTTTTTGGCACCATCGGATGCTGGAGCAGAAGACTTCTGCTGAGATGGTTGCTGAAACTTGCCCTTATCCTTCTGAAAGGATTTCGCAGCAAAGGCTTGCTCAATGGAGGTGGAACTGGAGCTGCTACCGAACTGTTGTTTCCACCGATCTTGCTGAAGTAGCAGGGTGCAGAGATCAATGAACTTTAGATCAACACCAGTAGATGTGATGTTGAGAGTCTCGATAAAATGCTCATAGGAATTTGGTAAACTCCGAAGAGTGATTACCACAATATCCTCTTCCTCCATCTTGCGACCGATGGCAAGTAACTGATCACGGATTTCCTGAATCCGATTCAGGTGTGCCTGGAGCGAGGTGCGCTCATCCATGACAATAGAAAACAGAGTGTTTTTCAGAAAGAAGGCTCTGCTCTTGTCGGAAGTCTCATGAAGACCTTTTAGATGTGTCCAGATTTCGGCCGTTGTCTTGCCGGATGGAATTTGAGAAAGCTGGTCATCAGCTACGGAGAGTTTGAGAAGCATTACTGCCTCTCGATTGTTCAGATCCCATGTATCTTGATCAGGACCCGGAGAGGTCGGACGCTGCTTAACATCCAGAACAAGTTGATCGGTGTTTCGATATTCGAAGATTGCGATGATGCGTTGCTTCCAGGTTCCATAATTGCGACCATTGAATTTGGAATTATGCTCGAGTAGAATATTTGTCAGAGATGCCATGGCACGTTTTTCAATGAAAAACTGTGAAAATCTGTAAAGGCACATTCTTCGAGGCAAAAATATGGAAGACCCAGAAAAATCAGAGAATGACCCAAAAGAGAGCTCGAAAAACTTAGAAGGAATTTGCTGTCGTTTTTTGAATCCGCTGGCTCGAAAATTGAGGCGCAAAAATAGAGGCACCCAGAAAAAACGGACGACAACCCAGTTGAGCTCTCGAAAAACCCACCAAGAATCTGCAAACAAAAAAATTTTTCGACCCCAAAAATTAGGGTTTCGAAAAAAAAGGCCCTAGCTGAAAAAAGCTTGAAAAAACTTCAGATTTCTTGATGAAAAATGGTCGAATCTGCTTCCCAGAGCACGATGACAGACTGAGACGGCTAAGAGCATGAAGATTTGATACAGAAACATGCAGATTTTCACCCCAAAAATGCGAGTCTTCAAAAAATGGCCATGATTTCCACGCGATTTGCAGACCCGTAATTCGGGAATTTCTCCAAGCAGAAAAACCCTAGGTGGGTTTTGGAGAAATTAGCTGAAATAATTTTGGAAAAATTTAAACAAATAATTTCAAGAAGAAATTATAAATTTTTCCGAAAAAATTTAAGTATTTAGCTCTGATACCATATTACAAGGTAATTGGTAAATACTTGCTTATTAATAACAGAGACCGAAAGGTCAATTTATACAAAAGGAAGAGACGATGTTTCCTTAGGAAACGATCGTAAAGAATAGAAACATTCTATTCCAGAGAAAGCAAAAAACGAAAGCAAACTAAAGCTAAAGATATTTACAAGATAACCATTAACTAATAATAGACGTCTTATCTATTATTGTAATAGTTTCATCCGAATTTTATGATCGACAAACTTGAATTCGAATTCGAACCTTGTGACTTAGGTTATATGTTATAATTCGCTGGTCATCAATAATATAATAAAGTTAGGCCCACCTGAAAACATATAATAATAATAATTATAATATAATAATTATATTATAATCATAGGATATAATTACATCATCTTACAATAACATAATAATTATATTATCCATATAATAATTATATTATATTAATCAATAATAATTATAATCACATAATAGAATTATTGTATCTCGCAATATAGTAATTATATTACCGATATGACTATTATATTATCAATTGTAATAATTATTGTATCACAATAATTATATTATCACTTATCATAATGGTTATTATATCTGAGTCGGCCAAGAAAGGATCAGACCTAGCTACAAAAATCAATACTTTGTCCCTTGGCCTTTCAGAACACTTTCGTGATATCAAAATTTATTTTTGGTCATGTTTTCTCTTTACACTTTATTGACATCCCTTAATTTGGATTGAACTCCTAAAACTTCACAGTGGCAAGAGACTAGAGACTGAAACTGAGACACTACAACAAAATGCTAAAAAGCAAAAGCTTGGTGGTCCCCATTTGTTATGGGGCGATGTGTGATAATGTCACAACAAGACCCAAAGCTAGTGCTTGTACTTTAGCTTCATATTTGTCTCATTTACTAGTTTTCTTGAAGCAGCTTGGACCAACAGCATGGAAGAGTCTCAATAACACAACTAGAACCTCAAATTCTAGGATTTCCTCACAAGGTTCCATCAAAGTTCATTTTGGGAAAGCTGAAGGAGGAATCTGCTTGATTCCGAAAGTCCAAGAGAGGGCAAGATTAATTATACTCCATATAGAAGTATACGATAAAATATAAAATGTATGTTATATGTTTGATATTGCTGATGTCAAATTTATAATCAACATGATTGCCAACAGTGCCATGGCTGTCCATGTTAGTCGACACGGTAGAAACTATAGAAGATCCTTCATTTATTAAAACCTCCAAGATGCACATTTCAAATATATGTTACCCTTGACCATGGCCGGTCATGTTTGTCGGCACCATAGAACTTGTAAAGATCATTTATTAAAGCCTCCAACATGCACATTTTAAATATATGTTACCCTTGATTAACACTAAACGTAGCTCTAACAAACAAGGTATAGATTAAACTTACTATTCTCCAATGAGTTTCGGGGATAGGGACAACAGTTTGTGTTAACGGTTTGTGGGTGCTTATTTTTGGACCAATTTTTAGGGGATGATAGGGGATGACTGATTAAAAAGGATAATTTTAAAAAATATTGAGAAATTTCAAATATGCATAACATTGATAATTTTTTTTTTATCATAGACATTTTAGAAGCTTAATACATAGACTTGAATTGGGATTTCGCATAAGAATTGACACAAAAATTAACAAAACTCAAATGCTTTCTTTGCATACTTTGTAATTAGAATTATAGCAAATGTGCCCGATGGCTTTACATTTTGACTATGAATTGATATAAATTGTAATCAATAAACTTAAAAGTCCATAATCAATTGTCCATAATAATTTCAAGATAGAACTAAGAAAATATATCGTCGTCTAGTCAGTGGTTGCACGAAGGGTTGCCCAACTATGGAAACCCCATTCAGTTTTGGAGGTTTCTCCTTTCAACCTGCATAGCTACTTCAGGATTGACATCCCAATGTAAGGCTGGAGTGTGACGATATTCAGGAGTTTGCTGATCTTGTTGCTGCACTGCACTGTGAACAACCACTAACCTTTCTAATCATCTGGAGGTAAGCTCTATGTGGACCAAATCCTCTATGCAGTAGAGGACACCTCTTAAGACACTCCTGTCCATATCTGTCTTGAATTCTTGTGGGAATGCTGCATTTTCTGAATGATGATGGTGCAAATTGTGAAATGGTCAAGGATCTCCTATACTGAAGGTTAAATTTGGCTGGCTTGGTGCAGATATTCCTTTGGTCACAACTGGTTTGTGGGTTTTCAATAAGATTTATAAAGTGGAAGCAATTGATCTACTTTCTCATCTGTTTTCATTACTTCAAACCTTCTTTTGCTTCCAATGTGCAGACTTAGTAACTTTATTTTCACCATTAAGAGAATCTTGTTGGTCCATTTTGTGTTCTGTTTCCATTTCTTAGTGCTTCAGTATTCACTTTTTCTACTACATCACCATGATAGCTTGATTTTCAATTTTCAGTTAAGAATTGCATAAAACATGATGATTCTCCAGATCATGTCCTGAAAGAGATACATCATTTCCTTCGCAGTTCTTTCCTTCCACCAAGGGTCGACTGCAAATACACAAGGGATAGGCCCTACTTCTAGCTTCCAGCATTGCCATAAGCAGCATTGCTGGCATCTTTTGCCTTCTAATGGTTTTGTGTAAAGGGAATTGAGATCATCAAATTTGTTTCTCTCTAATCTGTGATTAATTAGTGCCTGTAAAATCTTTAGCACTAACAAAATCCACGGTAGCATTAATTAAATATAGAAAACTGAGAGGCTGAATATTTTCTTCACTTTTTAATCATTTCCATTTATGTTCGTTTTAATGAGAGCTAGATGGCTATTGTGATCTGATAACATTTCATGTACACTTTCAGATTTGTACTCAATGTAGATTGTTGGCAATTTTATTTGGCCATGTTCAGATATCAATGCTTCCAGGGATGTAAATTCTATAACTCCTGTTGACTTTTGCAGGTAATTATGGCATGTGTAAAAAGCATTGAGGATCATGGTTATATACTCTCATTTGGTTTGCCTTCATTATCAGGATTCTTACCCCATGAAAAAGAGGGTACTTATATTTTCTGGCTTGGCTGTTTATTTGCATTGTAAATGTCAAATTCTACCCTAATTGCGCATCTTTATATGTCTAACGATGCAGCAGTGAGATGAAAATCTGCTATTGTGATAAAATTAGAAGTAATGAAACATTCAGAAGCTGGTTTGAAATATTATCAGGCGTGTCAGAATGCATATTTTTAAGAGTATTTATTCATATTAGTTATTCTTGGATCCATTCATTTATTTGTCTCATTTGATTGTTTATTTTTGGTGTTTGTTGATGCAAAAATTGATGCAGGAAGTAACGATTCTAGGCTGAAAAAGGGTCAGCTAGTGCAAGGACTGGTTTCAAACATTGATAGGATGCGGGGTGTGATCTCTTTGAGAAATGATCCTAATTTGGTGGAAAATAACATGGTAAGGTGGTTTTGGAGCGCATTCATTATTTCTTTGGTCTCTTGTTTTCTTCACAACTATTTCACTTTAATTGTAATTTTTAGTAGTTACAATTTTTATTACCTGTTTAGTACGTCTCTCTTGTAGCTGACTGCAGTTTTTTAGTCCCATTTACATAATTTTCTTATTTGTGAACATTGGTATAATTTATTTATGTTTTCTTTAAACATTGAAGCTCTATACATACTTACTCTTCTTCTTGTTACTTGATACAATCCCAAGTCCCATTTCCTACTTTGGGCTTTTGTGGATGCTAATATATTTTTACATTTTTTCAATCTCACTTTGGGAGCTGTATTGTGGTAAATATTCCACTATGTTCTTGGGATAATGTGAAATTTAACTGTCTTCTCAACTTTATCTTGCTTCATTTATCCATATTTTCATAATTAAGGATCTGATTGTATTCTAAATATTGGTGGATGTTTAGTCATCAAAGTTTAGATATATTCAAGATACGTTTATGCATCTATAATTTGTTCTTGTTTCAGGACTGTGTTCTATTCGGAAATCTTTGCATATTCTCTGGGTGATGCCCTCAAGTCTGTTTATTTTATTCTGTTTAATAATGCTCGTGATGAGATGTGGAGATATACACTTTTTTCACTGAGCAATGAGGGCCGAGACAAATTATTTGTTATTTCTTGGTTTCATCACAGACTGCTGCTTGACACTTTCCCAGCAAGTCACTATCAAAATATTTTATTTTATGAACTTATATGTAAATGAGTGTTTTAATGACCAAGTAGTTTATAAATATATATTTTAGCCCAGTGCCCTCTCTCTAATTATTCTATGTTGTAGCTGAATCTCTCATTTAAATTCCATTATCCTAGTCCCAGTTGTCTCCAGGTATTAGTGCATGTGCCCATGTGTGTATATAGATTTATTTTCACTTTCTTAAGAGATATACACCCACGCAATCTATGCAAAAGTTGTAAAAGGAAACCCTTTTAAAGAATGAAAAAATGCCAACTGTTTATGGGATTAGGAATTGCATATTGCTTTTGTATTCACATATTAGGGATATCATTCCTGTGTGATTGCTAACAAACATCAAATTTGGGCTTTCGTAGATGCTGAATAAATTATAAGATATACAAATGGTTGGTTAATCCTGCTTCATCAATCTTTTATGGACTGTGATATGCTAGATTTAAATCAAGAGCTTCCAATCTCATACATTGTCAAGCCCTTTATTTGACTCAGAAAGTTGGTAACATTACATCAGGAGGCCTTACTTCACAGGGAGAGCAAACAAGAGACTGAAAAAAGATCTGAGATGAATAAACCTAAGTTGCCGATACGGGTACGGGAATGTTGGTACGATATACTGGTACGACAATTTTTGGGGGGCAGTTTGGGTACGTTTGGGTACATCCATAAAGAAAAACATTAAAAATTATAACTATATAAATATTTGCAGGCTTAAAAGTAAAAATAAGATTAAAATTCAGAACACCACAGATCATACATGTTGAACAAACTCAAAACTGTCATTAATATTAAAAATTCAAAATATTTCAAAACATGAAATTTATGACATTATTCAATTCAAGGTTCATTGGTTCAACATTAGAATAACACATTTATTCATTACTAACTATGTATTAATGATATAGGCATCATAAAAGATAATCAACAGCAACATCAACATCAAAATACCACAGATCATACATGCTGAACAAACTCAGACCTGCCATTAATATTAAAAATCCAAAATATGTCAAAACATAACTGTTATGACAGATTATTCAATTCATTGTTTATCGGTTCAACATTAAAAAAACACACTAGGTAATTACTTATTATGCATTAATGATATAGGCATCATATAAGATCATCAACATCAACATCAGCAGTGACATTAGATGATGTAAGTAGATTAGTATCACGTGCAGCCCCGCTGCTACTTGCATTAGGAGGACAGTGGCTACCCTGTTGCACATCCAGTAAAGAATGTGTGGCAGCTGAAAAATCCAAATCAGTTCGCTCCGGATCTACATCCCAAAACTTTATGCCTCCTTGTACTTATTTTTACTATGAGTAAGAAGGCGCAAGTTGGAATGCACATAAACCAGTTCTTCTGCCTTACTTGCAGCCAATCGATTGCGTTTCACTGAGTGAATAAAGGAGTATGTACTCTAGTTTCGCTCAGATGAGGAGGAACTAGCAACCTATTGAAACAAAGGTAGGAGCATAAAAAATGTCATTCAGCTCTTAAAGTTAATAAATTTTGTTATTTTTACAAAATGTAAACAATATAGATTTAGAGAGCGCAATAGAAATAAAAAAACTTACTTGTGATAAAAGTTTGATTGCAAGATTTTGGAGGTGTGTTGACATATGACCATTAAGGTACCACCAAGCATGAGCATCCTTTGTAGACTTGTCACGGAGAGCAGAAGCACTTTGACCATTGGAAGCTACAAAATCAGCAAACTCACTAGTAACTATTTTCTCCATTTCATGTTTGGGGAAGAGTTTTGTAAGTGCTTTCCTACACCCTTCACCATCTTCTGCATCTCTATATGGTGGTACCCTTGATGGCATAGTAAGAATTTTATCACTATAAAATTTGGGAGTCAAAGTGGGGTGGTCATTTTATTCCACTGCTCAACACAAATTGTTTGCATCTCATTGAAGAAAGTTTCTTCAGGATCTTGCTCCTTTTCATTGATGACATGTTTCATTTTTTCAAGCATTGAATCAATTCCATCATATACCTCTCCCAAGCATGGATGATCCATGTCGGTATGACAGATCATACTCATGATGGGCATAGTGAAACTAAGAAGATATTCCACTCGTTCCCACCAAGTGTCATCTAAGATCATTTGTTTTACATTTGTAGCCCTTTCAGTACTAGATTGCCTCCACAGTGACCAGCTTTGACTAATAACCATACTAGCAAGTGACTCTCGCACCTCCACACGTCTCCTCAACACAATTGTGTTGGATTCAAATCGAGTCTCAGCAACCTATTCAAAAATTAAAAATTAAGAATTAAAATTTGAAATACAAGCTAAAGATGTGCTAAGTTTAAAAACTAAATTCATAATTATTTAAGTGAAATACAAAAATTAAAAATTAAGAACTAAAGTATTTCAATTACCTTTAGCAACTCCAACTGTGAAAATGATCTAAAAATGGCTTGTGACATGTGATGGTTTGCGATGAACATTTGGATCTCTTTAGCTTCTGTATAGGTTTCTTTGATCCAATTTATTTTCCTACCCAACTTTTGTAGCATAAGATTGAGAGAGTGCATTACACTAGGTGTCCAAAATATGTGTTCAAGTCGCGTCTCAATCAACATGCCTGCAGCTTTACAATTCTTTGCATTGTCTGTTATTACTTGGACAACATTTTGAGGGCCCACATCTTGAACGCATTGTATAAGGATGTTAGCAATAAATTGTGCATCCTTGACCTGCCCTTCCCAATCTACAGCTTTAAGAAACATTGCCCCTTTAGGGCACACTGCAATCATGTTGATTAATGGACAATTTTTGGCATCCTTCCACCCATCAAAAATAATTGACACCCCTGTTTGTTTCCATGAATTCCTAATAATAGTCAATGCAGTGTCTATACTTTTTAACTCCTTTGCTAGTAAGGTGCTACACACCTTCTCATATCCTGGCCCCATGTACCTTTTTGGACCCTCATTTACTTTTCTCAACATATCTTGCCAATATGGTGATCGCACAACATTAAATGAGAAACCATTTGTATATAAACATCTTGCAACACTTTGATCTGCAATCTCCCTAGCATCATTCTTAAATGCACTCTCTAATGCCCCCTTGCATCTCTTCACATTAATAGGTTCTTCAGTTCTACCCAAAAATGGGTGGCTTTCTACTACAACATCAGGAAAGTCATTATGAGATGGAGGCTTACTTGATCTCTTCCCTTTCTTTAAAGGATGGTTTGTGCCACGAGAAACTCTTGCATTTGCTTCCTCTTGCTCTCTAATATAGCTTGCTATTTGTTGAGGCGGTAATCCATTACCATCCACTCTTGGACATGCTTTGATACCCTGTTGGGGAATTGCACAAAGATGGGCTTTCACACGACTACATGAACTTTTGTACCCCACATTACAAAAATTGCATATCCAAACAAATGTTCCACCCCCTTTTACTTGTTCTATCATTTGGACATATTTCGACAAAGGTGAATTTGGATCGGTTTTGAAGGTGGGAGACGAAGAGCTAACATTAACATTAGTTGTCATTATCTGTTAACAAAAATTTAAATTTTAAAAACTAACATTAGATGGAGAGGTCAAATATTTGATCAACTATAAAAAAATGAATTAATATAATTGTAAATGTGGTTTTAGAAGTTATATTTTAATAACAAGTTTATATTATTTTAATATTATTTATTTAATACTTCTATTATTGGTTATTTAATTTTTATTTATTTAATTAATTAATACATTAATATACAATATACTTATTAAGATAATATCTTATACTTTCTATAACGGTCAACTACTTGTCTGTACTCTGTCTTTCGGTCTAGATAGGAATGTTTCTTATCCTGTCTTCAGTTTTGTTTCTAATTTCGTCTTCAGTAAGAAACAACGTCCTTGTAATTCTTTATAAGGAACACATTTGTTCCTCTGTTAATAAATCAATCATTTGGAAATCCGTAAATTTGCCAATTCTTGAATCTTGTAACATGGTATCAGAGCCAATACTTGATTCATAATTTCATTCGAAATTATTTGCTCAAATTTTTCAAATCTCGGCTAGGGTTTCTGTTCGGTTAGCAAATAACGATTTTGGAGTTTTCAAATACAGGGTTTGCAAATCATGGGCAGATTTTCTTGGCATTTTTCGAGAGCTCAATTGGGTTGTCCTTTTTTTTGGGTGTCTTGATTTTTGTGCCTCGACTTTTGAGCCAGCGGATCTAGAAAACAACAACATATTCCTTCTGGGTTTTTCGTCTACTCTTTTGGACACTTGTCATTTTTTTCTGGGTCAGCCTCAACATTGCCTCGAACTTCGTGCAAATGGCATCTTTGACTAATCTGATGTTGGAGGGTAGTCGACAATTCAATGGCCACAATTATAAGCAGTGCATGTTAGCCATCTTCGAATATCGCCGTTTGGATGAGCTTGTTCTAGGCACAAAGACTCGTCCGACCTTTGACCAAGCAGAACAGGACAAGTTTGATGATCGCAATCGAGAGGCTGCTATGCTTCTTAAGCTCTTTGTTATCGATGATCAGCTACCGTCCGACAAGTGAGTTGCAGAAATTTGGAAATATCTGAAGGAGCTGCATGAAACATCTGACAAAAGTCGGGCATTCTTTTTGAAGAATCAGTTGTTCTCCACTATGATGGATGAACGTATGTCCTTACAAAAGCATCTGATAAAGGTTAAGGACATCCGCGATCAGCTCGAACCTATTGGTCGGAAAATGGAGGAAGAGGATATGGTAGTCATCACTTTGAAAAGTCTACCATCGTCCTATGAGCACTTCATAGAAACACTCAACATTACGTCAACTAATGTTGATCTGAAGTTTCCAAAATTATACACCAAACTTCTGTAGTAGGATCATCGGAAACAACAGTTTGGTAGGAGCGCCTCTACAACCTCCTCAGAGTAGGCATTTGCTACAAAATCCTTTCAACAGAACATCGACAACCATTAGTCTTCTCAGCCTTTCCAGCATCAACCTTTTGCTCAATCCCTGGATGGCTCTACAAAGCAAAATGTACAGTGTAATTACTGTCACAAGTTTGGCCATATGAAGTTAAGAGTGTTGGAAACGTTTGGCTGCCTCAGCAAGGCAAAATGCTTCCCAACCAACAGCAAAAGTTGTTGAGCTTCCTGATCAAGGTGAAGCTGCATTTTTCGTCTTCTGAATCTGTTTCTATTTTTTGTGGGTTTGTTGATTTTCTCCTTAAAAATCATTTCATGTTGTTTGTAATACGCAAGGTTGCGTGAGATTCTGGGTTTTACCGTTTTTTCCACAAAAACAAAGTTTTGTAATTGCAACCTGTTTTGAGTCATAGCACTCTTCTGGCAAAGCTTCTTGGTTTTAGCATTCTGTAGATCTAGGGAGGGTCTCAGTTATCTCAGAATGTTCTGACATCTGTACGGTGACCATTAAGGGAGGGTATTAAGATAATATCTTATACTTTCTATAACAATCAACTACTTGTCTGTAGTCCGTCTTTCAGTCTAGATAGCAATGTTTCCTATCCTGTCGCTTTTGTCTTTAGTTCAGATAGGAATGTTTCCTATCCTGTCTTCAGTTTTGTTTCTAATTCCGTCTTCAGTCTACGTTGTTTCTTTTAGAAAGGTCCTTGTAATTCTTTATAAGGAACACATTTGTTCCTCTGTTAATAAATCAATTATCCGGAAATCCATTAATTTGCCAATTCTTGAATCTTGTAACAATACTAGTTTAAACTTTAAATTTTATTTTTAAACTAAATATTATAATTAATTTATATTCCTATTACTATATATTATAATTTTTTAATTAATTTAATAATATTTGATTTAAAAATACATTGATACCAACCATAAAACTATTAAATATTTATTAATTTTTGTACACTTTCAAAATTAAAACAAAAATAACGTAAATCAATATTTATAGACCATTTGTAAAGAAATATTAAATTTACAAAAGTGAAATTTAATAAACTTAAGTCTTATATCCTATTAATAAAAATACTGAATAAACATATTAGTAATATATGAGTTACAAACTAGAGTAAATCTTCAAAAAAATTTAATATTGAATAAACAATGATCATATTACAAACAAACTATAGCAGGAAGGGAAAAATTTTCACAACTGTTGTTATTCGTCCAGCCTCTGCCTGTGTTCGTCCTTTGTCCTCCACACTCAAACACAAGCATTTGTTCCTCTGCCTCTTGCCCACGCTCGTCAATCTCCTCTGTGTTAAAACGGCTCTTGTCTATGCTCGTCTGTATCTTCTACAAAAACGAATCGTCTTTGCAAAAACGAAGAAAATTCTGGAGTGTGTTTTGCATCATATGCCCTATTTATTCTTGAAATCACGCGTTTAGAAAAGAGGGTTTCTAGTTTCGCATTTAGATAAACATTCCCAAAACTATGCAAATGAAAAAAACATTTCTAAAAATGTTAGATTTGTTTTAGAAATTCCCACAACACCTGGATTCGACGAGATTCGGCAAGAGATTAATATAGACATTTCAAGAAAACAAAATACATATCATTTGCGAATGTCAACAGTATTTTATGTGTTTCAGTTTCCAACACATTTCGTACCCAGAAATGATGAGATATAGGTGACGTACCTGCAACTTAGAAATAAACAATTTGCTTAGGGCAGGGTTTGACTTCCAATTATCACGCTGGGATTTCTTTTTGGAAGAATAATACCCAGCAATGGATATTTGACAGTGTGCAATAGAATTCTGATCCTCCACACTTGCAAATCTTATGATGTCTATAGATACACAAGATTGAAACACCTTATAGTGAATGAGTTTGTTACTAAAAACCCTCGAGCTAGAATTGAAAAAAAACACCTTAAGTGAGCATGTAGTCTACTTATCATGTGTGTTGATCTTCGAAGGCCTATGAGTGATTCTCCAAATTTTAATATTCAGTTGCACAGTTAAATAGGCTATATATTTAATATCCAATGCACTCAAAAAAACTAAGATATCCATGCCATGTCTGAAGGAACTCACACCTAGAGCACAATTGTTGCTGATGAAACTCACTCCTAGGGCACAAATTATCCAAACCCAATTGCACTGGGAAAATCTTTAAACTTGCCTCAAAATAAAAACAAGTTTCCCCTGCTGGAACCCACAATCACAAAACATATGTTGTTGGATTCAATCCTCAGATGACACAAAATGGAGTTCATCAAATTTAAAGGCGTTCCCATGCATAAGATTTTATTACACTTTCATATCATGTAAGAAATTGTGCAAAGTTTGTATAAGACTATGTTCTTCTTTATTCCATATGATCCTTATAATATGAATTGCATCCATATATTTAGGATTTCCGTCTTGTTTTACCCCCTATGGGATATCTAGTTTTATGCACATAGTAAAAAGAGTTTCAAGCACACATGAATCACCAACAATATAGCATTAACACATTGCACATACTATTGGCATAATGATATAACTTTTATTCCTTGTAATGTCTATACAAAGGTAACCCGTTCTCCGGTCCAGTCACTCATATATAAAGCACCCAATGGTTGGTTGAGAATACCAACAGTCTATTCCTCCTTCCTACAATTGCTTGAGAAATCATTTGTAATTAGCATAGTAATCGAAAACATTAAGTATTATTTTTAAAGAGTAAATTGTGGCTCACATCAACCTCAACCCCCCAAAAGTAGTTGTCTTCTAGATGAAAAAAAAAAAAATGGCAGATGGACCACTTGACAAAACTATTGAGAAGAGAGATGAGAAGGCACCCTTGGAATGGCGGAGGATGTCGGTCATGGATGTTGTGGCCAAAGGAGTTTGAAGTCATGCTTAACTGTCCATCAGATCCTTCTTTGTGTGTTTCAGTTTCCTGGTGGTGGCTTCCAGTCATGCCTTTACTTTTGACAACTACTTCTATTTCCCAACTTTCGCTACCTTCTCCTGAGCTAGTTCATTTTCCAAGGTAGTGGTAATTTTATGTTGCTCTACCAATCTCACCCAAATGGTTGCCTCCTGTCCTACGGTCATTGCACTATTTTCTACTTTTGTGTGGATTATGTTGCCTTCAGGAGCCGAATGAATGTCTTACAGGTTGCTCACTCCATACTATATAAGATGCTCATCATGCCAGCTTGCACCTTTAGGACATGTGGTTTGCCTAACTCCATCTTTGCGGTCTCCACATGGGGCCGCTCTCGGGTAGTAAGTTGCTCTGCAAATTCCCACTCACAGTCCCTTGCATAAATATAAGGAGCCTCTCTATCTCTTTCGTGATCAGTCCCATGTCCAACTGTTAAGTGAGGTCTGCCGCCCTATATGTTAGTGGACCCACCACTTCTAGCTTTGCCAAAAATTATTGAATGGATGCAAGCTCATCTTGTCTATGTGGGTTGGAAACCCAAATGGAAGCCTCTTGCATCTTTTGTTACCCTTGCCTCCTGTAGGGAAATATTCGCCTGGTTAGTTCTCCCTTCCTCTATCTCAATGACCTCCCATTGCCCTCCTAGTGGTCCCTCCATTTTCTTCTTCCCAACCTCGGCTTCTTTTCTATGCTTGACCATAAACAATGTGGGTGATGGTGGCAGGATATCACCAACCCTCATCTCAGACCTCTCCAAGAGACTGTCCATATCTTAGTCTCGTCATCCTGTTAAAATACCGTTGATTTTGGAGGATCGCTGCAAATGTACTAAGCATTGCCGGTGTATAGTCTGTGTTTTCCAAATTTCAGCATCCTTGTATTTATATGAGGAATAAACGAAGAGAAAAGACATGTCCATTAATGGGACATGTCTATTCAACAATATGATTAATATAATTAAAAACTTAATTAATTAATTATATATATATAAAATTAATTTCTCTTTGATTTCATAGGTTTATCCTACTAAAGCTACGAAAACATCAACACTCCCTCTTAGCTAGGGAGGATAAACACATGACATATACTACACCATTGGTAATATTAGGTGTGGCAAATTTTATGATATCTTTGATCATAGGATATCCACCATTTTGATAGTACATTTGAAGTCACGAGTCTTGGTCTCCTAGAATATTGACATTCAATATTCACCAAGTACCCAATAGGTTTTGATATCACATCTGATTTAAAGAGTATTGGTCTCCCAGAATACATGGTATTCACCAATTACTAAAAAATGCTTGATATCACATCTGATATCAAGAGTATTCGCCTCCCAGAATATCAATGATATTCACCAAGTACTCAAAATAAGGTTTGATATTACATCTAATATCAAGAGTATTGGCCTCCCAGAATATCAAAGATATTCACCAAGTACTCTTTGAGTAATGGCCTCCCAGAATGTTGAGATGCAAGACATTCACCATATACTTATTGTTTGATCTCATAATACAAGTTATTGTAAGATCGTCATGTTACAACAACTTGTCCAAATACAAGTGATGATCATTTGGAAGTTGTCACTTCCTCATGATATACACAGGGGGTAGGCCCATTAAAATCACATGGTCACAATGTATGAATCAGGGTCCTCTTGATTGTGACAATTTATTGATCACTAGAGAATTCATCTCATCATGGTTTACTCCCTCTTAATCAGTAACACCGAGATCATTGAAGGTTAATAGCATCCTCAATCTTCTCCCTCTCTTTCAAGGTTGCCTCTAATAACATTTCAGGGTCCCTCTGAATGTCAATCTTCCTTTTCCTGCAATAACATTCTCAAAGAAGAAGATCAAGGCATATAATTCTTATTGTTTGTATAGAGTTTCATATAAGAGGTTCACGACAGAAATTAATAATGACATTATTACTTTCAATATAACTTATCATTATCTCCTTATACTAAGTTATACTTAATATCCTTTAGAGTAGTATCTCTAGAAATGCAAAGCATAATATTTCATTTATATTGAAATGAAATCATAAGAATAAAATAATGAATACGTACCCCGTATACTTACCTTATCCTACAAGAAATATATTTGTAATATTCCAAAAGTGCAATTTACTTTTCAAGGATGTACGTTCCAATGGATCTGCTCTATATTGGTTACAAGTGATGATATTCCATCACCTTCCATTTAATATAAGGTGGGGTCATTCCCTCTACATCTACCTTCACACACGCTTATGTCTGGAAGGGAATTGAGTTTTATCCCAGTCATACTTAATGCTAGTTTTGCCACGTTGCATACTTTAATTTAAATCTCCCTCTTTTTCCTTATATGAAGGAGTCCATGTGATTTGTTTCATATCCTTTGGGAAGCCAATATGTAATGTCCCGTATTATGTTGAATCCAAACTTCACGTTTTTCTTCACAAAGTTCATAGATCAAGCTTTTAGTTAAGCACTTGGTATGACTGTATTCAAAAAAATGTGCGTTGATCCTTTAGAGTGATTATGCCAAAAAAATATACTTCTACCCAACATATTTTATAATATGGGGGATTTGCAAAATTCTCTCATGCTTTCTATTTGTCAATGCTTAGGAAGGCAATGATTATAACTGAGATCAGACTTAAATCATTTCCCACTCTTACCCGATGCTGATAATGTTTGATGATTTGCGAATCATATATTGGGTCATAAGCCTAATGTGCAGTAGCTAAAGATTTTATCTCAACAATATCTGAGTCCCTCATTAGCCGCACATTCTATTACAATTTTGATCTTCATGTTAACCTTGTAATACTGCCAAAAGTAACTGAAATATCATACACCAATAATAATGTTAAGTTCAATAGAGATTACTTGGACAGTAAGTGTAAAGGGTGTTTGATAAACTTAGTGCCACAGAGATTTCTCACAAAGATAGAATTGTTTTAAACGTCAGGAATCCCCTTTTTCAATGCAGAGTAATTTCGTATAGGCAGACATCCATGCTCAATAAGCTATATTAATCTCAGATCAGTATACTATAAGGAAACCCAATAAGTTTCATAAATAATGTAGAAGCCAGTGAAAGTGAAATATCAGTTCTTTAATACGAGTGGATACTTTTGGGAACACATCCTCAAAAATAATAGATGATCTTAATAATATTCATGTCCAGACTTGTGGTCCTTGCTGACTGTGATCATTTCGCTGTCGTTATTTTTGTCTATGTCATTCTGTCTTAATTTTATCTTATCACTGCATCACTCCGTGTTTGTCCACTTGCTCTGTTTGTTTATCATCTTTGCTGCTGACAGAACTGTGTATTCAACATTGCTAGGTATTGTATTACCTCCTCTGCATAGTATGAAGTCAAAGGTGGTGATTCAGAATAGATGGAAGCTAACGTGGTTATCTTTTTCTGAGATGCATGTCCTTTCTCTGGTGTATAATGCTTGATGCCTCCGTCCTAAGTTCTTCACTCAATGCCCTTCTCCCTTTTTTAAATTTTTTTTAAGTCCTTCTCTCCTCCTCCCCTTTTTGATTGAACTCTCTTTGTATAAATATGTAATGATCGATTCATATTGAAAGGGCACAACTGATGGGATCTTAATTATTATATTAGTTAGTTACTTTTTGACTTATATTTTCATTATTACATATGGATATATTTATTGTTTAGTAATATATTTTGTTATTAACTGATATTTAATTAATATATTATTTTTTAATATAATTATTATTTATTAAATATATAATAATTAATTTGATAAAACTAATTATCATTTGTTATATTGTAATTATATTATAATCATATATAATAGATGATATGATTATATTGATCAATATATACTATATGTTACTAACTTGTTTATTATGTTTATAAAATATAATAATAAATTATATTGTTTATATTATTTAATCAAATATTATATTTGATATTTTTATCATATATTTCAATGATGTACAATATAATTTAGAGTTATATCAAAATATTATTTGATTCATTTGATTTGTTTGTTGTTATATTATTTATGTCATTTCATTATATATTTTAATATAATATATTATTGTATTAATATAATATATTACTTTTTAACCATGGTGATATTATAATGTTATATTCATCTTATTAATACTTAATCTTTTTTTTAATGTTTAATTTTCTTTTAAAATATATTTTATTATTATTTATTATTAAATTCTACTTGAGAAGTGGGGTCATTACACAATAATTATTGCCCTTACTTAAATGCGCGTTCTCGCTAGCGGTGATTGGTCATTTACTCCACACATATAACATATTTTCCCTATGTCGTATTATTATAACATGTCCACACAATGTATAACTTTATTGAAAGTAATTCATGTGATTGGCAGCATTAAATACGCTGAGTATGTTCTCCTCTATAGTCTCTTAATTTGCTCTTCCTTGACCTTGCTATTGCATCGTAATAAACTCCAATCCTTTGGCTATCGGTGTTCTACGTCATGAGCTTCATCCAATTTCTAAATTATACTTTGTATCAATGTAGTATATGTGTACTTCACGATAGAATATATTTATCATTCTTGTCTAAACAATGCAGAACATCTCCCGATATATATCAATGGATTACTGTATATTATTCCCAAAAAAATATGCAACTCTATGTCTACACCTTTCCAGATTTTCCCATCCTGCCTGAAATAAATCAGCAATCAATGGTCGAACACATTGGTACTTTAGCCATTTGCAGGTGTAGTTACTTAAAAAACCAATCTTTCATTTTAATCTTAGGTGTTTTTGCTGAGTTTAGTTGCCTTCAGATTCACATGGATATACGTATGAGAAGCTTGCAGGGAATGCTTAGTCATAAATAGTATTGCAACTGCCGCTATAGAAACCAATATGGTTAGTATTTTTCGTTTTGCTATGGCTGCAGTCATCTCAAGACTTATCCCAGTCCAAATGTCGCTGTTCTCTTGATACTCTGGTACGACTTATCAATAACACAAGAATCTGCCTTATACACGGCTGCCATGGACCGGGGACAGAAATATTTACAGCAGTGTGAATGTTTACAGCGTCCAATTGTCACTGTTGTTAATGACATTTAGGCAATGATTTCCATATACTGTAGGTGGGAATTGGAGTGATCAACACATTTGCAGCCTGCTCTGATACCATGTTGATTTTGGAGGATCACTGCAAATGTACCAAGCACTGCCGGTGTACGGTCTGTGTTTTCCGAATTTCAGTGTCCATGTATTTATATGAGGAATAAACCAAGAGAAGAGACATGTCCCTTAGGGACATGTCTATTCAACAATATGATTAATATAATTAAAAACTTAAATATATATATAATTTTAATTTCTCTTTGATCTCACAGGTTCATCCTACTAAACCTACCAAAACATCAACAAATACAAAGGATCAGATTGATTATAGATATAGGAAAACTTTTCTATATAAAATTGATACACCTACCAATTTAAATTTGATGTTCTAAATATGTCTGATTGCAGACTTTGATCATTGTTATGCTTGTTAGGCCTGATTGCAAATTTCGATCGCTGTTATTTATTTCCGACTTTAGTTTAAAATCACTATTAAATTCCCATTTTCTGCAGATGGATCAGCACCAAAGGTTGTAGCAAGTATGTGTTTGTTGTATATTTTAGCACAGTTATTGTCTCCACGCAAATAGTGGGATAGGGAGTCACAACCCATTGTGGTCGTAACTTCCACGTCACTCTATTTCAAACCAAATTTAATATGGTTTGGTCAGTTACTCGGCAAACACAACAGCCGGTAATGATATTATAACGCAACCAGTCTCATTTAATCGTGATTTAAATTTTACATATTTGCAATTATAATTATATATTTTATATATATATGTGTGTCTGTGTGTTTGTAAATATTAATTAATTTATATTGCATAATAATAATATTTATATTTATATATATAGATATTGAATGAGTTAAGTATATATCTCACATATATACTAAATACCTAAATACATACATACATATATATATCTTCAATGAGTTTTATCTGACTGAAACTGCAAATAACATTAACACTCCCTCTTAGTTAGGGAGGATAAACACAGGAATAGATATTGCCTCAACATAAAATCAAGAGTCACAAGTTTTAAGGATATCTTTGATCAGACGATATCCACCATTTAGATATCGCATCATGGTATCAAGAGTAATGATCTCGTGAATATCAAATCACATGATACTCACCAAGTAATCTGAGTAATGACCTCTTGAATATCAAGTCGTATGATATTCACCAAATACTCAAAAATGTCCATAGAGTATGTGCACACGTATCCTAAATGATACTTACCATAGGAACATTATACTCACGGTCTGTTTAAGGAAATTCATCCACCATGCAAGATGTAATTTATCATAATCTACTTAGACATCATAGATATCCATCATAATAGAAGATTAAGTTATTGTAAGATTGTTACCTTCCAATAACTTCAATAGATACAAGGGATAATCATTTTGAAGATGTCACTTCCTCATGATGCACATAGGGCCCAAATAGTCGTGACATAACATTCATGATTGTTAATGTTTTATAGCTTTAGTTGGATAAACCTATGAATAATCATATATAAGGTTATATATATATATTTGTTATTATATTAATTATATAATTAATTAATGAATAGACATGTCCCTTTAAGAGACATGTCTCTTCATAGGTTTATTTTCAATATAAATGGAGAGAGATTGTTGTATTTGGAAAGAACATTGAAATCACAAACAATGTTATTTTATCTACAACAATTATTAGCATTTTAACATGGTATCAGAGCAGGTTCTCTATCAGGTCTCTTAATAAATAATCAAGGAAAAGAGACTTAGCAAATGGACGTATGAATGGTATTATCGAACTTCTTGTGAATGAATCTTTAACAATGTTTTCGTGGATGCTCGAATGGTTGTGAATGGAACTCATGCTAGCTCATGGATTTATATTAGGTAGGGGAAAATATCGAAGGAGGGAATAAAAACAAAGTTTGGACATTAGATGCAATGCACGTAGTTTGATAAGTTGGGGCTCTACTAATCTAAGTAGCTATTTTTGTTCATACAGAATAAGAGTCAAATACATCACTCAACAGTTAGGGCTCTCTCATTAACGTTTTCTAGAAGAACTTGCCCTTGTGGCTCTCAAGCATTTTGCCAGCATATGAGGGTTGAACTATAGATCCACCTTCAAAAGTAGAAGACAACCGTAATGTTCTAATACTCTGGTTTATATAGCAGTCCGCTCAAAGTGTTGGATCGTGTATCTTTTGTGATTAGATGAGGATCGATCGCCACAATGGGAGTATATTTCCACTGAAAGCTCTATAAGCTTACCCTGGCTTATTCAACAAACTGTGGAGATGCAAGTTACATTGGATCTAATCAAATGCAAGACAACTTTACCATTTTCTATGCACTATTATTATTGGCACCTGAAGCTCCTCTTTGGTGCCTTAAAGCAAGCATAAAAATAGTCTACCAAAACTATTATTCATTCACGACGATCTTGAATACAATCATTCGACAACTTTACCATGGATTGGTTGCATTCATGCTTGGACATTTTATGTAAATATGTTATTGCATAGACGTATGAGTTTGATAATACATATGAAGACAATGTTAGGCTCTGAAATCCGTTTGCCGGATAAACTTTTTTCTTTGAGTACTCAACCAAACCAATATAGTATTATCATTGTCAAGGACATTTCTTATCAAGCTTAACATTTTGTACGACAGAGGTCTAGCGACTCTAATGGAAACAAAACCAACATAATAGGATGGAAAGAGTTCATTGACGAAGCCATGATTTATTAAATAATCATCAACTAAAGGATATAAGTTGACTTAAGCATAAATATTTGGATCACCTTCTGTTCTTGAGAATGTGATATTCAAAGTCCTTGGATGAAATCATTGACACCTAACATAGAAAGTAGTTTCAAGAGTTTCTTATAAAACTAGTGACTTGCTAATTCGTGTGGCTTTGAGTGTAATGTAGGTTCTCTACAAACATTTACAAATGGGCTAGGAACTCACTCTCAGAATTAAAGATCAATACTTTGTTCAATCTCGGCAGATCCTTCTATGTTATACAAGTTCATTGCATTGTGCAAACAGCATTGCAGAGTGTACTCAAGCCATCTTCCTATATTTTTAAATTTGAATTGTGTCACTTTCAATGATTTCGAAGGGATGATGGACCTTGGGAAATTTGTGCATAGAATAGTTCCACAATTATATTACATCATTATGGGGTGTATATTTCCAGTGGCATCTACATTAATAAAGTTGTCATAAATATATTATAAGATAAATCATAATATTTGAGGTTTAGGTGTTTGGATATATTTATTGGGTCTGGATATACATTGAAAGGAACAACTAGATATTGTATTGGATTCTAGAATAATTACTATTACTGTCCACTTTGGCGACTCCTGTCACCAAGAAGACTTCATGGAAAAGTGTTGTGAAGTGAGGGACTCCATCTTGGTCATTGGTATTGTCGACATCAAGTAATGGTAACGAGACTAGTCATGTCAGGGGGATTGAATGTTCTACAATTAATGCACACATGTCTACAAGCTTTCAGGTAGGCTTGTGGTTGATCGTTGTAAAGATCAATAGTAAAGCCTTTTTTTGTGTGGTAGAAGTTGAATAGAGGAAAGACCTATTGTATTTTTCAAGTTGAAACAATACACCTTGTCCTGGCATTGTTATGAACAGACAATATGTAGTCATGTTTATATTGTGGAATCCAAAGACAATGGAAATCAAGTAGGAGGAGAACCTCTTATAACTATATGATGCCAGATACAACTCTCCGCATAGAGACTGATCGATTTCAAGTCTCAACTATAGGTGGTTGTTTTAGGATGAAGACATAACTTGTTGCCATGGGGCTGAGTTGGTGGTACATATCTAGATCAGTTTCTTTGAAGAGGAAGAATTGACATTCAGAGGGATAATGTCAATCCAAATCAGAAGAAACTTGGACAAACAGAGGGATAATGTCAATCCAAATCAGAAGAAACTTGGACAAACAGAGGGAGCATATAGAAGATATGCTTCAATCAAACTTTTGATGATCTTAGTTGTATTGATTCAGAGGGAGTAGACCATATTGAGATGGATTCTCCAGTGATCAAGAAATATAGTAGTTAAAGGACTATGATTCACGGAGAAAGTTTCATGTGTGTAGGCCGAAAGGCCTTATGTTATCAGGATGCCTATTGAACTAGGGAAACATGACATGATTTGCTGCCATTCGGTTGGAAGGATAATAACAGATTCAAAGGGAGTTTGAGACTCCATCGAAGAGAACCTTGTACTAAGAGGTTAGAAAAGGTGATATCATACTCAGAGGGAGTTTTGATACTTTATTAGTAGCCTTGACAAGGAGGTCAAAATATTAGTGTTTCTTGGTGAAGAAGAATTTGCAAATGCAATCCTTTGTGTTACTATGATAGATAAGTTTGAGATATGATTCATGGTGGATGTCATGACAACTCCACATGATAGTATCTGTGGCGACTTCATGTGAACTTTTGATGTCATGTGTTTATGGGCCTACCCCCTTCCAAATGATTATCACTTGTATTTGCAAAAGTTATTGGAAAGTGACGACCTTACAATAACTTATATCAAGATATACATTTCGAGTAAATGTTAAAATAGATCATGAAAGGCTTTATCTTGTAAATCAACAACTAAGTGCTAGATGTCATTAAATTGACTGTCTATAAGTTGTTTGTATAGATATATAATAGGTATTTGGTGAATATCTTGCCTTGATTTTCTGATAGACCATTACCGCATTGAGTACTTGGTGAATATCATTTAGTTGATGTTTTGATAGGCCATTAGTCAGAGTACGTGGTGAACATCATTTGATTGATGTTCTGATAGGCCAGTACTCATGTTACCTAATATGATATCAAAAGAGTATTTGGTGAATATCATGTGTTGATATTCTAATAGGCCAACATCCATATGATATTATATAATGCAAATCTTCTGATCTAAGATTTCCTTGATGTGATTTCCTAATGTTACCAATGGTGTAATATTTCTCATATGTTTATCCTTCCTAGCTAAGAGGGAGTGTTAATGTTTTATACCTTTAGTTGGATAATCCTATGAATAATTATATATAAGTTTATATATACATATTTGTTATTATATTAATTATACAATTAATTAATGAATAGACAGGGACATGTCTCTTCATAGGTTTATTTTCAATATAAATGGAGAGAGATTGTTATATTTGGAAAGAACATAGAAATCACAAACAATGTTATTTAATCTACAACAATTATTAGCATTTTAACAATGATTAATAAATAGTTTCATTACTATGATAATCAATATGCTGAAATTCATTCTCGATTATTACAATCATAACTAGTTTACCTTGGAAGTGTTCCACCTTCATTTTTGCCAGAGGCTTGGTGTGGATGGCAAAGAACCGTGAACTCGCTCTCACTTCAGTGTTTCACAAATTTTGAGATATTTTGAAGTTCTTTAGAATACAAGTTTCTCTGAATCCAAGTTTGAATTACTGACTTCAACAAAGGAAGCTTGATGTTTGAGACTGTCAGGACATTTTTCTGTAGTTTGACCACAGTTGTCGCATCTATAACATTGTATTTTAGAGTAGTCTTTGTGTTTTTTGAATGACTGTTTACCATTTGAGTCCTTGCCCTTTTGCCTTTCAAATTGGTGGTGAAAATATGAATTTCTTCATTTGTGGATTCCATACCAATTCCTGTAGATATTAGATTACACTCTTCTTGAATGCAGTCAGCTTTTAGTCGATCAATTTTGGGGTGCTTGGAACAAGCACTTATTCCTTGTCTAAGTTTTCCCATGAGATAGGGTGTACATTTAATGTTATCATAGTTAACTCTCTACTTTCATAGATGTGACCAGTTGTTGAGAGTTGGTTTCTTAATTATGTTATCCTCAAAAATATGTGGTGATGGTCTCACCTCTATTCATTTTAATATTAGAGAGTTGATTTTTAAGAGTAAGAATCCTGCTAGTGTTGTTGATCTCAAACATGTTTTCTATGGAATTGAACGTGTCATATGCAGAGTCTAATTTTGTGATAACTAGATGATTTTTTACTCTGTCTACCAATAATTCCATGACTCTGGAATTGTCCTTTTCCCATTGACTCTTCTCGTCATTCTCATTAGATTTAGGAGGATTTTTCATGATTGTTTTTAATTCGTGCTTTCTTAGTATTAGCATCATTCACAGCTTCCAAGCTTCAAAATTTGAAGCACCTTCAAGTCTGATTCCATTCACCATTTTGATAAGTATAATAGTTTTAAAACTATATAAGTATATTTTGTCAATAAAAATCTGATCTGATCGTCTCTTAAACCTGCTCTGATACCATGTTAAAATACAAAGGATCAGCTTGATTACAGATATAGGTAATTTTGCTATATGAAATTGATACACTTAATCCATTTAAATTTGATGTTCTAAGTAAGTCTGATTGCAGACTTTGATCACTGTTATGTTTGTTAAGTCCGATTGCAGACTTTGATCACTATTATGTTTGTTAAGTCTGATTGCAGACTTTAATCGTTGTTATTTATTTCTGACTGTAGTTTAAAATCACTATGAAATTCCTGTTTTCTGAAGATGAATAGGCACCGAAGATTGTAGTATGTGTTCATTGTATATTTTTAGTAGTTATTGTCTCCACTTAAATAGTGGGACGGGGAGTCATGCCCCCAATGGAGTCACGGCCCATTGTGGTTGTGACTTCCACATCATTCTAATTCAAACCAAATGTAATGTGGTTGGGTCAGTTGGCGAACAGAACAGTTGGTTATGATATTATTATTATGCAATCAGTCTCATTTAATTGTGATTTAAATTTTATATATTTGCAATTATAATCATATTTATATATAATTATATATGTATGTTTACACTGAATGAGCTAAGTATATATATATCCTATATGAATTTATCTGACTGAAACTACAATAGCATTAACACATCCATCCCCTCAGGCACCCATACTATGTCCTTGCCTGGCACGTCTCCTCTCTCTTGGATACCTGCCTGCCTCTTCGGTCCTAGTACTTGGACCTATAAGCATAGAGATCATAACCTTTGTTGTGGGAATCAATCCTTCAGTTGTAGGGCCCAAACCTTCAGTTACAGGGGCTGAACCTTCCGTCACAGGGATCGTAACGTCGATCATGGGGGTAGCATTTTTTCCTTCTTTCTGGTTTGTTAATGCTTAGATTAGGCTCTAGTATTGTTTAGTATGGTTTGGAAAATGATTTTTCCCCCTTCTTTTTGGTTTTTAATACTTAGATTAACCTCTAGTATTGTTCAGTGTGGATTTGGCCATGGTGATACCCCGTAGGCAAAAAAAACTTCATAAACGACTTACCTTTATATATTGAATGATTTATGTGTACAATTTTTCTAATAAGCTATATAACAAACTATAACAAATACTCATTTTATGCATGCTATGATGCAATATTCCTAGCACAAATACTGACAAATAGATGATCCACAAGGATGTGCAACCAGAACATCTAAATAACCAGAAGATGCTTTGACATATTTTGTGCGTCTGCCAAGCTAATTGAGGAAACATCAAACCTTCAAATGTAATTGGAGGCAGTCACAAGCGCTAGGAATTGCAGTATTGGGAGTTTAAAGTCAGTCCATTTGTCCTTCTATCTAGTGACCAGTCAGCTATTTGCATTTATAAGAAGTGATGTTGTGCAGTAAAATAGTTTGTTTCGAACAGTGAATGGTAAAATCTTTCGCAACCAATCAATTCATAAACAAATAACATTGTTATTGATTTAGCTTTATTGGTTTAAGGAATCATACACGATATAATTATCAATGACTTAATCCTCATAACAGAAATAAATTGTAAAACATAAATTTATTGTGGCAAAGTCAGTATGAATCTATTATAAATCTGGTATATACTATGCTATGCAAAAAACTGTTCCTGTATGTGCTGAATTCAATTGACAGAGAAGCTTAAGTGTATGAAATCTCTTTGTCACTATGTTCCATTGAGTTTCCGGATTGGGACGGCAGTGGATGGTGGGATGTGTTTCTGGTACAACTTTTGTGCCATTTTCAAAGGACAACTGTTTAATTTTTTTAATTTAAATTAAAAAAAATTTAAAAAAAAAAAAAAAAAAAAAAAAAATATATATATATATATATATATATATATATATATATATATATATATATATATATATATATATATATATATATATATATAGAAATTTCAAATATGCATATCCTAACATTGATAAAGCATTCATCATGGATTTTTTTAGAAGCTTAATGCATTTAGGCTTAGTTACTGATGCAGCCTCCTGGAGCCTGGAGGCAGAAGCGGATGCGGGATGCATTTGGAAGCACGTTGGATGCTGGCAGGTTGCGTTTATTGAGTGCTAACTTCTATTTACTGACCAAAGCGCTGCCCAGAACTCTGTCACAGACTCAGTCACTACCCAGAACTCTGTCACAGACTCAGTCACTACCCAGAACTCAGCTACAGGCCTGGTACGTGCCTCAATCATCTTGTACGACACCCTTAATAGAGTATTTCAGACTTATATGGAACTGCTGTACCAGTCCCTAACATAGACAGCTCCTTCTGTGGCATTACAACCCTCCAGCAGATATGTATATAGCAAAGGAAGCCTTTGAATGTTTAAAGTTCTACTCCAACCTTGGATGGCTCTCACAAAACTTGCAACATTGCCCAGATTGGTATGGCCAGCTGATAGACAATTTGTAACAGCAGTTAGCACTCAATGAACTCCCAGCGGATAGACAATTATATATTGCCCTATGAGAGCAATGTTATATATATATATATAGAGGCATCCATACGCATCTGCATCCCTCCCAAAAAAATTCACGCTTCGAATTGGAAAACTGTTTCATGAATCATTGAAGAAACTTTCATTGTCAATGTGCATACGTGTTATATTTAAGTTACAACAAAAATGCCCAGAGGCTTCAAGTTTCCACGATGAAATGAGATAAATTGTAATTAATAATCATAGAAACTATTCAAATAGAAAAATATATTGCTGTCCATAATTGACAGGTGGTAGGTCTAGTAGTCTAAATGAAGTAGATTTGATGCCCTGACGTCATCTTTCAACTGTTGTTCACTCCTTGATGAGCTGCTCCGTTACTTGCTACTCTTCTCCTTATTTACAATGTGAAAATGTATTTTTTTCCTTCTTTTTGGATTTTTGATGCTTAGATTAGGCTCTAGTATTGTTTAGTGTGGTTTGGAAAATGATTTTCCCCCCCTTCATTTTGGTCTTTTAATGCTTAGATCAGGCTCTAGTATTCTTTAGTGTGGTTTGGGTGTCCTTGTGGCATGATCAGCCTTTTTCTCAAATTAAAAGAATGTGTTTTTTATAATCTGGCCTACCAAAAGTGGCTTGGGCCACAGGGATGGCTAGAAGTCCCAACATCCCTGACCTCTTTTAGAGCTGCCCAAAAAACATTTTTGGGATTCTGCGCAAATTGGGGGCAGGCAGGATTTTCAAATGCCATCCTTGTAGAGTTTGCCATACGGGAATGGGGGTAAAAGCACATGGGATGTGTTGGCGCTCAAAATTATAGCCCGAATTTTGAGCAATTTTGAAAAATTGAGCCCTATAAAAGCTTTTGATGCACATATACCCGTTGTCAGTTTGAGGCCTAAGAGGTGTTTAATGCTTCTAACACCTTTCATTTAGTGTGTCGACCTATTCCATGAAGTTAAATCACCATTCTGAGCCATCCTGTGAAGTTTCGTTTTAAGCAATTGTCAAATCTGCAATTTTACCCGAAGTGTCAAACAGCGACAGGAGGCTATGTTTGCATCTGAATATCTCGCACCCAGAAATGTTTAATAACTTGCTGCTTTGGGAGTGTTTAGTGTCCATACCTGACAACCTATGTTTCAGATTTCAAGCCGTTTTGAGTTCGTTTGACTAGGTTTTGAATCCCTCAAAGTTGGTAGTTTACTGTTTCACACATTTGCAAAATGTTCATATTTCTGGGAAGCCTTGTTTGACGTGCTATAACTTTTGACCAGTTGACCAAAATGTGAAAATTCCTTTTGCGTTGCATTGTAGATGTCAGAGACTTGTTATGTTTCAAGTTTTAGCTTACGACGAATCTGTTTGATCAGTTTTCAAACGTGATTCTAAACGCAATTTATAACTTTTTACTGGTGTCAGTATTTTCAGATTGTCGGAACCCTTGTTCGTGGTGCTATATCTTGAAATCCGTGATAGGTGAAGTCAAATGGATTGTACCACTGTGTTGTCCACTGAAAATACTTTGTGTGCCAGTTTGCAAGTCATGACGAAACCATCTGTACACTTTTCCAAGTCCATTCCATTTGCAAAAAATGCTTTTTTGCCATTGTTTCCAATCTGTAAATTTTGAGTAGCCCACTTTGATCACTTACCATTTGTGTCCTGTTATTCGTCATGAGCCCAAACCAGAGAACCAATGCCTTAGTTTCCGTCTCCCCAAGTGTTCGTTTGCCTAGTTTTCAAGGTCAAATCCGAATGCAATTTATTGCTTCCTGACATGTTTTCTTGTAGGCAGTTCTGAGAGGTCAACTTTGACAGTGAATATCTTTTGACCCCAAATTCGTCATGAGACGAGATTCGACATGATGCAAGTGTGCGGAACAAAGAATCAGTGTGCCGGTTTTTAGAGCCCGAACAGGTGTTCTAATCAGTTTTTAAGGCCAGCAACGGACCTCCTGGTGCAAAATTTGACAGTCGGCAGAAAGTGATAAAATGAATTTTAAATGATCAAATTGTGATCTAGTTTGAAGCCAGACAGTTTGAAGATCTCAATGGATCAGCTCCAGGAATCAGTCATTTGGAAACGAATTTTTTTTTAGCCGGACCCACTTTGGGGCCCGACTGTCAGTAGATTGCAAATTTGTACTTTCTGGAAGGAGTGAGCACACAATATCATGAAATCAGGTTTTTATCAGGTGCTACATCACCTTACCATTGCCAGCAAGTTCTAGGATTGGACATCGAGCTAATTCACAAATACTGACAATATATGACAAGCACATTGTCACCTGGTGGTATGCTTATACAAGAGGAAATGGATAGAGGCAGCCATCTACCCATGCTTCATGCTCATTGAACAGAGTCTTGGCTCAATGTTGCTTGCATAGGAAGCTCTTAACAAGTTTATGCCCATTCTTTATTTTGAAACATGGGCTATGCTTTTACATATCCTCTTGCACGTTTAATTGGCTATAGGGTTGCTTGTTATACACATTATCCAACGATTAGTTCAGATATGCTTTCTTGTGTTCTAAGCCGTAACTCAATGTATGACAATAACAATTTCATTACAAAAAGGCATTTTTGGGATATGCCTTTCTAAGTGGATGATGAAAAAATGAGCAAGCTGCAATGAACAACTTCAATCTCTCTGCAACACATGGTTGCTGATTAGCAAATGTTTTCTCTTTTACCATTTGAAAGTTTATATTGGCATCGATAGATCAAGCCAAGTTTACATCAAAGAACAAAATCAAAGCATTCCATGCTTGAAGAAGGCGGCATGATAAAAAAAGAAGTAATCTCATGCATGAAAGTAGTCAAAGCTGTGATATGAAAGAGAAAACTCACGCCAAAGGCAACAGCATAAAGAAGAGACTATAGTGTCAATGCATAGCTAAACAGGGACTCCAGCAGTCAACGCTATATGAGAAATCCATGCATAAAATGAGCTCACGCACAGATTAAAGGAAGAGAGCCGGCTAATCAAATTAAGGGAGAAGCCCCGCGTTTTGAACCTGCATTCAATGTCACAAGGGAGGCAAGGTTGTGAAGCTTGCAACAACTCGTAAACCCACACATTAGTTAAGACAAGACGCTGGTCAAAGTTTGAAGAGCAGGGGAAGGCAATTAGCGCAAAAAAGATAAAAAGGAAGTCCCACGCAAAGGAGAAGAGTAGCTGGGCAGGGAATGAAATAAAGCACCCAGGCAAGTGTTAAAAGAAGACCAATGTGCTGCGTTGAATGAAAGAATAAGCTGTTGAAATGAGGAGACGGCAGCAACAAAGCAGGGGCCGACTAAGGAGGATGCCACGGGGATGTTTTAATAGAGGCATCCAACACACAAGAAGACCAGCGTTAAATGCCAAACCTGCAGCCTTTAATCAGATCCCATGCATAAGATGAAGCCACAGTTGTTAAAACATTTCCAACACAAAAGACCAGATGAAGAGCTAAAGGCCCGCAGGTATGAAGAAATTGGAAAACCATAGACACAAATTATCCCACATTGGATAAGAGATGGGAATGTCAATGCTTTAAATACTATTCATCACAAAAAGCACCTTTTAGAAGCAAAGGTTCTTGTGTAAGGGCCCCACCTGCGGCCAGACTGGACGACGACGTCAGTTGGATCCGACAAGCAAAATTTTAGACGAAGATGCAGGCTCGCTGATGTGGCGATGGAGCCCAAAATGATGACACGTGGCCGCATCGGACGGTGGGGGCATACCTGCAAAACCAAGATGCGCGAAGGATAGATAATGCGGGATTGCGGGTGATCACCACGTGGCATTGGGCTCGGAGTAGGTGGTGAGGTGGCAATGAAGACCAATTTGAGATCGACGAATGGGATGCTGCCATGTGGCAGATCCAACGAACGACGCACGCTCGCAAAAAGAAGATGCACGCTGGATAAGCAATGCGGGTAAGCGAAATGTTGACATGTGTCAGCGGGTCCCGCCCAGATGGTGACGTGGCAGATGCAACAGGAGGGCCAATCAGATCATGACAAGTGGCGCTCAATGGCAGTGGTTGACTAGTCAAAAAGTGCCACGTGGCACGCTTGGTCAAACTTAGTTTGACTCGAAATGCAAGGCTAAAGGGAAAAATGAAATGTTTTAGAAAAAAAAGATATATCATTTTAAAAAAAATCATTTTTCCAAATTTTAAAGTATGCACGTTCAGACCTTTTTAATTCAAAAAGAGTATAATCTAAAGTTTCAACTTTAGATTAATTCAAATTTTTGAATTTAAAAAAAAAAAAAACAATATGTGCAGTCCTGAACACTTATAGCAGAGGAGTGATTTTCAAACTGTGATTCTGGAGGTTTCCAATACTCAAAATATAGACTCCAATATACCGTTGGAATCGGAAAAAGACAAGCTATACATTTTTAGAGCTTGTTTTTGCACATAACACCACTGGTTCATGCTACAGGAGGTTTTGTCTCTCTGGTTGATTTGTGTGTTTCATCAAGTGTTTTGAGTTGCCAGTCGGAGAATTCAGTAAAGAAATACCTTAAAACATATTCAGTGGTCCTTGTATCTGATTTGGTAACTTGGAACTTAGAACAATAGGGAGATATTTCTTACTTTTGGAAACCAAATGATGGAGATTTGATTCTAGCAGTTAAGGAGAGAAGGTAGAAAGATTATTTTCAACTTCTTGAGGGAGAATTCTAAAGGGACACATGTCAATTGCAGAGTCAATCCGGGAATTCCTTCAACCTATATCTTTCTCATTCTTTCTAATTAGAAGGGTTCTAGTTTTTTGGAGAAAATTTGCACACTACTATGATACCAAGGTTTTGGTTCCAATCTTGAGGCATTCCCAATGCTGTGACATCATTTCTTTCAGCATAATTCTCTTGTATGAATAGCATTAGGAAGGATAATACAGATAGTTCAGATCTGTTAGGTGTTTTCATGTTTTCATTAATGCATATGGTTGTATTGTTTCAAAGAAATTAATACAAAGAGCAGAAGAATTTCATTAGTTTCATTCTGATTCTCGTCTCTAGTCTCAGTGAATTGTCAATGTTTTATGATCTTTGAACCAAGAGCTTAGGTCATAGTTGCAGTCCCTTAAGGCTGTATGTTGTTTTATTGTTGCTTATGACTCCAGGAGTTGTGTAAGTGCTTCAGGGAATCAACAGGGTTGCAAGTTCATTGAGAAGGATATCATGTAAGAATGAGGTTTGGATTGAGCATCGATGTTTATTTACAAGGTAAATAGATAGATCGTATATCTGAATATATACATGAGTATTAGATATCCATATGTAGGCATTTGATTCATGGATTTGCCCAATGGATTAGGCATTGGTCAGTTACAGGATCATTAAAGTCCTGTTGCTGCATATCTAAGGGTTTGTTGAATTCAACATTATTAATCAAACATACTTTCCCTTTCATGTTGAAGGACCTAAATGTTTAACCCTCACTCAACTTATGAGATTCATAGCTTTGCATTTAGCTACTGTAGATCTGTGTCATTTCATGAGTCATTAGGAGAAATAAGGGTAAAATCTGCTTAATAGATTCAGGGATATGTTTTTGCACTGGTACGGTATCATTTGAATCTGAGGTCTACTCGCCTAGGTTTAGCAGAGGCTGAAGTAGAAGAAAGGTCAAGCCTTATAGTTGGCCCTGTGTCTGAAATGATATGTTGAGAATGGTAGTTAGTTGCCCCTAGATATGTCATATTCTCATGGGGTTAATTGAAAACCCTCCAGCGTTTTCAAACACCAACAGGATGCTTCCTATAGGTTTGTCAATGTCTGGACTGAGTTGATAACCTGACATGGGTCATGACTCATTACGCTCTGCTCCTCACCATTCCCTTTGTTATAAAAGCACATAAATCTTTCAATCCTTATTGTAGTGTATTGGTTCACAGACATGCTAGCAGGGTCTTCGGTTATGCTAGACATTGTTTTCAAAAAAGTGCTATTAATAATTTTGTTGTAAGTTTTTGACCATAATAGGACTTTATTTTTCATATACCACAACAAGTTCCTTTTTTTTGGCTCAAAAGTTTGTTGATAATTTTGTAGTAGTTAGTTTTTGACCCTAATGAGGTTTAGAACTTTTATTGTTCATATACTAAGATAAATTCTATTATCGTGGCTTCGAAGTTTTTGAAACACATTTTGCAACTTTTGTGTTGTAATGTGTTTTCTTATGTTGGACTAGTTATGCTTTTATGTATGTTGATAATCCTTCTTGTGAGTTAACCAAGTATCATTGACCTACTTTGCTTATTCATTGAGATGAGTTTAATTTCAATTTAAAGCTATTGATGTTTTGTAGCTTTAGTTGGATAAATACTGAGTCAAAGCGAGTAAAGATATGTATATATATTTTGTATATGTGAGATGTTTATATATACTCTCATACAATATATATATATAAAATGTGAATTAGAGAATTTAATATAATAATGACTCAAGATATATTATGTGTGTGTGTGTGTGTATATATATATGTATGTATGTATATATATGTACACACACACACACGCACAATTATAATTGTCATTATATTAATCACATAATAATGAATATACATGTGCCATGTCCCATGAAGGGACATGTCTCTCTTTGGCTCATTCTCAATATAAATGCAAAAGATCGCTGCCTTTGGAAAACACATGCATTACAAGTAGTGCTCTTACAATTTGCAGCGATCCTAAACCAACATGGTATTAGAGCCAGGTTTATCAAATAGAGCAGAAGTTTTCAGCAAAAAATATATATTGGAGATTATAAACCTCCTCCCTCGATGTATACCTTACGGCAAAAGATTCGCTAGAATTATCAGAGAGGAAATAGAGAAGTATTGGTTTTATAGAGACAAGCACTCATTCGATGATATATATATATATATATATATATATATATAAAGAAAAACATGTACACTTTGTAGCACTGAATATAAGTCTACAAAACATGGATAAATGTTTATTGTGATGTATGACATGGAGAGATGTTTCCATAAAACATCGACCATATACATAGAGAGTAAGAGTATTCATGGTAATAAACACAGTCCCTTGACTGATTAATACAAACAACAACATTGATATACAAAGAAATGACTACCTTAATATGCGTCGATATATGGTGAAGATGACAATTTGATTCGAAGATTGATCTAATTGTGAAAGATTAAAAAATGACGAAGTGGAGATGTGTTTCTCGAAGCAATTTATTTCAAAGTTGTGACAGACAAATGATACACATCAAACTTAGCGACAACAATGAAGAGCCACAGATTTGGAAATACAAGACATGTTAGCATGTTCAAGTAAATGGGCATCTATATCACACAATATGCAGCAAACAAATGCATGCAACAAAAAGTTTTAGCGATCATGGAAAAACAAGAATTGACAGTGATGAATTTGCTAGAAGATTTGAAGGCAACCATGGGAACGATATTTATTTTTGATGGATACTATGAAGCATTAGTCATTTGGAGTCTTCAACAAAAAAGACCAATAAAACAAGATAGAAACGAATGATAAGATGAATAGTGAATAGTTTAATTGAATTAGGTTGAAGTAGCGGCGATACACATTCATCGAGTGATTAAATATATTAATAACAATCAATTTAAACTGAGCATGAGTTTTCAATGACAATATACATATGCATCGAGTTCCAAGTTAGATACCTTGTTGGCATGTTAAATACAAACTAGCAATATTATAAAGCATATCATCAACAGAGGATTTACATTGCAAAATATTTTAAAGTAACCAGGATATATATATATATATATATATATTAATACAAATTCACATCGCTAAGTCTTATGTTGGTATTAATGGCAAGTCTATATTGTGAAAACATTCAACAATGAAAGTTGAATTCAAGAGATGTGTGTGTTTAACTCACATTAGATAAAATAAGTTTTAATCAACATAAATAGGAGGAATGGACAATACGAGCACAAAGTGTGTTGGAAGGATAAGTGTTGAATGAACAGAGGGAGAAGCGTATAAATTAGTATTTGCGATCACTTTGGGATATCAAATAAGCAAATTGCCAGTAACGGGTTGGCGCAACCATTTGGTGAAATGTCATCACAAATAATGCTAATTACTTGTAAACAAATTTGAAGTAGAGGGCAAGATAGAGGGAGTCTGACACTTTATTAGAGGTAACAGTACATGAGGAGCTCAGAAGATTGATATTCAGATGGAGTCTAAAAATCCATCACATGCAACTTTGTATGAGGAGGTCAGAAAAGTTGATATTCGATTGAAAGGGTGTTTGACATTTCATTAGAAGTAACATTGGGCGAAGAGGTCAAAAGGTTAGTGTTTCTTCATGAAGGAGAAGTTCAAAGTGCATTCCCTTGTAATACAGTCTTCTCTATGAGAGAGAAGTTTGAGGTGAAAACCCTTATTCTTTGATATGGTTCATGGTGGATGTCATCACAAAGAGAGTATACATGGTGACTTCATGTAAACTTTTAATGTCATGTGTGTGACTTCATGATTTTAATGAGCCTGCCCCTTGTGTACATCATGAGGAAGTGACGACCTCCAAATGATTATCACTTGTATTTGTAGAAGTTATTGAAATGTGATGATCTTCCAATAACTTAATCTTCTATTATGATGTATATCTTATGATGTCTAAGTAGATCATGATAGATTATATCTTGCACGATGTATTAATTTCCTTAGACAAACCATAAAAATAATGTTCCCATGGTAAGTATTATTGAGGATACGTGTGCACATACCTTATGGACATTTTGAGTATTTGGTGAATATCATGTGACTTGAAATTCAAGAGGCCACTACTAAGAGTACTTGGTGAATATCATGTGACTTGATATTCTTAGGTCATTACTCTTGATATCATGAGATGATATTTAGATGGTGGGTAGCTTCTGATCAAAGATATCCTTAATCATGCCAACTTGATATTGCATTGAGGTAATATTTAACTGTGTGTTTATCTTCCCTAGCTAAGAGGCATTTTGATGTTTTGTAGCTTTAGTCGGATAAATACTTCGAGTCAAAACTAGTGAAGATATGTATATATATTTAGTATATATGAGATGTATATATATACTGAACTCATACTATATATATATATATATGTATGTATATATATATATATATATATATGTATATATACATACATACATATATATATATATATACATACATATATATATATATATATACATACATATATATATATATATACATACATATATATATATATATATATATATATATATATATATACATATATATATATAATGCAAATTTTAGACAAACTAATATAATGATTCAAGAGATATTATCTATATACATATACATAATTATAATTGTCATTATATTAATCACATAATAATGAATAGACATGTCCCATGAAAGAACATGTGTCTCGGCTCATTCTCAATATAAATGCAAGAGATCGACGCCTTTGGAAAATACATACATCATAGGCAGTGCTATTACAATTTGCAGCAATCCTAAAACTAACAGAAGGTCATTCAGATTTTTGTTTTGTAGAGCTTTATAAACATTAAAACTGACGATGACATTTCATGCAAATATATAGAAAATTCCATAGTTGCAAGGGGACGTGTTTCCCTTTATAAAATTCTTTATTATTTGGGATGGGTTTATGATGTGGAGATTTGGGGGAACATACCCCATATGCATTGCTGCTGTTGTCGAGGCACTGCTGAAACGTTGGTTATGGTGAGACATCTTGGAGACTCTTGGGAGTCCTTCAAGCATCTTAGGGATGCCTAGACTATCTCTAGATACACATTTAGAAAATACGGCGACAAAAAAGAGGGATAAAATTGTGAAAATTATATTTGTGAAGCTCTGCCCTGAAATTCGTGCAAGGTTCTTTGCCTCTTGATTGTATTGGGCACTTGTTCCCCGAACTCCCGCTAGGGAAAAAACCCCTTGATTCCGTTGGGAACACTCTCTCTTGATCCCAAATCTCCATCCACCGCTGTTATTGTTAATTCCATCTTTGCATGTTTATAAATTTAAACTTCCAAAATATGGCCAACATTGTTAATGTTTGAATTTCAATGCAATCATTGACATGTTTTTGTTGTTTATTTATTTAGACTTTAGAGTTTACATAACAATGCCAAATCTTCATTTACAATTCTCATACTTATTCCTTACACATTTTTCTTTACCCAAGTTTTCAAGTACTATGTGTATTTGCACCACCCCATGACTGTTACCTGCCTGCCATCCCCAAACTTGGGCTCTTGGTCCGATGTTTCCAAAGCCCGACCCCCTTCAGGAAACTCTGGGGCATTATAAAAAATATTCATGCCAGAATTTATGTGAGTGTGGAGCAAACAAAGAGAATCATCCCATATCTGAAATTTTTTGATGTATTTTTTACAATGCTAATCACTACTATTTTTCTCTTCCAACATTATTATGAGAACATTATTATGAGAACTAATTTATAGTCTATTGTGTATTTAAATTTCATTTTTCTATTTTTTGGCTCTCCTTTGTTGATTTTCCATTCTTGCATTTAATTTCAGATTAAAGACTATAAGGGGTTATCAGTAGATTTGTTTGTCCCTGGGATGATGGTCAATGCGCGTGTGCAAGCAATTTTGCATAATGGACTGTTACTCTCATTTCTTACTTATTTTACTGGGACGGTGAGTATCTATTATATAATCATTTTCAGTTAGAATTAATGATTCAGCATTTTGGTACTAGCTCTTCTTGGTATAATACAATGTGGTGATTCTCGTACAAATAGTGTCAGGCCAGTTAAGTTTCATATTCTGCATGAGGTTGCAGGTGGATATTTACCATTTGCAAGATCTATTTCCCAATTCAAAATGGCAAGAAAAGTACTCTGAAAATGCAAGGGTAAGGTATTTTCCAGTGTGATTTCTTTTTATGTTTTGTTCTTGTAGTACAAATTATCTGTCACATACTTTAGTTTTCTTTGTGGTCCTAATTTGGGAATTTATCTTGGCTGCCACTGTTTTATTTCTGTTTTGCTTTGTTCCATACATTGAAAAAAGGATCTTGTTTATCCGATAAGAAAGTAGTTAAGAGTTTCTTATTTGGGCAAACACAGATGCATAATTCTTAAAAATGTATCAGTATCAGATCCCCTTAACAACAGACTTATGTCTTTTCATATTCAGACTTTTGTTTGCCTAATTTTCAGCTGAAAGCAAGAATTTTGTATGTGGATCCCACAACAAAGGCTGTTGGCTTGACTCTTAATCCTCACCTCATTCAGAACAAGGCCCCTCCTATGGTAAGTGCATGCATTTAAATTTTAATCTGCATGTGTTTATTGATTTTGCCTACTGCATAATGAGTTTTCACAATTTTTCTACAGGATTGTGTTTTGCATCTGTAGTTGTGGTTCTGTTCAATGATTTAAATTACTAATATTTAATAGGCATCAGCAGATTCTATCAAGTGGAATAAAGCTTAATAAACTTTGTCATTTAGCCTCTAACTGGTCACGGAGACCCTTGATTTTCAGCAGATTCTAGCAAGTGGGATTAAGAAAGCTTAATAAATAGTGTGTTGTTGTCATTTAGCAGTTTTCCTCTTCTAGCTTGTATGATCCAAAAATTTGTAATGAATGACTTGCCAAACAAACATTTCACGTACTTGATTATATGGTTGTTGATGATACTTGATTACTAACTCGGCCAAGAAATATTTAATTGCTTTAAGAAGCCTTTTTACACATTTGATGAAAAAAATTGGTAGTTGGTCTATGCTTCCTTTTAATTGATACAATTAATTTGTTTTACCTTTGATCTTTCATGTACTTTCATTTTTATAATATTGGACACAATCACAAGTTCATTTCCTAAAATTTAGATGGGCTCTTGGAATAAAAGAGAGAGATTATTCACTGATAACAGTAAGAAGGGACTAAAAAAGAGCACTAGAATATAAACAAACAAGAGGCTAAATGTGGAAGCCAAAGGCACCTAAAGCAAACGGTTGTAGCTGACAGTATTACAATGATTTTGATCATTTTGCAAACTGTGTGCCAGATATTACAAGGTTTACATGAACAATTTAATCAACAATTGGGATGTGTATTTGACTTGATTATTGATCCTGTTTTTTGTTTCCTCAATATTCTTGTAATAGACATAATGCTGCTCACAGTTTGTCACATCTTTTATCATATGCTCTAATCTTTGTTATTAGACGTGAGAGACGGGAAATTCATAGGAGACAGCAGATCAAAGGGAAAATAAGTTTGATAAGGTTCTGTCTAAGAAATGAAAGAGAAATAATTTCATAATTATAATTTTTATTTCATTGTTTGCTGGCTCTAAATCTTGTAGACCCAAACTTACCAAAATTCATGACAATTGTGTTTTTTAATGTCCTCTTGGCCCTATGTTGACAACCAATTTGGGATGAAGTAACTTTGGAGAATACATCTATTTGTGTAGTTATACCTTTTGCCTAATGTACTAACATTGGACAATCCAATAGTTCCATGGGTTTGCCTCATGACTTTCAACACTGGTATCATTTGCTTGCAACCTTTCTTTTGATCCCATGTGGATGGACATCTCATTTTTATGGTATGTATGGACTGCTTACATGGTTCAACATGTCACCTCACTTTATTGGATGGTTGGTTGGTCATCCTATTTCCTTGAGTGCTCATTTATTTGTAGAGGTTTTTGTGGGCTCAAGGATGAATTATTGTCCTCTACGTGTTGTCTTGGTGGTGGTGGCAGACTAGATATCTTGCCGAGGTGTTTTGTGCTCAATCATGGAATCTTGCCACCGACACACGTTGTGAAAGCTGTCGATGACATTATATAAGTGTCTGATCCCTTTTGTGTGTTTATCCATGTTTGTATTCTGTGGTTCCATGATGAATTGTCCAAGTACCACTGAGCCATGTTTAGATACTATACAAAGTATTCTGAGACAGATATTTGCACTTACTTTGCTAGTTGATTCATTTTGTGTGGGTATGTCGGGGGCAATTGATGGGCATGCATTCTTATGATTTTGAAGTCAATATTTGATCTGAGGCTGCCACTTGTATCTATGCGAGGAATTTCCATTCTTCTTGTACCTTATAATCTATCCCATTTTTTTTGAATGATCATAATTCCTCGTCCTACTGAACTATGCCCTATTAGGAGTTTTAAAATATTTTTAGTGTCTTGCTATATTTAGTTAGTTCTAATTAATGGTTATTTAGGCTTTCTTTTTAGTTTGATCTTTCAGTTCTATTTATAGATGTCTTTAATAAGACAACCTTGCTTTTTTGTTAACGCTATTATTAGCATTTGTAAACTCTATTTAAGAGTTCATAGTTGATGCAATAATTCTTTCCCTCTTCTCCGTTCATTACGGTTTTAACAATTTCATGGTATCAGAGCTGAATTTTCTGAAAAAGTAGTTTTTCCATAATTCATGCTTTACCATGTGAAGAAAAACTCAACACCAGCAAACTCTGTAACTTTTTTCCCCTCTTAGTAGCACACTAATGTGGTACTCAGTTTCCAATTGGATCTAGGCATCAGTTTGCAGTTATTTTCTTTTGTTTCAAGCTATTTTCAAATCAGTGAAAACATTTCTCATTTCAGTATAATTTTAGTCTTTGCTTTGCTTGGGAGTATAATCTAGTTTTAGAATTGCTGTCAGATCTTAAGATAGCTATAGCAAAGTGTGATTTTGGAAGATATGGTCGTAAGAGTCCTACTCATCTTCATGGACCATGCATTAGCAATAAATATTGATGGCAACCTCATGACTAACAAGCATTCAGAGGGTTGTTTTGGGGAGACCACAAGTTGAATGTGTGTATGAAATGTTTAGATGGTCTATTCATGACTACCATTAGGGCATATCATTCAAGCCCTAAATGTCATTTCTTTGTTTCTTTTAATTATCTTATTAAAGAGTCCTTGAGATTTATCTTCCTAGGATTTGCAGAGCTAGAAGAAAAAGAGAAGCCGTACTCCTATGCAGTGACCTTAGGCTGCCTTTTCTGTTTTATGGTTTGCTTCTTTGCCCAAGATTAGTCATTCCACTTACCTTGGCTGCGAGTAGTGCTCCTATAGGAGGGAGCTTGTAGTTATAAGAGCCAACATAGCATACAAAGAATATTTATATAAATTCTATATCAATATTAATTTATTATGTATATAAATTTTTATTTATCATATAATTTATTAGTTATCCTGTTTATTATGATGTTCAATATTATTATACTAATAATACATTGATATTGCATAGCATAATATATTAACTAATATTAGTATATCTATTCTATCTTATACGGAATTAACTATTGTATAATAATAATTAATTACGCCGAAGGCATACCTATACTGCGATGTTTCAACTCACTTTGCAAATCGAATATTCTCATCTCATTACAAAGGATGCAAGACAATAGCATTTATCTCAACCATTTGTATCCTTCTTTCCTAATTCGTTACATTTTTAGTCTTGCATTTAAAAGTGGACGCGAATCATTTAATCTCTGCCCACGGTTTCTACCAGCAAAGGCACATGTCTTGCACCAAAAAAATTGAACATATGTGTGAACTAAATGCCCAATTTTCATGATGCCCAATAGTATAAGGAAAAAATCTATGTTCCCCCAAGTTTCCGGTATGGGGACGGTAGGGGATGGCGGGACGGGTTTCCGAGACAGCAAATTTTTTTCGCAATTTTGGGGACGGGGGGGAGGGCGACGGCAAATGGGGACGACTATATATATATAGGGAAATTTTAAAATATATATTGAAATTTGCAAATATACATGTCATTCATATGAGCATGTCATTTAAACATTATAGAACCATAAAATACAACATTTGAATGCCATCTAGGAAATAATATCCTATTTTAGTACCCAATTGTCAAAATGCATATCAATATTAGTGAACACTAAACAATGAACATTAACAATTGTCAATATCATAATGTCATAATGACAAATATGATAAATCTGAAAATCAAAATCAAAATATGCCCAAAGCTATAGGCCCAAAGGGTAGAGGGCTGCCATAAAGTCATAAGTATCAATGTATCATAATCATGTTCATGTTCAACATTTAAAAAAAAACATAGAAAAATGAAGCAGCCTGCTGCTCCTATTCTGCCTCTACTGCCTTTTAGGGCATTTGGAGGGGTGGGGACAACTTGGCCAACCAAGTTGGAGGCTTTAAAAAAAAAAATTATGTTAAACTTTTTACATTTTATGCAAACAAAAAAGGGGGACAGCCAGAAGTACCCGGTACGGAAAGGGGACGTAAAACTTGGGGACGGCTGAGGGGAAAAAGGGGGACGGCTAGAAGTACCTAGTACGGAAAGGGGACGTAAAACTTGGGGATGGCTGAGGGGAAAAAGGGGGACGGCTAGAAGTACCCGGTACGGAAAGGGGACGTCATGGCTGAGGGGAAAAAGGGGGACGGCCAGAAGTACCCGGTACGGAAAGGGGACGTCCAAACGTCCCCTTTCCGTACCGGGTACTTCTGGCCGTCCCCCTTTTTCCCCTCAGCCGTCCCCAAGTTTTCGAGATGCCCCCTGCATTTTTTCACTTTCTGGGGACAGCTGGGGGACGTCCCATACCCGTCCCCCCGTCCTTGGGACGTCCCCGTCCCCGAAACGCTGGGTACGCATCCCCGGGAACATAGGAAAAAATTGTATTGTTGGTAATTGCAATTGGGTGAAGATGGTTTCTCTACAAGAATATTCCTATTTACGTCTACTTTAAAAACCATTTAGTAAGTTAATGATAATTTTGTATGAAAATAATAGAAGTAGAAAATAAATTTAAAATTAGTTAATTGAACTAAAATTTATTTTTAAATAGTTGAAGTTATGTATTATTGTTATCTTGATTATATAATAATGAAATTTTAAGATTCTAATATATAAATTTGAAAATAATTTATTATTCTTTTAATTACAAAACTTAAATTGTAATATTTAAATTAGTACTCATTTTAAATATTCTACAATACAAATAATATTTTAAAATAATTATTGATTACACTTATTATAATAAAAATAATAAAATAGTAATTGTAAACTTTAAATTGTAGTTATCTAAATGGTACTCATTCCAAATATTCTACAATACAAATAACATTTTGTTATAATTATTAATTAAATTTCTTATGATTAAAATAATAAAATAATAATTTTAATTTAAAAATAAATAAATTATTTAGTAAACTTGTTATACTTAAATTAATTTACATAATATTTTTATAATATTTATAAGTTATTATTTTACATATATCATATTTATTGACTACTTAAATTAAATATATTTATCAATTATTTTAAATTTTAATATATTTGCACTTTTATATATTGAGGCGATTAACACTTTATCTATTAGTTGTTGGATATTAATCATTAGAAAATATCTATTTATTTTTGTATGTAAACATAAATATATTTAGATAAGCGAAATATATATATACTATTTTTATTAATGAAATTTATTTTGATTATCTTCTTCATTAAAAAGTTTTATTTAAATTGTGTTAGGATTCCTATAGATAGATTCATATATTTCTAGTTTTCTTAGATATTTAATTAAACTTAGTAAATAATAAATAAATAAATATTGATTAGGGTTTACATGATGCTTAGTTTCATAGTTAAATTTAGGGTTTTAATTAGGCTTATAGTTTATAGTCTAGGATTACAATTATACTTAAGATTATAGTTAGTGTTAAGATTTACATCATTATTATTGTGATCATTAAAATTGGGATAAAATAAAATTTTTGTGGATAATTTTATGATTTATATCATTGTTATAATTTGATGGGGGTTAGTGCTTTGATTAGGGTTATAGTTATAATTAGTGTTAAGATATACATCATTATTATTGTGATCATTAAAATTGGGATAAATTAAAACTATTGTGGATAAGTTTATGATTTTTATCATTGTTATAATTTGATGGGGGTTAGGGCTTTGATTAGGGTTGAATTTTAGGGTTATAGTTAGGGTAAAAGTTTAGGTTAGCACCATGATTAGAGATAGGTTTGAGTTTATAGTTTTGGTTATGATCTTTCTTAGGATTAGGGTTTAATGTGAATAGGGTGACTAGAGATATGATTGGGGTTAGGGTTGTTGATAAGTTTTAGGGTTTCAATTATGGTTAGCCTAAGAGGTTAGATCATGATCAATATTATGATTAGGGTAATAATATTGACTAAAGTTAAGTTTGAGATTAGGATTAAGGTTAGGTTTAAGAACGCGATTAGTTTTATAGTTAAAGTTTGAATTCTTAGTAAGGTAAGGGTTAAGACAATGGTTTAGGTTTATGTCGTATTTAGGGTTGTTATTGTGTTCAAGATTAAGACATGGTTAGGATTACACTATTGTCTTCCTAATTTAAAGGTTTTTAATTAAAAAAAAATTATAGCTATAACATTCAGACTTATCTTGCCAAAATATCATTGATGAAATAGTTTTCTAAATTCCATTCTTAGTTATACAAATATAAGCAAAATCTAATTCATCTTCTATATCTCTTCGGCGTACCAATTGCACCTTAAGGTGCAATTGCTAGTATTAAAAGTGGAGAAAAAGGGTATTGCTACTTTGCTTACCATCATATCTTTATGTGCAAACAAATTGCAGCAAGGGCATAGGTGGCCTTCGTTACTATTGCATCAGTATTACATACTTGGGGTTGCTTTCCCTTCTTCATGGGATTTGTAGCTGCTCACTGTTTACTTCTGAATTTTTTGTTGTCTATGGAGGGGCCATAGAGGTCCCACATACCTTCTCTTTCAACAATGTTTCAGCTTTTGAGTCGACATCCTCTAACCATGTTAATGTCCTACGTTTTTTGTTGAAGGACAAAATTAATTTTAAAATGGACCAAAGGAGTGATAAATGCTCTCAATCTAATGTTTTTTTCCTTAAATAGTGAAGATTTAACTATTTTGACTATTAATCTAGATTTAGCTGTAGATGACATGCACTATTTAATTGAGCACACTTTAATTTCCACATTTATGGAAATTAGTCTCATTACACTTCTTGAAAAATTGATCTAGTCGAAATTAAGGTTAATTTGGTTGTGAATGGATTCTTTTTGTGCTTTTATCTATGATGGTGGATCATAATGTGGCCTTCGAAAGAGACCTCGATATTCTAATCAAGTTTATTTACAAAACCTTGGCATGTGAGGTTTTATCTCGTGGAGAAGCCACCCTATTTAATTCTTGTCTAGATTTGTCTTTCTTGATTGCCCATGGAGTTATGGAGATCAAACATGTTGCATGGTCTTTGAGAAGCCCATTGACACCTCACATCCCAAAATAAAAAGTAAGATAACCACTTATGAATATATTTTGGGTGGAAACATGCAATGAATGACAAATTAATAAGGTATATTTTTTGGATTCAAATGGCTACCCGCTTGTAAATATCTACAATAGAGGAAGGCTTCCAATTCACCCAAAAGGATTTTAATCAAGAAGAAAGTTCAATGATATAGTTGAGGCCCTAGAAAGATTTATTCAATTTGAACCTCCCATGGTTGAGCAATATATTGTGGTGCAAAGAGTGGACTTGGATGATCCTATCATTGCTCCCACTTGAAAAAAATTCATGATGATTCATATATGGAGGGTTCTGTTGATGTGATTTTAATTCCACTACAACATGCAAAATTAAATATCCAATGTTTCGAGATGAAATATCAACTACTCAATCCTCTCTTGATATAAGGTAATTTCTCATGCTAAACTTGCAATGTAAGATCATGAAATGACTTCAAGGGTCCTTCTTAATTGTGGACTTCGCTCAGTTTTATGATGTGATATGTTGGCTATCACAAAGGGGCTAACACTATTGATTCAATGGATTTCAACTCTCTCTCTTATAGAGTTGGCTTTACAACGTGCAATGAAAGTATAGTTTTGATCTTCAAACCTTTCAACTTTAACCCAAACTTAAATTGGCTAACTTCTACTCCTAATTGTGAATGCAAGGAATCATGGATGGCTTTGACTCTCCTAGATATAATCTTGCCAATGACTCAACCCACCTAGTGCAAGCTTCTATGGAAACGCTCAAATGGTTTTCAAACCAATGTCTCCTCTCCAATCCCATCAAATGGATGCAAACTAAAGATTCAACATCAATTGAAGTTAAGTGCATTCAACCATCGATTTACCAAACAAGGCATTCCTATCATCAGCAAGAGGCTAGTGGCCCAGATTTGTTCGAACCAAGCAAATAAACATCCACAACAACTTCCGTTCAATGAAACTACTTCAACATGAAAAGAAATCTGCCCTCGAAACCATGCAACATTCAAAGCAATATTAAGCAATACACTATGAAAAATCAATAATGAATAATCAGTTACTCTGACAAGCATTATAGCAACAACTTCACCAAGTCTCTACCTTAGCTAATCTATTCTAGTATCCTACACTAATGGGTCTGTCATACTTTAATCTCCTAAGCTCATGAATTACAAATAAAAAGGCTTTGGCCTTTTATAGTAGTTCCATTACAATGAAGGGCCAGATCGATTCAAGATCAAGGGCCAAGATTTCTTCACACAAACCCTAATTAGGGTTGCCAAATTTACAACCAGTTATATGAAGGCACCAATTCATGGGCCAATAAGAAAATTACAATGATTTTTACAACCAATGAGAAAATAGGACACTTGGCATGTTGTGACTGGCTGTGCTTGAAATCAAAATTTTCTAATTGGAGACAAACAATTGCCACCTCATCATCCTTATCTTATGCTTGGAGTCTTGGCTTGTAGAAGGTGTTTGTTGAAATTGCAAATATTTATTGCTTGATTGTTAGAGAGTATCTCTCAACATTTGAGATTTTTTCCATCCGTTAAAATTTCCTCATGGAATTGACTTGAATCATTCACATCGTCATGGACCTGTGAATTGATCTTTCTTGATTCTCCTTAAATATGTCCTCATCTAGCTGGATCTTCTGTGCTTTCCTGAATTTCCTCTTCATTTCAATTTGAATTTGTATGTTGATAGCTTGAACATGAATCTTTCATTTTCACTTGAGTCCTTGGGTTTGAGTCATCTTCTTGCAGCATCTACTTGGTTCTCCTCTTGAAGTTTCAATCTCAAACTTGACATCATCCTTATCTTTCACTGTGCATAATAAAAAAGGAAGCTTAATTAAGTTTGCGAAAGAAATCTGAAAATAAATTTACATTAATAATGAACAAAATGGATTTCTCTTATTCAAAACTGAGACTTTCTATCTTCTTGAAATGATCAATGTCTCAAGTATTTCTAGAGGCTTGGGAGAAAATGTTCTTGACTAGAAATCCTAAGGCAAGTGGATTTCCATGGTGGTAATCCTTTGGTCAAAGGATTTCCACAAAGCACGATAAAAAGTTTCATCCTAGTCTTAGTTACTTAGCGTTAAAATTCCTTTCTTCAACAACTCTTCAATCCACCCATTTGATTTGTCTTTTAGTTTACATGAGGAAAATAAGGCTAAAGGGAAAGGGGAAATTCCAAGTCGGGAGGATTATTGTGGTGGGAATCCTATGGAAAAGGGATTTTCCATGGTGGGAATTCTATGGTTAGAGAATTTACACCAATTTTGATTTTGCCCTTTTCCACAAGTATTTCAAACCTTTCTTTCATTATCATTAAATCTCTCCCTAAGTGGCATCCCTCATCTTCAACTCTTGTTTGAAATTATAAAATGGAGTAGAATTCTTGAAGTTGGAGGATTCCATTGGTGGAAATCCCGAGTTTAGAGGATTTCCACCAAAGTTACTTAGGGCTTCATTTCCTTCCATCATTCCAAAACTTCATCATTTCTCATCAATTCTGCTTCAACACAACATCCTTTACCTCTAACACTTGCCTAGAGTCAATTTCAACACAAAGTAAAAAATAGAGGAGATTTTGGTTTGAGTGGATGAATTTGGTAGGAATCCTTTGGAAAGAGGATTTCCCTATGTTCCCCCAAGTTTCCGGTACGGGGACGGTGGGACGAGTTTTCGGGACGGCAAATTTTTTTGGCAATTTTGGGGACGGGGGGGGGACGACAAACGGGGACGGCTATATATATAGGGAAATTTTAAAATATATATTGAAATTTGCAAATATACATGTCATTCATATGAGCATGTCATTTAAACATTATAGAACCATAAAATACAACATTTGAATGCCATCTAGGAAATAATATCCGATTTTAGTACCCAATTGTCAAAATGCATATCAATATCAGTGAACATTGAACAATGAACATTAACAATTGTCAATATCATAATGTCATAATGATAAATATGATAAATCTGAAAATCAAAATCAAAATATGCCCAAAGCTATAGGCCCAAAGGGTAGAGGGCTGCCATAAAGTCATAAGTATCAATGTATCATAATCATGTTCATGTTCAACATGAAAAAAAAAAACATAGAAAAATGAAGCAGCCTGCTGCTCCTATTTTGCCTCTACTGCCTTTTAGCGCATTTGGAGGGGTGGGGACAACTTGGCCGACCAAGTTGGAGGCTTTAAAAAAAAATTTATGTTAAACTTTTTAAATTTTATGCAAACAAAAAAGGGGGACGGCCAGAAGTACCCTGTACGGAAAGGATGTCCCCTTTTCGTACCGGGTACTTCTGGCCGTCCCCCTTTTTCCCCTTAGCCGTCCCCAAGTTTCCGAGACGTCCCCTGCATTTTTTCACTTTTTGGGGACGGCTGGGGGATGTCCCATACCCGTCCCCCCGTCCCCGGGACGTCCTCGTCCCCGAAACGCCGGGTTTTAGGCTGGGTACTCGTCCCCGAGGAACATAGGGATTTCCATAATGGGTATCCTCTAGTCAGAGGATTTTCCACCAAACATGATTTTGCACCTCTCTATCTTAAAGTTCATCACATTTCAACGTTCCTTGACAATTTGTTGCTCTATTTTTTACTCTTGATGTTGAGTTCATGACTTAGACTAAATTTTGAATGCCTTAGAGGGTGGTGGGATTTTGGGTTTGGTAGGATTAATGTGGTGGGAATCTTCTAGAGAGAGGATTTCCTTCAAATATGATTTTGCCACTTAGTCCCAAAACTTGCCACTTCGCTCCCTTATGCTACTTCTTTTACTTATTTTCAAGTTTCTTTGCCTTCACATGATTTTGCATCAATTTTGAGTTGATGAGGACAAGGGTGGAAATCCTTAGGAGAGAGGATTTCCATGGTGGGAATCCTCTGGTCAGGGGATTTTCACCACAGATGACAGAGGTAGTTATCCTTAGGAAAATTACCATTTTTCCTTCTCTTCATCATGTTAACTTTGCATCAAGCAGTTTGCTACCTTAGTAAGGATCTCTTTTACCAAATTTGCACTGCATCCCTTTGTTGTAAGGGAAGATCTTGATATTTTCAGGAGAAATTATAACTGGTGGAAATCTTGGAGTTGAGGATTCCCACAGGGGAAATTCTTTGATCACAACATTTCCACCATTTTCCAAATTTGTTCAGAATCCTTCTCCCATCTCCCAAGCATGTAAACCTTTCTCACTTAGAGAAAAGCTCTACATTTCCACTAGGACTTGGGCTATAAAAATACCTCAAAAGGACGTTAAAAGTCTTGTTCAAACGTCGGACAAATATTGTATCTTAGATGGTGAAAATTACTCAAACTCACCTTTAGATGTGGAGACTTTAAAATGTTGCCAACTAAAGCCACCTATGACAATAACTCCTACTTGCCAAAGCAAAAAAGAGGGTCTCTATTCACAGTGGGGTGATGGTGTGAAAACCCCACAACAAGTGTTATATAGAAGTATCTTTCTTCTCCCAACCACTTTGAGAAATGTGCTATGCCAAAAATCCTGAGAAAATGGACACTCATGATTGTTGCATTGTTTTCAGCCATAACGTAACTGCACGTCTTATTTTGTTGCACTAGAGGGATTTGTAGCATACGGTTCAAAAGATAATTGTTCGTCTTCCTTTAATTCTCCAACAAGAAAATCTCAAAAAGGTTACCATAGATAAAAATTCCAAGGTTGGAAAAGAGTTCAAGAGAAGGTGAAGATGATTATTGAATGATTGGTGGAATCTAGTGTTTTTGGTCACTTGATACTCACTTCTCCACTCTATAAAATGATTGTTGTTTTATGGAACATTAGGGTTTTATATAGCTTACCTCTTTAAACGTTATATAGGGCTTGATTTGTGAGAATAAGTTTGATATCCTCCTTCAAGAATTGTACTCTTTGTAGAGGAAATGGTTTTTTCACTCTAAAAGATTGAAAATTAGCTAGTGCCCATGTATTCTTGCCTAGGAATCTGTAGACAACATAACATGTTTGTACTATATGTGTCTTCCTATATCCTGTCTTTGGATAGCTAACAAACATTTATTTTCTTGATTTAGTCTTATTTGGAAATAGATAAAACCATATTCCTAATCTATATATATACACCATGGAGCACCTTTATAGGGCATCCTTTCTCTCTAAGGAGCTGAATGTTCTTTTGAATCTCATCTCTACTTAAGGAAAATTTATATCCTAACCTTGGTAAAGGTGACCCTCATATTGGTATATCCACCAAGGAGTAACAATTGGCAAACACAACCACCTTTCAATGCAAGAGAAGCAACACAATGCTATTTCACCTATGAGTAATAACTGAATTCTGATTATTATAAAATGCACAAACACCCCCAAATATATTATGAAGTTATGATGAGGTATGAGGAACCGCCATCTAAGTGCCTCAATTGAAAATATAAATGCACTATAGACATTATGAAATATTTTGTATCTAATATCTAATAATGGGTCATGTGCTTATTTGAGTAAAACTTGAGCCAATGTGAGTTGGAAAAAAATTCATTTCACCCTAATAGCCCCTCAAGTGTAACTTAGGATTGAAATTATTATGCAATATGAGTCCTGACAACTAGGCTATTTTAGGTACCCATACACATGCAATCTCTTACAAATGGAGAAAAAGAGAAAACCCTATGGTAATAAAATTTATCTCTGAATCAAAGAAAAAAAGCGAACAAGATGATGCTTGGAGGATTTAATGATACTTCTCCCCTCCAAGGACTACACAAATCAGTATAAACAATCAAGTAACCCCCCATAGAAAGGAAAAAGAAACATGATATACTGTCCATGATGAAGAAGCTTCTATGTGAATCTAAGTATGCCTGGAAACAAAGACGATCCAGTGGCAACAAGCAACACATTTCCTCTTAGTCTGAAACAAGTCCGTTGAATGATGAAGAGGCCACTCCATGTCCAACTTAAAGGAGAAGGCAGTCTCCAAATAGTGATCATGAAAGTTGATTAGGAATCTCAAAGCTTGAATAACCCACCACATAATCATGATCAGACCCAACCAAGAAATGTGACAAATCAAGTGAACGAGGAAACTCATGAATGTCAAACTCCAAAGACAGTGAAGATGAATAAATAGTAGTGTTGAAACTGTCATCGAAGAGGAGAGAAATCCCGTCAAGTATGTCTCCTATATCTACAAGATAAGAAATGACAAACAATTGTAGAACCCTTGCAAAATACACATTACACAAAGCAAGATCTGAAAAACTATGATCAACTTGTTGAATAGAAGAACTCAAATCTCAAAAAGTAGGAGGTAGAATAGTAGGAAGCTCAAGACTGGGGAATGACAAGATTCAAAAGAACATAGGTGAATGACAATGCTTAAAAAAGAGAATGTATCCATAGAAGATGCCATATAATGAGATACGCATGAATGAAGAAGTCATCCTCCATTTTCAGGAATACTAGAGTCCAACAGTGCTTTACCTTTCATCCCATTTACAAACCATGCAGTCCATGAATTTTGGATGTAGATGTTGTTGCTTGTGATGCAAAGGAAGGAAGGGACACTAACGAGGCAACTGAATGTTCTTCTAAAGGTTTGTAAGCTCATCAATCTTCTTATTATAACACCTCTGCTCATCATTTATTGGTATCTTATGTTAATTAAATTTCATTCGTTTCTTTTGGGCGGTTTCCTCGTTAGAAGAGGTCTCGGTCATAGGGGTATGCTATGAAGGAGATTCCTGAGCTTGCTCCTCAGACTTAGAATCCTCATTCTGTTTCATATTCTTGCCACTTGAAGCTTTTGGCTGTGGATCTGTTGCAAGAAGTGCTTGAGACCTTGGTGACCCCAAAGTGCCCATTTGTGCTGATTTTGTTCATTCCCTTGTGAGTTGAGCTGCAAAACTGTCAAGAGAAGGCATTTTGTGTGCATACCTAGAGCATGCATAGTAGCATAAATAGCAGAAACAAACACACAATAATTAGGACCTAACTTAGATAGTATATATAGAACTAGTTGTTTATCCTCTCTAGTAACCATACATTCTGTCAATTGCAATCTAAGAGAATTGAGCTTTGTGATCAAGTCCTTAGCTTGCTCCTCAGACTTAGAATTCTCATTCTGTTTCATGCTATTGCCACTTGAAGCCTTTGGATATGGATCTGTTGCAAGAAGTGCTTGAGACCTTATTGGCATCGAAGTACCCATTTGTGCCGATTTTGTTTGTTCCCTTGTGAGTTGAGCTGCAAAGCTGTCCAGAGAAGGCATTATGTGTGCATACCTAGAGCATGCATAGTAGCATAAATTGCAGAAACAAACACTGAATAATTAGGACCTAGCTTACATAGTATAAATAGAACCAGTTGTTCATCCTCTCTAGTAACCATACATTCTGTCAATTGCAATCTAAGAGAATTAAGCTTTGTGAACAAGTCCTAGATATCTTCGTAATTTCTAGGATTAAGACTCAAAGGTTCATTCTCCAATTGACATCACTCATCTTTTTTGGGTAGCAATTGGATGTTTACAAGATAGTAGAGGATACTGAAGATTAGGAGAAATGTACAAAATAAGAGTGCCAAGAGCTTTATCTCATCTATTAGACAAGTTTCTCTTTTCTACAACACTTTTTGGTCCAGGACCTTGGCCTAATGTGATTCTCTTCAATTGCAATTTCAACAACAAAATATTCATATTGGATTTCCACTTATGATGATTGTGCGGAGTTAGAAGTTCTGCTTTAGTTGAATACGTGATAAAATAGAGAATGGAGCAAAATATTCATTACAACACAATCAGTTGACTCCTTTGTCCACAAAAAATGGGGCAAAACTAAGATCTGACTTCGATAGGCAAGAAACAACATGAAACAACAAAACCATTGAAAAATACCAGAGTTACTTGGAGATGCTTCCTTGGGCTTATTTGTCCTGTTTCAGGAATGGGGTTGTATTTAAGACTTTTGGACACATCAGGTAATTCCCCAGGTTCTCCAAGACTTAATGTTTGAGTTGTAATAATTTGTTTGACTTTAACTTTCATGTGAACTATCAATTTAAATTATTTAACACAAATGTTATATGTTAAGGTTTTATAATTTATATAAGCATGCTCTATCCATGTTTGGATATAAATATTTGAAATTTCCCTCTATGTTTGAAATTTTCTATATTTTATATTGCCGTTCCCTTTGCCATCCCCAAAAATGGCTTGATAAATTGGAGAAAAGGAAATGCGTGCCCCTATCATCTTGTGTTAGAAACCCAGGGTAACATAGAAAAATACCTACACCAGTATGAGGTTGTTAGATTAGATTTCCATCAAAATTTGGTTTGCAACAAATTGACATCATATGGCAAAGTTGTACCAACAAAAGAGCACTTGCTCAAGGCGTCACAAAAGTGACAAATGCATAAAACATGGACGCTAAGTAGTCCATGGGCAACAAACTCGGTGCGAGCCTAGACAAACACTCATGATTAAGAAATGCGTGCTTGCATATAAGAAAAGCTATAACTTTACATGAACAATGTGGGATTCAGCTTCCAAAAGAAAGTCCAAAATCACTGATTTGTAAACCCACTTGTGTTTGAATCAAAACTTAAAATGACATAAAAATTCAATTTTTTTCTGGACTCTTTTGAAATTTGAATGTTTGCTTCTGGATTCATATGGCATGAGCAGCAATTGCAGGGGGGGTGGGAATGAGCTCACAATATAGGAGGATGTGAAATGCCAAAAGTAGAGCCAATAAACAATTTCATTTGCACAAATGATCTGAAAGTATTCAGGTCAAACCACAAGAACCAATTGATAGCAGCTACAAAAAAGGGTGTAGCACTGCACAATGCTCATGGGCTGATCTATGCATATGAAATGCTGATCAACTTCTCAAAAGCGACTAGGCAAATTAAATATTCAGCCTCAATAAGGACCACCTGTTCACAGTGTTTTGACCAAGTATAAGGTACCCGGGTAAGAAATGGAATATGTTGATTGAAAAGAAGTGCATGGCCTAAGAAGTCATGTGGAAACTTGGAGTAAAAACTGTGATCTCTATGATTAATGCTCCTGCGATCAATGATTAATTCTTATCTCACACAATAAACTCATAGGGTAACCAAAGATTATGAGCCACCAAGCAAATAAAATGTTGGATTATCGAAAATCTAAGTTACTGATTTGGCCTCCTGGAGTTTGTATGCAGAAGTGGATATGGATGGGTGCTGGAGGCAGACGGGTGTGTTGTGGGTGCCACTTACAGGCACCCAGATGTGTTCGGATGCAAATGCATCCAGGTGCCTGTGAGTAGCATCGGAGTGGCACCCATTGGGCACCCAGGAGCATCCACAGGCTTCCTCGCCCAGAAAAGAAAGACATACATTTTTAAAATATTTTTTTAACATGTGTGGTTCTATTAGGCTTAAATCACGAGTAAAATGAGTGAAATAATTAAACAAATGTAATGACAGATAAGAGCGATACGCTAGATTTGAACAGCAATAAGACATTGATGTCTTAGAGAGACTCTTTGTGGGTGAAAACTTCAACCAAATAATATTATATGCTGAGTGCTTAAAAATGGCTTACAAAACTGATTCCACAGCTCCTTTTGAATTGCTATAGGTTTCTTTGCAAGGGTTTCTTTTGGGCTGCTATCTAGTTGAGGTTATATGGAAATGCATTTTGTAAACCTTTTAAGTTTGAGAGCATTTTAAGTTACCATTTTTGTGACAAATAGTGAGAGGAAATTCCTGTCTTCAAATTATAGGGCAGGTTTTTTTGAAATTAATCCATGTCTAAAATCTGAAACAAGTAAACAGATTGCAGATCATGTACCTTGTACAAATAACTTTCTAGGGGTTTTGCATCTAAACAAAATAGTAAATTACTTGAAAGAAACAATTTAGTTCATCTTTTGATGATAAAGGTAAGAATAGAAGACTGAAATTACTTATCTCATTTCTTTGCATATGTGTGTGTGTGTGTATGTACGCATCCGCATCTCCCCCCCCCCCCCCTAAAAAAAAAAAAAAAAAAAAAAACAAAAAAATTGCCGCATCTTGTATCCGCTTCGGAATCCGCATCCGAATCAGTAACTTTGTCGAAAATAGATGGGTATGACTGATGAAATTGAAATCTGCAGTAGACAATATTGGTCCATGCATGAAGAACAGAGCCAATCAAAAATTGACAGAAAAGACATGAACTGCAATAAATGGCTTTCACAGTGAATATAATGAAGAATTGTTAGCAAACAGGAATGGGCCAAGGAATATGTAGGCCAAAAAACATGATAACATGAGCCAAATTAGGGAAAACATTCATATGCAATATATAAGCAACAATACTGAATTACAATGAAATTATAAACTCTGTAGCTTAACACACTTTGCTTATATTCTACTGCTTTGAAATGCCAATTTTCTCTTAAGCAGATACAGTATTACATATTCAACAATGCACATGATGCTTTTCCTTATAAGGCTCAGGTCATGGCCGACTGTATGCCGGTATTGAGAACAGGTATAAAAATATTCAGTGATGTTTTTGATTTTTCAGACAAAAAATATTATCCAGAATTTTGACTTAGAGAATCTCACAACATTTTCTCAAATTAATGTAATCTGGAAGTTTGATCCACAAATTCATCCAGTCTTCCCAGGAAAATAGAGAAGATCTGGAGCAAAAGGATCACAGAATTTCCCCATGATAAACACGAGACTTGAAGTGTGCAGAAAAAACTGTAAATCATCCAATCCTACATTAATGCACTTGTGGCAGAGTTTACAGAATAGTTTGATCTCAATAACAAAAACAACAAAGTTCTATAATTCATTTGATTGGTAAAATCTGCGATGGAGAATTCTGCATTAGACTGTATATGTCAGTGAGTTGACTTAAACCATACCTTGGTCAAATCCTTTCTGCCAAGTTGAAAATGCCATGTGTGTATGAGTGCACTCCTAAGAATAGTTGTCTGACTGTTGTTTAATTAGAATTGCAACACTAACCAGGGATTCCAGAGTTAATACTTGTCAGATGAGAGACATGTTCAGGTCGCAAATAGACTGGAGTGAGTCTATTAACAATATAACGACAAAAATGCAGAGGTGCGATTCCTGTTCATTGCCTGTTCAGATGGGTCAACTGCGGACTGGAGTAGCACCCACAAGAAACAAATGAGGCAACTGCGGACGATTGAAATGGCTAGGATGGAAAACGACAGCAAAGAACCTTTTGTTGACTGCAGAAAAGCTGAAAATAATGTTTCTGTTCACCGCATAAAAGTTAAAAAGAAACCTAAAAAACTATGACCGCCACTTACGTGTTATGTTGACCAAACTTTTGGCAGATGAACCATGAGTTTTTGGCAATAATGTCGGCTCATGATTTTGGAAATATCATTGCCGTTTTGTTGCCCTATAATGTTGTTTGGCACGTGGGCTTGCAATATCTCATGCTATTTGCGATATTCACACGAGATTTTAAAGTATGTTGTAAACTATTAAATATGTATGTATATATCAGTATACGTAGTGTATATTGATACACACACACATATATCATAGAATTGAGCATCATTCCTATGTTGGACCAAAGCTATCATTTGTTCAACATTGTTGTCGGTAAATTCTATATTGTAGCCGACGGGTAGAATTGTATCCAAAAGGGCGCGTGACGATTGAATCACCCCTTCGGGAAAGTATATGTATACAGTTCGGAAGGGACTTTGGATCATCATTATAATCATCATAATCATATTGTAAACATTGACGTGCATATTGCTTAGATGAATAAATTATCTGTTCTGTGTTATATCTTACTGTACCACATGTGATAAGTATCCGTTTTCCCCGTACAGTAAACATTTGGCGCTGTTGCTAGTCAAACCTGGAACGAAGGAAGTGTTATGAAGATTAATACCGAATCTGCTTAACAAGGATAGGAATAAGATAAAAGATAATGGATGAAATACGCACAGTGCAAGAAGTTTTAATTTTAGCACAACAAGTGGAGTAGACAGAAGCTTTAGTAGATTATCGATGGACACCGAGGGGGTGAAGAAGCACAGACGAAGGGAGTGCATTCACCTAGCAAATGGAGGAGTGTTGAGGAATTGCTAGAAAAGATTCAATAGCGATTGAATTGGTGGAAGAGACAAGGGAGGAGTTCCTTAACTTGTATACGCTGAGGGTAGTGAATCCGAACAGAAGGGAAGAAACACGCACGACTCAAAGTGTCGAAGGAGCAAGAGTGTGGATTGAACTCTTCGTTCCCGATACACCTGACGAACAAATATAGGTAGAGAATCAAACAACTTCGCTTGAGGAAGATCTTTTCTCTAGTTATTGTTCGTCCTAGTTATCTTAGTTATTGTTCATCCTAGTTATCTTTCTAGTAATTACTATAATTATTGGTGAAATCAGATAAGATAAGATAATTACTATCGATAACCATTGGAGTTGAATGAGCATGTCAGACTTGATATCTACAAATAGTACATTACTGCTACTTGGACCAACCCCCATGGTGGTTTACGCCCAAGGATGACCTTCTATGCGGAGCATTTTTTGGAGATTAGAGATGGGATCATTGTTCATCGTAGTTATCTTTCTCGACGGTGGTCTCATGCCTTGTGTATCTCTCTAGGGTCATTCAGAGTTGGTTCTCATCTTCTTCGGGCTTAGACTGATCATCATATTGACAGAGAGGAACATATTTACAAATTGTGTACTCTTGACGAGATTGAGACAGAGACTCACTTTATCTTCTGATGCCCTGTATATTATGAGATCAGAGGGGGATTTCATTGTTTGTTCCACGACTGCTGTTCTCTCTCAGCCTTCTTCCGTTATTGTGACCAGAGATGTCTTGCTCTTTATCTTCAGGAGGTCACTTTGCTTCGTGCTAGCATTCTGTAGTCTCTACTTCCTCACCGACATACTTCTGATTAGCTCATTACTGCCTTTTTCACAGCCTTATCTCCTTTACGTGGTGTGAAAAAGTTGTCTAGTTCTTTCAGCTCTATTGGTCATTCTAGATTTGTCAGGCCCTGCTGCGGTTATTTACGTCAACGACATTCTTCTACGAGTTCATTGAAACAGTCCAGGGCTTCTACCTACTCATAGTCTTATCCTTCTGTGATTGCCTTCTTTTTGCCACAGAAAGACCCCTAGTCTTTGTTTGGGCTCCTCTCTCTTTCTCCTCTCTTGTTTCATGTTTCACTTTTCTCAGACACCGTATGGTGCTCTTGCTGTTGTTAGCCTTTTGGTTGTAGCTCTCAGTCCCATAGACCCTTTGTGGTCTTTTGTTGGACATTAATATTATTATCTTATTATCTTATCTCACCAGGTAACGCAGTTGTTAGAAGCAGGGTGGTTGTCCAAAGCAATGCGGTTGTGTAGAACAGCGCGGATGCTTAGAACAACGCGAGTGCTCAGAACAACGCGGGTGCTCAGAACAATGTGGATAATCAGAACAATGGGGGTATGCAGCAGGTACCACAAAATCAGAAGAAAGTAGCAATGGCAGGACCAAAGGAGAAATTGCTGAAGTTTAATGGTGACGGGACGGTAGATCCAATCAAACACTACAAGACATGTGAAACAATATGGATGGCAAATGGTGTAACGGATGAGGATGATTGGGTTTGATAGTTTCCAGTGACCCTACGGGGTGTAGCAATTGATTGGTTTGCGGATGCCGATCCTCAGAAATTAACTACATGGGCAGATGTTAGGAAGGAGTTCATAGCAGAGTTTCGACTGCTAAGGGACGATAACGAAATTGTAGCAGAAATATACAATACAAAGTAGAGAAAGAATGAAATGATCCGTGTATAGGCAAGAAGGTTGAAAGAATTGGTGGGGAAGATGGAGAGCCCATCGGCTGATGGATTAAAGAAACAATGGTTTGTTGAAGTGCTACGGGCGGCATTGAAAAAGAAAATGAAGATTGTACCTCTAGCATCATACACAGATGCGTCTAATTGGGCGATGGATCTGGAGAGTGAGCAAAAAAAAGCAAGAAGCACAAATCATGGGACTTCAGACGATTCATCATCTGAAAGTAGTAGCAGCGACAAAGAATCAAATAAGAAAGTTCGAGCATTTAAAAAGGATATGCTACGGATGATGAAGGGATTTAAAAATCTTAAAAAGAATGCTGACTCAGTGAAGGGGGAATTGTGGTGTATGAACTATAAGGAGGGCCACACAAAGGGCTCCTGCTTGAAAAACAATTTTGTGATATTTGCCAGATTGTGAGACATTCCACAAAGGAATGCCCGTTCAATACGAAGACAAAGGGACATCAGCAAGTGCTACTGATGCAAGAAGTATCCGCCAAAGCAGGAACGAGCAGGGGTGGTAATAATAATAAGTTAATAACAATAATAACAATGGAGGCCAAAGTCGGATACAGTTCGACTCAAGTGGACGACTGATGATACAATGTCATGCTTGCAACCTCCGGGGGCACTTCGCCAAAAATTGTACCATGAAGGAGACGCTACAGTTGTTATGCAAATGGTGTGGTTCGGGAGACCACGAGTATTCAAACTGCCCTAAGCAAGGGGTGAACTTGTTAAGCATTGAAGCATGCGATGAGAAGATACTAGCCATTGCTCGCGAACAAGCAAAGAAGGCAATGTACCTAGATGCAGAGGAAGAAAAGAAGAGGTTGCAACAAGTATGCACAAAGTTGGAAAAACAAATGGCAATGGAGAAATTACGAACAAAAGACTTTGCCGACACCTCGAGGAGAAACCTGGCAGAACAAAACATGGCAAGGCAGGTAATGCGAATAGAAGTTCCTATAAAATTGAAAGATCTTACAATGCCTCAGTTGCAAACAACGATACTGAACATGACACCACTCCCGAAAGCAACGAAAGAGATAGGAAAGGATGGCAGCGGAATGACTCCAACAGACCCAATGCTACTGGAACTCACGACAGGAAGACATCTGGTAGTGGTAGAGATGGGTATACTAGGAACCGTACTTACAGGCACAATCGTGGACGAAGGGTTAGGCATAAATGTGTTACTAGAGGATATATGGAAAAAGTTGGGACAACCTACATTGTGGCCACCTACATTTTAGTAAGTATGGAATCAAGCCGTTGGGAACCTTGATGGTGCAGCTGGTAACCATTGGAACGCAACCATTTCTATTAGATTTCGTGGTCATGCCACTAAAAAGAAAAGGGTATGACGCTATCCTTGGACGGGGCTAGTTGGTGCAAGCGAAAGTGAAACTTGATTGGAAACAAAATACCCTATCCATGGAATGTGGAGGCTGAAGATTCGTAATCGACTTACACACACAGATGATAGGTGAGGAAGCAGCGTCGTCGGATTTTGAGGGTGAAGGTGAAGGGGATGACGAAAGGAAGAAGAGAATGAAACTTGATGAAGAGGGAGTATTAAGACTGGAAGGAGGGTCTAACGAGGATGACCTGGGCTCGGTGAACAACCCACTCCTTTGGCATATGGAGGACTATGAGCTCTTTCTGAGTTGTAATATGTTAAGGGTCAACGAAGGTAAGAAAGGAGAGGAAAGTTAATGTCCGAAGGAATACAGAGAAGCGATAGAAGGTAAAGCGGTTATGACTGAAGATAAAGGAAAGAACATACCATATGGCTAGTACATGAGGAAGAACATACCATACGAACCTAGAAAAAGGAAAGATCCCCCCGTACAATACACGGTGAACGGACCGCATGGAAAGAAAAGGTTACACAACACCACAAATTTAGTAGAAAGGTGTCGGCAACAAGGAAAACATATTGTAACAAAGAGGAAGGGCTTAATAAAAACTTTAGTAGTACGGAGTGAAGGTTCTAGAATTAAGAATACAGCTATTGACGACAAGGAGGCGGTAGTATCGATGGAATTCATGGCACCGAGTTTAAGGATCGCGATCGAGAACAAATTGGGAGAAATGGAAAGTCTGAGAGAGATGTTGTACAATTTAAATACACTGTATGAGCGATGACTCACACAAAATAGACGAAACGTATGGCATGACAAGCATTTGAAATTGAGTAAATTTCAACTAGGCTAGTTAGTTTTGAAGTATAATGGGCGGAATGAGATCAGACCAAGAAAGTTCAAATTAAAGTGGGTAGGATTGTACAAGATCAGCGAAGTCGGCGATAATAGAGCAATCAAATTATGGACGCTTGATGGGAAGGAAGTGCCTGACGCAGTGAATGGGTCGAAGTTGAAAATCTATCACGAAAGTAATAACGCGCCCCTGTGGACGAACAACTGAGAGAGTATAAAAATATGAACTATTAATGTTTATATGTAAAGTAAATGTAAATAATAATAAAGAATGTGAAATTGCAATATGTTAGTAGAGCAGTGATAAAAGAGTAGACTGAAGGCCATACAATGCACTATACGGTTGAAAGACTTGTCTGCAAGAGATAACAATAGCGTACGACTTCAATAAATCACATGTATTCAGTGCAGGAGAAGAAAATCACACCGTACGACTATGAATTGGAAGGAATAGACCACCATATGACCGGTACAAGCTCAAGGAGGGCAGCATACGGTCAAGGGGACACCATTCATGTGGTTTGAAGAAGATGACCGTACGACTTAGTGGTTCACTAAGCATACGACCTACATAGCAAACATCGTACGACTGTACGGATAGGAAGTGAAGCAAACCCGTAAGGCTAGAGATTCCGTACTGTTGTATGGACAACTAGAAAACATTAAACAAAAGTATATGTATTGTACAGGCATATGCATTTGGGGAGTGTAGAAAGATCACCGTACAACCAGTTTAGTAGACCATACGGCCTTGGAAGGAGCTGTTAGAAGGCTATATAAAATTTGCTGTATAGCTAGTTGAGGTGATTGTACGACCTAAGGAAAGTACAACCGCTAGAGAGAGAAAAGCGCCGTACGACAATGAGGAAGCATACAAAAAGCATAGACATCATCGTACAGTCTTTTGATAGAAGGGGACAGGATGTGTTGTACTATCAAGCTTGAGGAGGCAACACACGTCTATAGGGGGTGACAAACTCAGGCTGAAGTGCATCATACGGAGTGCCGTACGATCCTCCAGCAAATAGGAAACAACATCAAAAAGAGTGCAAAGTGGATACCATACGGACACAAAAGAAAGGTGATAGGAGGTTTAGAAAAAATAAACAAAAAAAATAACGACGAAAAATCAAAACAGTTGACAATGGGAAATGTATGGTACCAAAGGGAAAGACATAAAAAGGTAGTAAAACATAAGTGGTTGGCATAAAGAGTATGGGAACCTGCGAGGGCACTGCCCCTCGACCTCACTAGGGGTGTTGTCCCCTAGATCCCCATTCAGTTCAATTATCAGTCGTGGGAAGTGTGACCAGTTGATGAGACTTGGAGTTGCTGCAGGCACAAAGTGTGTGTGCCAGAGGTGGAGAGAGCAATAGAGCAAACCTTTTGTGAGGGGTGCTACACTTTGAGACACTCGGAGTAGGTGTCGGACATAAGGCTGTCTTGGTGGATGCATAGAGAGCTCGAGAGAAGCTGATCATCCAGTTGGAGGCAGTAGAGCGACACTTGGCTCAACGTACCCATTAGAAGCAGAGAAGACGGCATAGGTGGCTATCAATGTCAGATTGGCTAGGGAGGCAATGTTGTGTTAGCAGAGGCTACAGATGCAACGTGTATTTGGAGACTAGTTTGGTGCAGGCATCGGAGGAATGTGAATGTTATGTCACAGAAAAAGATCTATCCTGTTATAGTTAGTCACAGTTAATGTATTTCATTTTGTTAATCCGTCTCAGTAATTTTGTAATTGTTGTCCGGAGATGACTTTACATTTTGGGGGGGATGATGTTGTCGATAAATTCTATATTGTAGCTAACGGGTAGAATTGTATCCGAAATGGCGTGTGATGGTTGAGTCACCCCTTTGGGAAAGTATATGTACACCATTCGGAAGGGACTTTGGATCATCATTGTAATCATCATAATCATATTGTAAGCATTGAAGTTCATGTTGCATATATGAGTAAAGTATTTGTTCTGTGTTATATCTTACTGTACTACATGCAGTAAGTATCCGTTTACCCTTTATAGTAGACAGACATTAGGCACAAAAACCAAGACACCCAGAAAATTCTGTGGGAAACCCAATTGAGGTCGTGAAAAACCCACCAAAGAGTTATAAGCAAAATAGAATTTCAACAAACACAAAATTTGAGGCATGGAAAATGAGACGCCCAAAATGTTATGGAAGCAGCCCAGTTGTGGTCTTTAAAACTCACAAAGAATTTGAAATCAGATATTGAAACTGTGAGAGTTTTGAACAAAACCCTATCGGTCTGTAAAATCTTCAAAAAAATGGCAGAATACAGATTGAATTGCTTCTTAAAAAACCCGCAAAGAATTTGAAATCAGATTTTAAAACTCTGAGAGTTTTGAACAAGATGCTAGTGGGCTGTAAAATCTTCAAAAAATGGCAGAATACAGATTGAATAGCTTAAAAAATCAAGTTGTAGGAGATCAGAACTTTGAACAGTGAAGAAAATAACTGTTGATTTTTCAGAAACAACCTTAAAAGTGGTTGAAAAAGCAAAATGTTGCAGAAAACAAGGTTGCTTTTTCTTTAGTGAAACTTGAATAGGTCATGACATGTATGTTACTGGAGGCCCGATAACCTCCGACATAGACGGGAATAGCAGACAAAACATGGAAGGTAGCACAGAACTGTTGCCAAGACGCATTTGGAGTAGCAGAAAAATACAATGTCATCCAAAAGAAATGACCATTAAAAACGCGTTTGTAAGAAAAGGGGGAATTGAAGGTTGAAAAAAGGGTGGTTGGTGCACAGCTCGACCAGGTATGATTGTTTGATCTGAGAGAAACCCTAGCGTAGGAAGAAGAGGGGCCGTCGGGCATAAAGAATGACACAAAAAAGGTGCAGAAATGGCATCAATCTGGATGTAAAACCCTGGACGGGATTTCAAAAAAAAATTCTGCAAACATAACAAGTTCGATTTTTTTTTGAAAAATTTGAAGTTTAGATAATTTCAAGAATGAAATTTTAAAATTTCAAAAGGAAATAGTCTGGCTTTGATAACATATTATACATGATTTGGTAAAATATTTGATAATTGATAAACAAAGAATGAATTGTTCTTATAGAGTTTACAAGTTCTCCTTTTATATAGAACTCCATATTATGTAATTTAGCTACTTTCATTGCAACTTAGTTGAAACTCAAATAATGCTTGACATGCCGCTTAGTGGTTTTTTAATAGTTAGAACTTTAGATTGGCGAGTACAAGTATATTTTGAGGTTAAAATACACATTTTCTGTCCATCTGATAATCAAAGTTCCTGCTATTCATGAAGAACTGTGACTCATTTAGTTCTTTTGGTTTTAGGTGAATTCTCATATTCTCTGTTTCTCTACTGCATTCACAATATTGTGTCACCCATTCTTTTTTAGACATTTCATCTGTGTGAAACACTTGATTATCCATTCTGCCCTTATTTAGCTTTATTTTTCTTAGGATCCGGCTAATATTTTTCTGGTGTCGGTCATGAAAGGGGGTCAAAGTTGGAGAGATTTTCGAGGATGCACGTGTGGTCAGAGTTGATCATGGTATTGGTCTTTTATTGGAACTTCCCTCCAAACCAGTTGCAACACCTGCTTATGTAAAAGTAAGATTTACAATTCTTTGTGAGAATTATTTTAGAGATTTGTTTCTTGCAGAGTGTATTAATGTCTTATTTTCCACAGAATTAAACTAAAGGTTATACTTTCAACAGATATATGAAGCTTCTGATGAAAAAATTCAAAAATTGGACAAGAAATTTAAAGAGGGTGCGAAGGTTCGGACACGGGTAACAGGATTCAGATCTGCAGAGGGGATAGCTGTAGCCACACTAAAGGTTCAGAATATCTTTGATTTATCTATACATATAATTGTTCTGAAAAACATTCCTGAATGCTGAATGGTATGAAAGATAGTGATTTGTTTCAACATAGGTTATTGCAGTAGCTTTACATCAATTTTGATCTTCATTTCATTTTTAAAATAAGATATTTGGTACTTGCAGAAAACTTATAGGCCTACAGATATTGATGATAAAATCATAAGGAAATTTTTTCTTGAATACTGAATATTACAAAAGTCAGTGATTTGTTTTAACCAGTGATTACATTTCTGGCAAGTACTTGTGTGTGTGTATGATTACTCGTGGTTTTTTTTAAGCTGCAAGCAAGTCGCGTGAGCCTGAGCTGCAGAAAAATTGCTTGCAAATCCCTTAAAATTCATGCATAACTCGCGCACATCGTCCAATAAATTGCCAGAGTTAAGATGCAATGGGAGTGTTTAAGACATTTAACCTTCCTTAAAAATTCTCCAAAAATCTGCTTGAATTTATGGATTAATCATCTGGAATTTGGTCACCTTCATTTGATTGAATTTTCAAATCTTGAATCTAAGGCTTGCTCAAATTCGCTAATTTGAGTCTTCCTCATAGCGAACTTGATTTTGATTCTGGGCTGCTTATCAATCAGATTTTTACTCAATGTTCTGACGTTTGCACCTTGCAACTGAATCTTTTTTTGCTCTGATTTCGATCCTTAATATGCTCTGCTCTTGTATTTATCTTATTGCTTAGAGTTTGAATTGAATTGATGTTGGAATAAGGCCTTTGCAACTCTTATATACGGGCATGCAATCCAACATGCATGTCTTTTCACCTGGCTGATCTATTCAAGGTTCAATTAAAATTGCAAATTGTTTATCCATAATGAAGGGCAATCTAGTTATGATTCATGGGCTGAAACTTGATAGCATTTGAAAATCCTTAGAAACCATTGACGGAATTCCAATGTTTCTAGGAAATCAATTTCATCTCTGTCGGGCGGGAATTCCTCCATGCTTGGGATCCAAGAATTGCAACCTTCTTGGAATTTTGTGGAAATTTGGGCCTTGCTGGAACTTCGGAAATCTATGACCTCTTGGAAGTTTGCTTGTGGAAATTCCCCAGGGCTTGGAAATGCTCGCTTAACTCAGTCTTTGTTCAAAACTCATGCTGTTCTTGAGCTCTACTTTTGCATAAATTCAGTCTCTTGGAAATTTGCTTGAATTTTCTGAGGGGAAATCACAGTATATGGAAATTCTCAAACAAATTGGTGTGAGATCCCTATATATGTGGAAATTCATTCGAATGTCAAGGCGGCTTTGGAAATTCATTTTAAGCCAAGGGCAAGATTTAGGCCCCTTGGAAACTTGTTCCAGGGGTAGGTCTAATTCTGCCTTTGTCTTTGAACTCAACCTTAATGCCATTCACATTTTGCAAAGTCCATATAATTTTATTACAAAACTAAAGTCACCTTCTTGCTATTTTGACTTCTTACCTTGCCTAAATCAGTTCTCACTTGCTTTGTTCAACCCTCAAAGTCCGATGTTAATTTTTTTACTTAAATATTTTGCCTCAAAAAGTGTTAAAATATGCTGGGTGGAAATCTCATAGGGATAATGTTCCATTGAAGGGAGTGGATATCGGGAGGGTATTGGAATTGTGTTCCAAGAATGGGTCAGATTCTGGCCCGTGCTTGGAAATCCACCTTAAAAGCACTTCGAAGTGTAGTTAGTTCTTTTCAACTAGGTTATAGACTTGTTTTGTTTTGAATCTCACCTTAGTGAATTTTCTCATCTTATTCTCATCGCAGCCAAATGTCAGTTTTGAGTACGAAACAAACCCCCTTTCAGATTTCTAACTTTATATCAGATTTTCAATCTTTTCACATCAAATTTCTAACTTTCTTTAAAAATTAGGACTTAGATTTCAATGCATGCCCACGGCTTGACTTGAATTTGGTGGAGTGTTGGGTGAATGACTAGAGTTCATCAATACTTCCTTTCTATTTGTTGACATTAAAACTCTTGGACCGCCACGAGGAAACACTTCCACCTTGTTAACCACCCAAGACTTGCAAAGCATTGCCAAACTAATACTAAGTCAACAAACTACTAGCCTATAAAGTGAAAAAGAGGGGGGACTCCGTTTCATTGGGGCATGTGTGTTTTACAACACAATAGGCAATACACCCCGTATTTAAAGGACTCAACAGTTGCCAAGAAGAACACAGCCATCAACTAACGGAGATTGACAACTACCGTAGAGTGACAACCAACTTAATACAGACAATTAATACATTGGCGGATAGCCAAGGCCCAATTTTATTAAACATAACAATACCATTGTATGCTGACTACAAACAGCTGAAGATATAATGGACTACCCAAGACTATCCTAGTCATAGAGATAGTCCTTCCTTGGGTTTGTTATGGCAAGGTTTCTTTTTTTTTTGGCTAGAACAAAGCTCTCTTCTAGCTCTACCTATGGCCCACAAATAGATAGCCAAATCAAAATCATTAATAGATGGACAGAAGGTTATTTTAAAAATAATGTTGTTGATAGCAAAAGACATGAGTCAAATGGTTCCATTTGAGGGAGCATTACATTATTCATGGCTTTGTATGGTTTGAGAATTCATAGTTTTGTTGATTTCATTTTATTGGACAATAAGGTCCCAAGAGAGTGATTTGATCGAACAAAGCCAAGGCATTTTGAGTTCACTTAGGTATAATATTTATTAGGATTAGAATTAATGAAAGATGCATACAAATTGCCATACGATCGAGAGAACTTTTGAGGTTGGTGACACGGTGTTTATGAGATTGCAACTAGTTTTTTGAAGGGATCTATGCCCAAAATTTCTATGGGCCTTACAAAAAACTTGCCTATTAGTGGAAGTTGTTGGAGGAAGTAAGATACACAATCTATTTCATTGTTCAGTCTCAATGGAGTGCTTAGAAAACATTTTGCCTTTAAATGAGTTTCCTCTAACTGATGAAGAAAGAAAAAGAATCCCGTTTCTTGGAGCAAGCATGGATATGAGCATAGTTACAGGACTCTACGATTCCCGCTCTGTGTCAGGGCTCTAGAGTTTTTTGGCTTTTGGACTCTTGGTAGAGTCAAGGACTAGCAGAGTCCATGGAATCTCAGAGTTAGGAGAGTCCTGGCTCAGAGAGTCTTGTAGGCAGGACTCTTCCATGGCCAACTAAGGCATAAAATAATCACAATTTTTTTGGCTTTTACGATCGTATTGCAATATCGAGTTCCAAAAAATTGTATTGGTGATTCTTAATAAGGCAATCAATATAGAGTAGTAAAAAAATGTCTTGCATGTAGTAGGCATAAAACATAACAATTTGTGTATACAGCTGATTACAAATAGGATTTCACTATTTTTTTGGCCAAAAGAGTAGTTTCATACAGACTGCAATCACAAAGTCCTGGAACCAAAAATTTAACACTGTAACAACCACTTTTCCTGGGTCTTAACTAACAACTAACATATCAAAGAAATACAATTATTACTTCATTTTCATAGGAAGGCAGTTATATTAGTGACGTTCATGTGAATGAGATTGACGGTTAAATTCATTTAAATGAAATTTCATAACTAGCAATTGAAAACACCATCAATGAATTTACTATGGAAATTAAAATCTACATACCATATAATTTCAAAGCCGAAATCAATCTAGAGATGCTTTTGCAAACACCCGGGTTAGTCCATAAATACCACTTAGGATCAAATGACAATTACCATCCATTACCACTATATCAAAATCAAATGATGATTACCATTAAATTCCACTTATATCAATTAGGGCATCAATTGCCAATGGATCATTTAGGGCATCACATACCGCTGTATCAACTAGGGCATCAATTGCCATTGGATCATTTAGGGCGTCAGATACCACTGTATTACTTAGGGCATCAGATACCACTATATCATCTTGGATATTAGATACCACTATATCAATTAGGCAATCAATTACCATTGGTTCATTTAGGGCATCAGATACCATTGTATCATATAGGGCATTAGATACTCTTGTATCATTAGATACCATTAGATACCACTGTATCACTTAGGGCATTAGATACCACTGTATCAATTAGGGCATCAATTACCATTGGATCATTTAGGGCATCACATACCACTGTATCAATTAGGCAATCAATTACCATTGGATCATTTAGGGCATCGGATACCTCTGTTTCATTCCTTTTCTTCCTATTTCTAACTGTGGCAATAACATAAGATTAGAAGATATGCTCATAATCATTATTCTTATAAAAGACTGAAATAATAATCTTATAGATATATTCCATATTTAGTTGGAAGATCATCCGATCTAACTGATTACCAATTACATTGACAAGAAAGGTTGCTTACATCAAAGGAAATAATTGAATTCAACGATATAAATTAATCCATCATATCTTCTACTTGTATAAATATTTAAAAAAAAAAAAAATACTTGTTACCAATAAATGTTTGAATGCTCAACTTATCTTTATCTGTTACACGTTTTGACATCTTGTGGAGAGGGGAAACATTGTCAGGGGTTTAACTTCCCAACCACGGACCTCATACTTATCCCCACACTTTCTCTAACTAGAAAGGTTCTCCCTACTCCGAATAGACATGGAACACCTTGTCAGTCACTGAGGATCCAGAAACTTAATCACACCACTCGACTTGACTACGGTGAATGTATTTGACATGCATGAGCTATCAAATGATTCTTTTTAGAATAATAAATAATTGTTATGTCACATCTGAATTTTGTTTTCATGCTAATGCAGATTGCTTTCTCTCACCTCTTCACCCTTTTCCTTGGTTATATAGTCGGGTGAGTCCCAGGTGTTTGAATCTCAGAGAAACCAACTCTTTTTGTTGATCCTTAACTGATATAAAAATATTACATGTTTCCAGCTTATCACATTCTGTGAATTCTGAAAAATGTAACTTTAAGACTTGCAGAATAAATATCATTTGATTCTGACTTTCAATGGCATAATCAAGATATGATATCATGTCATGGATACTTGGCTTTTACTCATCATAAACAGTTCTGTCCTAAAGAGGGAGAAATCGATGATATTTGAAACAAGGATGATTTGCATCATAATTTGGAATTGTATCAAAATGTAGTAATATCTGATAATAAAACATATTACAATGCATGGGATATGGACAACCACATAACCTAGTAAAATCTCGAAAATAAAATGGAGTCTTTCTAGACACTAGCATTTAGCTCTTTCACGGAATAATCTTCAGGTGCAATCTCAATGTGATTTTCAATACGTCTTTAGCAAAATATCAATAAAAAGGCAAATCGTTGCAAAGAGAATGCAATAGTTATCAAGTGGTATATTGTAGGGATATTGTGCGATAGATGTAGAGTATCAGACGATATATGGAAAAGAAATCGGGTGATAAGTGTATGCCCGTGGTCTCTCTTGGCTTCATAATATAAGAAGTATTCAAAGTTTCTTGGCTTCCTAAGAAGCCGTAACTTACCAAGAAGAGACTTGGCTCTTGATTACCAAAAATATGCCAAATGTGCATTTCGGTTTTTAGCAAGAAATTGAATAAATATGGAAAAAGATTTGAAGGTTATAAATCAAGGATAATTATAATATATATCTATCTACTTGCACGTGGATGTACTTATGAGATGGCATCATATTATTTATAAAAATAATATTATGGTGTCACTTTTATTCCTATATCTATGTGCACGTGCATAGGTATACATTATAATGATGTGGTGGAAAAATCAATCAAAAACCATTTGAGATACGCATTATTTTTAATTAAAATAATTAATGTTTTAAATTTTTTTAATAGCTCATGCATGTCGAATGTGTGTATCTTGTTATGTGGTCGCTAGGTCCTCAACTATGGTGATTCATGATTTATACCCATTTGCCTAGTGATGGTGATGCTCCTGTGCCTAATTATTTTCTGACAATGCTTCCACCCCTTTGACGTGCTCCCTACAAGGAAATTCTTCGTAGTTAAATCATATTACCATAACTAGTTATTAATCATAAATAATCATAATGGCCAACTGCCTTTTCAATTCCATGAATTCATGATAAATAATCAACTAGCATGTTATCTTCATATGATATTATAATGACTAACCATCTTACCATTTCATAGGATTATAACAAATTTAACTATCAATTGACTTCATGTGAACCTCAATGGCTATATGAACATTTTAAATTGAGTCGAAAATTGGGATGTAACAAACACAACACTTAAATTTGAGAGCATTGTAACAAATAAGATGCTTTGCTTTTAAAGAATTGGACATCTCTGGAAGAATAAAAGAATAGTTTTAAGGTTTGTAAATGATTGAAAAATAAATGTCTATTAAACTGGCCATTTGACAAAGTTAAAAGACGATGAAATTTATGCAATTATGTAGTTGATATCATTCCAAAATTATATAATGATCTTTCTAATCTACTAAAAACACAAAATTTAAGTGAAGTAGTTATGAGATAGCCTACATGGTAGAAGAATATAATATGAAATTCTTTGTAAAGACTTAATAATGATATGCCACTTCAAGGGAGCAACCTCGTAGTCCACTTCAAGGGAGATACCACCAACAATCTTCAACATGATCACAATGGTCAACATGATGATAATTAATAACTTATACCTTCTATAATTATAGTCTAACTTATTTCCTTGAGAAATTCGCATTGACACTTATGTGATCAATGTAAACTTGTGCATATGTGCAAAGTAGCTTCTATTTATCTCAATTATTGTATCTTTGATGTTAATTGACTAAATGATGCATGAAAAAGTTTTAAATCTTTAAATTTTTTTGAATTTCTTGGGTTTTCCATTTGCCAAGTTCTTCTCGAGTGTTGGTTTCCAAAACCGTAGATTGGAAATCCAAGAGCCTGCCACTTCTCCGATAGGATTCTGCAATCAGTTCTGGCCAACGAATAGGAATCACCTTGATTCCCTTGCACTTCAGGCTCCGCTACACCTAGGCGGGTAGACCTCCTTGAACTTGATTACTTGGTTCAAAGCTTTTTTAAAGCGAATTTAAACTTTGGAGTTCTTCGACTAGCAAATTCCTTGAACTCGATCTCACTGAAACTGGATGCTGGATAATAGTTGAATGTTTGGTATAAGGTTTTAAATAATTGATTTGATGTTTGCAGGAAAGAAATTATAGATTTTCTGACTTCAATAAAAAGACCGGTGCCTCTGCTTATCTGGGCAATAGATCAACTTCATTGAATTATCATGTTCAACTTTATAATGTTTTACACACTTTATTGCCAACAATTAAATAATCGAGATGCGACAGATCAAATATTATGCCATCTTAAATTAGTCCAGATTGAATTTTAACTCCTTTGGCAGGGAGACAAACTGGACATAGATGCGGAAACGAGTAGATATTTCACACTATCTTGTGATGATCGAGTTTAAAATGCTAAATGACCATGTCTACTTATACAACATTTAAACTGTATGCAGAAATCCAGAAGATAATTACAAAAGACGATTCACTTGCAGTAGAAAATCTCCATGCCATTTCCAAATAAACAAAAGACATTTTATTTTATTTAAAAAATAAAATAATGGAATTTATATTACAAAGCCATATTGAGCCTTTATTCCTCCTAAAAAATATAAAAATATAAAAATGCTTCTTCAGAGTAAATCTGAATGTAATTTGTTCGGATATGTCTTGTCCCTTTATGGTAATTGCCTACATATATATGGACGAAGGGTTAAAAGAATAGCCTCTCAATTGATGCATCCCTTTACAATAGAAAATAATAATTTAATTCTAATATTTGGAATCGATTAAAATGTAAACTATTAAACACAAATATTATTTGACTATCACATTAACATATTATCATTAGGGAGGCTCGGGAGTATTCTTCCTCATCACCGTCTTTGAACATGTTTTGTATAATAAACAAGATAAAAGATATGTCTTTTAATCTCTATGACTTGTGCGTAGAAGAGTTTGAACACATCACTCAACACAGTTCTATCCGCCACACAATCACTTGCTTCCATTCCTTCAAAATGAAACTTGATTCTTCCCTCTATCAAACACTCGATTTTGCTTGTGTAACACTTTGAACCTATTGATCATGATGTCATATTGTTCCTTAGTAGAATCTGATCCATTAGCAAATGTTAGAAAACAATCATCATGTGCCATATGCCTTTTTTTATCTCCTTGGTTTGCTGTCCATCTTTCAAATCTGCATCAGGTGTATCATCTTTATATAAAATACATTTTGGCTTTGTCTCATCAACATGGTCTTTGCTGAATGGAAGCTCCTTTGAGTAACACATTTGGGCAGTTGTACAAGCATCTTCTAGGATATCTTTCTCCACACAATCTGCCCCATCTTCAAGATGTTGTTTCTTTTCATGTGCAGGAAACACTACTTCCCCTTTATCAAGAAACTGATCAAGTGGGATGCTTGGATAATTTTCAGAACCATGCATACCTGATTCAATGTCACTACACAACTCCTGCTGATTGGCTGGACAGAAAAAAGCTTCACCTTCTGAACACACTTCATGAGTTTCATCAATCTCAAAATCATCATTGGGCTTGCTACTATGATGCTGATTGACTTGATTGTATGAAAAATCATCTTCAAATAATGGATTCAAAAATATGGAAAAATCAGATTTATCCCCTTCCAATTCCTCTTCATGCAATGGATTCATGAACATAGTGAACTCAGATCTGTCTTCTATTACTTATTCTTCAAACAATGGGTTTAGGTACATGGAGAATTTAAGCATACTATCATGAGAGCTTTCATCTGAATCAGCAAATGTTTCATCAAATAGTGTACTAATTTCATCCTCCTGGGAATCATCATCTTCTTGACCAGTAAGATGGATATCTTCATCAACAATATACCCTAAGACTTCTTCATGTTCATATGCCATATGCAATTCTATATCGTCTTCACCATATGATTCCTCGGAATGATCATCACTTTCATCCAATACTTCTTGAGAATGCATTGATCCATCACCTTGCTCACCATAGTGAATTGAGAAAAAATTTGAGCCATTTTTCTCAACAGGCTTCTGATATTCTATATCTAACAAGGCTGAAATTTCCTCCACACTAAGAGAATCTCCTTCCTCATTTTCACATTCACCGTCACTTGTAGGCATATAAGTATCATCATGGGCTGATTCTCGTTCAGAATGTTCAAAATTTTCATCGTCATTTGAATTTGAAAATTCATTTGACTCATTTATTACTTCAGTCCTATATTCATTTTTGTCTGGAACTAGTTCATTATCCATAAGTTCAAGAAAGTTAAGAAACTGATAATCATATAAGAGGCCTAATTCCCACATCTTGTAGAGAAGATAAGATGATGGAGGTTTGTATTCTGAAGGTATTTCTTGATAAGCATTAAACATTCAAATGAAGAATTTTGTTGCAGATTCATCTCCTTGCTTTTCTAAATTCAAATATGCATCCAGAGGAGATATATAACTTGGACTTTCATCCAACATTTGGAAGAGAAGCATCAAATCAAGATGTTCTGGTGAGATTCCCAGTTCACAAAACTTTCTTATCAATTCCTTGTGTGAAGGCATGATGTTTGCAGGTACTTCTTGAAAAATATCTAGCATCCTTATAATCAAATGTGCCGTTGTCTCGCCTTCATATCTTTCCAGATTGAAAAGGGCATCAAGGGGGTGTATGTCTACTTCCTCCATGGTGTAACATAGATCTGCCTCTTGATCGTAGTACATATTATCCATGTTAGATAATCAAATCATCCCCTTCTAAGTCCTCTCCCTCAACAGATCTAGCAACTAAAATCCTTTATTAAATAGAGTCGCCACCTCTTTTGAGGAACGTATTGATCTTCCTAAGTTCTCACTTCCAACAGAGTACACTTCCAATCAAATTGATACAATTGTTTTCTAATTCTGGTTTACAAAATCTGAAATACTGCGTAACTACACAACACTTGTTGCGAGCAACTCTCCCCAGTAGAGTCGCCAATCTGTTGGTTCCCAAAACTGCAGATTGGAAATCCAAGAGCCCTGCCACTTCTCCGATAGGATTTCGCAATCAGTTCTGGCCAACGAATGGGTATCACCTTGATTCCCCTGCACTTCAGGCTCTGCTACACCTAGGCAGGTAGATCTTCTCCTCAAACTTGATTACTTGGTTCAAAGCTTTTCTAAAGCGAATTTAAGCTTTGGAGTTCTTCGGCTGGCAAATTCCTTGAACTCGATCTCGCTGAAACTATATGCTAGATAATAGTTGAATGTTTTGTATGAGATTTTAAATAATTGATTTGATGTTTGCAGGAAAGAAATTATAGATTTTTTGACTTCAATAAAAAGACCAGTGCCTCTGCTTATTCGGGCAATAGAGTCAACTTTAGTGAATTATCACGTACAACTTTATAATGTTTTACACACTTTACTGCCAACAATTAAATAATCGAGATGCGATAGATCAAATATTATGCCATCTTAAATTAGTCCAGATTGAGTTTTAACTCCTCTAGCAGGGAGACAAACTAGACACAGATACGGAAACAATTAGATATTTCACACTATCTTGTGACGATCGAATTTAAAATGCTAAATGACCATGTCTACTTATCCGACATTTAAATTGTATGCAGAAATCCACAAGATAATTACAAAGGACCTACAGTTTAAAATCTCCATGCCATTTACAAATAAACAAAAGACATTTTATTTATATTAAAAATAAAATAATGGAATTTATATTACAAAGCCATATTGAGCCCTTATTCCTCCTAAAAAATATATAAATATAAAAATGCTTCTTCAGAGTAAATCTGAATGTAATTGTTCGGATATGTCTTGTCCCTTTTTTGTAATTGCCTATATATATATATGGACAAATGGTTAAAAGAATAACCTCTCAACTGATGCGTCCCTTTACAATAGAAAATAATAATTTAATTCTAATATTTGGAATCGATTAAAATGTAAGCTATTAAACACAAATATTATTTGACTATCACATTAACATATTATCATTAGGGAGGCTTGGGAGTATTCTTCCTCATCACTGTCTTTGAACATGTTTGTATAATAAACAAGATACAAGATATGTCTTTTAATCTCTATGACTTGTGCGTAGAAGAGTTTGAACACATCACTCGACACGGTTCTGTCCGCCACACAATCACTTGCTTCCATCCCTTCAAACTTCACTTTCAAAGCAGTCAAGCTGGTACACATTTTTTATGAATATCAACTCTAAAGATACTCCTGATGTCGTGTCATCATTGTGAACGTGTCTTTCACGGAGACCCACCTTTTGGCCACTTCTCCAATACAACACATGGTATGATTGCTGCCGTGTAAAATGATTTGGAATGGGTTTGTCCGCAGCTCCCTTTTAAAATCTCTCAATTTGCTCCTGATACCATATATAGACTATTTATTACGTAATAGCTCTCCGGAGAATTGCAGATATAGCAAAGTTTGCATAGCCGGAAAATGTCACATCCAACATGACCATATAAAATGATTACGAATCTCACCCGAGAATATTGGTAAGAGAATAGAACATGCGTATCATATGCATAGAAGTATCGAAGCAACTCCATTCTATTTGTACGCCATATCTATGCTTTTTGAAGAGTCACAATATCCTTCCTTTCGTTTCTCTAACTCTTTTCCAGATATCGGGTGCCTTGAGCATTCACGGGGGAATTCAAAACTCATTTCCTTATTATTATTCATCATTTTAATGCTCCTTGACCGAGTTTTGATTTCGCTGAGATATATTAGAGACTCCATTTTGGGCGTAGTTTTTAATTCTATTGCTGGGCTAATTGCTTCTCCTCATACTCCCTAGATTCATATATCCACAGACATTCAAGACTCCTGTATCGTTATTCCTTCCATACTTGAATCTGTGATATCCCCTTTGATGTCTATCAGTCTCCTATGCATCATTCATGATTTTATTTGAAAATATTGCAACTATCCTCAAGGTTTTTTGAAATTACTCATTCACTGTTATTCGTAACTCTGTAACAGTGATTTTTCTTCAAATATTCACCCAGCATAAACACATCTTTGAAAAGATCGATGTATTATCTGTCATTTGCAGAAATTTTATTGAATCTTCTTAAAACATTAAATATAGCCAATAGCCCTATCACAATTGAATGTACGTTCCCTAGTCCTTTCCATAGATCAACCACCATTGGTATGTATGCATTTTGGTTATATCTTTGACTTTGATGTTTTGACATTGATGATGATATATCCATTTCCAACATTATAAATAAGGCTTAATTTTTGCAAAAATTAAGGTTCCATCACTGAGTTCGGACGCCGAGTTCGAGTCCGAGCCCAGAATCAGCTTGCCGAGCCCAAGGTGAGTCCGAGTCTTGTAACATTGGATACGAGGAATATGAAGCTAAAAAACAGAATAGCACTTTGATTTACCTTTCTTTCTATTAAAGATACTGTTTTCCATTCTTTCTTTGCTCTTTCCTTTGTATTGCTCAGCCTTAGACTATTGACTTGTCCATACTTCCATGCCTGTTGCTCTTCTTCTGATGCTCGGATCTTTGTTGTTTCCAAATTCTATGTTGCCAGAATCAGATTCGGGGATGGGTCCAGCTATGAGAATCTGATTTGTGGATTCATGAAAATTTTGCCCTGTTCTGATTGCTGATTTGGATGTGACGATACTTATAAAATGTGAACAGTGAATTAAAGGCAATTTTTTTTTAGATCTGATATAAAGGTTTAGAATCCAATATTTTCATCCCAAATAATAAGAATTTGTAGATGGTTCAATATCGGATTTGCAAAAGTTTTTGGCTAGGACATTACAGAGTTGATGATGAGTTGGTGACGCTTATAGAAGCTAGCAAGAGCAACAATTTGTTGATATCACATGTATCTAAAGTGGACATCAGAAATAACGGACAGTATTATTCAACAGTGAAGATATCCTAGGTAGATGACAGACACCACGAATTTGCAATCATATGTTTCTTAAGTGGACATAAAAGAAACCTATGGCACATTGGACTTGGGTTTTTCACAATTGAGGCGGGCCTTTCCACTAGAATCATATACTCTGTTTGATCCACTTGATATATATTAACTTGTAATCAACTTTGACACATAGACGAATTTATCAGTCACATATCTATCCTCCTTGTGCTTTGATAATGTGTCTGAGAATGATAGTCAATATGACTTACTGATTATGGACAGTAATCCATTTGGTTGATATCCATAAGCCAATTAGCGACTCTGTTCTGTACGTGCTTTCCTTGTTTATGCTGCCAATAAATGGTGGAGGCAGGGCTTGTTTTCTTTATTGAGTAAGATGATACATTAAGAGCAACAACATGTTGGAGAATACTCAAGGAAGACAATATAGTAACCATTATAGTTCCAACAAGCAATGGAGATGGCAACTGCACCCATTGAAACCCAAGGTTATTGTGATGCCAATACTTATACTCTAGATTCTGACCACCTTGGAGACAGGCATTCACAAATGATAATTTGCAATCTGAGATCACAGCCCATGTTCTGTATATGGGCTTGGTGAAGCTTTTGATTTAGAACCTTCCAAAATCCATATGTAGATAAATTTGTTGGAGGGAAAAGAGACTTTTTGTTTCTTTAGTAGTTTGCAAATGTTCCTTTTTAGATCAGATCTAGATGGCGAGGCTGCTATTTGATAATGCCCAAGACTTGTTAGTGGAGATGCCCTTAAGTCTAGGATGGATTCATGCTAGAATGCACAACCTGCCTATAATGCATCAGCTGGCTTAGGGAGGCTACAAATGTGAAGGTGAGTCCCTTGGTTGTTGTACCATTTCTTCAGGTTTTTCTTGGACAGCCATCTTAACAGCAAGGCGTCTTCTTTCCTTTAATCACCTGCACCCACAAACTTTGCTTGGTGACCTGTTTTGGGATAGACTTTCTTGGGCCATGATAAGGCAGTGGAGTTTTCTCTTGATCAAGAGCAACACTATGATTGGGATAAGTGGAAATCAGGTACCTAGCCGATACAAAATGGTTCAGTATTTTCATGATTAAAAACTTTATACTTATCTTTTATTACCTTCTCAATGAATCTACTGTAGGTACTCCATAAGTTACAGATTTTTGGGATTTAATCTGGATTAGCATTTAATGTGTTTTATGTAAATGAAACTGTGTAACAGTTCTGATAAGCAATTTGTTGACCTGGATTTTGAAATCTAATCTTCCAAATATGGCTTATTTGAATATCTGAAAATCATTTGTTGGAGTACCCTTTTTATGATGACATTTTCACCATATAGATCCTTGCTTTGACTGCAAAATGCTGATGTTGGGCCTTATTCAACTGCTGACTTCAGCAAAGTATCGGGAATTATTGGGGGCCAAGTTTCCAAGGTCTTATTCCATTACCTTGAGTTCTATAAATGTATTGTCCATTCTTAGAGAATTTGTACTTGAACACATCCTAATTGGTTTCTCTGCCTTGACTGTCTTGAAGCCTTAGAAACAGCACAGACACCGTGCCTCTTCCATGCTAAGGAATGCTTAGAGGTGCTTATATGCCAAGTAGTTCTACTTGCCATCTAATTTACTCATGTTATCTTGAAGAAATCAACATTTAGTCCACAATTTGTCCTTTTGGTTGAAAATTTCTTTGGATTCGATTGACTTTCCCTTGTACTCATGAGTTAAGCTGTGTACTAAATGATTTCATTCTCTTCTGATATGAACCTTAAATTAATAATCATGATATAAACAGTAACAGGGTATATGAATAAGCACAACTAATAGCCGTATACCTATTCATTTCAAATGACTACATCAGTAAATCGTATCATTTATTGATGAATATACTACACATACATTAATTCATGCCTACTAGTACATTGTACAGCTATTTTTATCTAGGATATAAAAGCGTTTGTATTTGGCTTTATTTGCATAGAATTGCTTACTTTAAAATCATATTAAATGTTAGTCCTCAATATGTTGTTTTCTTTTATATTAGACTTTATTTCAACTTATAACATTTTATTTGTAGATTGCTGAAACCGAGTTATTGGCACATAATGCATAGTATTTCTATTTCTTCTCTGTTAGCCTGATGTTTATCTGGAAATTTATGGTTTGTGTGATAATATGTGGAAATTAGAATATTTCTTATTTAATTATATTAAGGCATTTTAAACTTACAGTTTGAAGGAGATAATCATTCTATTTGTTTTCTTTGGATGGCCATCTTTCCCATTTGACCAAAAATTAGCATAACATTTGTATGGTATCTGTAAAATGTAATTTTTTTAATATTTATTTCTTTTGAATGCATTCATAATTCTCTTTGCATTCCATCATAATTCTCTTTGCATTGCATCAGTTTATAATTTCTTGACGTTTCAGGGTATGTAGTTAAAATTCTCTTTAATATTGGTTGTCACTCAGGCATCAGTTTTGGAGCAAGGAATCTTTAATCATTCAGATGTCAAGCCTGGTTTGGTGGTGAAAGCCAAGATTGATAGAATGGAGGACTTTGGTGCAATTGTACAGCTCGCAAATGGTTTAAAAGCTCTATGCCCCGTTCAGCATATGTCAGAGTTTGAAATTGCAAAGCCTAGTAAAAAGTTTAAGGTCTGTGTTGTCTTGTCTTCTTTTGGCTCATTTATTTCTGTGACATGTGATTCATTACATATTTTCTATAGAAAAGCATTGAGAGGCAGGAAAATTTGTACTGAAGGGTTTTGAAAAAATGGATTCTAGGCCAGTTTCCTAAATACTGATCTCTTTTGTATTACAATTCACTATGACAATAAAGAAAGAAACAATAGAGGGAAGAATTAATGAAAGAAAGATAAAACATTTGTTTTTGTCCATGAATGACCAAAACTAGATCAAAGGGATTGTAACATATCAGGTATGGTAGCAAAGAGTTGTGCAAAAAGAGGGGAAAAACCCTGCAAAGTAGTAGAAATTAGAAAAGAAGACTGATATTGTGAACCAAAAGTCTCAAGTGTCAATGTTCAGGAACACATAGGAAGAGCCAAAGATGCTTTCACCTATCACTGTAAGCGTATGAGTCTGAGAAAGCTTGTTGGGGCCTAAGATGGCCAGGCCGGATTACCTGTGGAAGCAACTGATTGCACAAATTAACTCCCCTAAAAATATCAAGACCGAGGAATTACTAGTAGAAGTAAAAAAACTGTGAATTGGGCTTGTCCTCAAGATCTATGCCTTGGAAAGGGTCCCTGACATGAAGAAGAGGGAGAACCATGACCATTATAATGTGACCAGGGTGTCGAGGAGCTGAAGCTGTGGTAGATTGCAAAGACGAGCAATGCCTTGCAAATCGGCTCCCATCCATATGTGCATTAATAATATTCAAAGGCTTAGTTGTGGGTGGAAGGAAGCATGTAATTGATTTGCAAGGTCTGGTATCACCACAGAGAGATCTAATCCTAAAATTGGTGACCTCATAGAAACAAGGGCAAGCACCTGTGGAATCATCAGAATATTGTTATAAACAATACACTAGAAAATAAAATGCTCCTCGTGAAGGGAGGAAAAGGGGCAACAATAAATGTCCTCTCTAATGGATTTATTGAGAATCTCTTCTCTGGAAGCCAGTGATAAAGAGCTCATAAAGAGTATTTTAATGGAGGGGCTTGGTCCAAAGACATGCCAGCAGACTGGAATAGCAGAGCATCCTTAGAGAACCAACAACATCGAGGTCCAATTGGACTAAAGAAGAAATCTATTTTCGAGGAATAGAGTGCTGGAAAAGGGATATCTCCAACAAGACAGAGTAGAACAATCCCTGATTCTTAACCTTGAGTAAACCTAATAAGTTTTGAGATACTATTGAGGTCAAGGGGTTCAGCAGCAAATTTGTTCTGAACAATCTATTCACACCAGACAGTACACATTTAGATTCTAAGTTCTTTACTAGGATTTAGAAATTTTATCCATTTTTCATTGTAATGTGAAGGTGTAGGAAATACTGCAGCCACATAGACTATTGTATGAATAAAAGAAGATGCAATAAGAGATCTGTCTGGAGAAATTTGACTTGAAAATGGTTTCTATTAATTAGAAAATGAATTTCCTAAGCATTAAAATCAAAACTATTTACCTAGTTTTTTTCATGGATTATTGAGTGTCATGATGAAGATATCTCATTATGTTATCATTTTAATCCACACCTTTTAGTTTAAGACAGAATAGAACAGCTGCATTGTAGAGTTTCTCTACGAATTATCAAGTTTTCTACACCAAAATGGAATGTCCAGGTCCCCTTTTAGACTTTATCCTAGTTTAAGCCCTACAAACATCATTTTCATTAAAATAAGATTTGCAAGATGTTTAGAGATATAACTTTATAAATTCAAATGCCTTTCTACAAGATAATTCCTGACTTAGGTCCTGCAAAACCAAAAAAGAAACAAGAGCACACGATATAATCTATCTTATACAATTATAACTTGATAAAGAGAGCCAATCCGTAACAACTTGTAATGTTTAGTATTTTGCTTTCGTAAAGGTAGATGGAAATATTACAAAAGGGTGGCCTAGCCTAACCCTAGGTCCAAATGCAGAACCCTGTTCCCCTTGGCCCCACACTTTGTGCAGTTGGTGTACCTAGTGGACCTCACCGTTCTCCCTTGTTGTAATTCCCTCTAACAAATGTGGATTATCCCTTGCAAAATAGTGCCTTTGTACGATAACCTGTGCGACTTCCACCACAAGCCTTGTCTAGTGCTTTTTTATGATGTAGCTGATGCCATTCCACCACAGGCCTTACCTAGTGCCTTTGTATGATGTAGCACAGTCCACTCCACCGCAGGCCTTACCTTATTTTGTGAGTTAATAATCTTAATACTGTTGTGGTATAAATACATATAGTGCTTTATCTTGCCACCTTTTCTTAGATAGCTAATTATGGTGGGTTGATGAATACGCCTTACCAAATACAATACATAGTGTAATTGAAACACCATGAATGCTATAATACAAAACATTACAGCTGTGTTCAGCTATGGTTGAATCTGTTAGAGAGTTCTCTGTGGTCAAACCTATCATCACCCTTGTCAAGTTTTATTCTAAGTTACCAATGCTGATTCTGATGCTGATGCGGGTGCGGGTTGCTGATGCGTGGATTTTTTTTTGGGGATTTTGGATGTGTTTGGGTGCGTCCATATAGATATATATATAATTAAATATATGTACTAAAATTTATGTATGCAAAGAAATGCAAGAAATATACAAAAATAAACCATTCCATAGCATGATGCTTCACCATTGATAGTTCAACTTCAATTTCACTAATCAAATTCAGTCATTCAGAATCATGAGGATTCTCAAAAGAATTCACATTCTCATCATCATCAATTAAATACATGCTAAAATTGACATCTAAAAGGTGTTTTGGCTGCGGGTGCTTTCTAGATGGGCCCGGATTCTCCTAGGAAGCACATCTGGACCTGTGGATTCTTGCTGGATGCGCTGCAGTGCATCCACCAAGAACCCAGTGTTCCAGGATGCACTTTCAGGGAGAATCCGTGCAGCATCCTAACGCACCCAAGCATCCGGACGCATCAGAACCAGCATCTGTCCATTTCAGCAGAGAATCGGTAACTAAGGTTTTATTTGACATCATCATCGTGTCTGAAAAATGCTGGATAGTATTTCAGGCAAATATCTGATGGGTTTTCCCTGATTTTTCTTTGACCAGCGACTGATGAAGAATGTCTAATATTTTTTGGTTTTCCACTTTTCTGTTTTTTTGGTTTTTCCTGATTTTTCTTTTTGGTTTTGCTGATAATACTTATTGCAAACATATAAAACTACTAACTGAAGCTGATAAAAGCTAACTATGCTGAAACTAATGAAGCACCCAAACTCTTCATAAATTAACAAGCAAAATCTGAATTTTATTCTTCCAAGAATGAAGTCAACATGCCTGTATTCAAGTTGTACAGATTGGATCTGTACATCAGCAATCATATGATAGTGAAATCACAAACAACTGCTGATATCCCTGTGCTAACACCTCTTTTGGTGCAATCCATGGAATTGGTGATGTTTTTGGTGCTGACTGGTGCCTCTAATGCTGACATCAGCTATTGAATGAGAATGTGGCCAGCTAGTAAATGTAGAATAAGTCTGTAATCTACGGCTAGCTATAATGGCATGTGTAGCACTTTGATCCAAGTCTCTCACTCCCTTATCTGAATTCTAAACTCATATTGAGCTCACACCTCAGTCTGCAACAAAATTTCTTTCTCAATATGGGACATAGCTTTTTCCTGGCAATGTACAGCTGCCAGAAATACTTCACAAAACACAGTGCAGCTGTAATTGTTCTGATCTGCAACCATGATAAAAAATTCAGCCACTTCTTCATACCAGTTTCGATATCCTCTCGAAGAATTTGATATCCACATTCTCTGACAGCTGATGTATCAAAAAAACACAATCTACAGGCAAGCTGGGAGGACGTCCAGCCTGGCGACCTGAAGCGTTTTCATTCTTGAAGCTTCAGTCTGCTTAAAACCCTCATCTCAGATCTCTCTCCACAATATGCAATCAAAATGATAAACCTGGAAGCCAAAATGAGGTTCCAAAACTTTTTTCGTTTCTCCAAGCAAAATTGACCAGTGCTAGGGTTTGCATTTTTTATTTAATTGACTTTTTAATAAGATTCATGCCTCTAAAAATCACCACAAGGCATATTATTCATTTACATCATTGGCGCCCTTTATTTAAACAATGTATTATCAAATCACTTAGGGAGATGGGCCCACAACCTTATTATAAGTTAATAGAATTTAAAGTGAATATAATACTAACTTTAATATAAATTCATATAATACCGACTTAGGAAATGTCTAAATATTTCCTGATTTATTCATAAAATGCACATCTAGACTTAGAACCGAGTTCCGACAGGAGCCCTATGATCATCGATAATGCTCGAGTCCTGCAGGCCAATCAGCAGTGCCTTCTAAAAAGTAGGGATCCACCCTAAAAAGTAGGAGACTCTCTCCAATCATCCAAAACTCCTCAAAAGAGATCCTACTCTGCTCCATGGCCCTCCGTGCGGTCACTCAATCAACTGCCAGACCTCTCTGAAAAATAGGAGTCTTTCCTAAAATGTAGGAAGTGCCGCCTGAAATTGCGAAATGGCTAACAGAGGCCCTGCAAAGCATCATTACCTTCTCAATGAGTCCCCTAACCATTATCTTGACCTACAGTAACTCAAATCATAGGTTAACCCTCTACCAACTGCTGATCAGTCTAATGAGGGAACATTACAGTATCTGCACCACTCAAAACTCTTTACCCTTGTTCTAGCCTGACAATCTGATTGGAGAAAATTGGCATGTATTTCTTGCCATATAAGTCATTAAGACTATTCAGTGGAGGGATATCATGAGAATTCCATTCTTTAAGGCCCCGTTTGGTTGCTGGCGTAGGAATAGAAAATTAGAATAGAAAAATGGAATGGGAATGGAAATGAGGAATGGGAATAGAAATAGACAATTCCAATCATGTTTGGTGCACTTGGAATTCGACTGGAATATGTTAATCTATTGTTTGGTTGTACAAAAATAGAATAGGAATAAGGTTAAGTTTTGTATTTTTAAAAACATTTTTCCTAAATTTTTTTTTAATTTATTATTTTTTTAGTTAATTCATTTTCATTTTCATTTTTTTAAACAAATAGATATAATTTTAAAAAATGTTATAAAAAAACAAAAAAAATAAAAAAATAAAAAAATAAAAAAAAAATTAATAAAAAATATTTTTTAATGGAAATCGGAATGGAAATGGAAATGGCCTATTCCAATAACAGATATTTTTTGGCATAGACATATGCTCATTTTAGGGGCAAAATTGGAATGTCTTCCTATTCCCAATTCCGATTGAGCTTACCAAACAGCGAATATAAAACATATTCTAATTTCGTTTTCCTATTCCACTCATATTCCAGCAACCAAACGGGGCCTAAGTGACTAAATTTGCTAATTTTACTGACTTACCTAATCCATCTTTTGATCAGCCAGTCTGTTTAGTTTTTTAATTCATTATATGCTGGTTGCCATTTATCTGTAGTTTTGTATGGCTGAGATTACAATTTGACCCACCAAGTCCTGACACAATGCAAGCTACTCAGATTCTATAACCAAAATGCCATGTATTCTATAGCCTTCACTCTTGCTAACTTCTTATTGCATTGTGCTTTACCTCATGTGTTTCTAAAAATTCATACTCATAATTACTGCACAAGCTTTGTCAAAGAAAGAGCCAAATACATTTATCAATAATACAAATTGCGCTTACATATGTTAAGAGAGCTTAAAAAATATTATACTATAAATGTGATATATCTTTAATGAAAAAAATGTCTTCATAAATGCCACGGGCTTTTGGTCTTCTCTTAGATTAGATATGTGGAAGGTATTATAGTGCTTACCACCATCTATCAAAATTAAAGAATAGATCGTTTTTTCTTATCCGCTTCTTAAGTTCTTTAATAAACTAATATTAGCCCAGCATTTGATATTGTACTGTATTCTTTTTCCTTTTTAGAGAGATTAAGCTATATTAACATAATCTTGCTTGTATGCTTATTTGAGTTAGGCTGGAGCCAAACTGCATTTTCGTGTCCTCGGATGCAAGTCAAAGAGGATTACTGTCACGCATAAGAAGACAATGGTGAGTTGTTTTGCCAACATTTGTAAACCAATTTTTTAAGTCTTTCAGAACTAAGTAACTTTCTCTAATTGAGCATTATTCTTTATATCTGTATATTTGAAAAAGTCATGCTTTTTCATAAATGCAATTTGGATTGATCTTACAGGGTTCAGCAACCTGTGTATTTCAGTTTACAATATAGTCAACTGATTAGTTATTTGTTAAACTTTTTGATAAAGTGTATGTAAGTATGCCTCTTTTTGTATGCAATCTTTCTCCCTCACAATCTAAGAAAGTTTTCAAGTTTTTGCTTCTATACCTAGCTGAATTCTATTGTCATATGTTTGACTTGGTTATTTTTCATCTTTGACTTAGCTTTTTTTTTTTTCATCTCAAAAACTTTAATAGGATGTTATAATGTTGCTTTTCTGAATTTATTGTTCAAATTAGGACTTCGATTTTTTTCCATCTCAAAAACTGTATAATATGATATTATAAAGTTTGTTTTCTAATTTTTTTGGTCAAGTTAGGATTTTGATGAAGTCTGTGAGCAAACAGTTCTTTGTGTATTACAGGTCACATCAAAGCTCAAAGTGATTGCTAGTTATGAAGATGCAGTTGAGGGACTTATTAGTCATGGATGGATCAGTGGAATTGGACAACATGGATGCTTTGTAACATTCTATAATGGTGTTTCAGGTCTTGCACACAGGCAAGATGTTATCTTTTGTTTTTTTTTTGAAAAGGCAAGATGTTACTTATGTTTGTTTTCAGATTTTCCTATCTCAGCATAATCAAATTTGTGAGTGTATTCTTATGTTCAATTGCGACCTTTGAAGGTGACTTCTGAATTGAATTATTTGTTACAACAACATATTTTCATTTACCACATTTTATTTATTTATTATTATTGATATATACCTTGACCGATAAGTGGAAAAGTTTCATAATACTAGACACATGCTGAAATGTGGAATTGTTTATATGATTATGTTTCTTCTCCCTTTTTCTTCTTGTTATTTTCCTTATATAGCATTTTTCGTAAGCTGGTTTGGAGGTTTTTTAGTAGTAAGAGATTTACATGCTTTTGCTTTGGTCAATGGTATTTCTTCATGATGTTATGCTAGACTTTTATAAGTATATCCACCATCAAAATGATTGAATTGTTAAATTAATCTTTCGATACTACCAGCCAGGGCCAAAACTCAAAATATTTGTGATGTCAAATTTAATGCGTTTATTTTCTTAAGATTGAACAAGTCAGGCATTTAAATGTAACAGAATCTGTTGACTATCCTATCTTTTGAATCAAAACAGTTGTGATCACTGTGAACAGATATACAGTTGAGTATTGGGTTTCATTCTAGATCTTTCCAATTTTGAAAAGCAAATTTGCATGGAAACTATTTTGTGTTTGCTTTATCTCGTAGTTGCCAGATTAGTTCTAGACAGGTTGGGTCTGGATCCGGATGCTGGTTTGGATCCTTGAGGATCCGGGCAGGATCCTTGATTCAGCCTGTGGATCCGTCAAGATCCGCGGGCCAGATATACAGTTCAGTATTGGGTTTCATTCTAGATCTTTCCAATTTTGAAAAGAAAATTTGCATGGAAACTATTTTGTGTTTGCTTTATCTCGTAGTTGCCAGATTAGTCCTAGATAGGTTGGATCCGGATCCGATCTGGATCCGGATGCTGGCTTGGATCCTTGAGTATCCGGCAGGATCCTTGATTCAGCCTGTGGATCCATCAGGATCCGCGAAGCCTGAGGATCCTTAGGCAGAATCAAGGATCCTGCCCGGATCCTCAAGGATCCAAGCCACAGCCCGAGGACCCTCAAGGATCGTAATTTCATTTTGTAATTCAGTATTTCAAAGTGAATGTGTTGATTTTCTTTATAATCGTGAAAATAAATCAATTATCAAATATACTAGATTCATAGATCCATACTAGAATCATAAATTCATACTATGAAATGATATAGTTTTAGAATTATATATATTTCTCTCATTTGTTAGTATATATATATACGCACACACACATGAGTCCTCCACAAATCATAATTGGGAAATAAAAAATCCCGAATCCACGGATCCAATTCACGTGCCGGAATCAGATTCGTTTCATGAATTGGCAACTAAACTTTATCTTCATTTCTTATAGATATTGCATTATTAACGGCCTGTATTATGCTTTTGCTAATATTAATTAATACTTTTGATTTAGTCTTTTGAAAATGAGCTTTCACAATGATGTGGTCGGTCAACACAATTATATCGAGCTGAAGGTCCTCTGATGCTAATTTTGTGTAGCAAGCCTTAGAAGCATGGGATTTTTGTGAAATTGATGTACTGGCTGTTATTGATACATTGTATTTTCAAGCTTGGCTCTATTAGTGTGGTGATAACTTATGAAATAATCACTTGTTCATATGTTATATGGTGATAATCCTTTGTAATGCTTGCCTCTGCAGGACTGAGCTTGGCCTAGATCCAGGCACAGAAGCAGAATCTGCATTTCATGTTGGACAGGTTGTCAGATGCAGGGTATTAAGGGCATTTCCTAAATTAAGACGTCTGGAGCTCAGTTTTATCGTCTCCCCTGACAGGTTCTTTTAAATTTGAACCTAAGGTTGCTTTTTCATGTGTTACACCATGTCTCCATTTATTTTTTGTTTTCCACATTCTCTTGAAATGTTCTTTTGGAGAACCATCGTAAAAAAGAATTTAAGGAATCTTTCTTGGCAGGGGATAGGGCATTTGTTAGTATTGAATTGAATCTCATCATGAGTTACTATTAGTTGGCTAATAATGTTATGTTAATTTGGCAAACTTCCAGACTAGGTTTTCTTACAGAATGTTCAACTTATGGTTCCACAAGTCCATAAATATTGCTGATGATTTGAGAGATTTTTGTCTTGGTAAGCAATACGGTCTTGTGAATAGAAACACGTTGTTCAATGGGAACAAGGAATGGGTGTTAATGAACTGCAGTTATGAATGATAAGCATGATTTGGATCCTAAGTTGCCGGTTTGGGATCAGTTCCAGGTTCGAAGATTGAGAACCGGTTTGCAAGTTCGATAAAATTTTGTAAAGGGGTTTGGGTTCTTTAGTACAAAACATGTAAAAAGTATAAATATATATACATTTTTATGAAGCATGAGTTAAAATTAGTATGTAGCATAGTAGCATAAACACATTTAAAGTTTTAACAACAAAAACTTAAAAACACCAACCACACACCAACAACACTAAGAACCTAAACACACCCTAGAATTCATTGTTTTTATAAAGTTTTAAAGATATCCATGCGTTATTTTGCCATCCTGTTCCCTTTGCCTCTCCTTCTTCGTCTTCACTGATCCCTATCCTGCTGCATCCGGTCCCATATATCATACAGTTATTGGAAATGATATATGTAAAATTATACCTTTACAGCAATAGCATTTACACAGTGACAAGAAAATCCAAACAGTCCCATGAATCGGACTAATAGCATCATCAAAAGAATGATATATCATGTAAATTAAAACCAAAAACAGAAAAAAACAATTCTTAAGATTCAAGGCAGTGTTAGGAATAGTTAAGTATAAAATTTTCTACCACAGTGATCCTTGTTCCATTAGTTATCATAAAAATCAAATCTGCACTTGCTGCATTACATATTGATATACTATGAAGTATAAAACAGATAGCAGAATGTGAAGAAATCTAAGGGTGTTAATCAATAACCTCGAGTCTTGATATACAAACCTCATAAGCAAACCTTTATCACAATAATAATAGAATCTCATAAAAATGATTCATCTTAGCTGTGGGTTCGAAAATTTCAAGGTGGTTTGCTGGGGTTTGAACCCAGTTCAAACCAGATTGAACTGGGAGTGCAAAAATTGCACCCTAGTCTAACCAAGTTTGAATTGGACCCGAACTTCGAAACGGTTTGAACTTTCCTGGGTCTGGAGGGGGGCGAGGTACCCGTGCAACTTAGTTTGGATCATATATGCGCTTGACTTCACAATTGGATTAGTAACTAGGTTGTAAGACTCAACTTAAGGTTCATTTACTTGTCAACCCAGGGCCGTGAACTTGAAATGGGTCAGCACAGTATGTGCGCTAAATCCCCACTAAAGCCATTCTAACTCTAAAGCTGCAAGAGAGAAATGCTTGGAGGTTAATGAACTTAAATGCTTTGCAGAATGAAATGCTAAGCCAAACTTATGCAACTAGCTATAACAAAGTTCAGGTGTGGCAGACAGGAACTACTTTGTCTGCTTTGGCCGCCGGAACAGTCACAGGAAATGACTTCCAGTGGCTACAAGAGCAGATCAAATCCAGAACTGAAACTTAATGCTGTAGGAACTAATACTAAAGCTAACTAGGAAGTACTGACCTAGTGCCTCCCTTCAGTGAGCGAGTCCAGAACTCAATCACACACTGTTGCTCTTCAAAACTTCATCACTTTATTCATATTGCATAAAAAGACTGATTACACTCATAAGGAAAAACTGAACATAGATAAAACTGGAAAATGCTATTACAACTGAACACATATCTGCTTTCTCTGGCTAACTTCTCACGCAGGAGAGCAACTACTTTATTTATAAGAAAAACTATCCAACCAACTAATCCACGTCACAAGAATAGGTGGATTTATAATTATTGCTGCCTAGGAAGGAGTATGGACATTCACAAAAGGAGGAATAAGAAACTCATTCAACAACATGAGGAACAGATGTTATATCCACTATTTCCTAGATTTTCTTAAGTAAGGACGACCCTCTCGACATGTTCTTCATCAGCTGTCACTACCTTATCCTTGGACTTCTTCAATGGCTGCTTCATTCTACTGCAGGACCAAGTCTTCAAGGTCTTTAACTGATTGAGCTCCCATGCTGATAATCCTTCATGTAAAGCTCTGTGTCACAATCGTTAACAAGAACAACATCTCCCATGCACAACATATATTTACTCATCGCAAGATTCAAAAGATATTGAAAAATAACCATAGCTTAGCATATGCATATACATATACATATATTGCAGAGTGTCATAAAAAAGAATCTGTTCAGCCCATATAGTAAAATTTATTGCCCCATGATTCAGAGAACCAACTGAAAGTAAGTAAAAGCAAGGTTTCATGACTAAGCAGTAGGTTATCCTAGGACTAAGACTCATATAACAAAGTATCAATAAACCAATATTCAGCTCATCAATATGGATGGGTGCATTTTGGGTGGCTCCCTTGGAACACATGTATTCATGATTTGAGATTGTGTGTTATTGATATTGTTTACAATCATGGCTTTAAGCCACCAAATTTTCCAGTGCATGTTTGCAAGGATTGATAATACGAATATATTCAATGTAATCATTTTTTTAAGTTGATCATTTTCATATATTATAAACTTATTTTGTACAATTATGTTTTCAAATTAATTTGCATTTCTTTTAACATTACACATACAGAAAACAAAATACTTTAAAAATGATGGGCATGTTTTTCTTTGTTAGTAACTTAGCTTATTAGAGAAGATAATATTTATCAACTACATAAGTGATGCAGGAACACTGGGCTTATGCGATTCCTTTAGTGTGGACTATGTAACCCAAGGAGGCCATGTATCATCAGTAATTGACTGCAGCACCTACTGTTCTTGGTTCAGCCACAACAGTCAGTTTTCCTCAGCTGGGTGATTATAGGACAGTCTGAATAAATTATACCTGTGTTAGTTTTCAAAAAAATCACCAATTTTTAGCAATCCAGGGAAGCCTCCATTTATTGTAAGTATAATGGCAGGCATTGAACCACATAAATCATTATGAATATTTATTTTGTTAAACTAGAGGTGGGCAATATTTTCATAGTGGCTGAATATTCAGAAAGCAGTTGAGAATAACTAAAAAGGAGATCTGTCAAGTGTGTGAGGAGGTAGCGTTAATACCAGGATATGAAAACTGAGCGATAAGGAGAAGTCGAGGACATTCAGATAGAAGAAGGGGTTAGATTATTTTGATTTCATGTTTCTCCCGGGAAATGGTGAAGTAAGTTCTGCTGGCCATATAGGGTTGTTATTTTTGTGTTTTAAGTAACACATATATGAGTCAATTGACAGATGCCTGTGTGCTTCTAGATTGTTGAAGAGATTACCAAGGTTGTTAGTCAACATTGATTATAAATTTATAATTATCTGGGTATTTTTTGGTCAGCTGTAATAAAAGATTTTTATGTTGGGCTACTTGAACTGGCTCTTTTAAAAAGGTTTCCAGTTCTATGCTGTATCAGCAAGTGCTTTTTGTAAAGAATTTGGAATGATTTGTTAGCTAAATTATCACCAAAAAAGTCATGATATATATATATATATATCAATCATCAGACATTCAGATAGAAGAAGGGTTTAGATTATTTTGATTTCACGATTCTCATGGGAAATGGTAAAGTAAGTTCTGCTGGCCATATAGGGCTGTTATTTTTGTGTTTTAAGAACACATATATGAGTCAATTGACAGATGCCTGTTTGCCTCTAGATTGTTGAAGAGATTCCAAGGTTGTTAGTCAATTTAGATTGTAATTATCTGGGTATTTTTCATTCAGCTGTGATAAAAGATTTTTCTGTTCGGTTACTTGAACTGGCTCTTTTAAAAAGGTTTCCAGTTCTAGGTTGTATCAGCAAATGCTTTTTGTGAAGAATCTAGAATGATTTGATAGCTAAATTTTAACCAAAATAGTCATGACATATATATATCAATAATCAGATTGTTTTTCCTGGCAGGTCATCTGTTGGTTATGACAAGACCAAGGATACGAAAATTGGAGCTATTGTTTCTGGGGTAGTTAAAAGTCTTACAACCTCTGCAGTCATCTTGGATGTGCCTACAGATAAGGGTTCTATCAAGGGTACCATTTCTAATGAGCAACTATCAGATAATCCAGGTAACCGTGTATGGCTTCATTTTTCTGAAGGCAACTGTAATTTTTTATCCTTATGTTTGCAACTCTTACACCATCAACCTTTTTCTTGTTTTTGATATTTAGTTTACATGTAAGATTTATGTATTGCATGGATTTTGAATTCAACTTCCTGTTTTCTTTTTTCAGGGCATTCAGAGCAGATTAAAGCATTGTTAAAACCTGGAAGCATGTTTGATAGACTCTTGGTGCTAGGTATTTTAAGCATTGAACTATAAAGTATAACATTATGAGAACTTTTTAAGGCTTGTAATGATCTGTTTCTTTTGGATTTTAGTTTTTTACTTGCAGCACTTTGTGTGCTTTTTCCTTTCATTCATATTTTGGGTTCTTGGTGATTCCAAAGGACTAAGAATTACATTAGCTAAGGAGTAGCTTGCCTTGAACTTCTTCTTTTCCGAAGGCCAGAGAAGCTAGCATCTGAGGCATTTCTCCATTGGGGAAAGCTTCTGTATCCTTTCACAACAATTTATCGACATTCTAATGTACAAAAGCCAGTTCGCCTTTAATAAATGCAGCTCTCCTAAGCAGAGTGGACAACAGTTAACATGAATGTGTTAATTTTGCTTCTTGTTACATGAATCAAGCCATTAGAGGACAGCCTTATCTCTTTACAATTCTCTTCACTAGGAAATATGATCAATTAAATTAAATTTAATTGAACTTTGTTGCAAGTATTTCCCAATGTCATGATGGTAGAACATTTGCAGAGAACATGCCCAATGTGTTCTGCCCTTGTAGAAATAATGTAAAGAAAGTCAGGTTATTTCTTAACGGCCACCTTTATGAAGCTCTTACCACACAAAAACTCATTCTGGTTGAAAGAGATTTTTGATTTTTGAGAAAGCCATTGGTTTTTCTATCTTTGTACAGGGTCAAGAGTGAAGAGCACATGATTGTACTAAGAGAGGGGAGGGAGGGGTTGTAGGGGGGGGAGGTAGGGGGTGTTGAATCAGTATAATGACAATTTTGCCAAATTAAAACTTTTAAACAAACAATTAACTTCAAATGCTAAAATGAACAATTATGCACACGAACACAATAATACAATGATTTACGTGGAAACACAGTGCGAGAGAAAACCACAGCAAATAAATGCTTTATAGATAAACTTGTTCTTTTACAAATTGATTTGTAGGCTCCAACCTACTAGAGGCTACGACCTCTATGTTAATGAGCACCGACTCACTGGAAGCTCCAACTCACACACTTTGTAGGCACCGACCTACTGGAAGCACCAACCCCCACTGCTTGACTTCATGAGCACCAATCCACTGCACTTAAACTTCTTTTTACCTTGACACTGTTGCTTACTTCAACTGATGATGATCATTTTGCTTGCACAATTTCTCCGTTAAGCTGATGCTTATATGTGTTTTAAGTCCAATTTACATCTGCAAAAAATTCTTTTTACCTCAACACTGTTGCTTATTTCAACTGATGATGGTCCTTTTGCTTGCACAATTTCTCCTTTAACCTGATGCTTATATGTGTTTTAAGTCCAATTTACATCTGCGAAATAGTCCTATTTATTCTATCTTCAATGGAACAATTCTTCTTTCTTTTATTTTATGATAATAATACACACTTATAGTATATGTATATACATATCAAATTAATAGATCTGAATATTGATTCTATTGTACCATTCACTTCATCAATCTGCTTCACATTCCCTTTTTCTTTTATAGATAATCTTCTTGTTCACTTTTAGTCAATCTGCTTTGTTCTTATTAAGATAATATCTTATACTTTCTATAATAGTCAACTACTTGTTTGTAGTCCGTCTTTCAATCTAGATAGGAATGTTTCCTATCCCGTCTCTTTTTTCTTCAGTCCAGATAGGAATGTTTCCTATCTTGTCTCTAGTTTTGTTTCTAATTCCGTCTTTAGTCTACGTTGTTTCTTTTAGAAACAATGTCCTTGTGATTCTTTATAAGGAACAAATTTGTTCCTTTGTTAATTAATCAATTATCTGGAAATCCGTTAATCTGCCAACTCTTCTTGAATCTTGTAACATGGTATCAGAGCTATTACTTAAATTTTTTCGAAAAAATTTATAATTTCTTCGAAAAAATTTATAATTTCTTCGTGAAATTATTTGTTTAAATTTTTTTCAAAATTATTTTTGTCGAATTTCTCTAAAACCCGCACAGGGTTTTCGGCCTAGAGAAATTCCCGAACTCGGGTTTGCAACTCGTGTGGGTTTGGCATCCATTTTTTTCAGAGTTTGGCATCCCGTCTGCTCGGTTCAAGAAGACTGAACGATTTTTTCTGCAAATCACGATTTTGGCTGCCAGATTTGTGACTGGTCTTGGCAAGCGTTTTTAACCCACTTTTTGGCGCTGATTGAAGCTTGACCGGAGTTCGATTTATCATACCTCCTCATTCTCTCCACTGTCAAAGCCCTAACGCCTGAATCCTGATCAAAATCGGCCATTTTTTGCCCTGCAAAACACCATTTTTGCTGTTTTTGACCTTTTTGGCCGCCAACTGCTATTTTGCTCGAAACCCTACTTTTTGGGGTCGAAAAAATATTTTGTTTGTAGATTCTTGGTGGGTTTTTCGAGAGCTCAACTGGGTTGTCGTCCGTTTTTTCTGGGTGCCTCGATTTTTGTGCCTCAATTTTTGAGCTAGTGGATCCAAAAAACGACAGCAGATTCCTTTTGGGTTTTTCAAGCTCTCTTCTGAGTCATTCTCTGATTCTTCTGGGTTTTTCGCCTTCTGAATTTGTTCCTGTTTTTATGGGTTTGTTGATTTTCTCCTCAAAAATCATTTCAAGTTGTCTGTAATACGCAAGGTTGCGTGAGATTCTGGGTTTTACCGGTTTTCCCACAAAAACGAAGTTTTGTAAATGCAACTTATTTTGAGTCATAGCACTCTTTTGGCAAAGCTTCTTGGTTTCAGCATTCTGTAGATCCAGGGAGGGTCTCAGTTATCACAGAATGTTCCGACATCCGTACGTTGACCATTAAGGGAGGGTATTAAGATAATATCTTATACTTTCTATAATAGTCAACTACTTGTCTGTAGTCCGTCTTTCAGTCTAGATAGGAATGTTTCCTATCCCGTCTCTTTTTTTTTCAGTCCAGATAGGAATGTTTCCTATCCTGTCTCTAGTTTTGTTTCTAATCCCGTCTTCAGTCTACGTTGTTTCTAAAAAGAAACAACATCCTTGTAATTCTTTATAAGGAACAAATTTGTTCCTTTGTTAATTAATCAATTATCCGAAAATCCGTTAATCTGCCAACTCTTCTTGAATCTTGTAACAGTTCTTACACCTTTTCTTATGTTCTTTTTCACTATACACACTCCCCCTCTTTTCTTTCAAAATGAAACATCTCTTACTTATATCTTTCTATTCACATCAAATGGTATGTCTTTTGACCAAAAGACATCTTATAAATGTCTTAACTTTTTATTTCAATTAATTTGTTAACTGATGGCACCTTTTAATTTCTTTTAGATAATATATTTTATGAACTATATAATCACCTCTTTTCAATAGTACCAACTCTTGGGTGCTAAAACCGGCTTCAATGTTTTAATGATGTTTTTCTTTATTTATATCATTGCTCTTGATTTCTTATCGAACCAAAATCGCATACCCTTTTACCCTGCACATTCTGTATGTGACGTGGACTGCCCAGATCATTGGCTCTCCATAATGGCATTGTTTGGATTTTCTTTTCATCGGGGTTTTTATATAAAACTTGTATCGTCTTCCTTACATGACGTTCAGCCTTTTAAGTCCATATGTTACATTCTGATAGGTCTAGTAGTATTCGAACTGCTCTTTGTTGCCATGTTGAATTCAAACGCTATGATTGCTGCCGTATTTACTTTGCTGTAGTATCAAGGTTCTCAAATTAGCATGGCAACATTATCAACTTGTTACTGTTTAATCACATTTGACCAGCGTTCGAGTTCTATTTCTTTGTTCAAAATACACACACAATAATTTGAACCATCAAATCTTTAGAAGGTAAGTCTAAATGCTATCAAGCCATTGCTGGTTTTCTTTCACCGTCTTTCCAACATAGTTGCTTCCTCTATATGTTCGATGTCTTGTACACCGACTCATTCTCTTTCTGCATTCGAATAAACTCGTGAACTAGGCCTTGATTGTTTCTGTCATTCCTATGTGGCTCCTTCTAATAGACAAATTTGTTTGATGACTTGGATGCTGCCATTTGTTTTTCTATTCCAAACTTGACCATTTCCAATGTGAAATAGTTACACAAAAACTCTTTTCAAACTTTCTACGATGGACACGCAATAGATTGATTGGTTCAATATGGAATGCATTTCTGCTCAGTCATTGACCTTCGAAAATAACCTCTCTGTTTGAATGATATTTAGTCTTCCAAAGATATCTATGCATATGCAGATACGTTTACTCAATGTTTGGACTCATCAATGAACTTGTGTCCAGTCAATTGAAGATGTTTGTCTCATTTTCTTTTGTATACATCCTCTGTGAATATTGATGATACTATTTAATTCATGTATATATACTGGAATTCGATTCAGTTTATTATTCATACCGGAACTCTCATTTATATTCTCCATTATCTTTTATATGTTGGCTGATACTATTTGATTCAGATTATGTATCTTGTCTGTTTGTTTATTTTATTATCTTGGCTGCTCAGTTTACTGCAGTCTTCACTTTAATCAATATGCATATTTATCACAGCAATCAATGTATACTAGGTATAGCTTGTTCCTGATATTAATCTTCTTCTTATTAATGATGGACTTCATTCAGACAATCTCAATGACATCAATGACAACTTTTCTTATTATTCCCTTGACATCAGTGACAATATCTCAACAAAGAGAAGTAGAACCCCTCATTTGTTAAATATTAAAGAAATAAAGATTTGATTCTTGCTTTATTAAACAACACTCTTGCGTCATTGTTATAATAGAAGTTCCATTATTACACTTTCTGTTTCTTTAATAGGTTGAGCTTGTTGGAGTTTAGCTTAAGTGAATAAAGTAATGAAGGACCTGATTCGATATTGTCCTAATCACTCCAACGGAGCTAAATATCAAATTCAGAGACTGAATGTGCAACTAACCATAGTTTATACAATTTCCTGGAAATCTTATTTGACTGGACTCTGCTTATTTATCTGAACTCTGCACTACCAGTTTTTGAGCACCATTTACATCACATTAAAAGTTTTGCAGCTTCTGATTCAGTAATGGACAGTGTTTTTTTGATTGGTCAGTAATGGACATAGTTATTGATAGAACAATGTGTCATTTGAACTTGAAACAATTTTTTTGTGTATGCTATATGTTAATGGTCTTTGATGAGAAATAGAACTTTTTGAGCAGAGATTATTTTGTTTGGAACATATTTGCAGAGATGATAAAAATTCTAAAAGGCATTTGTCATCATTGCAGATATCGCTAAACAGTGTCTCATACTATCAGCCAAATATTCGCTCATTGAGTTTGCAACACTGCTTCCTTTGGATATTGTTCAAATTCAACCTCAATCAGTGGTGCAAGTAAAGCGAATCTCGATTACTTTTGTTTTTAAATATTTTGAAGCTTTATATATGAATTCTCTATGAAGAATGCGGACTGTATAGAATGAAAATTTTAAGTACTGCAATATGGTGAAGGATGCATCTGCTTTCATTTGCAAATGAAGAAAAAGTCCTTAAGATTCTGATATTCTGTGTTTAGATGAGGTTCTTTGTTGTCAGCTTGTTCTATGCCAACTGATGATTTACTTTTCTTGTCGATATTCAGGGATATATATGCAATATCATAGAAAATGGTATCTTTGTTCGTTTTCTTGGCCGGTTGACTGGGTTTGCACCTAAGCATCAAGTAATATGCCGACAAGCGGATAAATATGTTTTTGCTGAATGTCAATATTTGATTGATTATTGTATTGTTTTCCATGCAAACATGATTGCACTTTTAAGTGCAATGGGATTTTAATTAAATAACTAAATTTTGTGGAATATGACTTCCTAACTGTGTTTGTTGGTTCTGAAGGTTTTGGACCGTTTCAGTGAGGATCTAATGAAACATTTTTATATTGGGCAATCTGTACGCTGTCAGATACTAACGGTTAGTAAACACATGAAATGGTCTTAGTTAAAATATCAGGCTTGTAATAAACCTGAAGATATCTGGGAATTTTGTTACCGTCTTAGTTTTTACACTTGTTTGCAGGTTAATGAGGAGACAGGAAAGATTGGCTTATCCCTGAAGCAATCTGTTTGTTTTTCAACGGATGCCTCTTTGGTTCAAGGCTATTTTCTTGAAGAAGATATGGTATTGAGAGTTTTGAGAAATGCTAATGGTTCTTGTTTTATTCTGTTAGATTATATTCGTTTTTCTTTTCTATAATTAATCTTTGCTGGAATTGGTTTGTTGATGATGCATGGTGAAACAATTTTGTTTGTATAGAGATATTACTGTCTGTAGTGATCTTACATTTTTTTCAAGTGCTACTAGCGCAGAATTGGAATGTGCTAGTCTTTAACTCTCATTTAAAGATATGCATTATAAATCAAAACAATTTGTTTTTTTTTTCATTCATTGTGGTACTGGTTTTGTTAAGTCACAGCTATAATGACAGCATGGTCTTGTAATGGAGTGAGTGTGTACCAAACACTTATTAAGAAAAAAATTATCCTTATTTACACGTCAAGCATTCATTATGCTAAATTATAGATGGTGATGGCTTGAGCGTACATATACACAAGCACAAGCCTCTCTCCCACTCCCTCACTGAAGCCTTGCTTTGTGATTTATATCTCTCAACACCTTTTAGATTCTCAATTCCAATCATTGTCATGCTTCCTAGATATTGTTAGATAATTCATACACTAATGTACCATGATAAATGATACTCAAATGAATAAGCTAGGTAGATGGTGTACTCACTGAGGAATGTCAAACCCCTTTTTTCAATCTATGAGCACTTTTTCAACATCACTCATTAATATTATGAGTTTTTTCAATAATGGAGTGAGTGGATAACAAAAACTTCTTAAGATTTAATTTATCCCCATTTGCACATCAAATCTTCATTACTTCCAATTGTAGATGGTGATGTGTGAGCTTGAATATGCGTGTACACACCCACACACTTGCCTCACACAAGCCTCCTTCCCACACCCTCATCGACCCTTGCCTTATGATTGATGTGTATCAGCATTTGTTAGATTCTCAACTCTAATCATTGTCAAGCTTCCGAAAGATTTTTAGATAAATCGTACAATAATCGACTTTAACAAATAATACAAGAGTGAATAAGTTGGGTTGATGGTGTACTCATAGAGGAAAGAACTTCCCCCATTTCATCCACATACATTTTCTTAAGATCATTCATATTTATACTGTGAGTGCCTTTAAAAGATATATTTTTTTGGAAAAAAATATTTTTGTATGCATTATGTTGTGTTGTATGGTTTCTAAAAGCAATAATATGAAAAAATTGACATGTTAAAATAGGAAATGATATGTTGTCTAATGTTAATTTTTATTAAAAAAAAATTGTTTATAAGCTTTCTTTATATAATGCTATCATAGGGGTAGCTACCTTTATATATAATGACACACGCACAAGCACGCCCGAAAGTGCTTGGAAAGCTTTTAAACATGATTGGTGATGTTAGCATGACACGCCCTCCAAGTCCACTGCGTGAAATGCTTTTGACCTAATGCTATGAACCAATGAGGCCACAAATGGGGAAACTCATCACAATATTACACAGCTGAGGCCCAAATTGGCAAGCACATTGGATTAGCAAAAGCACAAGTTGGTGATCACAATGGCCTAGCAGAGTTTTGAACTTGGGTGGGGACAGCGGCACCACCACCACCGAACCAACTCACTAAGTGGTGAACCCCACATAATTATGTATATTAATATTAACTTTATATATTAATTTTATTATTGTAGCTTCTATTAATATTATTACTATTATGTAAGGCTAATAAATAGTTATGCACATATATGTTTATGATTTTTGTATGGAGTAACCTAAAGTAAATCTAATCCCTATTTTTTCTTTGCCAAAATGAAATAACCAATTCCATGAATCCAACCTAGAACTTGTAACTTAAAGAACAAATTTTGCTAAATTGATTATATGCATTGTTTGAAAATGTTCTAGGATGTGATCAGTGCTTTAAAAGAGATCAGATTAAGAGGAGCTGATAATGCATTTGTCATGCCATCTAGCCATATGGACAAACCGGTGCCTTCTTAGGAGTTGCATGTGGTAAAAGTTCAATGGCCAAGAACATGAATAGGCCAGAGAATAATAAATCTATCACTGCAGTTATTAGTTTCTTTCCGCTTGAAGCAGAAACAAAGCTATTTGACAAGATTCTTTCCAGTCTTCTTTGACACATGCTTTTGGGAGTCTATTTGCCCTTCATTGCAATTTGTCAGTGGCACAGTGCATTATTTTTTCCTTGGGTAATTGTTTTTGCTTCAAGGGTTCTCTCTTATTATAGCTTTCTACTGTTAACTGCAGAACAACTTCCTACACTAATCTTGAGAGGAGGGTAATGTAGAAACTTTTCAGCTTGTGATATTGCTATTAGGGTAAAATCTCTGACTTCTCGACTCTTCAAGTCCTTACACTAGTTATAGAAATTTAACAAAATTAAACATAATAGCATGCATACCACAGAAAAGAAATCCACATTACTAAAGCTGTTCAATATAGTTCTGTGGTCTCTATATTACTTTATTTGTGTTAAAATGATAGCTTTGGTCAGATAAACATGTTTGATAATTATCAGTAGAATGATCTATGATTCTATGCATGTGTGTGTATATATATAAATATATCAGTATACGAGTATATTGATCTATATACATACATAATAAATACTAAACCATAAATCATTATATTGACTATTTGCAAAGAAAACTATCATTAATATCTGGTCCAAATATAAATCTGAATTATCGTTCTGCATTTGATCGATATTGAAAAGCACTATCTTTGCTATTTGTGAATTTCAATATTGAATATAACTGCTGCCATCAATAATGAGAAATTACCATTGGTTATATATCAGATCCGAATCTGATAATACTCTGATAATACTTGTTATATTGCCGATAACCATCAGATGAAAAGCAATGTATATTTGTTTATTGAAACAGTGCATAAACAATTTGTATGTGAAATAATTAGTTTGTATAAGTCACTGAAAATGAAGAAGTACATATTGGTGGAGAGACATGTCTATCCATCGATATGTCTCACCATGTAAATATATATACCTCTAAGCAGATTGATATGTGTTAAGTACAGCAAAAAAAAAGTGCAAGTCACACAGTGTTCGATCTCTCTTTATTACATTCAGTGTTTTGTGGATTCAAAATCTGACATAATATAAGTATGATCATTCTCAGATTTCTCTACAATACTTGTGAGGTATTATTGCCTCACTATTCTTGCTACAACTTGCCGGAATTGTAAAGATTAGTAAGAGCCATATTCTAGAGAAATTAAAATTTATCTATATTCCCTACTGACACAGATCTAATCTACTTTAACAGTTTGAGTCTACAGTTGATCTGGGACTGGGAGTCTTTTTAAAGTTTACTGAGAAAGGCTAAAGCTGTTATTTTATCCCCAAGGGATTAATTTTAAAACCATCTTCATACTGCTGATTCTATTTATTTCAAAAAACTTATCCCCGTTGCCTTCAGAATAAGTTGTTTGTTTGATGTCTTACGTAAACATCTGAGAAAACTCTCATTGAAATTTGTTTGAATTTTATGTGCCAGCAGATAGCTGCATTAGACAGTAGTTTTTAAAAGGTTAATAGACAACTCACGTCTATGCTCTCTTTGATGTGCAGATTTCCAAGTTACAAGCTTCTGATTCTGCAAGCTCTGATATTAGCTGGGCTGAATATTTTGTGATTGGAAGTTGTATTGAGGGTGAAGTTCAGGAAATTAAAGAATTTGGTGTAATTGTAAACTTAAAGGAGTACAAAGATATTGTTGGATTCATCACCCATTACCAGTGTAAGCTATCATTTTTCATACAAGCCAGTGTTTAAGGATATCCCCTTCTTTTTGATGATAAATGTCCTTTTAAAAAAAATTGTTGATGCAGTGGGTGGTGTCTCAGTAGAAATTGGAAATATAATTCAAGCTCGCATTCTGGATGTTGTAAAATCTGATGGCATTGTAGATCTGTCACTTAGACCAGAATTACTGCAAAATTGCAAACCACATGAAACAAAGGGGAAGGCATTGTGTAAAAAGGTCTGTTTGTTTAAATCCTGTTTGTATAATTCATAGGAAAACTTTTAAGTTTAATATGCTTATTGGAGAAGCCTCGCTTTTATGCCTCACAGAAGTATTCTTTGTTTGTTATAAGGATTTATGTAAGACTACTTGTTGAATATTACCATTTAATATGGTTTTCATTTTTTTTATAAATAATTGCTCATCAGATTTTCCAGTTATCACATTTAGTTAAATCTAAATCATTCAATTGATGCTTTGTACAAATGCAACATGCTCATAAATGCAATATTAATTGTTATTGAATTAATTTGGCTTCTATGTTATACTTAATCAGAGACACAAATCAGAGGAAAATGCCAATCTGAGGCTGCACCAAAAGGTGGATGCCATGGTTGAGCTTGTCAAAGATGAATACTTGGTAAATCACTGAGCGAATGGTGTTAGAACACAGTACTGTATTATTATTTGGTTCTTTGATAATTGTAAGCTTGAAAATTGGATTTATTGATCCACACAGAATTCTTCGACTGTTTCTTTCCTGATGCCTTTGTTGGAACAGGTTCTTTCACTTCCTAAGCATGACAATAAGATAGCTTTTGCATCAACACATGATTTTAATATGTGGTTGGACCCACATAAGCACTACACTACAGGCCAAAGGTACGTTACTTAGTTTTATTCTAATAGTCCAATTAGATCTTTCAGGCTGGCATTACAGTGCATGATAATATGTTTCTCAATAACTTGTTAAGTGATTTGAGTCCTGATGGAGATTGTTCGAATGTGAAGAATCAAAAATTCAAACAAAGTTACAATAATACATCCGTTGAGATTGCCAGGATCATTATATGTTAATTAGTAGAAACTTAGTTAACCCTGAGAAGAATATTGAAAACGTTATATAGAAACATTTTAGCCACAGTTGATGTTCTGCTGATTAACGTTTTTTTTTTTTTTTGGTTTAAATTGGAACAATCCTGATAAATTGACAGAAAGAGCAGCTTTTCTGTATTGTATCAACTTGGTTCCGGAGTTTATGAATTCCTGCTTAATCAAGGAAAATAAAATTTTAACTTATATTTTGGGAATATTGACATTGATGTCAAAGGAAGAGATAATACCATTACTGTCAAATCAGTGTTGTCATCAAGAAGGTGTTTCTATCATTATGATTAAAAAGTATGTGCTGTGTGATATGGAAAGTATCATTTATACAAAATCATATGTAGAGGTCGAGACATTTATGGCACAAGCCATTACATTAATATGGTAGAACATATTCAATTTTTTTATTTTATTTACATGGATACTTATATACATTAGTTTAAGCATATGGTAAATCTGTGAGGATGTTGAATAAGCAAGAGAGAATTTTGGAAGGTTTGGCATTCATAAATGCAGCAAGGATGCCTAAAGTATATAAAAGAAAGAAAGTTTTATTTAATACAATAAATAACCAAAAATAATTATTGGTAGTTCGCATTTGGGTGTTAGCACAGCTTGTGTGGGTAATTGTTAGATGTCTAAGTTGAGATGGATTGCACGATATATGCACCTTCAACAAGAGTGCATAATACCATTTATAAATGAAATACAACAATAGCATGAATAACTAGAATCACATTACACCATAAATGATAGAATGATTTATGTTTCATAGCATAATAGTATCGACATTCACCACACACTCATTTGTTCTAGATTCCACACAAATATACTTGACATGGTTGGTTACGTCTCCAACCATCATGAATTGACGATACAATTGACACCCCTTCAGTACAATGTTTTATTAACTAACAAAATTCTTATTTAACAATTCATGGAATAATTGCCACCTACATCATCACCCCCTAAAAAGAAAATGTCCTCTTCTAGATGACAAGTATACATCAAGTAATAACTAGGAAGACTAATGACAAGAGTGTAGATAATGACTTGTATTGCACAAATTCAGAGTTGTTTAGCAAAAGCAAAATGGGGGTCTGGGGCAACACACTCAACGGGATCGAGGGATAGTGCATCCAATAGGGTCTGGGGGTAACACCCAAAGTGAGGTCGAGGGGTAGCGCCTCCTTTGCCAAGACCAAATTAGCACCCTCGAAACCACACAAAACACTATGGAACACCATTTTTCTTGATTTTTTCGATGCCATGTCTCCTTTGCTAGTGGTCATGGTACTTGGCAACTCGACTACCTAGAGTGCCGATTGGAGTCCCGTTGTGCTATTACCAACCATACAAATTGTATGAACAACTTGAGAGCATCGACACCTGCCAGCCGTATGGATATATATGTGTACAATAGTATGATGCACATACTGTTATACATATATGCATACATACTTGTTGTACGTAACCAATGCACAGTAGAAAACAATGATTTATATTTTCTGAGATCATTTAAGGCATGATCAAAAGATATTCTGATTCCTTTGGTATTTAGATCTCTTTCGATCTACACTTTATATCGGGCTGCAAATCTTAATGATTGGTATTACATTGTTTTACTTGTGTTAAGTTTGTAACAAATCATGAATGATCAGTTACTTTCAAATAGGTGTAAGGATGAATGTCCATGTCGCCATTCAGAGACATGACCATTCATCCCCACACCCTTTCACTCAATATATATACATGATCTGCCCGAGTAAACAAGGCATCGAAATCAATTAATGCATATCAAAGTATCAAAGGACATTCTGAGTTCAAGAATATTATTTTATCTCTGTTATTTCTGCACTAACTTCTATAGATTCTAGATTGAATCAGTCCATTGTTAGTAGCATTCATACCTGCAATAAAATTGTGCACCAGTCTGCCATCGAATTTAAAATTTGGTAAGAAACTTTACAATTACAATTTACCTTAAGCAACTCCAACTTGGGAATGATCTGAATTTGGATCATGACATGTGGTGGTTTGTCACAAACATATTGTATCTCCTCTCCCTCTTGGTATATTTCCTAACTCAATCTATCTAGGTGCCAATTTGTTGCATGACCAAGTTGAGGGAGTCTACAGTGCATGGTGTCCAAAAAATATGGTCATACCGACTCAACCAAAACACGTGCACACCTACAATTTTTGACATTATATGTAACCACTTGAACCAGATTCACAGTACTCACCATCTCTAGGTGATGAAGGTATGCTCTGATACCACTTGATGAAGGGCCACACCACCCTTACCAACTCATAACCAAGAATGCATCAATATGGAGACCAAGAGAAAATAAAATGCTTCCCAAAGAACACTTTTATTATACTTGAAAATCCTTACACTACTCTTCAAATGAGAGAACTCCAAAACCAAGAGCTTCCAACTAGCTTGCACAATAAGAGCTTGACCTTCCAAAGCCTCCAAAGCTTTCCAAGCTTCACCTTCCACAGCTTTCACCTTGAAACTTCTACTTCTGAACTTTCACACCTTGAAGCTTTTCCTTCAAAAGCTTGATTAGAAATGCTCATATGCCTTGCTTAAATAGGCACTTACCACCCAATGCATGACTTATCCACAACCTTCTAGAATTCCACCTACACAATATCCACAACCTTCTACAATATCCACAACTTTCTAGAATTCCACCTAAATACAACTAGGTACCACTATGTAGCCCAATTAGAAAATTACATTTCTTTTGTGGATCACAACAAATATTAAATGCATAATTTAAGGAACTTTCGACAAACTTCTAAGATGCCACCTACACGCTTCGATTAATGGAATGACAACTATTTTTCTTGTTTCTCTATTTATGCCACCTTTGCACCTCGAAAATGGAAATTCCACTTTTCTCCTTTTTCCCTTATTATTTTTTTGTCCCAGTAATGAATTGTGAATCCTTTACTTCTCCTTCACAATCAATTGCCCTAAAAAACATTGTCCCTTTTGGGGAACTGCAATCTCATTAATCAATGGCTGGTTTCTTGTATATTTTTGTCCATTAGACACAATAGATATACCGAAAGTTTTCCAAGAAGTTTTGATTGGTTGAAGAGCTTTCTCTATAGAAGTTTTCTCTTTTTGCAATAGAGTAGTACACACCTTTTCATACTTAGGACTAGTGTAATTAGTTGGTGCTTTATTGATGGTTGCCACCATTTCCTTCTAATATGCTGATCTCGCCAAGTTGAAAAGAAGATCATTGGCATAGAGGCAACATGCAATGGGTTGATTAGCAAGCTCTCTTTCCTTCATTTTAAATGCAGAATCCAATGGACCTCTTTTGTGGGCAATAACATCTACTTCTTCATCTTCCTCTCCTAGTACAGATACAAGAATGAATGTTTGGAGGATACAACTGGATCGATGAGCAATTTCATTTTGTTCTTTTTGGATGGAGGTTGATTCAACAACCTCTTGTTTTTTTATAAATCTTTATAATTGTGCATCAATCATCCCCTTTCTATCTTTGCTTCCTTTGCACATTTCCATTCCTCTACCTGTAGGGCTCATAAAGTGAAGTTTGACTTAAGAATTTGAGCTATTGAATGGTTTACTATGACATACATTACAGTTCAAAATGTATGGCCCACCTCCTGCAACTTGTGATAATCTTGTGGTATGTCTCCACAATGGAGATCCTACATCAATTTTGAAGTTATCGCTTCCTTCAACTTGCCTTGCCACTGAACATTGACTACTGGTAGTAGAATGGCACAATACAATCTAATAAGGAAATAAATAAATTTAGATCAGAAATAAACTAAGAACATCAAGCATACAAGTGCAAAAATATGATACAAAAATATTAATATAGGTATCTAAACTTGTTTCTTCTTCTCTTTAAAAAAAGTGGAAAAGAAATTGTAAAAATTCTTTCCAAACTTGAAAAAATTCATTAAAATCTCAAAAATATTTAGTAAAAGGACTCAAGAATGGATGAAATGATTAACTTAGATGCTTAAAACTCCTATGAGGAAGCTATCTGACACCCTATGACCTTGCTTGCAAAATGCCAAAATGGAGACGAAATGAGAGGAGAGCCCTTTTGCAAAAAAAATAAGAAAAATAAAGAATGGATAGCTTCTTTAGCTTCATTTTTGGGTTTAGGAGCAAAAAAAAAAAGAAATAATTAAAAAAACATTAATCACTTGCAAAATTGAGTGCAAGGCCAAAAATGGCCTGGGCGAGTGGATGACTCAAGGTAGTGCTGTGTGCACTTCTCTGAGTATCCTTGCGCACATCTGCGGGGCTTGCACTGCGCTTCGGGCATCCGAACCAGGACCAATCATGTCATAACCCACCAACAACCTCCCCTGCAATTCATCGACTTCTTAGGTTCCAACACATGGAACCTATCGATCAAGGTCTAAATGCACTGTTTCCAATCCAAGGCCCTTCCTCCAATCAATTCCAAGCATGAAACTTCACTCTTCTTGGGCTTCTTGTTACTGTTGCATAGAGATATCAGTCCTTTATGGCCTCCAAAACCATAGGAAACCTCCACCAATCATCCTGCATGATTGGAAACTGTAGTATACACAATGGCAGACCTTTTCACCAATTTTGAGGATTTTCACCCGTGAAATGGTTATTGTGCTGAGTTCAGCATGTCCTATTAGTTTTTTTGTAATTTATAAATGGGTATTATGCTGAATTCAGCATGTGCTATTAGTATTTTTGTTCCTTAAAGATGCAAATTGAGATATCTATGCTTTACACTGTAGGCGGAGGATGGAATTCTTTTTCTTATTATTATACCTAAGCTGTGCACTAGGCTATGTAATTTTAGTCTATTTTTCGGATTTCTATCATACAAACTCTTCATGAAGAAAAATTATAAAGTATCTCAAAGGTCTTTTGCTGAACAGAAAGACACAGGCATCATCACGGTTGATTATTACAAAGCAAAATTCCTTTCGGATCAAATTTATAATACAAGAAAACCACATAATTTACTTTCTATCATAAGTATTGAGTAATGGAGGAAGCATTTATCAGATACAGTTTGTAGAATAGAAAAGTTTGGTTTCATCAATGCAGTTTTTGTATCAAAATGAATTCTTAAAAGCCATTTATACTCTTCTGAGCCAGTTATGTTTTATAAACTTTTGCAATGGTAACATTTGATTGAAACTTTAAATGAAACCAATTGATATTTTGACTTGTCAATTGTTTTAATTTCCATAGGATAAATGCTACAGTACAAGCCATTCCTAATGCCTCAAAGTCAGGGAGGTTATTACTTTTATTGTCCTATCTTAGTGATCTCAGAAAAAAGGCAAATACAGAATTGCATCCTAAAAGTGATTCACCGAGGGATCCAAGTGTCCTCTCGGACACCAAACGTGCTCGGAGATCAGAAGAGCTCAAAATTAGCACTCAAAATAAACATGGTGCCTTTGCAGACTCCAAACAGATTGGAAGAGAATCAAATTATGATGTTGGTTCCATTGTTGAGGTAGAGGTGAGTTGACTTTTATAAGCAGGGCACTGTGCTATATTACTGCAATGATTCATTCCTAAAGCTTGCATTGAGTATACTTGCACATATTCATTTGATTATGTTCGTTTTTAATGAAATTTTGATTATTAACTTCAGGTTTTTGAAATAAAACCTTTGGAAATGGTGTTAAAATTTGGGAAAGGTCTACATGGCAGGATACATATTACAGAAGTAAGTCTTCATTAGTTACTAAAAGTAAGAGATTATCACAAGTATAAAATAACTTAGAAACTCTAGTCTGTTATTTTTTTATTGATGTTCAATAATATAATATAGCCATTCCTGAATATATGCTTAGCATCATTAGAATCTTTAATGGTCCTGTTCAAGACATTAGCTTTTTGCTGCTTGTTGACTTTTGGTGCCTCTCAAACAGTTGGATTGTGAAAACAAAGAAGGGAATCCCTTTAGTCAATTCACGATTGGACAAAAAATGATGGCATATGTAGTAGAAGGCCCTAAAATATATAAGAAAATGAGTGAATATATGTGGGATTTTTCTCTCAGATCATCAGCACATACAGGTATTTATCCTTAATCTGGGCTGCACTAAAGGTATTTGTGATTGTTCATTTTTGAGACAATGCTAACCCATCCTTCATAGTATGTATTAGGTTGCTCTGTTTTTGTCAGTAATACTGCACTTCACTGTAATTAATTCTAAAGTTTTTTATCCTGCTTGTGGAATTTATGCAATTGCTATTTCTTCATGTTTAAAATGTTTAATAATAGAGTTTTGAGGTTGCATTCTAGAATAAGAAGCTTATTCCCAAAAACTCTACGAAGTGAATACTGTTGTTTGCAATTGCTATTTCTTCATGATTAAAATGTTTAATAATAGAGTTTTGAGGTTGCATTCTAGAATAAGAAGCTTATTCCCAAAAACTCTACAAAGAGAATACTGTTGTTTTGTATTGGTATACGATTTCTTATACCTTTCTCTGCTATTACTAGGGAATGGAACTGATGAAAAACCAGGCCATGTACTTGCACCTCCAAATTTAAATATTGGTGACACAGTTACAGCATTTGTAGAAAAGATTAAAAAAGATTGGGTTTGGTTCGTAGTTTCTCGCCATATGAGAGGGCGCATGTTCATCTTGGATTCTTCCTCTGAACCTTCAGAACTGAGTGCTTTTCAAAAGCGATTCACAGCTGGGATGGCTATTGTTTGCCATATTTCTAAGGCGGACAAGAAGAATAGAATCTTAGATCTAACTCTGCGCAAGATATCTTTTTGTCATGAAAGAAATCATGGTGGTGCCATTGATCATGGAAAAACTAATTGTAGCACCGCCGTGAAACATGAAAAGGTTGTTCATGAGATACATGCAGGTGATGTTTTGGGTGGACGAATTGATAAATTTTTTTCAGGAGTTGGTGGTATAAGCGTGCAGATTGGAGCTCGTCTTTATGGCAGAGTTCATTTCACAGAGTTAATGGACACTTACACAGAGAATCCTCTTGCTGGGTTTAAGCAAGGACAGTTTGTGAAGTGCATAGTCTTGTTAGTTACTACACCAGCTGATGGGAAATTGCAAATTGATTTGTCCCTGAGGCAGTCACGGATAGACAGTGAAGCTGTTGAAGAGAGAAATACAAATAAATCTCAATTGTATGTACATCCTTTTTCTATTGTTCAATTTCCTAGAAAAAGGATAAACATTTGTTTATTGAAAGCCTTGCATTTAAATTTCCTCTGTAAGTGTATAATAACATTTGTATATTTAAAGCCTTGCATTTGTGGGTCAAGCTTCATATTCTGTTGAGTACTGACTTTGTGCATTTATGAACTTTTAAGTCTAAATCTACTGTTTGTGTACAAGATTATTTTTGAAGCATATCATAGCAATTTTTCAAAACTCAAATTCCATTATGGTATTTTATTATATGCTTGATGTAGTCCACACTTTCAAGAAATTTCGTTTATTAATATGAGAATTTCTTTTGTATGATAAAGGTTTGAAACAATTGGTGACTTGAATGAATCTGGTTATTTTGTAGAAGGATACCTGCAAGTAGACTAATCAATGTACGCTAAGACACAAGTTTGTTTTTCTAAAGATAATTTATGGGGATCTATATATGGGGATCTATATAGAGGGATCTATATAGATGTACGCTAAGGAACATTGTTGAATATCAGCAACCCTAAAAAACATACCAGCTACCGTGCCTTATCATAACAGACAAGAAACATAGTAATGCAATGTTTATCTTTTCTTTGATCTAAGTCATGCAACCTACAGATTGTTTTTCCACTGCTTCTTTCTGATTATTTACTTCTGTCCTGGTCAGTTGCCTCATCTTCTTCCACGCACCCTGAGGAGGCTAGCAAAGCAAAAGAGAGTTGATTGACCTAGTCCAGGATGGAATGCCATCCTTTAATGTCCCCAGCTGGGATTTAATTCTTATTTGCCATAGAATCCCCAAATAAGCTATCAATTATGTTTCAGAATGTAGATTGTCAACTTTATATCTTGAATTAGGACCCACAGCCAGGTTAGTAGTCAGTATGGAAAATAGATAAACATATAATTCTACAATGCTAAAAATAGAGTTCTAATCATCACTATAATTAACATATTGTACATGTAGGATTCCCTTAAAATCTTCCCCAATAACCTACGTTCCCCCAAGTTTCCTGTACGGGGACGGTAGGGGACGGCGGGACGGGTTTCCGGGACGGCAACATTTTTTGGCAATTTTGGGGACGGGGGGGGGGGATGGCAAATGGGGATGGCTATATATATATATAGGGAAATTTTAATATATATATTGAAATTTGCAAATATACATGTCATTCATATGAGCATGTCATTTAAACATTATAGAACCATAAAATACAACATTTGAATGACATCTAGGAAATAATATCCGATTTTAGTACCCAATTGTCAAAATGCATATCAATATCAGTGAACACTGAACAATGAATATTAACAATTGTCAATATCATAATGTCATAATGACAAATATGATAAATCTGAAAATCAAAATCAAAATATGCCCAAAGCTATAGGCCCAAAGGGTAGAGGGCTGCCATAAAGTCATAAGTATCAATGTATCATAATCATGTTCATGTTCAACATTAAAAAAAAAACATAGAAAAATGAAGCAGCCTGCTGCTCCTATTCTGCCTCTACTGCCTTTTAGGGCATTTGAAGGGGTGGGGACAACTTGGCCGACCAAGTTGGAGGCTTCAAAAAAAAAATTTATGTTAAACTTTTTAAATTTTATGCAAACAAAAAAGGGGGATGGCCTGAAGTACCTGGTACTTCTGGCCGTCCCCTTTTTCCCCCTCAGCCATCCCCAAGTGTCCGAGACATCCCCTGCATTTTTTCACTTTTTGGGGACGGTTGGGGGACGTCCCATACTCGTGCCCCTGTCCTCGAGACGTCCCCGTCCTCGAAACGCCGGGTTTTAGGCCGGGTATGTGTCCCTGGGGAACATAGCCAATAACCCATTCCGCATTATGGAGTACCATGGGAGATCATACAAGGCCCCTCAAGCCTATTCAGTAAGCCTATGATCATGGAATGACACCTGCCATTGGGCCTTTCAGCCACACTTAGGGTTACTTTACTCAAGTTGACCTTAATGCTACTTGTATTCCTTATATGCTATATCACAAGGTTCGAGTTCAAGTTTGACAGCTATGAAGTTCGGAAAGGTCAAAAAAATTGAAAAAAAATCCAACATTGAATTCACTTATATAATTCACTTATATAATTTTCAAAAAATACATCCAATGATGATCAAAATAGTTCACATTACAAAACACATTTAAAATCTTTTTAAAAAGATATCCCATTTATACTAAGTCGCCGATTTGGGTGCGGATGCGGGTGCAAGAATTGCATTTCCAGATGCAAGAAATGAATACCCATTCAGTTCTGCAAGATAACTGGAATTGGTTCATTGGTTTTCCATGGATTCAGTTTTTTGTTATCATGCCTATTATATATGACATGTTGTTGCAGATGTTTAGTTTTTGGTTTTGAAATAAATCTATTGCTTGCATCTGTTTTGGTTTCCTTTTTCAAAATATTTGTGCATCATTTTTTGTACATTATAATTATTATTAGTAAATATGAGTCAGCCTACTTTTGTCAGCAGATGTTTTGAGTTTTGATATCTGGTATTTTATCTTGTAGAGAATATCTTGGATGTTCAATTGACAAAACCAGCAATCTCAGGGAAAATATGGAGGTTAAGGTACTAATTATCTCTTGAAAAGTTTAATTAACAATATTTGCTTGTTTGTAAAAAATGATGTGTTTTAACTAGCAAATGTATTTGATAGACCTGGGTTTCACCATCCAGATAAAAGGTGGCTGTGATATCCAGAAAACATCCGATATGAATTACTTATCTTTTGTACACTCACCTTCTTTGGTTTAGATTATAGCTCATTGCTTGTCAGTTGTTCACGGTGACACTGTGTAGATCTATTCTGATGGATCTTAATGTGTTTAGTTTACCTTATGAAAACCTTATCTGCTCAAATATGCAAATGATTCCCTGTATTTCATGACTTCAATATCAATCTAGATAGGGATATAGAGTATGTGTTGTGCTTTATTAGGCATCTACCAGAACGTTATGGTCTATTTTTTTAGCCTCAATATTTTACGTACAGAAAACACTTTCTATGTAGAATATTCTTGAACTCCAGCCTTTCTCATCTTGGATAAGTAAACTTTTTGTTTTCATTTCACTAATTAGATATGGCTAAGTTGTGATATGCCAAGATAGTTTCATCCATCTTCCAATATTTTGTCTTCCATACAAATAAACTCTTATGCTGAATGTTTTGGCATAATTAGATATTGCTATATCATAAAATGTTAAGACAGTTTTCTCTTTGTTCCAATATATTGTTCTTCCATGCAAACTTTTTCATCATGGAGTATGATCTGGAACATTGATGCTAAAAACACACACGATCTAAACCAGAAGCTTCTCAATTTAATTTCAATGGGTTGTGGAAATCGGATAACACTGAGATAGTAGCAGAGTTATTTTGGTTTAGAAGAAGATTTTTTTTAAATAAAAAAGTGAGTACATTATAATACCATGCTTAGATCTTGAAATGCATAAGGGACAAAGAGAACCCGTTGCTCTTAATGATCAAGGTATCAGATAAGAAATAACAAGTTTTACATCTTTTAACAGTATAAAATCCAGAACAAAACTGCAGAATTGAAACAGGGATAATACCCCATATAAAAACTAACACTCCCAGTACTATATCTTAATATATCTGCATTGAATTTTTTTTGCAGAGATAAAGATAGTAGACAACTAATATTCAACCCACTCCAGAAGTCTTTCAGTGATGGACTTATGGCAGTTGGTTTAATAAAGAACCCACAAATTTACTGCAGCAGACAGAAACATCGTCAAAATACTAGTATGCTGTAGAGATCCTTAGCCTTGAGAAGGTAGTTTGTGTTAAGTGTCATTGATGTCAAATAGACTCTTTTCTAGATGAATATCGAACCATGAAATGATTATCTTGTACATACCTGTGTGAATCTGAATACTCTGTTCTTCACATTAGTGTTCTGTATAGACTCACAGTAAACTCTGTATCTAAACAAATATGCAGTGGCTGGAAGATATCTTGTTGATATTATACATAGGGTTGCATATCAGGTGATAGAACAATGTTATACAGACTGGTTATGAATGAAGAACTCACAGCAACTGTTGCATCGTAGTTGGATATCAAAAGATACATTGGCAGCCTCATGAATATTTAAAAATAAACCTAGTGTGATAATCATTCTTCAAAACGTTTGACAAAGAACTACAGGAAACGAATTTTGTTTAGAATTGCCAATAAATATATTCACAAGGCACTACAGATGTAATTTTATTTGGTCACGTAAAAGCAAGTAATAAAGACAAGGTTCAGAAAGGACAAAAGACAAAACTGGGAAAAGACAAAATTGGGAAAGGACAAAAGAAGTTTGTCTTAATATTTCCCAGTATGTGTTGTGGCAGCCCGATGATAATGAAATAGTCCTATTAAAGTTTTGGTGACACAAAAAAAAATATTGAAACGGTGCATCGGATTATTATTGGTGACGTGTTTCATATTAATATTTGGTTAAAGGACAGTTTTATTACAAAGCGAAGGAAGTTGGAACAAATTCCAACTAAATCATCCTCTATATATATTTCGTATTATTGTGTCCATTTTGGATGGTACTAAAATAGAATATGTTTTGAAGAAGAAGCCGATTACATAAACAGAAAAGGTATTGAGAGTATATATTATTAGAAGAGCATACAGATGAAAACAAGTTTTAGAGATTGTATAAAATCAGAGAAGCAGATACATTAGGAACAGAGATCAACACAGAAGTTCAGAAGAAGATTTGTGATAATGTACAAGGCAGGTAATGATTTAGTTGTATGTTGAAATTTGAAGAAAATGTCTGTGAAACAATTGTTCCTGGTTTGATAGTTATCAGAAGTTCAATTACTGTCTGAATTTTAAAAAGGAGATGTTTTGATGTTCAGTAAAGTGATATCAGACCAAAGCCAAACTTTCAGAAATTCAATTCAATCTTTGTATAGAGATAATATAGTGTTTTAAAGCAAACTGGATTGTGTTTTGGATTCTAATTTGTCATTGAGTTAGATACTCATACAGATTAGGTGGGTGCTCAGTTTAAAAGAGTTGTAGCTCTGAAAAAGGGGTTGTTGCTCCTAAAGGTTGAAGCCCTTAAAAGTTGTATTTGAAGAAAGATTGGTGAGACTAGATTAGGACAGTAGCTCCTAGCAGTCTGGGTGTTGGTGGTTTTTCCCGAGTTGGGTTTCCACGTTATATCTTCTGTACTCTTCTTGTGGATTGTGTTTATTTGATTATTGTTGTTGATATTATGGTACACTGATGAAATATTTAACACAAGTTTAGCAATAAATTAAATTGGCAAAAGATTTTAGTATAATCCTAATTCACCCCCCCCTCTTAGGATTATTATTGTGTTCTACAATTGGTATCAGAGCCAGTGCTTATCAATAGATCTAGTCAATCTAAGTAGATCTTGGTACTAGAGCACATGGCCAATTTAGAAGGAGCATCATCAAACAAAGCACCTCTCTTTGATGGAACTAATTATGCATTTTGGAGTGTTAGGATGGAAAGTTACATTGCATCTATTGGTTATGATGTTTGGATGTCAGTTGAAAATGGATACGTTTTACCTAAAGGACCTTTAACTGATGCTGCTGAAAAAAGAGACTGCGAAAATAATGCGAAAGCAAGAAACGCTTTATTATGCGGTTTAGCGAACAATGAATTTACTAAAGTAATGCATTGCAAAATTGCTAAAGAAATTTGGGATAAATTAAAAGGTGTTTATGAAGGAGATGAGAAAGTAAAGCAAGCTAAGCTACAAACCTATACGGCCAAATTTGAAGAACTTAAAATGAAAGAGGAAGAAAGTATTGCTGAATATCTATTAAGAGTAGATGAAATAGTTAATGCTATCAAAGGCTTAGGTGAAAAAGTTAAAGAATCGAGTATTGTCCAAAATGTTTTGCGATCTTTACCTTCTAGATACAATGCAGAGATTTCTGGCCCTACAATGATGCCCAAAAATGTGTATTCTTTATTTTAAAGACTAATAGTGCAAGTAGCAACAAACTGTAACACAATTCATTGGCTAATGTGAGAGTGGGGTCATCTTGTTATAAAATGATTACTATATGTTTTTAATCAGCTGAACACTTAATCATATGATTGAGCTAGTGAAGTAGTTGCAAGAAATACAAGTTAACAATTAAGTCAAAGTGCACATGTGAGAAAGGTTAATGTAAGGATTAACTTGGGAAAAACTACTGGAAAATTCTAGAAGAACAAAATTAAATTTCCTCAATTTCTCATCATCATGCAAGTTTTTATAGGTCAGTTACTCAATTTTGTTGAAGTTGAGGAAAACTCAATCTACAGCTCCCAAGAATTTGCATCCAAACACCTATCACAAAAGAGAGGAGCAAAGTTATGGAGGCTTGAGTTCACAGATCCACAGAAGATGAGACATTCTTGATGTGCAAAGGATAAATTGCAATTGTATCGAATGAATGTGTTAATTACAAAGAGAGATCAATCCTTGTAAAGGAGATTAAAAACCTAAAAGGTAACTAACCTAGGTTGCATTATAATAATTAATAAAAATATAAATCATTATATGCCTAAAGTTTAGCTTAAGTAATATAGAGATAATAATTGACTCAATAATTAAATCAATGATTTAATTAATAAGGCAATACCTTATTACTCTAGAACCCCCCTTTGTCATGCCCAAAAGTAAGGACAAAAACACACAATTTTTTTTTTGTTAAAACTTAAAACTATTATAAGCTTGATATGCTTGTGCTCATAATATAAGCAAAGGTTCTGTACACTTCATCTAAGTTTTATAATCTTCACGCGTGAAATTAACATTAATTTAACTTTCATCAAAAAAAATGATCTTGAGCTAACTTACAATTTCAACAATCCTCAATCATAAACTGAATTATTACAACTACCTCAGAGATAATTATAAATTAAGTTTGAATGAAAGAAATCTAAACTAAAGCATACTATGACAATTAATATATAACGTATCCATTAACTTCCCTTACCAATGAGCACTAGAGTTATGCTAATTAATTAAACCTTTACTAACCAGTTAACTCTAATCCTAAGTTTATTAGGAAGTTAACTCCTACATACTCATAACAATTCAACTTACATTAATCTATCATTACAATTAAGATCGAAGAGTAGGGTTAATTCAATTAGATCTAAAAGTCAAACTAAACGTTATTTAAAACTACTAAAATTTTAGGTTCAACTTTTAAATGCCAGTGTAGGGTTCCATTTAACTCTTCTCGCAATCTATAAAACTAATTATTAAACATTAAAATCATTCTAATTAAGATATTCAAATTTCCAAGTTAAACTTTTATAATAACTAATTTAATATTTATAATATCATTTCTTAACACAATACATTTCCTCCTAATGCCCTCAAATTTCAAATCTAGTTTATTGATTAATGCCATCTTTAATTAAGAATATAAACAATCTATAATTTATCTAAACATCTAATACCCTAGCTTAGAATACAATTGATCGAGTAACAATAACCACAAATCCTCATTTAAAATTAACATACATTAAATTTTAAATTAGCATACATTAAATTTTAAACTATCATGATTTAGCACTACACTAACAATATAACAACTAAATTTAACTCAATAAATTTAAAACTATCCTAGCTAAACTTCATATTGAAACACAACTTAACTAACTAGAATCCAGAAGTCCATCTACACAACTAACCTAATTACTAATTAAACATGACTACTACTAATTAAAATTACAACTAAATCTAAACTAAACTTACTAACTTACACTTACCCAAGACTTAACTCCTACCATACCCCACCTAAACTCACCCAAGCCATACCCCACCTACCTTCACGCTACCCAATCCCAACGCGCTGACCAAGGTCTGTCAGCGCTAACAGACTTGTCTCCACTGCCCCTTGCGTGCGTGAGGGCAAGGCTAGCAATTCGCATGGAGATGGAGCGGGTGGTGGAAACAGGTAGGTGGTTGAAAACGATTCCCAACCACGCCTTCTCCTTTCCCACACACGCAGAGCGCTGACCAAGGAAGATAACAGTGGTACGTGGGTTTGAATAAGGGATGGGGATTTAAGAGATAACCAAGAGTCTCTTAATTCGATGATGTAAAGACATGAGATAAAGGTGGTGACATGGGATATTCACCCTAAGACTAAATTAATTGTTTTTACATTGTTTGCCCCATTTTTTGGTTAACTCACACTCCAACTCCCAATCAATACAACTGACGCCTAGGAGGATGTGGTTGAGAGATGGAGAAAAGTAGAGTAATGAGATAGGACATTTTTAGGATAGTTATTACTAAAGTTTTATAGTTGGGATAGGATATATGTCATATCCTATTTAATTAGAGTTTGAAAATTAAGCTATTGCATTTGAAAGAAAATAATTATTAATAAGGAGAAAACAATTATTAATAAGGAGCATCCAAGAGAATATTCTCTGTGACAAGGATGTGAAAATAAAAACTTTCCCATACATTTTCCAGAGAGGGTTTATTTGATTTGGAGATGCACATTTTTTTATTTTTTAAAAGAGGCCAATTTTGGCTAAGTGTTGACATGTTTCCTTGCTAAAATTCTTAGATACACAAGATGAGTTAAACATTTCTAGAGTCAATATGGAGTTATAATCTTCTAAATCTAATTGACACACAAGCATGCAAGGGGATATAATCCTCTTAATCAAATTGATTTTATTCTTTATGAAGCTTAGCAAGGAATTATGATCTTATATTCAGAATTCAAAAAGGTGGTGAATTAATCCTTATCAAATTTAATTGTATCCCTATTGTAAATTAACAATGAAAGTGCTAGCTTGGTGATCACAATATAGGATTGATATTATAACATGTTAATGTTCAAAACATTGAATTGAAACTTCAATACATCCATTTGCCTTTCATTATCATAATTGAAACTCAGAATTTCCCAATTCAAGACATTTACTATCATTCTAATTTCTCACATACGTATGCCAAAGTTTGGAAACACATGAGGGAATTGCAAGAAGAATTTCATAATCTTTTTCTTTCCTTTATTATTCATCCTGGTTCAAGGCTCCATCGGGAAAGAACCAGTAAGAAAACCCGATGTCTTTGCCACTACATCAAAATCAATTACAACTTACAAAATATTACAATTCAATGAGATTTCTTCAAGGATTCCACAAGAGAACTTTTATCAAATGTCTACATTGCATCAAGGAAAAACATGAAAGAGACAAGAACCAACATGGAGATAACAACACAAGGAGATAAGCAAATTGAACATGCATTCCCACCCGGTTGCACAATAGGTCCAACAATGAACCAATATAGGGGAAAGGTGGATTTTCTCAATAGGAGAAGTCAATCACCATACCTTCACTTAGCCATTTCGAGGCTAAAACTTCAAGAACTTCCATTCTTTCACAAGGCCCTTTCGAGGCTATATCCACAAGGATTTTCATTCTTTTCCACATTCAAGAATTCTCAATAACAAGAAGGTATGGGATGACAAGTAGGGGCCCATACACCCTACCCTTTCTCCCTCCTCTCTCCATGAGAGGAGACTCTACACTATTGAGGTCCAACTAATGCCCTTTCCCCAAGCATGGCCACTTCTTCCCTATCCAAGGGTGAGTGTTGCCAAAAAACATCCCCATGAAAACCTCTCAAAAAAAATCAACACACCAAGAAGGCATATGAATAACATCAAAAGAAACAAGATAAAATCCCTCCCAAATCCATCCCCAACACACAAACAAGAAATGCATATCTACACAATGTCTCCAACATGATTCAAGCAAGATTTAAAACATGAACACACATAAAGAACCATTCATGGAGTGAAGAACTCCTACCTTCATAAAAGAGTTATGGCAATGGTGGTTTGAGAAGAGCTTCCCTTTCTCCTTCAATCTTCAAGACTTCCTCCAAAACTAGAGGATTGGGTGACAAAAACTAAACTCCCCCAAAAATGCCTCTAAGTATGGTCCTTAACTCCACTAAGCTTCAAGTAACTCAAGATGGAGGTTTGGTTTCACTAACCCAAGTAAAGAGCAACCCATTTTCGAAATCAGCCTATAATAGGGTTTTTAAGAGACCCTAAGAGTCAACCTAGGAGGCTAAAGGGTTGGAAAGTACCCCCACCCATACCCTTATCCATAGGGGTACTTAAATTTAATGTTTCTAAGCCTTTAAAGGCTTATTTGGAACAATTAAAGGTTAGGAGAATAGTAAGATCAAATTACAACTTTTAAAGAATTACAATATACAGTTAGCACAAAATTAACAAGTAGTTTAGCTCCACTTTTCCGTTGAGTTGTCTCGGCTAATTTTCCTGTGCACTCATTGCACACATCAGTAGGTCCAAAACCACATGCATAATGTGAATTACATATTAGAGGAATTATATGAATAAAAACATCCATTTCTTAATAAATAGTTGTTTATCTAATTCTACTCATATTTCTAACCTTTCGACTTGCATAACCAAATGTGTTAGTGTTGCATAGATTTTCTTCATCGTTATGCATATTTATAAGCATTAAATGACAAAATCAAATAACTGAAGTAAACATCACACATCGTAAAAATAGCTTAACAATGTTCAATGTATCCAATAATGTTCTGACATAACAAGCATGAGTATCAAAATAACAATGTATTATCGATGCTAGGATGGGTTGGGGCAAGGCCTCACACCCCTTAAGATAAACTTAGGGAGTAGCTGAAAACGTCAAAACTACCATTGAAATCACAACCAAATCTCTATAAAGTGGATAAATAGAGAAAACCACACAGAAAAAACTCTACTCCTAGAAGAGATGGAAAAAATGCTGAAAGAACCAATGAAGGACTGCAGAATCCTTCAAACTAGAAAATGTTCTAGAAGATAGGAACAAAAGGATGATAATGAAGAACACCACTGGAGCACAAAGTTGCAAATAATGTCAAGGTTCTGATTTGAAAAACCTCCAATGAATAGAACATGACCAAGTAGAGAAGACTAAGTCTGAAGAGTTGATCAATCGAAGATGGAAGATATCTTCATGGCCTCCAAAAATAGGAATGAAAGTATCCATATGGTAAATAATCCATCTCACTGAAATGCATAGGTACCCAGGCATTGTATCCACCTAGTACATAGGAACAAATTTTGAATTAATAGCTCACTTTATCAAACTAAGAAAGCATTAGAACCAACAAAACCCCCCTATAATGCTGATAGGTAAGACAAGTACATTGAAATTGAATGCATAAACTCTTGCAGAATGAAGAACTAGGAACATCGAGAGTGCTAAAGAAGTACAAACACTTATAAAGGCACGTGTCATTGACACATCATGAGGCTAATGTCGTGGAAGAAACACTCACTTGACAAAGGAAGATGGCAAAAATTGCCAAGATGAACCCCCAATGGCAGTTTATAATGCAGTGTGGTACAATAAGACACAAAGATGTAAAAGATCCCGAAATGCAATAGAGTGGCACTTTATCTCAGTGTGTTTGTAAAAATGCTTACAATAGATGCCAACAAAGATTAGAAGACGTAAGGCTGATACAAAAGAAAATACAACCCACGATGAGTCATCCAAAGCAATAAAAATGATCTTCGGACCTGAAACAACTAAGATATCCAACAAAGGGCAAAAATGCAAAAAACTGATTAAGATGTACTAGGAGCAGAATCTGGACAAACAACCAACATCATTGGAAAGAGCACATAACAAGCTTTCCAACGTTATAAAGTTTTCCCAAAACGGAGATCAGATGCTCAAGATATGTCTCCCAAAACAGAAAAATACCTATACCACTGTGACAGGCTCAAAACCAACTTTCCGGTGATATCTCGTTTGCGGAAAATGGAATTTGTATGTCCTAGATATGAACAAAAAACTGAAAGTAGGTTCAAATTGCGCCAGAAGGGCTAACAGGCATGTTGATGTAGTGCTGACATCAGTAGATGGCGAGCCCAAATTGGACGGCCAAATGGCTGTCAAGGCAAAAATTGCCATAAAAATTCCCCACTAGAGAAAAATCAATATGCTGGAAAACTATTGCCGGGAAAAGACTAGATCATCAGTAAATAGAGGGGCCGGTGCTAAAAAAGATTCTGGTGGCCATAAAAATTTGGCATGTGTTAGGAAAAGTGCTGCCCGAAAAACACTAGAGAGCAAGCAAAAAAAACCACCCATAAAGAATCAATAAACTGCTTGGACATAGTCAAAACTAGTGTAACAAATCCAGAAACCACCCCAAAACAGCTTCAAACTGTTTGTCGTTGCATGTAAACTACCAACCCAAAACCTCTTAGATTGCCAAAACCAGCTGTTTGGTCACCCAAAAAACCATAAAAAAATTGCTCCCAAACCGCCAATCAAATCCCCAAAAAACATTGGCGTCACCTTAGGAAGCATGATGGCACTGACAGGGCATGTGACCATTGTGGAGTGCACTACATAATTCTTCTTGTCAGCGCTTTACATGAAGTGCTTGAAAGCTGTGTGTTAGGAGATCAACACATGTGGGGCACGGGTTTGTAGTACCATTGATCTGACATGCACATGGAGCCTTTGGAAAAAGTAGGTACTGAAGTGTTCTGCCGCGCGGGTAGAGCAAGACAAAATTCAAAGTACAATGCGGATGTGTTGTGAGGTTTTCACATCATTGCCCCAAAATTTTGGGGAACCCCTTTTTTTTGGATTGCCTTGACAAATTTTTCAGGGTTGTCCAAAAAATTTTGATTTTGAAAATTTTATTCCTTGGACGCCTTCGGGCCAAGAAAGATATGGTTAGATTTCTTTCTTCACTCGGTCTTAACTTGATTTTCCAGAGCATGTAAATTTTATCCTTAGGCCAAACCAATTTCAAGGACAACATTTTTTTCGATGGCTAGAACCATATTCGACAGGATAAATTTGCAAATCTTTGGGACTTAGACGGATTTTGAAAATTGGATGTAATTATATAATAACTAGCATTTTCAAAATGAATCTTTTTTAGATTTAATTGTTTTGGAAAATCTTGAATTTTTGGTGAAAAGAGAAAATTTTGTGATAGTGAAATTAAATTAGAAAATCAATTTTGGATGCTAGAGAAATGATTTATTTTGGTTAAAAAATTAAAATTGTGTTGCAAAATTGGAAGTGGATTAAATTTGCAAAATTTCATTAAATATTGCCTAGAAGATTTTTAAATGTTGAAAGAGATTGGTAATTTATAATTGAAAATTGATTTTAGCTTTCTAAATACAATTTTAATGATATTTCAATTGCCAAAACGTTGTTAAATGAAAATTTTGGCATCTCCTAGGTTTTCCTTATTGTATTTTGCAATTTTTGATCACAACTGGCAATTAAATGGGCTAATTTCACTATAGGCAAAATTAATTTTGGCTTGGCCTTTAAATTGGGACCATTAACAAAACACTAATTTAATTTTCTTCTCCTATAGGGCTATTCGGCCAACTTGGAGGAGTAATGAGAGTGTGGTATAAGAGGGCTCCCCTCTCTTCCATTTCTTCATTCCATCACAGCCTTCTCCCATGTCTGGCAATTTTCTTAGAGGAGCAGCTTGCTATGCTTGGCGATTTTTTTGCAAAGGAGAGCAATTTCAGACCTCGGCGATTTTTTTTTTTTGGAGGCAGATTTTGTGCTTGGCACCATTTTTCCCCTTCTCCAACTAGGGCTGCGATTTCTGCCCTAAGTGATTTGAGGAGCAGATCAGAATATTTTCCTCTTGCTCGGCGATTAGAAAGGAGTCTGATTTTTCTTGCTAGGGCTGCAATTTCAATTTCAGATCTGGGCAATTTTATTTGGTAGAGGATGCATGATTGGAGATTTGATGTTTGGGCAAATGTGGGTAGTTTCAATGAGATCGAAATTTTGATTTCTTGCAAGTAGGCTTGAATTTTTTAAGGTCTGATCCGAATTCAAAGAGGGCCCAGCTATTGGTAAAGACAAAATTAAGGTAAATTTAATTCATTTTAGAGGTGAAGATTGGTTTAAAGGCGGATTCCACTTCTTTCTTGCATTTATCATCCACCACTTCATCATCCCATTGCTAGGTTGAAGATTGGAGAGATAAGTGTAGATTTCATGATAGGACACTTGGCGAGGCAGAAATAAGCTAGACCACCCTAGATTGAAGTTGGGAGATATAAGTGTAGTCCATCCTAAGGTAACGAAGAGGCAAAAATAAGTGGTAGTCTCATCCCTAGGTTGAAGGTTGGAGATTGATAAGTGTAGATATAGGACTTGGCGAAGCAAAAATAAGCTAGATTCCATTGATAGAAAGAAGGTTGAAGATCGATAAGGGTAGTCCATATCACTTAGAATGAAGGGGCATAAATAACTGTTTGAGATGGTAGATGTTAGTGCAAGCAAGAACCCAAAGGGAACAAACACCAAAAAAGACAAGGAAGACATGATGCCTAAGACCACCTTCTTCTCGAAAGTGAGGCGAATAAGTGATACCAATATTGGCACAGTAAACATGATACAGTTGAAGGATAGATTGAAGGAAGGACAATCCCCCATCTCAAAGAAGATTTACAGAAGCGGAATTGTACACGCGACGACCTTCCCTCTTACCTTGCCTTGTCTGGAATTGGTCATGGAGTGTGCATCTTGGTTTGATTTGGTTAGTAAATCCATCATTTTTGATGAAGGGAAGAGGGTGTTGGCCAACATTGGCAGACAAGTGGTCGAAGAGGCATTCAATATCCCCCAATATAAAAGCATGACAGTGGTAATGATGGATCAGGCAGCTAAGTTATTCCAGGATTACCAAGAGGCTTATTTCATTCATCTAAAGCAGGATTGGCTACACGAAGGCAAGAAGGGAGTCACCAGATCATCAAGGTTCACCGTGTCAGATTTCAAGTCAGAATATGGCGATCACATTGTGTTTCTCAGCCGGATCATAGGTCTAGCTCAAGGTATGCAATTTGAAAATTGAATGTACTTCTTTATTGATGAAATTGAAAAAGGGAAAAGAAGATTTGATTGGGCAAGGAGCATAAGCGAAAATCTAGAATTGCAACTTAGGACCCTGCAAAATCGAAAACAATTCTACATGGGGTCCTATCTGTTCTATTTGATTGCGAGATTGTATGAAAACCCTGGACTTAAGGCCTTAGGAGTAATTGGCAATGGGCTGGGGCAATGTTTGGTGCATGAGTGCGATCCATAGCTTCATTTGCACAACAACAAAGACTATAAGATGTTTTGTAACGCCTTTGCCATGAAGACAATAAGGATATTACAATGGACACCTGCTAAGAGGCTCTCATTGGAAGCAAGGATATTACAATGGACACCTGCTAAGAGGCTCTCATTGGAAGCAAGGATATTACAATGGACACCTGCTAAGAGGCTCTCATCGGAAGCATAAGCAAAGGTTAAGAAGTATGGGAGTTGGTTTATTCAGTTCCCGCAATTCACTTATATCAGAGTAGCAGGAAGCATAGTTTGTCCCGAGAGACTTCCAAGGTACCCATCCGACAAGGTAGTTTTGATGGAATTGGCTAGGCAACTTGAGCATTATGACAGAATGATGAGACTCAAAGGAGATAGGGATTACCTTCTCATTTGGAATTGGCAATGATAGTTGCCCCAATCCTGTCGCCTTTGTAGTTGCGGAGAAAGAATTGGAATGGTATCATCTAGCATGGTATAGAGCAACGCAAGGATTTGATCCTAATGGTCTTATCAAGGCATCTCATGGAAATACATTCCAACACATTCCTACTATAGAAGCTTTCTGGGCCAATGCATGGGATGACTTTCACATGAGAAAGTTAGCTTTCTCAAGATTGCCAGTGAACATGATGAAGGCAATCAGATGGAGTGGCCTTGATATTCCTGATCAACTGGAAGATGATGAAAATGTGCTAAGAAAAGATTATGATATAGTGAATGGAACGGAGTTGAATCGAGTGGATTGGGATGATCCTTCCTTGGAGGCAGTTACAAGGACAGTCGATTTGCACACCGAGTCGTGGTATAATGAGAAGTTAAGGAAATTACGAAGTCAGAGGATACACCTTACTTATGAGAAGATGAAGCCAAAAGAAGGTCTAGCGGAGTCAGTCGGATAGAAGGGTGAAGGAAGTAGCCAACAACAAGGAACAATTAGGAGCAAGAAGAAAGGTTTAGAGGTTGAGAAAGGAAAAGAACATCAAGAACCTCCAACAAAGAAACAAAAGGTAGCACTGTCGAGGGAGAGCATAATTGAGGATATAGACCAAAGGGATACTTCAAGTGGACAAGAGGGCAATGTCAATGAGACAGAATTTGGATCGAGATTGGATGAGTTGGGGAAGGTTGCCATCAAGAAGAAACATTTGGGCACCCTTGCCTCTCTCAATGCCTTTGTCAGATATGCAAAAGAATATGAGAAGGATCATGAGAAAACACTGCAAGCAGCGAGCAACATGATGAATTCAGCTGAGCTCAAGATGAAGCTGACACTTTGCCCTCCCATGAAGGAAGTCAACGACAAGCTAGCCAAGTTCATCACTTTGGCTAAAAAGATGAAAGAAAATGGTAGAACTATATTAGAAGATCATTTGATGTAAGCCCAAGTGGCAAATTCTCCTTCGTCTTGGGTAGGATAGGTGTTTGATTATGATTGGCTACCATTTTGGTGCCTTCTCATTGGTTGTCACTTGCCTTTTTTTCATTAGTCTATTGATGAGGTGGCATCTTCTCATTGGCCGATGGGGTGGCAATCCAAATTAGGGTTTCTAGGATTCAATCTGGATCGTTGGTTTTGCCTCTTTATCTCTACCATTGGTTGTAATTTTGGTCTCTATATAAGGCCATTTGCTCTCATTTGTAAAGGGTTGGAGAAAATTGTTGCTAAGATAATACCAAAATCGCTTCTCTTTATCATTGTTGTGACTTGCATGGTGATTAAGAACATTTGGTGTTATTGCATGGTTTCTACTTCCAATAGTTAGAATTAGATTTCCTTTGAAGTTGTTAAAGTAGATTTCGTTTTGAGAAAGTTGTTGAGTAAGAGTTGATGGATAGTTGCATGGTAATATTAGTGGATGTTTGATAGGGATCTATAAACTAGGCCACTAGCATCCTAGTGGCTGGTTAGAAAGCCTTTCGTGGTAATCTAGTCATTTTCCCTTGAATCATTGCATCTATGGAGGTAGAGCCGTTGGTTAGCTTTCATCAAATTCGATCCCCGTCCATTTGCTAATCTTTCCATTCATAGGAGTAGGAGTAAAATAGCAAGTAGTTGAGTAGTTGGATTTCATTCTAAGAAAGTTAGGAAGGTAAAAGTCATTAGAGCATTATTGCCTCCACCATCACCACCATCAACATCATCTGGCACTGATACCGAATCATCCCCATCACACCAAAAGTCCAAGTCATCCTTGAATGAACAATGCAAGGCCGCCTACGTAATTACCAGCAAATCACATCGATATAACCGAGTTAGTATCCACAGGTGTAAGGAACATTGAAGTTTTTCTCATGTCTTCATGAGCATTAACTTTTCAAGAGAGGAATTGAGTGTTTGATATACCATATCAAGTGTTCAATTGCTATATGTTATGTAGTGGTACAAAATCAACCTCAATAAGATGCTAAACAAATATAGGAATTGATGTTTGCACAAGCATAGAGGTTGTCAAAACAGTCCATATGCGGGTGAAGTTCGTAGGAATGAACAACGTGGATGGGTTGGAAGCGCAACAAAGTACACAGTGAAAAAACCATTGGTCCAATGAAAAATCACCGCTTGCAAAAGATGGGGGGACCAATCCTAAGCATGCCAAGGTGGGGTTGTTGACCATTAGAGGGCATGCTAGGGGTACCAATGAGTATTGGGGTATCTCTAACAAATGTACCTGCGAGTACAGGGGCCCGCGTCAGACTTGCGGGTCCTACGTAAAAAAAAATAAAAATCCATGCCACTTTTTCATCAAAAAGATTCATATTTGTTTTTCTCACAAAAGCATGCCAATACAAACGCTGCATGGAACCCTTCATTTTTTCTTAATTTATTTCCTTTTGAAAAAAAAATCGGTTCTTTTGTGTACATATTTCTCTGTTTGGACTCAATTTACAAAATTGACAAAATTTATATGGAAATATGGGTTTTTTGGTGATCTAAGCTCAACGGTGATGTCTGTTTGGACTCAAAGTGACTTGAAATGGTCCCTCCCTTCCCCCCTCTCCCCCACCCTCTAGATCCAATACAAAAAACCTTTGGGAAAGAACAAATGTGAAAACCAAGGCCAAACCTCTCATGAAGAGAACATGGGCATGAATGTCTGAAGCTTTGATACCATGTTGAAGTTGAGTAAAACTCAACTCACAGATGCCAAGAATCACTTGCATGCAAACCCCTGGCGCAGAAAGAAAGAAGCAAAGCTATGGAGGCTTGAACTCATTTCATTCTTTTCTAACGTAATACAATGATAATTGAATGCAGTTTCACAAATAAATTGTGAATACAAAAGATTGTGACTTACCTAGTTGAAGGTATGCCAATTATGTGTTTTCAACCCTAGGCCAAATTCACTTTTTTTTGATATGTGATTGCTTATATTTGCAGCAAATCTTGTAGGAAATCTCATTTTTTGTATGACTTCTTTTATGGCATTACTTTGCTGCTCCGTTAGTAACCAAGGAAGGGCACTTACATTAATCTGGTCTCTATTGCTATTTGATTCAATGATATTTGTCATTGCATGATTGGAATCATGAATGTCACTAAAAATTTTAGCAAGTTTTTCTTTCTCACGCCTTCCATCTAATATTTTGGACTCAAAAGTGACCTGAAATGGTCCCCACCTCCCCCCTCTTCTGCACCCTGTAGATCCAATACAAAAAACCTCTGGAAAAGAACAAATCTGAAAACCGAGGCCAAACCTCTCATGAAGAGAGCAGGGGCATGAATGTCTGAAGCTTTGATACCATGTTGAAGTTGAGTAAAGCTCAACTCACAGCTACCAAGAATCACATGCATGCAAGCACCTGTCGCAGAAAGAAAGAACCAAAGCTATGGAGGCTTGAACTCATAGATCTACAGAAGATGAAGCATTCTTGATGTGCAAAAGATAAATTGCAATTGTATTGAATGAATGTGTTAATTACAAAGAGAGATCAATCCTTGTAAAGGAGATCGAAACCCTAAAAGGTAATAACCAAGGTTGCATTACAATAATCAATAAAATAGTTAACTATTATATGCCTGAAGTTTAAGTAAAATAGAGATAATAAGTGACTTAATAATTAAATGAAAATAATTTAATTAATAAGACAATCGAGTCTTAAAATTTGAAGTGCTGTGTATCTTTTGTTATGACCTTTACAATGTTCTATAGGCTTCCCTCGCTACTTCTTCATTGCTTCTTTAGCATGCATGACTGCTATTCTTACCTGTAGTATTCATTTCCTGCTTCAAAACCTCCTTGGGTTACTCTTGGCTATGCTTTATTCTATTCCAAACCATTGATGTGAAGACATTGGAGCATGAGTGATGTGGATACCAAATACCTCAAAACAAAGAGAAACAGGAGAAAACCTGATACAAATTATTTTTGGACACTAGACTCTGTCATTTTCCTCTGTATGGAGTGGTTTAATACTTAGACAAATTTGTGTTCTGTAATCCTGTTCAATGGTGTACCATTTCCCACAACCAAAACCATGCTTTAGGAATTTTTTCTTCAAATGGTATGACCCTGGAATGGTTGAATCTTCTTGGAATCTAGGTGTGTCCCCTCTTCCTTTTTGAAGTCCGATATGGACAATTGTTTGGGGAAAAAAGTTGACCACATCTCTAATCTGTTTTGAGCTAAACCAATAGCAAATGCCATGTCTACTTGCCTTAGTTCCATTACCTTCCCAATCTCTGCCTTTTTTTCTAAATTCTTTGGCATCCTCCATCTTATCTGCTTTGAAAACAGATCCACCGCACATGGTAAGGTTTTAAGGATATTATTTCTGAAAATATCTACGTGGGAGTTGTCCGTTCTGTGCTGCCAACCTCTGGTCTGTGCAGTGCTCTGCCCTCCAGTCTTCACCATCTTTTGCTTGAATTTCACATTCCTCTGCTCTGCCCTTTGTTCGCCATCGTCTGCTTTGTGCAGTTTTCTGCCCTGCAATCTTTGCCATCTTCTGCTTAAATTTTGCATTCCTCCGCTCTGCCCTGTGCCACCATTGCACCATTGTTCTGGAGTCTTCTTTAGTTGTCCAAACTTCCTACTATGTGTGTGTGTGTGTACATCTAGATAGATTGATAGGTATTCGTCCCCACACTATCAATGTCAATAAGGTTTTTTGTTTTATCATTACACTTATGAAATGAAGGCTTTTTTGATTCACATTTTGCAAATTAGGGTTTTCAATTTGAATTTTAGGTTGTCCTTGAACAAAAAAATTCTTTGTTAAGAAAACCAAAATTTTTCCTGCCGGTGGGGCCTGTGCATCCCTGTAGTCTCTACGCTATCTTAGAGTGCATAGCCCAAGTACCCTGGGGTATGTCTTAGATGTACCTCATGGGGACTTTTGGAGTCTTATTTATTTGTCCAAACTTCCTACTATGTGTGTGAGCACATCTGGATAGATTGATAGGTGTCATCCCCACACTATCAATGTCCCGAAAATGCTTGGAAATAATGTTTTCTGTTTTATCATTACACTGATGAAATGAAGGCTTTTTGATTCACATTTTGTGAATTAGGGTTCTCAATTTGAATTTTAGGTTGCCCTTGAACAAAAATTTCTTTCTTAAGAAAACCAAATTTTTTCCTGCGAGTAGGGCCTGTGGATCCCTCTAGCCTCTACGTTATCTTAGAGTGCATAGCCCAAGTACCCTGGGGTATGTCTTAAATGCACCTAGGCCACAAGACAACTTATCCATCAACCCTGTTTTAGATGTATGTGTTGGGTGCCCAGGTCATGCCTAGGATTTGATTTGTTAGTTTGGCCTGCTCAAGTGCCCATCTTTTGAAGAAATGTTGGAGTCATTGTGTCCTGTCCAGACCAAGGTTTGTGTAATTGAACATATAAAGTTGTCCCAAGTTAGGTTGAAACTTTGACCTAGTGACAATACTTGGGAATGTCTCAGGCCTTGTCAATCAATCAATCTACTCCCTGACAATTTTTAAAATAGAATATCTTTGACTTCCCTTACATAGCACAGAAATGTTGCCTAGTAGTTGTTTACTCTAGACTTCTATCTCAGAGGTGTAATTCATGCTACTATTAATTTCTCATTTCTTTTGTATTAAAGCTTCAGTAACAGGAATAATTTACCTGGTAAATTCTTCATTTTCTTAGCTGAACCAAGTTTCAGTCACCACAATTGAATTCATTAGGATGTTAATATGCGTGACATAGGAAACCAGAACAATAGCTGTTAGATTATTATTTGTATTATATTCTAATGAAGCCTGTAAAATGGTTTAGAGACGATGATTCGTAGCATCACTTGGATTAGTGTGTTTGATGCAATTTTTGTTAGTCTTATGAGAACTCAGTTTTTTGACATTTTTCTTTGGTTATGACTTTGCAGGGTTATGTGAAGAATATCTCAAGTAAAGGGTGCTTTGTAATGCTTTCTCCCCATTTAAATGCAAGAGTTCTTCTATCTAATTTGACTGCTACAGAAGATGAAAATCTGGAGGAAGAATTTCCACCAGGGAAGCTTGTTGAAGGCAGGCAAGTATCCGAACATGCGGCTAACCTAATTATGATTTTAATGGGGGGCTGAAATATAACATATCTGATTTTTTTACAGGATTCTGAGTGTGGATCATGTCTCTGGTCGAGTTGAGATGACACTTAAAACTAAATCAGCGAAAGAAGCAGTGGAAGGTGATTTGAGTAAGCCGAATATTCATGTTGGAGACATGATATCAGGTGTTATTAACCGTGTTGAACCCTTTGGCATATTTGTAACTATTGAGAATAGTAACACTGTAAGTTTTTAAGATTCACGCATTACCATGCCATTTACCTTACCAACATTGTTAGACGGGTTTCTTTTATTATATTCTCATTTCAATTATGTTTCCAGGTAGGGTTCTGCCATGCATCAGAGCTATCGGATAACAATAATGATAACATTCTAATGAACTACAGTGTTGGTGAGAGTGTTGAAGCTAAGGTTCTTAAGGTTAGTATCTCTAAAGTAACGTTTCATATATGCTTAAATACTGAGGGTTTTAATTTATCTTCATTTTTACAAATGAAGTCATTATATATTCTGGATTCAGGTTGATGAGAAAGACAATCACATTAGGTTGGGGATGAAGAATTCTTATTTGGGAAACAAAGCAATATCTGGTGTTTTGCCATATAGTATGTCTGTGGCTGAAGATGGAGATGTGTTTGAGAATGTTGATTTCTCTGAAGTTGAAGAAAATGATAATTCATCTGAAGAAAGTGATAAAAATGAAATTGAGAATGTATTGATTATTGATACTTTCCCTTCTGTGAGGGAATTTGACGCAAGGGCATCTGTGCCCCCTCTAGAAGTTGCATTTGATACAGACATAAACATGTCAGATGTTACAAATGATAACATCAAAGGAAACCTTGCAAATGAGCCCTCTGAACTGGTAGAAAAAGATGGGACAAAACTGACCAAGCGGGCAAAGAAGAGGCTTAAAGAGCAGAGGTAGAAGATTGTGAAAGTTTTTATTTTATAAGAAAAATAGTGTTTTTTGGCAGCAATGAAAATAATTGTGCCCAACTTCCTTTTGAATGTGTGTATTCAGGGAGCTGGAGATAAGAGCTGCAGAAGAAAAACGTTTAGAAGGTGACAGGGCACCTGATACCGTGGATGAATATGAGCAGTTGGTGAGGGCATCTCCAAACAACAGTTTTGTTTGGATCAAGTACATGGCTTATATGCTGTCCCTTGCAGATGTTGAGAAGGCGCGTGCTATTGCTGAGAGGTAAACTAAGAACACCTGTTGGAAAAGTTCATTTAATCAAAGATGCATGTTCAATATTTTATATGATAAATGGTATGGTTTTGGGATGGCAGGGCCTTGCAAACAATAAACTTCAGGGAGGAAGGAGAGAAACTAAACATTTGGGTGGCTTATTTTAATCTGGAAAATGTTTATGGCATTCCACCAAATGTATATTTATTTTCATCTCTATTTTTAATTTATAAAATATTGGCAAATTCCTTTACTCTTTATCACTTGTTAGAGGACCTCTAGCTTCATTTGTTACATATAACGATTTGACTATTTTTGTTCCAGGAAGCAGTTCTAAAGGTCTTCCAAAGGGCACTGCAGTATTGTGACCCTAAAAAAGTTCACCTTGCTCTGCTGGGAATGTATGAACGGACTGAACAACATGAAATGGCAGATCAGCTACTAAAAGTGATGACCAGGAAATTCAAAACATCTTCAAAGGTATCATTCACCCTGCTTTGATGGCATGGTTTATTTTTATTTCCATTTTTATCTTCAAAACCTCTGGTTGCAGGTAGTTTTGTACTAAACTGCTGCTTATGTTAGGTCTGGCTGAGGAATATACAGAATCTGTTGAAGCGTGGAAGTGATTCAACTCATATGACTTTGGACAGTGCACTTCTGAGACTTCCACGCCACAAACACATAAAATTCATTTCCCAGACAGCAATTCTTGAATTTAAAATTGGTTCAGCCGAAAGAGCACGATCACAATTTGAAGGAGTTTTAAGGAACTATCCCAAAAGAACAGATCTATGGAGTGTATATCTTGACCAGGTAGGATCTACTGGTTGCTATATATGAGTAGTTACACTTTGCTATCAGCTGCCCTTTGGTAGTTCCCTGGGATTTATTTTACATTTTTATGAGTACTCTAATTGATCGGGAGTGTCATATTTTCTATTTATGGGGGTGGAGTTCTTGTTACATCAAATTTTGTTGGCAATCATTGGCAGTTTAGTTATGAACATTAGGACATATGCTTCTATTTTTTCTGTGATATTACAATATAAATGGAAATTGTTTATATAGAATATTAGATTGCCTTGACAATGTTCTATTCTAAACTGAAATATTTCAATTTTTAACTATTCCTTTCAAACTTTTGTTTTTACTTTTGTGAGGCTTCTGTATTTTCGATAGACAGGCAACATCCATATAATGAACTATCTATTGTGGCTCTTTAGGAAATTTGCAGAGGAGATGCATCTGTAATTCGAGCCCTTTTTGAAAGGGTCATATGCCTTGATCTACCTCCTAAGAAAATGAAGGTATCACATTAGCATTCTTTTCACAGAGAAAAATTGATTCTAATTTCCAAAGATTATTGTTTGTGTTATGTTTGGATCTTCTTTATTAATAATTGATTTGGATAAGAGAACTGAGTTTAAGAGGTGTGGTTTGCTGCAGTTTCTTTTCAAGAAATACCTTGAATATGAGAAATCTCAAGGCGATGAATCACGTGTTGAGTATGTAAAGAGCAAGGCAATGGAGTTCGTTGACAACAAGCTTGGTTGAGAACAGTAATATGTTTCTTCTCAGATATGAAACTTGATGCCCGAAGTTTACATGTCCAAACTCGAGTGATAAAAGTACAAGGGAAAAGCACATTCCCATGCCATTGATCCTAGCTACAAATCCGGCTCAATAGTAGAAATTAATATAGTCAACTGCATCTGAAGTTGCTGGGAGTCTCTGAAGGAAGCAATCACAGAATAGCTTCCTCAAAAATGGAATTGGCGCTGGAGAAAAATCAAAAGCATATGAGCAGTTATATATTCCAAGCTGCATTTGCATTTTAATCAAATTTTGTAAAATTAGTGTCCAGACTTAGCTGGCTTTCGGTATGATATCATTTCCTGACAGATGTAAGCTTGTATCAGAAGAGAAGCTATTTTCAATTTTGTAATAATTTCTTTGAAGGATGTTTGTGTTGATAGCCCATTAGCTTGCTTTGCTTGCTATGATATTTGGCACTACTATGGTAGAAGATCTTATTGTTCTACAAGGGTCCGTTGGGATGTAATTTTTTTCTTTTCAAGTCATCAATATTCTCGCCTTCACATTTTTTTGATCTGTATATCCAATATGAATTCTAAAATGATGCTCATTTTCATGATTATTTTTTTGGAGTTAATTATGTTCAAAATTTTGGGCCATCTCAAAGACACCATGTACATTGAGATTGTAAACCGAACTTCTTGATAGCCAAAATTGAGAGAAACCCAAGTGAGTGGAACTTAAAAAAACCAAACAATACTAAATAAATTCTAACTCAAAATAACTTATCTTAATCATCATTTGTAGCGATGCAAAAGAAACAGCAGCATTTTATTAAAAAACATTATTGAAGAACAGCAAATGTGAAACTAAGTGCAACACAGAAACAGAGATGCAGATTGCCAAGACAACCAATTACATTTGATCTAAAACTAAACTGAAGGGTCAATTGCACCAGATCAAGAATGATTTTCTGTAAGAAAGGTCATTCTGAGTCAAAGATGAAGCGAGGTTTCCATCGGATCTTAGAAAAGAGAAGCAGCGAAGCTAAAGTAAATCAAAATCAGATTGCAATCAGATCAGAATCAATAGCGGGCATGTAAAATCTGCCAAAGATATTATGTATTTCTAAAGTATCAAGGATAGAATCGGATTATACAACAAAAAAATTAATTTTCTAACAATTTAAAATGGCTCAGCCAAAAGTGCCAAATTGACGAACTTATTACGAAAAGGAGACGTTCAATTCCAAGGGAATAAGAGGTGCTCGAAGAGCTGACCAAGAACAATGGTCAATCAAATGCAGCAATAAATTTCCACCTTTGAACTCAATACAGAGCGAAGAGGTTAATTCTCACGGTCGTTTCAATAAGGCTGCTTATGGGGCAGGGCAACGTGCTGCTTCAATCCCCCCAAACTATACTGAATTAAACAAATGGAAACCCACATCTGTCATGGGTTCGAGCTATGGGAGGTGGGGGAAATAGTGTTCTTTACTTCAGAAATTTTTATTTGCAAGATAATACTAGGGGAGAGGACCCAATACTTGAACACCATAACTTCGCGTTTATCAAAACCTTATGTAAAAATTTCAAATCGCTCCTAGTTTTTTAACAACTTACTTGGCGAGTCGCCTACTTATAACTAAGGTTTCAAGGCCATGTCACCCGTCATCGTGCCACATCAAAATGCTTTTTGCCAAGTCCAAAACAGGCCAAAAAAAAAGTGAGACCAATGGTTGTGTATAAAGGGTACCCATAGTTGAATAACTTGGTTAATTTTTATAACTAAGGGTACATTTTATTCAATTTTGGGTTGTTACCATTATACTAACAACATTAAAGTCACAAGTATTGGTAAAATGTTGTCAACAAAATTGGGCATTAAGTCAATAAGTGTAGGTATCAAAAGAACAACTCCTATCCCAACTATTGGAACGCGTTCAAGTAATGAGTCCTCTCCCTTACTTTTAACAAAGCATCGAGGGTTTCTTGTCTGCATAAATGTTTCTTCATAGTGAGAAAGCTTAATGAACATTTTTCCTTTTATGCGAGAACCAAATATGTCGTTGATCTGATCTATCTTCAAAGAGTTTGGCAAAGATTAGGATAACCTTGAAGGATGGATTAGGGTGAAAAGGAGACAACATCAAAGTAGGATCTCTTGTCCCAGGACGGACCAAGATTTGTATGTCCAAACCCAAAACTTTATCTAAGCTCTTGAAAATCATGATGGCAAAGTTATTAAAGATCCCCGACCTGTTAGACAAACCAAGCTAGAGATTGTGGAAGAAATCCTTGTCAAAAAGGAAAGTCCACCAACATTTTAGAGAGTGGGGGAGGCATGAATCAATTATCTATTTTAAAACAACTTTGATCAACTCTATTAAATTTGAAACATGTAATCAATAAGTGAACAAGCATAGCAAGATCACTATACACAATAACACTTGTCTTGTTAACTAGGGAAACCCTTGAAAAGAGGGAAAACTCTGATGGGGATGGTACACACAAAATGATGTACTAATATATAAGTTCCTTGTAAGAGGGCAAACTCTGTTAGGAGTCAATGAAATGCATTTAGTACATATCAGTCCCTGTTAGGAGACTTTGAATCCCTATGAGGAGATTCCAACCCTGTTAGGAGTTGTGCCAACCTTGTTAGGAGTTGTGGAAGGCAGAAGGACTCACTCTCCAAACAACTTCTAGGGCAAGACCACTGAACTCACTGTCCAAATAGCCTTAGTACTATCCTTCGTAGAATAATACCAATTAACAACTATCCACAACAACCTCTTTGCCAATTATAATCTCTTTGTCAATTTGTCGTGCCTTAATCACACCAAACACTTATTTGATCTCAAGATATCCAATATCAAGTTTGTTGGATCTTACATCCACGTTCGCACTCACATTTTAAAAATCAATCACACCATCACTACAAGGAAAACAACTCTCCTTTACACCAAATCCCCAAACCAATTATTAAGTTGGCCTTAAGCTTTTCCCAATTTACAAAAATAATATACGACCATATTAAGATAATATATTACATGTAACATTTCATAATTACATAACACTATCAGTTCATAGTCTTCATAACTCTTCACACGTGCAACATCTTAGCGTGATCAACCACACCATCTTTAGCATGACTTCTACCACTGTCTAACCTCACTTAACCAAATTCTATCTCTGTTAGGAGATATAATCAAAACAACAATATCTGCTTCTAAGGAACACTGCCAGATCGACGTCTTCAATAAATCTTGAATAACCATCATCTGTATTCATCTTTTCGCATGTGCACTTAACCATATCATTAGGATGCTCTATAGAACATGCCCTCATCTGCTCATAGTCTTATCTTTAATCCTTGAATTGCACGACCTCGATCTTTGTCTATTGTTTTGTCAATCTCAAAAAATAACATGTATGTTGACATCAATGACAAACACTACCATGAATGCAACATATGATCACTATATCATCTCTCCTACAATGCTAGGATACTCTCCCATAGGAATACCAACAACATTCATGTTAACAATCTCCCCCTTTGGCTTTGATGACAACATAGATGAAAAACATCAAAGTTCCATGAATACGAAATATATATCTTTGCTACAATTGCTCCACTATATTGTAACCATATCATTTCTTTTCAAATCCCCTTCATCAATCTCATCTGAATCTCAGGAACATCTCCACTCCATTGATATACTCCCCATTTCATGTTCACTTCTCCTAATGTACCATGAAATGTTTTTCATGTACACCTCTCCACCATTAACATCAATGACAAAGACATCATTATGCCAATTCTACTACATAAGATCTTCAAGAAGCTCAAGTGTCCAAAGACACTTTTAAATACCATTTATCAAGAGTCCCTAATGACTCAGCTCAAACAAAGATACTCCCCCATAGAGGAAGCATCACACATCCATTCCAGATAAAAAATAATGCTCTGTATCGCTGGATTGATGCAATCGCTGCATCAACTACCTAGAAGTAGGCAGTGACATAACCCCGAGCATACCTCTCAAGTACTCAAACATATCCTTTGGCAATGACTTTCTAAATATGTTTGCGATTTGCTCCTTAATACTGATATACTCTAATTCGATCGCTTTTTTTGCAACTTTCTCTCACAAAACATGATACTTAACAGATATGTGCTTTGTCTTTGAATGTAACACATGATTCTTAAACATACTCTAATTGTGTTACCACAATGTATGATAATAGGCTTTGTGAACTCAACTCCAATGTCCTTCAACATTTGCTGCATTCACATGATTTGATTACAATTATTTGCTGTTGCTACATACTTTGCTTCTGCTGTGCTTTGTGAAATACAATCCTATTTTTTGCTTAGCCAAGAAACCAATCTTCCTCTAAAAAAATACTACACCACTTGTACTCTTTCTGTCATCCATATTGCTTGCCCAATCCACATCAATATATGTGCATAAGGTAAAGTCATTTGATCTATCATACCTCATAACCCAAAATCAGGTGTACCCTTCAAATATCTGAAAATTCTTTTTACTATTGCATAATGTGATTCTTTAGATTCGCCTAGAAATCTCACAACAATATCAACTGCATTAGCTATATCCGGTACTTTTGTCCAACAATAGGTGTCTTATCTTTGCTAGATAACTTGTGACCAATTACTGTAGGTGTACCAACTAGTTTACAACTTTCTAAACCAAATCTTTTCAACAAATCTTTCAAATACTTAGTCTGTAATAAAAAAATACCATCATTATTCTACACAATCTGCAATCCCAAGAAATACTTCACCTCACCAACCATGCTCATCTCAAACTCCTTCATTTCACCAACAAATTCCTCACTTGCTTCATCATCACCTCCAAAGATTATTTCATCCACAAACACTTCAACAATTAGTAAGCCATTTTCAATTTCCTTCAAATATAGATTACTATCTGCAATACCTTTAGCAAATTCCAATTTTGCCAAATACTTATCCAATCTCGCATATCATGCTCTAGGTGCTTGTTTCAATCAATACAATGCTTTCTTTAACTTTCAAACCATATCTCCTTCTATCAAAGGAAAACCTTTAGGTTGCTCAATGTAAACTTCTTCCTCAAGTTCTCCATTCAAAAATGTTGCTTTTACATCCATCTGATACACTATGAATTTCTTGTTAGCCGCATATGCCAAAAACATTCTAAATGCCTCTATTCTAGCAACAATTGCAAATGTTTCCTCATAATCTATACTTTCTTGTTGTGAATAACCTTTACATACCACTCTTGCTTTGTTTTGCACAACCTCACCTTGTTCATTCATATTATTTTTGAAAACCTGCTTAATTCCACTAATATTCTTGTCCTTAGGTCTAGGAACCAATTCCCAAGTATCATTCTTCTCAATTTGATCTAATTCTTCTTTCATAGCTTTAATCCAAAAGTCATCTTTTCTAGCGTCATCGATACTCTTAGGTTCAACTTCTAAAAAAACATAGTTCTCTTTGTACCTTGTTTCTTGTCATCACTTTGTTGTCCTTGTTACCAATAATCAGATCAACATGATGATTCTTTATTAGATTCCTATTAGGTGTCGTTGTCTCAACTCTGACTTAGCTTTAGGTTCACTCCTTGGTTCTTCTCTTAGTTGCAAAATTTGTACATCATTCTGCAAATCTATGTCTATTTCATAAAACAACTCAATATTCTCCTGGTTAGTGTTTGGATTAATCTCTTCATTAGAATTATTATCAAGCATTCTTTGTCGAATTTCAAACTTCTCATCAACTTTAACATTTGCGCTCTTAACAATCATCTAAGTTCTCTGATTAAAACATTTGTAAGCATTGTCTTTCAATGAATAACCATGAAACATACCTTCATCACTTCTTGCATCAAACTAACCACATTACTACATTTAGGTCCAAATTGCGACGGCCACTCGTCGCTCAAGTGACACCAATAGGAATTGGCTCTTGTCAGACGAGCGTCAGACTTTTGCTGTCGTAAATTGTGACAAGGGCTTTTCTCTCTATTATGACGCCAAAAGATGTCGTGAATTGAACCTAGACATGGCCATACACTGTCAGAATTGCGATGACTATCTGTCGAGACACTATCACAAGTGCGACGTTTATGCGACAACAATGTTGTGGGTCTGACGACTATCCGTCAGAGATGTCGCACGTCAAATGTTTATGCGACAACAATACTGTGGGTCTGACAGCTATCCATCGAAATTGTGATGACATCATAATAGAAAACAATATGGAATGTGTGACGTTGAAGAGAGTGCTTTCCTAACAAATCTATTTCTAAAATTCAACTTTGGTTATGAATATTATCAAGAGACTGCATCGCTCTTACCCCTATAACTAGTTTTCTTGTTATTGTTATTTTTTGGGAGAGACCAAATGATTCTTGTGATTGCCAAATTCTACCTATTGCGGGGAGGATTGAAGACTAATGGCAAAAATTTGTTTGTACATTCAAGCTTGACACAAACAATTTTTTTCCATTAGTTTTCAATCCTCCTTGCAATGGATAAAATTTGACAGTCAAAATAATCATCTGGTCTCTCCCAAAAGATAAAAATAACAGGAAAACCAATTATAGGGGTTAAGAGCGTTGTAGTCTCCTGATAATATTCATAATCAAAGTTGAATTTTAAAAATAGATTTTTTAGGAGCATTCTCTCCAATGGCACACATTCCATATGATTTTTTTATTATGATTGCAAAATTTAAATTTACTGGATTTTTCCTGGTTTGTATATGTACATATATACATATACCTACATATATACATAGAAGCTGAACTTGCTTCTTCAACTCCTTACACTCAACTCTTCACTGAAATTATTCTTCCAGTAGTGAGAATAACTGCTAAAAATTCCTAGGAGCCAAGGGACCTTAAACCTATGCTACATTTTTTGGAGACATGGGAGGAGTTTTCATAACATTTGGGATCATATAGTAACGCCCAAATTAACAACAACAATAGATACTTGGGATTCTCGCAGGGAGAGCATGCCAATACATGCAAGGTTGCATCCATGGCTTCCATTGTTGGGCCAACATATGGAGCCTTTATATCGAACATTATAAATTGGGGATTTTAATAGAAAATTAGGAATTTGTAATCAACCTAGCTAATCAACAACTAGATGAATGAATCACAGTGAGAAATGCATGAAATCTGTGACTTAAGTCCCTAAGAAAAGAGATTCAGACAATGAACCGTTTGAGAGTGTATCAGAAAAAAGGGAAAAAGGAGAAGATTTGATCATGACCACAATAGTGAAAATAAAAACTATGGACATATTGGAATGAATTCAGAGAAATATAATAGAAAGTCTATGAAAGGTTATGATTAGAGGAATGAAATTTATGTAGGTATCGAACACAATGATATTATATATGATGTAGAGGGAAAATACAAGAATAGAGATCTGGAAAAGAATTTTTCTGATCGTAGAACTGGTAAGCATCATACCTTTGTAAAAAGTCAAGATGATATAGAGCTTAGAAGGGTGGAGACAATGGGAGAAAGAAGTAATTGGGGTAGAGATGTTGAGGGTGATAGGTAAAAAAGAAAGAAAGTAATAAGCAAGTTCTGCTAGCTGGGAACAATTGATCGTTCATTTTATTGTACCTAATCTAATGACAGTTCTACAAGAATTTGTAATCAACCCAACTAATCAACAACTAGACCAATGAATTGCGGTGACAAAGGCATAAAATCAGTGATTGAAGTTAGAGAATATTTGCACAAGCTTGCAAGCTCCCTGAGATATTATTTTGTACAATTTAGTTCTCACTCTTGTAATTATGTTGTTACTAAAGCCTTCATAAAACTAAACTCATACTGAAAATAGCTAAGTGCTACCTAACTATGTCTAACGCATCTGCACATTGGAGGCATATTCTGCCTACTAGGTTGCCTACATACCCATATCCATGGGATCAAGACCCTTGAACTACTTACTCCAACCAATATGTAGTTCTGGTTTCTAATTGTTTTGATGTAACTATATTCCTATAACCACTGGTGAGCTTTACTTACCTAATACAAATCTTTGCCATCATGCACCCACTCATGCAAATCAGGCATTTTTCTATAATTACAATATTGTAATACCCTGGGGCAACCTTTGTGTTGTAGTTATAGTTAATGTAATGTCAACCTATATATGTCCTAACACACTCCTTATATAGTTATGTTTAAAAGCTTGTGACAATAATCAATGTGACAAAAGCTTGTTTAAAAGCACATATTCCCTTTATTAAATGTAAGGTTGATTACCTGAACATCCATACATGTATAAGCATGGAAAGTTACCTAGGATGTCATGAGATCAATCTTTTAAGTACCTAGAATGTGCTCATTCCCTCATGCTACTCTCAAGGGAAGTTCATCTTCATTTCTCACGAGCAATTCATGACACGGGTACATCAAGGAATGTCGTCATCGCCTCTTGCATAAAATGAATCCAATATTACAAAATGCCCCCCTAAGAAATAATAGTTCAAGCAAAATAAACACATGAAAAATGAAAGAGAAAGAGGAATCTACTTACCAATAGGCGTTGCCATTGCATTTGTGGCCATGCTACCTATTGAGTGAGTTTTATTGTTTTTCTATTGTGCCAAGATCTCTTTGTTTACATACATACATACATACATACATACATATGTACATACATACATACATTATATATGAACAAGAGCATGAAGATCACAAGGGCACAACACGACAACAAAATGCAGTGATCACAAGGGAACAATAACAAAATGCTAGATCTCCAATGATCTCCACCAACGTTCAGAGCTCTCCACCCTCGTTTGGGGTTCTTCACTCTCTTTCGTGCACAGCTCTCCACAATCAATCAAAAAAAATGGGAGCCACTGGATAGAATCCAAGAAAGTGTTGCGGTAGTACTATGACATTGGAATCACAACTTGCAAGTGTCTTTGAGAATTTTTAGTCCAAATATCAAATGATTATAAGAGTGTTTCAAGTGTTGACACAACCTCCCTACGGTGATCCCAAGTATCAAATGCTTATAATTGTTTCAAGGTTGGGAACCACTTCAACATTCTTTGCATGGTTTAGAGGTAATGTCATTGTGGTAGAGGCTTCTGCAAGGGAATGAGCCTCGTGATTATGGTATTTACATAGAAGCAGAACTTGCTTCTTCAACTCCTTACATTCAACTCTTCACTAAAGTTATCTTCCAATAGTGAGAATAATTGCTACAAATTCCTGGGAGCCAAGGGACCCTGAACCTATGCTACATTTTATGGAGACATGGGGGAAGTTACTACCGGCTTCAATACTTCATAACATTTTGGATCATATAAGATAAGATAAGATAAATTTATTAATGTCCAACAAAAGACCACAATGTGGGTCTATGGGACTGGAAGCTTACAACAAGGAAAAAGCAGACAAACGGAGCACCAAACGGTGTCCAAAAAAGAAAGAAAAAGCACAACAAAAGAAGAAGAAAGCATGGAACATCACGGAAAATATTATGTATCCGTCTTCACAGGGAAAAAGTCCAACAGTGACTGATCTGTGCAGCTACCAGAAGCCCTATGATGAAGCTGAGTGCCACGAGAGGAGTGTCGCTAGCAAAAAGGTCCCCTGTTGGGTCTCACTGATCTGGAACAGCCTGTGTTAGGGAAACTGTACGATCGCTTCACACCCCGAGCTAGAGTTAAGGGTTAGAAGAAGGTCGTAATAAGTTGTGCCTGGGTCTGACTCCTAGGAAATGAAAGTTGTAAAGTATGGTCGCGAAGCTGTAAGGACTCACGGAGATAGAGTGCAATGCAACGCTGATTGGTGTACCTGAAAAATTTGAGAGGGATCTGCAATCTCTAAACAGACAGTAAAATCTCCCTCTAATCTTGTAGTATATGGGGCATCTAAAAAGAAAATGAATCTCAGATTCTACCTCTGCTAAGGTACAAAGTGTACACACCCGATCCACTCTAGCAATATGGTGATTGACCTGAATCCGGAGTTTGTGTGAGCCCACCCTAAAGGAGCCAAGGGAGATATGCAGGGTGTGAGTCCAGTATCTATGTAAGTACTCAGGGCATACAATAATCCCATCTTAGATAACTAAGAAGTGCTTAGCGTAGAAAGCCATCCTTGGACGTAGTCCCCCTGGAGGATCCACCCAGGTCCATGTGATATACTTCCTGTAAATGTCAAGTCTGACATACCTGTTCAACTCCTGCCGAGAAGGGAGTAGATGAGTAGGGGCATCCAATGAGAATTAGTAGAGAGGAAGATGATCAATGTCGATCCCCACTATACTCAGTAGGATAGTAGCCTGAGCATACCAATCGTGGGCTCTAGTGGTAGGATCGAAGTCAACAATAGCAACTGAGGAGCAGTAGGCTAAATAAGGGTATTTTTGTTGGCCTTCCTCCGAGTCAGCAAACCCACGAAGACGGTGGAGAAACCAGATCAAGTCAAAAATGGTTGCAAGTCTGAATGGGTGAGCACCGAACTCGGCCAAAATAATACTGTGGGGGGTAGAACCGCGACATTTGATAATTCGATGGAGAAGCATAATCTGGGTACACTAGATCATGGCCCAATCCGAGTCTAAAAGAGAAGGACCCCAAACCACTGAACCATAGAGCACTGTGGGTCTTACTAAGGAATCTAGGAGGGATAACTTAGACGATGTATCCTAAAAGTGGTGTTTGAAGCACTGTCTCTCGAGCATGGCAAGGGAACCCAACCCTTTACTGATTCGAGGCTGAATAGCTGATCTCAAGTTGAAATGAGATCCAGAAAACTTAACCCCAAGGTATGTGTAAGATGATGTAATCTCAACTTCTCAACCTTGGAAGTGAAAATGGAGATGTGAAGTCTTTAGACCATTGAAGACCATAACCCGAGTCTTCTCAAGGTTCACAACTAGCTGTCTCGTATCACAAAAAGATGCAAGTCTATCTAAAAGCCTCTAAAGACCCTTAGGAGAGGAAGCAAGAAGAACCACATCATCAGGAAAGAGAAGGATGGAGATCAATACCTGGTGTAGATGACAACCATCACCTAGAAGCAAGGAGTCACTAAGAAAAGCCTCGAGTTCATCAACGTGATGCCCAAATTAACAACAATGGATACTTGGGATCCTCGCAAGGAGAGCGTGCCAATACATGCATGGTTACATCCTTGACTTCCATTGTTGGGCCGCTGTATGGAGCCTTTATATCCAACCATTCGTTATAAATTGGGGAATGTGCTTCATGTCTACCATTCAAGTGATGCATTTGCATATGCAATTTTATCACCATGGAATACTATATTTGATCCTGCTAGATGGGAACAACTGATTGTTTGTTTTATTGTACCTAATCTGATGACAGTTCTACAAAAAATTGTAATCAACCCAGCTAATAAGCAAGTAGACCCAATTTACTAGGTTATGGCTAGTTTCTTTCTAAAAATATCTGCTATGATATGTCTTTGTAAAATTTCTTGCGAACTATACCCATTTTTCCTGGTCTACATTATTTTTATGCAGGATCTTGAGGAAAGTCACTTAGCACTGGTTGGGTGAGTTTTATTGTTTTATTATTTGGATTCTAGAATATGTATGCAACTAGATCAATTTCTTTGCTGTGCTAAGATGTAATAAGCACCTTAATAAAGATCTCTAAATATAAATGTTTAGAAGGAAATAAAGAGATACTTGTTTAGCAGGGAGGAGATACAGAAGAAATGGCTTGGATAATTAGCATCCACGTATCATCAAATGTGTGTTTTGTTCAGTGGTTAATATTTGTCAAGTCACATGTTGCCCAATTTTGGCAAAAGTGTGGGCTTAGAAATGTACTTGTAGTGGTTCCCCAAGGTAAATAGATAATTATGGTAGCCTACGAGGCAAACTATAAAGTTTACTATACTGCATACAGGAGATAAATTTTGGATATTGGTGTAATAGAAAGAAGAATATGCCAAGAAGAACAATGACAAAAACAATGCAATTTTGAACTTCTGATATAGTATTAATACAAAATATATTACCGATCAATAAAACTAAAGAGAAGTAGTTATTGATTGTTGTCTTAAAAAATCTAATAACTATTAACAACATCATTTAATAAGTTAAGTCTGATAGAAAATAAAAAACAAATTACCACTTCTATGCTTGTTCATTTACAAGTTATTTTATTCTTTTCTATTTTTTGTTGATTTATTTATTTGAATTTGCTATTAACATTTAAAGCTATTATTTTGTGAGAGATTGTGTTATAATAACAAACAAAAATTCAAACTAAGTTTTCATACCCAAACTCACAAACATAAAGGTGGCACAATCTAAAAAGCATTTTTTAATTCAACTTTAAAATCTAAGTTTTCCATAGCAAGGCATTTTCTAAATACCTCTGGACAACTCAATTTTCTGCTCTCATATTGAATTGAACTAAAGCTTGAAAAAGAAAAACTACTACATAACCAAAGTTACCTGCACCCATTCTTGATAAATTCCTTTAAAGAAGTTTCTTTTAGATTACTTTTTGCCTTGATTCCAAAAGCAATGCACAATGCCATAAGAATCACACATTTTCCACTCGATATACTGTAACAATACATTAAAAATGATTAAATAGAACAAGCAAACCACAAAATTTCACAAACTATAGAAAACAATATTAATAAACTACAAGACATTATAATCTTTGAAAAAAAGGACATTAACAATTCACTCACTCCCGTTCTGGCCGGTAATAAAATCAACCCATTCACTGAACTCTATCCAGCTACCGTGGCACATGAAATTCTCCACATAGATCCTCAAGATAGTACCAACACCTCCCGTTTGGCTATTGCTTACCAAAAATTGTTTTGGTATGTCCTCCATCACAAGCTAGTGCACATAAAAAATTAAATGAATACAAAAATGCTCCAAATATAAGGGTTTGGGCTTAGGGTTTCAACACATAAAAGCCCAAAGACCCCATTTCAAAAAATACAAGAAAGCAATTTAGAATTTCGAGAATAAAAAGAGAAAGAAATGAATATGAACTGAATGCATAGATTTTCCCCTTACTTTTGGTTGTAGTATTACTAAAAACTAGCTAAATTTCCATTGTTTTATTGATTATGTTCAACTCGACTTGCTATTACTATTTTTCAAAGGCATTGTGACAGTAGCAACATCTAGTGTTCTAAGTTGTGGTAGGAATTGGACACCGATTGTGAAGGAGGCATTTACTCCAATTTGAGTAATATCATTAATTTAAGTCATTTGTCAAAGATTATAAATTGTTAAGGGAAATTATTCCTTACACAATACTACAATAACATAAAACGATGATTAGCTATGAAGGCTAAAATTATAAGTAATTGGATGACATTACCCTAAAAAAGAGGAAAAAAACTTCATATTAAAATTATAAGTTTTTGTAAAATTTCTTGCAAACTCTACCCATTTTTCCTAGTATGCATTATTTTTGTGGAGGATCTTGAGGTAAGTCACTTAGCACGGGTTGAGTGAGTTTTATTGTTTTATTATTTGGATTTTGGAATATGTATGCCACTAGATCAATTTTTCTATTATGCTAATATATAATATGCACCTTAAAAAAGATCTCTAAATATACATGTTTAAAAGGAAATATAAAGAGACTTGTTTAGAAGGAAAATAAACATAAATTTACATATCCCTTGAAGAAAATGGCACAACTAGGGCACGACAATGAAATCGCAGAGCAAGGGCACGACATGACAACAAAATCATAGAGCAAGGGCATGATAATGAAATCATAGAGAAAAGGCACAATAACAAAATGTATAGATCACACCAGCACACCAACCAAATTACAGAGCAAGGGAACAACAACGAAATGTAGAGATCACAAGGGCATGCCAACCAAATCATAGAGCAAGGGCACAAGAACAAATTGCATAGATCACAACAAAAAAATCAAAGACCAAGGGTAAATCAACCAAATGTAGAGATCACAACAATAAAATGCAAAGATCACATCAACGAAGGGCATGACAACGTTCACAACTCTCCACCCTCATTCAAAGCTCTTAACCCTCTTTCCTGCGCAACTCTCCACAATAAAAACAAATGGAGAATTATTTATGTCATGTTTTCTTTTCTTTTTTGTTTATAGTCATGGGGCATTGCAATTACGAAGCCAACATTAGTATTGCGATGACGTTAGAGACAATTGCAAAAAAAAAACATGAAAATCAACACAAATTACACTGCCATTGCAAATTTTCATCGCAATTTGACTCCAAAATTTGTAGTGCCAATATCATCTTCTCTCTTAATGTAACACTTATTTCTAAAGATTCTGAACTACTTAACTGAGGGTACATGTCCAAACTAGAGCTCATAAGGGGTCTTACCTGTACCTTGTCTAATTTGTATTTGGTTCATTGTATTTATTGCTATATTAGCTGCTTCTCTCTATAATATCTTTGAGATATTGTTCTCAAACATCATAGATCTAGTTACCTCTGTTACTGATGTGTTTCTCCTCTCTGCTATACCATTGTGCACAAGCATTTTAGGCGTTGAAAGATTTCTATTAATGCCACCCACTTCACAACAATAGTTAAACTCATTCAAAGTAAACTTTCCACTTCTATCATATAACAAACATTTAATCTTCAAGCCAGAGTCATTTTCAACTCTATTTTTAAACATCATAAATGTCTCAAATGCTTTAGATTTATCTCTAAGAAATGCTACCCACATCATCCTAGTAAAATCACTAACAAGAATCATGAAGTACCTTTCACCATAGAATGCTCTTATTTTGTAGGATCACTCAAGTATGTGTGCACTATTTCCAACTTTGATGATGTAGTAAACTTGTTCAGAAAAGAATTCTTCTTCTTATTTTCCTTAACACATCCCTTGCATAGCATGTTAGTAGGTTTTATAATTTTAGGCAAATCTTTAATGACAAGTGTAGTGCTCACTTTCACAATGTTATCAAATTTGTGTGATAAAATCTTCTATGCCATAACCAATTGTCATCAACTTTAGCAACTACGCATGTCATCCTAGTAGGATTCAACTGAGAAATATTACCTCTTGATCTTGTACTAGTACCAATCAGCTTACCATCTTTATCCTTGATAATGCACGTCTTCTATGTGAATTGTGACTGGTATCCCTTGTCAACTAGTTGTCCAACACTCAAAAGATTATGTGTTAGACCATCGACAAAATAAACATTATTAGTGTTAGTCTTTCCATCAAGAACATTAGATCCTATTCCTTTTATGTGGCATACTCCATTGTTTCCAACTCTACCAATTCCTCCATCACAATCACTGAATTCAAAAAATTTGTTCATATCTCTAGTCATATGGTGTGAACAACCATTGTCTACAATCCAATTAGATTTCTTCCTTTCAACTTGTCACTAGTACATTTGGGCTCATTTTTCAACCTTTATTGGTCAAAATTTTGACCCATTTTTCGACCAATCTTCGACCAAATTCGACCAACGAATTGGTCGATAATTTTTTGGTCAAAAATTCGACGAACATACTAGATGGTCAAAATTTCAACCAATACATTGGTCAAAAAATGTCCAGGTTGTTGAGCCATTTTCTGCCATTCATTGGTCGAACTTTTGACCAATGCTTGGTAGAAATCTGTAGGGCATTGGTCAAAATTTTGACCAATGCATGGTGGAAAACTAGATGGCATTGGTTGAAAACTTTTTGGTCAAAAATTTGACCATCTAGTAGGTTGGTCGAAACTTCGACAAATACGGTGGTCAAAAAATATTGGTGTTGTTAGCGCATTTTCTTCCATTCATTGGTTGAACTTTTGACCAATGCTTGGTAGAAATCTGTAGGGCCCATATCATGGACAACGATATCATGGACCCACTTCCCGTGTACTAGGTACAAAGATTTCTAATCGTGAGATCGAGCCAAGATCAAAGGGTGGCGTTGACTCGCTATGAAGAAGTGCTCGGAAGTTAAGTATAGCGAGTTAGCGAGTGTGGCCGACTACTATTGAAGTAAAATTTCTGTCCAAGAGATCAAGTTTGGATCGACGACACTCATTGACTCGCTATAAAGAGATGTGCAAAAATTAGGTATACCGAGTTAACAAGCAATGGACCCACCATGATGTTCTTAAAGGTTGTTTCAATTGTCTACCACACAATTAAAGTAAGATCAGTGATCATCGCTAGCTCGCTGTGGAAAGGTGCTCGAGAATTATGTATAACAAGTTAGCGAGTTGATGACATGTGTGCATAGTCATGCATGGGCCCAGTTTGAAGCGCTAGCCTTGAAGGAAAGGTAGAGGTGGAGGTGTTTTATTGGCTTGACTGCCAATGTGTTAAGAAGAAAGTTGAGTCAGCTTAGTTGTAATTCCTAGATCGTAGGATTTTTCAAGGATCAACGACACAAGTTTAAAAAAGAAAGTGCGACATCACTCTATTTTTCTGTTCAGTGCATTTATGATAAGTGAAAGCTTCGCGTGTGGGAGAAACAAAGAATAACATAGAGATTTTCATTAATTCCAGTCCCACGTGAACAGAGATTGCAAATTTTCTGAGCACAAGAGCCTGATTGATTATGTCGTGTTAAGCCTGGTAAAGATGTGAAACTATTCTTCTATCGTTCGAGAGAAATTTTAGAAGTTTAAAGAAGAACAAGTTCAACAAGTCAAGTAAGTACTCATATTATAACCTCTGTGGCATTCCAATTCTCTCAATACTGTCAAAATGCCTCCCAAGAAACCATTCTCTAGGAAAATTAATTATGTGGATAGGAATGTCCATGACGATTTATTAGAATTACTCCCAGAATCTACTGTACAGCCTGCACAAGTTAAAAAGTTAATTTCCTTAAACCCTAGGCTTAAAATTGGTGATGGCCTATATGACAAGGGGAACTGGGTTAGGGATGCAACAACTACTCAAACTTGCCTTATCTTGTTTAAAAAGTGGTTTTCAAAAAGAAATTTGTTTGCCTCACATGTTAATGTCTGGAATTTTGATTTGGGAAAGTGAATAGTCCCAAGTGTTTTCATGGATTATGATTTGCTTGAAGCCATTGCTAAGAATTATGACCAAGCCATTAGGGTTGTAAGAAGAAAGGATGGTGTGCCTCTGGTCTCAATTACTCCTGAAGAAATTAGAGAGGTTTTTCACCTGGAACCATTATCAGACTACCATGTGCAAATCAATATGCTAGAATTAGAGAATGAATATAAAGCAAAGAAGGATGTAATTAGGGGAGGTGCACTAAGGGCACATACTGGTACAATAGGAACTTTACCAGTAATTACTGCAGCCTCTAGAGAGCCTTTTAAGAAGAGTCTTTTCACTTCCCGGGCTGTAGAGATATATAGGACCTTATGCCGAGTTTTTGGTGAAGATGAGAAAGAATTATGCCCATTGGTTTCATGTACATGATGGTTTAGATTGCTTCCTTCGGTGTAGATGTTATTTTTGATTTTGCTTCCTTTTTGGCTGAAGAAATTCACATTGGTTTAGTTGGGATTGCGAAGGGCAAGGTGGAAAAAACTTTTGGTCACTACTCTCTATTAATGCATATGTTTTTGTTCAAAGGAGTGACATATTTTGGTAATGAGATGGAACTAAATAGAGAGGAGAATGGGGAAATACTGCGAGTCCAGTTGTCTAGTGCAGATATGACCTGGGATGCAAGTAATGCTAGTTTTGTCAGATTTGATAGATATTTTGCTGCTAAATTGAGATGCCTCATATTGAGTGACAATTCCAGAATCCCTAGGGTACTAATGAGTCTCATTAGGCCTATGGATAACCCCAATGACTTGAAAGTTTCACATAATTGGGGAGATATCATCCCCTACCCTGTTTCTACTATTTTTAGAATCTATGGTTTCAAGGGGAACCCTCATGTTTTTCCTTACCAAGTTCTTTTGAAGGTGGGAATGGCTGAAGTTTTATGGCAGTTAGGGGGAGTGGAAGAAATGTTTTTGTTGAAAAGGCAATTAGGGTCAATTTTCGCTACTTGCACAGTGGCCCATCAGTTTGTGATTACAAAAGGGGGATGGATCTTTTGCATAAAATTTTGGAGCAGTATATGATGGCTGTCTCTCATCCCCATTTTTGTGATTCTGAGGGATTTTTCAATCAGATGTTGAGGCATAGAATCAAGTTGGGACTGGTCAAGGATGATTCTTATTATCCAGAGGATATTATAAGGAATGAATTCTCATTACAGGAGCAGGAAACTAAAAAGGAAAAATGGAGAGTTTATTCCCAGGTCTTAGAATTCATTCATTGTTTTGATAATAAATATGATCCTTTGGATAATGCTATTACAGAGGCTGACAAAATAAGTAAGCTCATGAATACCTTCCTTGAAATAATGGAGGTCATGAATGAAAAGAAACAAATTTTTATTGATTCATATCCTGATAAGGCCAGAGAGGTCATGAGGAGGTTGGCTTTCACTCCAAATGTGAGAACTGATAAAATAATTATACAAAAGAGGCCCGGATATACTATAATTCAGAATAAAAGGGTTCCTATAGACAAGGGCAAACAAATAATAGGATCTACCAGTATAGCCCAAGAGGAGAGACCTGAAGAGCCTAGTCCTAAGAGGCAAAAGGTAATGATAGAAGAAAGGCCTCAAGATGAGGAATATTCACCCACCCAGTCCCCTTTGAGGATTGGAGAAGAGCAGCTCACTAGTGAACAGGTTGAACAAATGGGATCACAGGGAGATATTTTTATTACTCAAGAAAAATTAGATGAGGGTAACCCTTCAGAACTTCCTCTCCCAAGTTTGGATCTAACAATAGCCGATTATAGAGGTAGGGAGTTGGACCCTGTATTAGAGCAGGCAAGTCATCAATTTTTGACTGATGACAGTTTTGTGAAATCAAGGGCTTTTTAACAGTTTGCATGGAGGACAAACATGAACGTTTTCGAGGAGAAATGTAAAAAGATGAAAATAGAGCATCCAGAAATGGATGAAACTTCCATGCAAAACCAAATTAAAGAAGAAATGATGAAGGAATTGCAGAATATAAGCCTTGAGGAGGGGAGGAAAATGATAAAGGCATCTAACATTTTATTATTGCCCAATTGGGATATTACAGATGCGTTAATTTTCAATTCTGTTTCAAGTAGATTGGAGTTGCAAGACCCAAATAGAAGAGACTTCCAAGGCACTTCATTCATTGAAGATCAAGCTACATTGGTCAGTTGGTCATTGAGAAAGGGATCTAGAGCCACACCATCACAATTAGATGAGTCTGGGTTGATGGGAAATATACTTGTAAGAAGGGTTGCTGACGCTTCACATGTACTGGCAGCATATTGGAATGTAGATTCTTCTAAGTTTGTGTTGGCCACTGCTACGAGGGAGGAACAAGTTATGTCTGAGTTACAGAATAAATATGAAACACTTCTTGAAGCCTATAATAGGGAGGTAAAAAGGAGAATTGAACTTGAAAACAAGGCAATGGGAAAATCCACAAGGCCAAGAATAACATACCCCCGTCCTCCAGTGGAACCTTTTAAATCCACCCCCCTTGTAGAGATACCAGACACACCTCAAAGGCCTGAATATTATACAGCTGAGGAATTTGAAGAAGAGAAGAGCAAACTATGGGCCTTACATGTAGAGTTAAATACGCAGTATGAGGATAAGCTTAGAACCTTCTCTAATGTATTTAGCGAACAAAATTGAGTGGCCCTTATTCTTTTATCAGTTGGTAAAAGTAATAGATATATGGGAGAAATTGAAAACTCATGATGATACCCTGAAGCCTATTGTTAATAAATGGGGAAGAAAGGAAAAGGAAATCACCCTTCTATGTTATTCAGTAATAAAGTCTTCCCATGACCATGTTGAAAAATTGTATGATATTGCTAATGACCTGTCAGATTTTGATAATAGGAGAGTTGCTCTGCAACTGAAAATTGTTTCTTGTTTGAATAAGTACAAGAATAAAAATTTGATCTATTTCCTTGTGCCTTGGATAGAAAGAAGAAATTGAAAAATAAGGAAGAGTGGAGTAAAGAATTGGATGACCTTTTCTGCACAAGGATAAATAAAGTTATTAATGGAAAGGGGCATGCTTGGTGGGCCACCACGACAGAGGAATTGGTTAAAGTCCAATTATTTTTTGATTCTTTGAAGCAAGAATTTTTTGGTTTTGAAAAGGAGGCTAGTTATATTTTAAAAAAGCAAAATGATATCCTACAGTTTAGCTAGCCCGATGATATACAATTTGACACTTGGATGGCAGATCTTCTGTTGGACGAGCAGTTAGAGGAGGACAGTTCAGATGATGATGAGAAACTAGAAGGCGAGGTGCAGGTTATTGACACCTCTGCACCAGAACTAAAAAAAGAAGAAGGGGAAAAGGTAATAATGCCTGCTTAGGGTGAAAGCAGTGAGAACCCGCAGGAGAAAACCGATTTGGAGGTATCACAAGATCATCCTTCTTTGGCCAGCTTGGTAGCCACGTATTCTGAGGAGCCAGAATAATGAGAGACAAATCAGAAGTTGATGATTCACAACAGAAACTGGAACGGGCCTACCTGAAGGAATATTTGATACACCTAGCATTTTGTTGTGATTGTTTTTGTCTTTTGTATGATGCTTTGTTCCTTGGACACTTGTCAGATCACAATTGCCCTTTGCTTGTTGCAACTCATGCTATGTAAATGAGTTTTCAAGGCATTGTGATGGTTCAAGACTTGTGCAATTTTTTGTTTCTTTCAAGAAGAGTACATATTCAGTCGGTCCAATAGTATGTAGAGGTTTTGAGTTTGCTTCCATTGTACTTTCTGATAAGAAAATTGAAATGACAGAAATGGCAATCTATTCTGGGCATTCAATTGGTTTTCTATTGGTTATTGTATTAGTCATATGAAAAGGATAATACAAAGGGGTATTTACACTATATCTGTGGACCATCAATTTCTGTCTCCAGTTTATGGGTTTGTTTACTTTGAAGTCATTTAAATAAGGTTTATTTGGCTGAATGCAGTCTGGATGGGTTGTATGCTGGTTTTATTGTTGCTTTTAATTCAAGCAATTAAATAAATGCTTCAGTGAATAAGTAGGGTTTATGAGTTCATAAAAGGGATATTGCATAAGAATGGAGATGGGTGATTGCAGTTGATTAATTCTTATATAAGTTATTTGAATTAGATCTCCTGCCAATAGTCAATTTCTTGCCCAATGGATAAGGCACCGTTCCTATAAATCAGAAGTAAACAAGGATGAATTCTACTGCTACATATCAAATCATCTTACAAAATCAAAATTATTTTGAATCTTGTTCAAGAATTATGAATGCTGGTCTCAACTCATTTATATCTAATTCTTGAGTCTTAGGTAGCTACTATTTCCAGGAATATTTGTAAATTTTAGGAGAATTATGACCAGATCTGTTGATAAGGGACATGTATAAGTTCAAGAGCATTGAAGAATTGAAGTGAGCTGTGTATGTATGTGAGGGTAACAGAGGAGAATCAGAATGAAACTAAGATAATTTTATTTTTGAATTCTACTGCACCATGCACTTGTACAGATCCTTTCTTGTTCCTCTTTGTGCCCACCAATTAGCCCACATTATTGAGTGTCCTATACAAGAAAGTCTTATAGCAAGCAATTTACCCAATATTCTTGGAGTTGTTGCACTATAAGATATGATGAAATCATGAACTAATTGCCTATTATTTAAGAAAATGAGAAACACTATAAGAAACTTTGTAGTGCTGCAATAATAGCCAAATCACAGAAGTAGGCATGCTTTTTGGATCATATTCTCTCTCAGACACAGATGTAACATGCATTTTGGTTGCAGGTGATTTCTAGGAGCTTGGGGTTCACTATCAATTCCAACACCTTTGACTAAAATTTTTGAACAAGTCAAAAGTTGTTCCACTATAATGATTACTAATAAACTTTATCATTGTTCAAGTCAAAAGTTTATCATTAGCAAAAATGATAGATAATTTTGTTCATGGTCTCAAGGAAAACAAAGACTGCTTGACAATAGCAAGAGACAACACAGATGACTTAGAAATAGTCTATCACAATGAAAGACATATTTTGCCCACCATAACACTAGCAGTGCTCTACTGTCTCATTTTTGGTAACAGAGACACCCCCCAAACATGAAGGATTCACCCCCCAAACATCTTCAAACATGAAATGATCCACTATCTATTACACTGGTACCTAATCCAGGCTAAACCTCCATCAACAATTACCATCCAACACTGCACTTGCACCAAATTTTCCCACTCTCTCGAATTTGGTTAGTATAGTACAAATAAATTATCACAACCTCATTGTCTCCCACCAATAACAATGACTACAGGTGGTAGGAGAGAATCTACATTGGAAACTTTAGAATAAGTATAGTTGATTGTGCCTAACCAGTCATTGGTTTGAATGCACCAGTCTATTATTCCTTACTCAACCTGCAATGAAAATTAAAAGAATACGTGGACAAGATAACAAAAATAATAAAATGGTCTCACATTAAATATTAGTCAAAATGCATTTGATACATCATAGGAACTCATTTTTCCATGGGACAGAGACTGAATTGTAGAGAACAAGATTATTTTATTGACTATAATTTTTTCACAATGCCTTGTCTCACCACCCCAACTCTACTTCTCCCCCAAACACTCAAAAAATCCCTTCTAAATAACCAAACAACAGTAAACAACCATTGCTATCTAACTATCTGACTGTTACCAGTTAGTTATAAACTGAAATTTGTTGTCTAGTTGACACAAAGTGTCAACTTCGACAACTTACAATCATATATGCCTTTAATATATTTCACTAACCTTTTCAAAGGTTTTATAACTTCACTAACCCTTCCAAAGACACCTAAAACCCTTACGAGCTGTACTAGGCCTAAAGACACCTAAAACCCTTACAGGCTTTTCTTTGCATTTTTTCTACATTTGATACTTTTCTTATAGGTGGACATATCTATCACAAACATCCAACATGTCTGTCCTTAGACTTCATGGAAAAAACCCTACAAACAACTCAAAAAAAATAAGGACATGAACCATCCAAACATCTCTAATATCTTGTGGATATCCCAAAGATGCATAAGTGCATGACTTGTGAAAACCAAAAAGATAAGACTAACTTGTATAACAAGCAAATAACCAAAATGATTTTATGTCTGTGTTATGTTTGACAATGACAATGATATTTGGATTCAAGTATGAGGAAATTTGTATCAATCAATTCATTAAATATCATTTGAATATAGAGAAGATTTTAAGAGATTCAAGAGCATAATTATAAGCCAAATTTGTGGAAGACCTAAATCAGACCTAAGTGAACAAACATGTGAAAGCTTATTTTGAATATGATGAACAGATCTAAGGCAAAACTTTTATGAAGGTATATTCCAAGTTTAGAGAATTTATTGAAAAATAATATTTCAAATCTTGGTGGATTATTCATAAGTACAAGGCAAATTTGTTGAAGACCTTGAAGGAGATCTAAGGAAAATCTACCTACATTATAAACACTTTGCATTTCAAAGGTCAGTTCCTTCTGCATTGTAGGATTTGAGGTTGGTGTCTCTTGCTAATTGAGTCTACACATTTGTTTGAAGTTATATACATACATACATATATGTGTGTGTGTGTACATACACACACAATTCACCTACAAGGATTTCCATGCTAAATAGTATATGCATCTTGTCTTCTTTTGTTAGACATCAACTATGTGAATGGTTTCTACATTGCTTTCAGTTGACTAAATATATATAATAAAATAAATAAATATAATAAAATATGCAGGTTTCTATTGCAAACTAACTCCAATGTGGACAAATATCTAATAATTGGGATTTAAACTAAGCAAGAACTATATGTTCTAGGAACCAAAAGATGACTGCAATGAGACTATTACAAGCGAAAAAGCTTCAGTCTCGTTAAAGAGAATTGGGATGTGTGTTTGAAGACTTAACAAATTTGAGCTTCACTTGGTTTCAAGAATACTATAATATTCTCTACTTAACAAGGCCAACCACATGAAGGTGGAAGCTCATCTGACCTCACCCCCCTCCCCCTAACATCAATCTAAAGTACCCATTATCATCTAATTACATACTTCATTCATTAATTCATCCATTTATGAACTATAACATTCAATCAATACAATCACATAATATTCATTAATATGATATAAAAATCATTAATACACAATACTAATCAAAACTTCATTAACACATAACAATATTCATTAACATAAAATAAAAATCTGTATTAATACACATCATTCATACATAATTACTTAAAACAAAGTTCTTTCATTATCCAACAAGGTTTATCAAAGAAGATTTTTAAAACATCATTTCTTTTTTTTGTTTTTCTGAGCTCTCTTAAGAAAAGTGCTCATAGGGACATCCATATTTGCTTCATTCTCCTCCTCTTCTGGCATGTGTAATGTCAAATTATGATGGTTCCTTCTCTTTAGAGGAGCAGGAGGTTGCTGCACTAAGGGGGGCTCTGTGGTAAGAACAAGTGAATGCGATAAATTGGCATACTCTTTTTCTTTTTCTAACTGTTACAAGTTTGTAATTAAGTATGAGTACCTGACAATGCCACATCATGTACATTAACATTTTGATGTGCCACTGCGTCAACATGTTGAACACTTGCAACATGGTCCAGTCCTTCAGCATGATGTTTAACATGCTCTGAAATATTCAAAAAAAGGATACACGTCAAATTCCAATTGAAGATGTTAAATTGTATTCATAATTGCATAATTAATTTCCAATAGCAAATTAATACCTCCACCACTATAATGCACATCATGGCCTTCGTCAGGAGCAGGTTCTCTGGTAGGATATGAAGGCTACAGTAAAATGTTATGCACATTGTTATGTAGTCAATTTACATTTAAAACTAATACCAAGAAAAATCTTCTCAACTATTTAATTTCATTTACTTTTCATCTGACCAATTTACCTGTGAGATATCATTTGGTGCATTGGATTCTTGGGCAAGGCTTACAGTTTCTTCATGTAGGTCTGCAACCACAACTTTATAGCCTTCCTTCAAGGCAATTTTTCTATCTTCATCTGTGACCTCCACATTGAAATTTGTGCCCTGTGGTTTTTGCTTGATAACATTAGTTTTCCATGTATGGTTTCATTAAAAAAAACTATTTGCAACATTATATTAAAAAATAAAAATAAAATTCATTGGTCTACTTACAAGTTGAGACTGCAGATTCATATAGCCACCAGAGCCAAGTTTGTGTTGGCCAACTTTTTCTATTCTCACTTTTGTAGCCACAGATGTGTCCTGCAATCTATGAACAATTTCAAACATCTTAGATTATATATTTACAAATATCAATAATTAGTGCATGATTACAATGTACTTAATACTATAATGACATACCTCTTTTTGCCCTATGCTGCTTCATTATCTCTATCTTCACATAGCCTTTTCTCCTTTGCATCTTCTATTATTTCATTCCACTCCATTGGTGGAATCATAGGAGGACGGTCATACTTTGGGTTATCCTTAAGACCCCTTCTATATTGATCCCTCACAGTCTTTATATGCTTTGCTACTCTTTTCAGAAGTAGGCCAGTGTCAAAAATGTTTTTCCCAAATTTCTCCTCAATGGATGCAATCAGTTGATTTTTTAATTCCCCAGCTTGTAAATTCCACATTTAAAAAAATAAATAGATTGTTAGATCAATAACTTTAATATATTACAATAAATAGAAGAAAATAAAAATCATGTAGCAATATGAAACTACGTACCTTTTACGTATGGTGGGTCCAAATAGTCTCAATGTCATATGAAAAAGATGTTCAAAGAAAGCATTATTACCTACAAAAACATAAAGGATTTATCGATCCAAAATGAGTAATGTAAAAGTAAACTAAATTTACACTTTTAAAAATATCAATTTTAAAGCACCTGGAAGCTTTCGTTCTCTTAATGGAAACATAGTTTTCTTATTCAGCAACAATGTCCCTTCATACAAACTAGTACTAATCACATGAACTACTCCAGGAAACGGATCAGCTTCAGTAGTACTGCTCTCTATTTCTCTATCAACTGAAACATCATAACAATTAAATGACAATTTTAGTACTGCTCTCTATTGGTCTACCTCCTTGCCTATGTCCATGTCTCTCTATGTGTGGCTATATATATATATATGTATGTATGTATGTATGTATGTATGTATGTATGTATGTATGCGTGGTGTGTGTATGCATGTGTTTGTGTGTATGCAAGCTTCTGTAGACATCATTTAAGCACTAATGTGCTACTTTGTTGTTGATCAACTTGTAGAAAGACATTACAAAATATAGCACATTACAAAATATAGAAAAACAAGGTTTTACTAGTTCTATTGGGCATAGACAATGATGTTTGCATGGTCCTTGTTGCCGACAATGCAGTAGACAATAGTGGACCACCAACCGAAGGAGGAGTCCACACTTCATCATGAGATGAAGAATAGAATATTGTTAGTGAAGACATTTGCAATGGATAAAGATCAAATGGGATACTAGCAAGAAATGTCGACAAAAAAAAAGGTAAGTGTTATAATGTTGATCAAAACAAACAAAGTGTTACTTACACGAAGGTACTGTGAAACAACCCTGACCATGTTCAACATGTGATGTCGCAATTGGAACATATGTCTATACAAGAGCACATAAAATTAGAGATCATCATCCATAAGATACTATAAAATATTAATATCTATTGAACTTCTATTACTGCTTTATTCGAATTACTCCTTACTTTCAAAGATTGGATTCTACTGTCCAATTCTATTCTCAGTGCCTCTTTCTCCTCACTTCTGCCACCCTTGATGATAATTTGAACAAGCTCATCAATGTATCTTTGTGTAATTTGTTGGGTGATGAATATAGGGTCAGTACTAAGGCCAATGTCATGTAGATATGATGGCCATATTTCAGATTGCATTTGATCAGCGATCATTGTAGCTTTTTCCTATCAGTTGTGACATCAAATATTCGTATACTTTCATCAAAATAACTCCAAAGCCATAAAGAAAAGAACATAATAATAGGACATTTGTTTCTATATTAACATTAAAATTTACAATAATTAATGTTTACCTCTACTGAAGGTGTCTGACATGGTGCATCCATATTGCCTTGTGAAAAAAATTAGTAAGTCTTAGAAATCAGTAGCTAAATTAAAGTAATAGACTTACCAAAAAAAATATTAATAATAAAGTAGATTGTATATGTAAATAATTTTTCTTAAGTTAAAAATTTAGTGTAACTAATGTTTATATCTAAAAAAATATTTGGCATGTTCTACTTAATGTTTATATGTGCACATATGGTTTGGAAAGAAATATTTGGTCATACAAGACCCCATCATAGTTGACATTGATCATACCTGAAGATTTCATTGATCATCACGATCCTCATCCATGTCATCATCATCATCATCACCATCATCATACTTGTCACTTTGATCATCATCATCACCACCACCATCTTCATCACCATCATCATCCTCTTGATCACTATCATCATCACGACCATCATCGCCATGATCATCATCATCTTCGTCACCATGATCATGATCATCATCAGCATCATCATCATCATTATCACCATTATCATTAGCATGACCAAAATCATCACCATCTTCTTCTTCTTCATCACTGGGTAACTGTTGTTCTTACTAATCATTTACTTCCTCTTGTGCTTCTTCAATATCTTCTTCTTCAATCACATTATACTTTACCGGCCTTCCTCTTGGGTCATGTCTAACAAAAAATGACCAACGTGGTTTGTCTGGAACACCAAAGCAAAACACTTGCTCACATTTACTTGGAAGAACATAAGGCTCATCTTCGACTGGCTCAAATGACCTTATATTAATCATAGTAAATCCACTATTGTGTTCAATAACAGTCCTATCGGGATCATTTCGATTCAGTCGTAACCTAAACCATTTGATGACAAATAGAACTATTTTGAATGAATTAAAGTTGCACTCAAGTATATCATCCAAAATACCATAGTATCAATTTTCAAATTGTTGAGGATGTATGTTAGTTCTAGATGAAATATTGGTGATTGCGAAGACAACACTTATCCAGGAATCACACTCTTTTTTCGTTTCATCTAACTTTTTTGTGCAGAATTTATAGCCATGCTAGTACATAGCTTTGTGCTGTTTGACCTGCAATTATTCAAACATGTCAAGAATATTCTCATTGATCTATGAGTTGATATTAAACTTATGTCTCATGATTAGTAATCTTATGCATACCTTTGTATCTCTTAAGCCATATATTAGATCAAGTACCATTGGCGTAACATTGGGATCTCCATTACAATGAGCTTCTTTAACCAATGATGCAACACCATCCCATGTTAATGAGCGACCATTTTCTTGAGACTGTTTAATCCACACTGTCATCCAATCAAGATTGTTTGCAATATACAAGTGTAGTGCATCCCACTCACGACCAACTATAAAGAAGACAATTACACCAGTTAGAAAAAAATTATATATATTGATGATGGATAAGAATTTTTAAATTACAAAAAAACTTATAATTACCTCTCACCCTCCTCAATCTACCTTTCCCCGTCAGGTACTCCCCTTTGAATTTGTCATTACAGTTGGGATCCCAAATGCAATCTAGATGGATACCTGCTGCAAAATTTGGAAGGTATCCACTGATATACACCATGGTCTATTATATCATATATCCCTCTATCATAGAACCCTTAGGACATGCTCTTTGTCGAACTAAGCCCTTCATAAATTTCAAATGCCTCTCAACCATCCACATTGATCTAGCTTGTATAGGTCCACACAATTCAATCTCCTCAACTTGATGTATGAGGTAGTGTTCTTGAGCATTGAAAAACATTGGAGGTAAACACTTTTGCATTTCACACATAAGCTGTGGAATTTTTCTCTTCCAATATTTTATATCTTTTTTATCAATTTCTTTAGATGATAACCACCTAAATGAGATTCAACACGCAAAAACACATAGAGGAGATTTCTAATAAAATTATACAATAGATTTCAAATAAAAAGCTACAAATCTAAGAAAAAATACTCTTCTAACCTCATGTATTTTCCAAGATCATATATAACTTGTTTAATACTGTTGTCAAACTGTTGTGGAAGGGATAGAGGTAGGATGAACTGCAATCATTAAAAAATGATCATTTCAATATATTATTAAATAATGCAATTGGTACCTCATTCAATCTTACAAATATACTGTAAATAGAAAACATGATTTACCTTGAGGAAGGTATGCCAATCATGTGTCTTCAACCCTAGCCCAAAATCACCTTTCTTTGATAGAAGAGTGCTTATATTTGCAGCAAATCCTGTTGAAAATTTTGTTTTTTTTATGACTTCTTTTAATGCATCACTTTGTTGTTCCGTTAATAACCAAGGAAGGGCACTTGTATTTATGCACTCTCCATTCCTTTTTGATTCAATGAAAAATTTTAGTGCATGATTAGATTCATGAATGTCAGAACAAATTTTGGCAATTTGTTCTCTATCACGCCTTCCATCCAACATTTTCCATAGTGTCTCTATTACATTCTTTCCAATATGCATAGCATCAAAAAAATGCACGATTGGGAGATCCTTGTAGTATGGTAACCTACTAAATTGAGTAGGATAACTTTTCATTCCTCTAGGAAGTTGGCCATTTATGGCTTGACGACCTTCATGAGCATTAGTTACAACATTAGTAAATATAAGACAATATTGAAATACAAATTGTAAACTTTGGACAACAAATTGGACATTACCTCGACGATTTAGTCGATCATATTCCAACTTCCATAAATGAGGTGTCATTCTTTGTGGCCTTGATGATGTCTCTTCTTTCCCATTGAAAAGATGTTTTTCGACAATTTGACACCTATGATTATTGTGGAGAAAGTGTCTAAACTCATCAAACACCTGCTTTCCTAAACTTCTCGAATGACAACATTTCATCTTCAGACCACAAACTAGACGTGCAAATTTTCCCTTTTTCTGAAGACCTAAAAGATAATGTATAATTGGATCATGTACAATTATCATGCACAACTTAAGCATTTGATAGTAATGTGTAAGCACTATAAAAGACCAAAAATATGTGATCTTAACAATATAACATACCGCAAAAATGAGTTAGCCTAGGGGCATCATGTATTGTCCATACAAGCATTGCATGGAATTGAAATTGTCGATGTCCTATCGGTCTAGAGATGTCATACATAGTGATGCCATTCCATAACTTCAACAACTCATCAATTAGGGGCTCAATATACACGTTCATATCTTTAACTTGGTATTTACCTAGCAATTGAATGAACATAAACATTACGTAATTATTATAACCATTTTTATGCACTATTTATAAATTAATTTAGATAACTATAAAATTTTTTTTTACCAGGCACAATCATTGACAACATTATGTGCTCCCTCTTTATGGACATCCAAGGAGGAAAGTTATTATTAATAACAAAAATAGGCCATACTGAGTAAACAGATCTCATATCTCCATATGGATTGACACCATCCGCCGCCAATGAAAGTTTCAGATTATGAGGTTCTTCTTTAAAGTGTGACCATGTTTCTTCTATCTCTTTAAATGTAGAACCATCGGCAGGCATTCGCATAATGTCATCCTAAATTCTATTGTGTGCATGGTAATCCATAAATTGTGCCAAGCTAGCGCACCTGAATAACCGTTCCAAACGTGGAATAATGGGAATGTACCAAAGAACCTTGTGAGGCACTTTTTTTGTTATTTGATCTGACCGATATCTACTAACATGACAATCAGGACATTCTATTGCAAATTCATGTTGTTTATGATATAGAATGTGATCATTGGGACATGCATGTATTGTCTGATACTTCATTCCAATCTGATCCATAATGTTAGATAATTCTCGGTACGAACGAGGCAAAATGTTTGATGGTGGTAACAAAAACTCACTAATCAACCTACAACAACAAATATGCATTGTTAATATAATGAATAGTAATTGTATGCTAACCTTGAAGATGACAAAAATGAGATACCTTAGCATACGTGACATTGCTACATTGGATATGCTATTCATAACCTTTAAGTTCACCAACAACACTATAGCCGACAATAGAGTTGTTTGGGAGCCTGGGTATAAGGGCTCGTGTGCCTTCTCAAGTAAAGGTATATCAAGACCATCTTCATCATTATTATCAAATTTGCTAGTACCATTATTTGAGCCTCTTCATCACTTGCCCCAATACCATCTTCTTCAATCATGTCCTCTGGCACATTATCATCTTCTTCCATGGGAGCGTTATCCTCAACTTGGATATTCACACCTCCATGTTCCTCCAATAGGAAATCCACATTCAGAAATGGATGAAAATCATGGCCCCCTTCAACATGACCATATTGCCTACAATGACTATGGGCTGTTGTGATTAGAATTCTTTGATTCTTTAAACCCTTAAACTTTTTGCAAGGACAATAATATTTATCAAGTTTTCTTCGGAATTGAGCCAACAATGCAGCCATTGTCTCATTATTTTCTTCTAGATTCATATTTTTAGGCGTGGTCTTTCTTCACAGGAAAATATACCTACAAATAAATTGGACATGTTGTGATTAATGTTTATATCTGCACATATGGTTTTTGTTAATTAATGTTTTCAAATGTAACTAAAATGATTACAAACATATCAAAAAGGACCTTCACAGGGTCTTATTACATCAACTATTCTAACATGGTCATGTTGGTTATCTTGAGACCTTAATGTCTTCTCATGCCTTCAACCTTAACCTTGATGCTCCTGCATCATTCTCCCAAGGATCAAGGAAAGTTGGATCATCATGGAATTGAGTAGGCAGACCTTCTAGGAACTTGCAATACTTCAACCTTGTAAGTGTCACGTCAATGCAATGGGTACTAAACAAACAATTTAAGTTGATGAGAAATGGTTGTTATGAATTCAAATTGTAAGCATCACCTCAATGCATTGGGTATTAAACAAACAATTCAAGCTGATGAGTATGGGTTTTTATGAACCACAACTCATGAAATATGCATTAAGTCCATACCTGCTGTTTACAATGAGTATGGGTTTTTTTTCTAAGAACATACCTGTTGTTTACAGTCAGTAAGTTTCTATATCCTGTAACAAATTTGAAACAATGAGCCAAAGTCACATGGTTGAAGATGATCATTGTCCCCTCAAAGTGCCATCGTTTGATAAATTGTTGCATTGAAATATGATCTAGAAAGGGCCTTTCCACATAGTATGTTGGCACTATTTTGCAATCATCGATCATGTGGTTATTGCAAAGAGGCTAAGGACCAAACATGGAATCATGGAGATAGTTCACAGATGTACAAGGAAAATTTGTTTCTCTTTAGCTACTAATCTTTCTTTGTGCTTGTCAATTAAAACATTATTTTAAAACTTGATCTTAATACTTTTTATAATCAATGGCTTTCTTTCCAATGTCTATCTCTCGACTCAACACATTTTTTCATTTTTCTTTCCTTCTTGCTTCATCATAAATACTTGGTTCACAAGCACTTATGGTGTTCTTCTTGCTAAGATTATGAAGTGGACAATGACTTTCAATCTAGATAATCAAATGTTTGGCTCAACTTTTTTGGTTAAGTGTGATGATACGTAGTGCACTATAAATTTTATCTTCAATGAAAGGATTAACACCTCTAATTTTCAAATGGTGATCAACTAGAACTAGCTAACAATCTAACCTAAAAAATACATTTTATGCCAAATTCCAATCATAGTTAAAGACATTTAGCTATTGGAAAATGGCAAGATTATGTCTTATTTCAGATATGCAATAAAATGGACAAGAAATGTGGAAAAATGTTAAGTTTTTATCCACCAAAACATGAGTAAAATTGTATAAATTGAATGTATTTTTAAAAATAATGTCAATTCCCTTCAAAAGAAATATTTTGCATGCAACTTACTTGTTGAAGATATTTCAAGTTCAACAACTCTTTAATGACGGGATCCACAATAGTTGGAAGCTTTGACCTGTCTGTCAGCTGTGGCTTGGCCTACAGCAACAAAAAATTCTTAGTATATGCATCTCAACATTTAAAAAATACATCAAGCAATTCAGGTCAGTTACAGTCTATAAATTAACTGGCATTTGTTTCTTCTTTAACATATTCGACAGTCAAGTACAATTAATAGGAATACAAGAGCAAAACTTGGAATTCTACTAATGTCATCAATGTTAATCTTGGGTACTAGTACAAAGCCAGTAAGAAATTTGCAGTTGTACCAACCAAGATATTTACAAGACTTGATCATAAAAGGTTCATCTAGCACAAAACAACTTCAAAAATATTGTATATATACACTCTTTATGCTGTCAAAGGGAACAGTTATTTTAATGATGTTTTACGTAAGAATTGCTAGAGGAAATGATAAGCATGAAATATATTCAAGTTTTGACACTAAGGAATTGAAACATCCGCACTCAGGAATTGCCTAGAGTATTTAAAGAGTGTGTATCCCACAAATGAAATTGGTATAAATGTTACAACCACCAAATTTGGAGGGCATGGAAATTCAGTCATCACTATCCTATGTAGTACACTTAATGTCATATGTTGGAATCATTTTGTGACTTGTACACATGATAGTCCAATAGTTTTTAATGTCATCTTCATCACAATTTTTCTATGATAGTCTAATAGTTGTAGGTGGCATCTTCTTCACAATTTTTCCATGATAGTTTTGTTGGTCTGAATTTTTGCATAATCGAATTCCTTTGTCCAAGGTATAGAAGAATTCAGATTGGGATCCACCTATGGTGAATAGGGTTTCTAGCCAAGTCATATTTTGTAGGTCTTTGAAGCAAATTTTTGTCGAAACCCTAGGTCTTGTTTTCTTTGAAATTTTTCGAGCGCGAAACTAAAAATATGTGAAGATTCCCATCCTTTTCAAACTTTCCATGCCCTGAATCACATCTTTTCTTTTGTGTTTCTGACTGCTTGATCCCTAAAAGATCTAGGGCAATCACTATCTCACTATGAAAAGATATAATTATTTTACCCTTAGTGACATAGTGACCACCGCTAAGTTGAAAAGTGGTACCATCAAGTGGAAATACGGTGATTGGAGATTGTATTGTTTCAGAGATATTTCATCACGTTTACAACAGACATGTTAGAACCTGAAAAGGAATTACAACATTGAGGTACAAAAGGCGTCATCAAAAATCTTAGCTTTTTTGATTAGTCTCTTTGTCTCTATTGAAGAAATTGGGCACTTCACCGTTAGCGACATGACGCCTTCACCAAAAATAATGGTCGGCAATCACTTTTAAATTTTTTGATGATCGTAAGTTTTTTCAGGCTGTGTGGTGCACGTGCTATTTTATTATGTGTTAGATGCATTAACGAGGGTAGTTGTGACTTCACTCACCTTTATCTTTTCGACCCTAAATTTTGATGAGTCACCAAAAATTGCTATGTCACTATCGAAGAATTGGTGTCTCTCGCTGTTAGCGACATAGCGCCCAGATGGAAAATAGTACTGCGGCAACCTTTTAGAGTAAGTGGGCCCCAGAAAGTACACCATTAGATATCAATTATAAAGCTTTAGAACATGCTGGCATCTAATGGGCTACAAGTATATGCTAGGAAAAGAAAAGACATCAGAATTCGCTATGTCGCTATCGAGAACTTGTTCTTCTCGCCTTTAGTGACATAGCGCCTAATCGAGAAATAAACAAATATGGGCCCCAAGTAGCAGGTAATATAGCCAAGATTTTATCATGTCATCAATGATTGGACCCACGCCCTGTTCACAAAATATATGAAAGACTGATCGTCAGATCCATGATCGTCGCTATCTCACTATGGTGAGTTGAACGAAGTTTACAAATAGCGACATGGCAGCAAGGGGCCCACCATATTTATTTTGAGCAATGCATCAAATGTCATCCACATGATCAAATCAAGATCAATGACAGGCACTATCTCGCTATGGCAAGGTGCTGACTCTTTATGTATAGCGAGATAGTGCCTAAGTGACATGTGTCCTTAGAGTTCTGTGGGTCTAGTTCAGAGGTGCCAACAATGAAGGAAAGGTACACATGGAAAATTTTCATTGGGTTGACTGCCAGCTTGTCAAGAGGAACATGAGTCATCTTTGCTTGCATCCCTAGATCATACGATTTTTCGTAAATCCACGGTGTAAATTTGAATATAGAAGGTGATTCCACCCTGTGCATTTATGAGAGATGAAAGCTTCGTGTGTGAAGAAAAATAGAGTATAACATAGAAGACTTTCTTAATTCCACCGTACTAGAACAAAAATTCAGAGCATTTCTAAGCAGAAACAGTTTTTGAGAAGACCGTGTTGGATTCGATAAGATTGTGAAGCAGTTTGTTCACAGAAAGATTGCAGTAACACTGAGAAGAACTAGAGAAAAATTCAAAGTAAGTACTTGCATTATAATCCTCCTGCTATTTCAATTCCTTCGAGAGTTAATTAAAATGGCTCCAAAAAAGAAAGCATTTTTTGGTTAAGAGAACTATTTGGATAGGATTGTCCACGATGATTTGCTTGAACTGCTCCCTTCTTCCACTATTGAAACTGTAGAAGTTAAGAGGCTAACTTCATTAAACCCTAGGCTAAAAATAGCACATGGGCTGTATGACAAAGAAAAATGGGTTAGGTTATGCAACAACTTCACAAACTGGTCTTGTTTTATTCAAAAAATGGTTTTTAGAGAGGAACCTTTTTGCCCCACATGCCAACATCTAGAATTTTGGTCTAGGGAAAATGGTGGTTCCTAGTGTTTTCATGGATTATGATCTTTTGGAAGCTGTAGCTAAGAATTACGACCAAGCCCTTAGGGTAGTGAGGAGAACTGATGGTGAAATCTTGATTACAATCTATGTAGAGGAGATTAGGGAAGTTTTCAATTTAGGGACTGTCACTGATTATCATGTGCCCATTGATTTGAAAGGGTTAGAAAATGAGTATATGTCTAAGAGAGATACAGTTAGGCAAGGAGTGCTAAGCACACACATAGGTAGAATTGGAACACTGCCAGCAATAATAGCATCCTCCAGGGAGCCTTTCAAAAGGGCATACTTCAATTCTAGGGCTATAGAAATAAATAGGTCCTTGTGTAAAGTTTTTGGGAGAGATGAAGAAGAATTCATGCCTGTGGATTTTATGTATATGATTACTCAAATTTCCTCTTTTGGTGTGGATATAATTTTTTATTTTGCTTCTTACTTAGCTGAGGAGATTCACATTGGACTGATTGGAATTGCTAAGGGTAAGGTGGAAAAAACTTTTGGCCATTATTCTCTATTAATGCACATGTTCTTATTCAAGGGAGTAACATATTTTAGTAAAAAAATAGAATTAGATAGAGAATAGAGTGGGGAAGCATTACCAGTTCAATTGTGGAGTGCAAATATGACTTGGGATGCAGAGAATGCCAGTTTTGTTAGGTTTCATAGGTATTTTGCTTCAAAACTGAGATGCCTCCTATTAAGGGACAATCCCAGAATCCCTAAAGCATTAATGAATCTCATTAGGCCTATGGACAACCCAAGTGGTTTGAAAGTTTCACATTATTGGGGAGATGTCATTCCATATTCTATTTCTACTGTATTTAGAATATATGGTTTTAAAGGAAGCCTTCATGTACTACCCTACCAAGTGCCTTTGAAGGTAGGAGTTGCTGAGATATTGTGGTAGCTGAAAGGAGTGGAGGAAGCCCTTCTATTGAAAAGACAAAAGGGGTCAATTTTTCCTACTTACACAGTCGCTCATCATTTTGTAATCACAAAAGGAGGTTGGCTTTCTCTGCACAAGATTTTGAATCCTTATAAGATGGCCACTTCCCATCCTCGTTTCTGTGATTCTGAAGGATTTTATCATTTGGCTCTGAGGCAGAGAATTAAGCTTGGTAAAATTGTGCATGAATTTTATTTTCCTGAAGACTTAATAAGGAACGAGTACTCCTTGTAGGAGTAAGAGACTAGGAAAGAAAAGTGGAAAGTCTTTTCTAAAATTTTGGATTTCATTCATTGTTTTGATCTAGATTATAGTCCTTTGGACGATGCAGTTACAAGTGTAGATAAGATGAGGAAACTTATGAATAATTTTCCTGAAATAATAGAGGCAATGAATGAAAAGAAGAAATTCTTTATTAGGTTCTACCCAGATAAGGCCAGGGAAGTAATGGGAAGATTGGGTTTTACTCCCAATATAAGGGTAGATCAATTAACTGTCCAGAAAAGGTCAGGATATACTATTGTTCAAAATAAAAAGAATACAGTGGACAAAGGCAAACAAATAATTGAGTCCACTAGTAGGGTTTTGGAAGAGAGGCCTACTGAGCCCTCCCCTAAGAGGAGGAAAATAATAAGAGAGGAGGATTCTCATGTTGAGGAGTATTCACCTTCACAGACCCCTTTGAGAACCGGGGAGGAGCAGCTCACTATTGAGCAAATTGAACAAATTGGATCACAAGGGGGAGTTTTTGTCACTCAAGTAGAGATCAATGAAGGGAACCCCCAGGAACCTCTTGTGCCAAGCCTCAAGCTGACTGTATCTGATTTTAAGGGAAGGGAATTGGACCCTGTTTTGGAACAAGCCAACCAACACTTTTTGTCAGATGACAGTTTTGTAAGGTCTAGGGCTTTCCATCAATTTGCTTGGAGGGAAAACATCCACAATTTTGAGGAAAGATGTAAGAACATGAAAACAGAGCATCTAGAAATGGATAAAGCCTCCATCCAAAACCAAATAAAGGAACAAATGATGTAAGAATTCTAGAACATTACCCCTGAGGAGGGAAGGAAAATGGTAAAAACTTCTAACATATTATTGTTGCCTAATTGGGATATTGTAGATGCATTGATTTTCAACTCTGTTTCTAATAGACTAGAGTTACAAGACCCAAATAAAAAGGAATTTGCAGGGACTACTTTTAGTGATGATCAAGCTGCTCTTGTTATGTGGTCATTAAGAAGAGGATCCAAGATTGTATCAGCACAACCTGATGGTTTAGAATTGATAGGGAATATTATTGTGAGGAGAGTTGCTGATACCTCACACGTACAGGTAGCCCACATGAATGTGGATTATTCTCAGTTTTCCTTAGCTACTGCTAAAAAGGAGGAAAAGGAAATGTTTGAATTACAAAGTAAATATGAGGAAGTTGTGGATGCCTACAATAAAGAGGTAAAAAGGAGAGTTGAGCTTGAGAACAAGCTACTAGGAAAATCCACTAGGCCTAAAATAACATATCCTCGCCCCCCCTATTGAACCTTTCAAATCTACCCCCCTCATTGAAATACCAGACACACCCCAAGGGCCACAGTATTAAACTGCTGAGGATTTTGAAGAAGAAAAGAGTAAAATGTGGGCCTTACATGTAGAGCTGGAATATAAATATGAAGATAAACTAAGAACAACTCTTACATAGCTAGGAGACAAGGTTGAATGGCCACTAATCCATGATCAATTGGCCAGGGTGATTAACATCTGGGAGGAGTTAAAAGCAGATGATGAGGCTCTAAAGCCTATTGTGAACAAATGGGTGAGAAAGGAGAAAGTAGTAACCTTATTGTGTCTATCTATTATAAATAATTCTCATGATCAGATTGATAAAACCTTTGACATTGTTTCTGATCTTGCTGATTTTGATAGCAAAAGGATACATTTATAGAAGATAATAATAGGCTACTTAGACAAATATAAGAGCCAAAAATTCAATTTATTTCCTCATGCCCTAGATAAGAAAAATAGTTTGAAAAGCAAAGAGGAATGGGTGAAGGAACTTGATGATTTATTCTGTTTAAGAATGAATCAAGTCATAAATGAAACAGGGCATGCACAGTGGGCAACCACAACAGAAGAAATGGTGAAAGCCAAAATATTATTTGATTCTTTAAAATAGGAATTTGTTGATATTGATAATGAGGCTGATTATATAATAAAGAAACAAAAGGATATTTTGCAATTCAATTGGCCAGATGACACATTATTTGACAGGTGGATGGAAAAAATGCCTTCTAGTGAACAGTTTGATGTAGATGAAATTGATAGTGATGAGGTACAGGGTGAGGAAGTCCAAATCATTGATACCATCACTACTCAAACCCAATCAAAAGAAGAAGACAAGAAAAACCTGTCACTTTCAGTTATAATTAAAGAAAAGGAAAAGGTAGAAGTTGTCCTTACCATGTAGAATGAAGGTGGTGGAAGCCTGTAGGTGGAGGTTAATGTGCCCTCGTCAGAACAAGCTTCATCGTTGGCTAATTTAACAATTACATATGAAGATGAATCAGATCAATAGCCAACTCAGCAACATCAGAACATGTAACAAAAGCTGACCCACCGAAAGGAATGATTTGATTTCGATATCTTCTATTACCCATAGTTTGTCATTTTGTGATAGGTGTATGTAGATATTCCTTGTAAAAGACACCTGCCAGTTTCTCTTAGCTTGAAGCTTGTTGCATTTCACACTATATAAGTGAAATTCCAGGGCAAGAGAAAAGGTTCGAATTCTATTTGCTAAGTGATACACTTAGTCTATTTTTGGTCCACCATTTTTGAGCAAAAATTCGTGATGTATTTTCTCTGTCAGATCTTTAGAATACATGAATATAGAATGATCTGTGTTTCTTTCTGAAGGTCATTCTGAGTCTATTATAAATTGTATACAATTTTCAAGGAAAATGAATACAAATTATGAACTGTCCCCATATCAGTTCTTTTTGAACTTTGTCTCCTTTTGATTACTTGGTTATCTTGATGTTGTATAAGTAAAGGCTTGTGCAATTGAATGCAGTTCAATTAGGTTTTATATCTGTTTATCATGGCTATTAATTCAATAGATTAAGTAAAAGCTTTGATGAATTTGATAAGATTGTTGTAGTAGTGGAAAGGATTTTGAATGACAATTTCTGATAAGAATTGCTGATAAAATTTGTTGTAAGGCAACAAATTAGATCTAGAGATTTATAGTAGACTCTGAACCCCAATGATTTAGGCACTGATCAAATTTAATCCAACTGAAAGATAAATGTGTCACACATGATTGTCAAAATGTAGAATTATAATCAACTTTACTTTTATTTCCTGTAGATCTTCAAAGTTGGCCTCTACTTGTTTGCATGGAATGTTTTAGCTTTAGTTAGCCATTATTGCTAAGAACATCTGCAGACCTATAGAAGATTTTTGGCCATATCTATTATATGGGATGTGTTTATTAAAGTATCAAGAATTGTACATGTATTGGAGAATTTGAGATGAGAATCTGAATGAAACTAAGATAATTCTAATACAGTTTTCCTAGTCTTGTATCATCCTTGGGTATACCCACCCTGGTTTTACAAAGCCAAAAGAGTACAAAACCACCCTTGGTTTTGTAGAAGTTTGGCCCAAATGGTGTGCACATATAATTGATAATAAGAATTGGCTAGTCTTTAGATTATGTGAGTATTGTCATCTTGGTATTAAGCATTTTGTTGCTTAGTAGTTTTAAAACACCAACAAGTTTGTTATTCATCCAAATGGAAACCCTTATAGGAAGACCTAATTGCAATGTAACAATTAAATGTAATGTTAAAATATAGGAGATAGATTCTTTTGGTTGAACTAGAAGATAAATCATCTTCTAAAAAAATGACAGAGACTTTCGGTGAAGGATCCAAAGTACATCAATTCAATTATAGTCTAGTAAATTTAGGTGCCATCTTCATCATAAGTTTTTAAAGATAGTCCAGTATTTGTAGGTGTCATCTTCATTAAAAAATTTCCATGATAGCCTATTAGTTTGAGGAGTCATCTCCATCACAAGTTTTCCATGGCATACTTGTAGTTAGAGGTGCATTGAAGACCTTTTATCACTACATGAGCTAGTAGTAGATGGTGATTATTCATTATCATCATCATCATCTAACATAGAATCACATGAATATCATGTTTTATAGCCCACATGGCCTAGGTATTGAGGGTACAACTCCAAGCACTAAACACACCAGATTTCAAATTATTATCTTTATGTGTTGATGTTTAAGTTGAATGTTCTAGAGTTGAAGAGAGAAACACACTCAATTTTTTTTTCTTTTTGTTCTTTTTTTGAATATGAAACTATTGTCTAAATGATACAATATAATTATGTATTATTAGAACAAAAATACAAGAAAAATATGATACCAACACAACTATATTTATAAAACAAAAAAATTGTCATTATTATTTCTTCTAAGCTTTTACAATATTTATAATAGTTGTTACAATAGACCAACATTCCAAATGATAAATCTGCATCTACACACTTTCAATAAAATGAAACAACAAGTACATTACATTATTTTTGCAACTAGACTCTTTTTAACACTTATCATCAAAACATCACTGAGAAAAAACACTTGAGCAGAGACTCTCCCATTTATATTACACAACAATGGCTGAACTTTGGCATAAAAAATAATAATGATAGTAATAGTATTCACTTCCATCTTCAATATTATCATAAAAACCTACAACAAAAATACACATGTACCTATGGAAATATGCTCGAAGAGAAATCCCTCTCCTCGACCACCAGAGATGCAGGTGTGATTGGAGGTCGTGAATGGAACAACTTTTGAAGTCGAGCACATCAGGAAGAATGAAAGAAAGACAATATCGAGAGTTTCAAACTACTATTCCACCCTCCCTATATTCATGCAAATGTAGGGCCCCCTTTCATATTATTCCCAGGGCTAGCAGGTGTCATTAATCAAGTGGGTGGAGAAAACCTGAAATGAAACTTGGCTCAAAGAAAACCATGCAAAAATGCAGAGATAACCATGTGAAAATGCTCCAAAAATATCAAATGAAACCAGGCACAAAAACAATAATTGGGCAAATGTTTTTTGAACTTTGCAGATGTATAAGCCTTGTGTTGGTCAAAATTTTGACCAACACGGGTCTTATATGTAAAAAAATGAAATTTTTGCCTTTACATTTTGACCACCCTAAATTTATTTAATTGATGGTAGAAATTTTTGGTCAAAAAATGATGTTAAATGTAGTAGTGTGTGACACTAGGGCTCTTTTTTCTTTGACTTCTTTTTTAGAACTTTCCTTCTTAATTGCAATGAATCCCATTTCATCACAACTTTCACTCAAAAATCTTTCCATACTAGCTTTTAATTCTTCATCATTTGCATAAAGACATACTCTAGGCTTCCTAGGCTTGAAATTCCTTCTATACTTCTTTACTCTTTTAGGAAACTTAGAAGCATAATGACCATATTCATTATAAGTCAAACATTTAAAGATTTTCTTACCTTCAGGTTCTCTTTTCACAAGTAGGGCAATTCCTTCTTCATATCTTCCTTTGTTGCTACTAGCATAATTTCCACTAGTACTCACACTTCTTGTCAATGTAGGTCAAACACTTAATGAGCCGAAAGTAGTCTCAACTCTAGCCAAATCTCCAATTTGTCTTAAACTTATCTCAGTTGATTCCAATCTTCCAAGAAGAGTCTTTCTTGTGAACTTTTTCTATACAAGGTATAACTTATTCAACCATCTATGCTATCTTCTTATATGTTGGTGTCAAAGTTTTCAAGATCTTCCATACAATTGAATCTTCATTCTTCTTCCCATCACATGCCCTAATTCTCATAAAACTATCTGATATTCTACCAAAATAACTTCTTCCAAATTCATCTTTCATCATTTTAGCTTCTTGAAATAAACAAATCCAATTCTAAAATCTAACTTTTCTAGCATGCTTATCACCTTCAAAAGTAGATTCCAAAGCTTTCCAAATTTCATGTACCAAATTTAAATATTTTACCTAATTATACTCATTTTCAGGAAGAGATGTCAAAAGTGCTTCCCTAGCAAGCATATTACACATAAACACATCTCTTTGACCTTCAGAATATTCCTCAATCTTATCTTCTCCAATCACTTCTTTTGTGCTCTATCAACCAATATCCTGGACCCACGCATAATAGACATGTCTTCATCTTCTATTTCTAGTTGTCATTGTTAACTCCATCAAACTTCAAACTTTCTTTTTTGAAATGACTCACCATAGATCTCCTTAAGGTGTTAAGCTTTTTCTCTAAGGACTTGATGCTCTGATACCAATTGTTAGAAAGTAAAGTCCACCTAGATAACTAGGGGGTGGGGGGGAGAAGTGGTGAATCAGTTATCCATTTAAAAAAACTTTTATCAATCTTATTAAATTAGAGACATGTAATCAGTAAATGCAACAAGCATAGAAAGATCACTATACACAATAACACCAGATTTGTTAACTGGGAAACCCAAGATCAGAGGGAAAACCCTAGTGGGGATGGTGCCCACAAAATATACTAATATATAAGTTCCTTGTAAGAGGTTGGACCCTTTTAGGGGTCAATGAAATAAATTTAGTACATATCTATCCATGTTAGGATACTTTGAATCCATGTGAGGAGATTCCAAACTTGTTAGGAGTTGTGTCAACCTTGTTAGGAGTTGTGGAAGACAGAAGGATCCACTATCCAAAGAACTTTTGGGGCAAGACTACTAAAATCAATGTCTAAATAGCCTTAGTACTATCCTTCATAGAATAATACCAATTAACAACTTTCCACAGAAACCTCTTTTCCAATTACAATCTCTATGTTAGCTTGTTGTGCCTTAACCACACCAAACAGTTCTCTAATCTCAAGATATTCAATATTAGGTTCACTAGATGTTACATCCAAGTTCACATAGTCACATTTTAAAAATCAATCACACCATCACTACAAGAAAAATAACTTTCCTTTATACCAAGTCTCCAAACTAATTATTGATTTGGCCTTGAGCCTTTTCCAATTTATAAATATAATATAGGACCATATTAAGATAATACATTACACTTTACATTTTATAATTACATAACACTTTTGGCTCATAGTCTTCATATCTCTTCACATGTGAAACATCTATCTTTGCACGATCAACTACACTATCTTCAACATGTCTTCTACCATTGTCTAACTTCTCTTAACCAAATTCTATCTTTGTTAGGAGATATAATCAAAACGACAGTAATCGCTTTTGAGGAACTCAACCAGAACGTTGTCTTCAATAAATCTCAAATAACCATTAGTTGTATTCTTGCATGAACACTTAACCACATCATTAGGACACTATAGAACACACCCTCAACTATGCATAGCCTTATCTTCAATCCTTGAACCATGCAACCTCAATCTCTATGTGATGTTCTATCAATCACACAGAATAACATGCATGTTGACATCAATGACAACACTACCATGAATGCAACATATGATCACTATAACATCTCTCCAAAAATGCTAGGATACTCCCCCATAGAAATACCATCAACATTCATGGTAACAATATCACCAATTGATTATGTTATAGAATTTAAATTCAACTATATTGAGAAAGTGGTTGATTAATGTAAATAATTTGGTGTTTTTGATAAATGGAATGGGTATTGCACTCTAGTGATGAAAATTGCAGATTGGTTAAAATCCAAATACAATGATGAGATAAGTATACCTTTTCTTTTAGGTGGTTTCCTTTTTTTGAAATGTAACACTTTGGCAGTCAAAAATAGTTTCTTAAATAATGAAAGCCCTAGTTTTAAAGGGAGCAATTTCAACTTTCTAGACTGGTAGCCAAAATTCAACCCCAATAGATTTGTAAACTTCAAGGTTGATAGGGCAATCTGTCTTCCAAACATTCTAGTGAAATTAATAGACATAGAATTTTTTAAGTCAGTAGGTAACCACATTGGCAAATATGTAGGAATGTTAGAAATGAGTATCCTTCAATAAGACAATATGCTAATTGTCAATATGGATATCAATATCAAAAATCTAAAACTGTTTCTTATCCAAATCCTAGATGAGGTCTATATTATTAATCCAAAATTCTCAAATTTGAGTTAAATGTGATGTATGAAGAATCATTAATTCAGATGTGTATTGGAAAATCGCAAAGTCATGGAAAACACACTACCCTCAGAAGATACCCAAGGGCCCTAAGTTATGGAATTAGAGGAGGGTGAGATTATGAAAGAATTAGAAACTACAAGGGTAGAAACCTTTGATGCATAGGGTGTGGACTCCAAAAAAAATAAGCATCAATAAGAAAAATAAATTATACTTAAAAATGAAGGAGGTCTAGCCAAAGGAGAAAATGAGAGGGTTACAAAGGAGGGGATCGCTTGCAAAATGATATAGATATCCAAGAGGAAACATTAAGTCCACATGATATAGATATCCAAGAAGAAACATCAAGCTCACCAAGCCTAACTAATGAGGAGCTTGACATCCAAGCTAGAATGGAGGAAGAAGTTAGTATCATATATGAGCATTTATGTGAGTTTGTAGTTAATGAACTAATGGATGAATTTGTGGGTAGAATTTTTGATGGGGAGGAACTTTCAAGAGGAAAGGAACTATTGATTAAGTTTTGGAAGGTGATGATTTGATGAAGAAAATTCAAGTAGAACGGATGCTAGAAAAGCTAGAAGATTTGGAACTTAAGGACTAGGAACAAATGGGGATTGCCATGACTCAACCTGGTAAGAATAATTCAAATTGTGCAAAAATTAGAAAAAGAGGGGAATAAAATCACTCCTAGAATTAAAAATCAAGGATGGATCTCTTCATGGCCAATCCAAATAAATTGATATCTTTAATGCATGGAAGGAGAATATCCTTCCCTAGTTTCCATGAATGTCTCAACATGGAATATTAAGGGGTTTAAATGCCCCTAACAAGAAAAATGACTTAAAACATTGCATATCTAAAACAAATGACAAACTCATTTTGATACAAAAAATACAACTAGATAGGGATGATTTATAAAGAAGCTAGGATTGATGCAATTTGGGGATGTATAGCTAAAGGAGCCTCATGAGGATGAGCTTTCATGTGGGATTTGAGATTTCTAACTATAACATCTTTAGAAGATCACATGAATTGGAGTTTTAGCTTATTTAGGAGTTCCCAAATGTCCTTGAGCTTTTGGATTCTTTTAATGTATACAACCCTCTCCAAATATGGAGAAAATTAAATTTTGTAAATAAATCAAAGGAAAATTAATTGATTCCAAAAAAGAAATCTCAGTAATTAGAGGGGATTTTAATACTATAACTAAGGCATCAGAAAAATGGGGTGGAACTTAGAAACTCCCTAATGAAATGAACAATTTTAATGATGGGATCAGTACAAATGGACTGATTGATATTGCCACTTCCAAAGATAGCTACACTTGGAATACTAGGAGAAAATGATTTAACTTTATTGTGGAGAAGTTAGACATATTTTTGCTAAATGGGAACATGGAAGAACTACCCTTTACATTCAAATCAAAAATGAAACCCATATTAGGTTATTTCCACTACCCAATTGAGCTTCGCATTATTAAGGGTAAAAAGCCAGATGATTACCCTTTCAAATCTGAATAAATGTGGTGCAAGGATGAGGCTTTTTTGAAGATGATAGAAAAATGATGGACTTAAATTATGGTATCTAGGTCTAAATTATACAAGTGGTTAAAAAATTATAAAACAAAAGGCTTAAGCTATGGAATTCTGAAGACTTTGGGAACATATTTGAAAACAAAGAAATATTGGAAGATGAATTGGAGAATCTAAACATGAAGGTCATAAAGAGAGGGATGAATTTAGCTTTATATGAAAGAGATAAGTGTTTGATAAAGGATTTGTTAAAGTAACTAGGACCGTTTTTGCAAATGTATAATCATGACCATTGTTATTAATAATTTATAAATGCAAATTTGGATCTCATATAAATATGAGAGGAGACATGTCTTTTCAAGAGATATGTCCCTATAGTTAATCATCATTTAGTTAATAAATAACTATACATATAACTCATGTTTAAGAATATATAAAATATTAATATATTAACCATATATGTAATATATTATTATATAATAATATATAATGCATAATATATATAATATATATATTATATATGTAATATAATATATATACATATATAATATATATATATATATTATATATAAGATATTTATCTTAAAGATAATTTACCATCAACAAGGTTTCTCATGATAAAATCAATCTGACAGAAGCTACAAAAAAGTCATGTTTCATAGAGACATGACTCTACTTGGACAAAGGTCACATAGGGTCATGTCCCTACTTGATCACCATCAGTGTATAAGAAAATATAATTAGTTTACTTCTCAATCGACAATCATGTAGTGGTAAAACAATTGCACTTAGGAAGTTCATAACATAATAGTCTCTTTTGATTATAAGAGCCTGATTAGTTAAGTAGTCATTTATAAATAAATAGAAATAGAAATAGAAATATATATATTCTTATCAATAATATGGGGCATAAAACAATGTTCATATAAATCATGAATACAAATACTCAATGTAATGAGTATATCACTTCAACTGATGCTATACTTTAACACTCCCTCTTAGCAAGGGAGAAGTGACAAAAAACATTTTATGAGATATCAATATCAAGGATATCTATACACAACATACTATCTGAATTTAACACTCTAAAATAGTGACTAGTCAAATAACTATAATCACAATGTTATGAACACAACCATGACATATATTATGATATCTAATTGTCTGAAACAATATCTAGAGTAATCATAATTCTTTCATTATCAATGAATTTTGGCGTATACAAAACAAAATTATCATAATAACAGACCTATAATTTTCATGAACATCACCTTGTTGGTAAACAAATTGTTCTTTTTTTATTTAACTCTTAGATGCCTAAATTTATGAACAATATCTAGTTACAACAGTTGGAAAATTACTTCTAAAAAGACTAACTTTCCTCTAAATTATTAGGTGCAACTCCCTATTGCAGATTTGCAATGAATTACGTTTGTTTCTAAATATAAAGTGGGGTATGTTCTTAACATGAAAACATGAGAGGTAAACCGAGCCAAACCTATAAAGGATTTTAACTTAGGCAAGAAATGATTTTAGAAGATTAATTAAGTTTATGAACTCATAAAACTTAACAATTCAATGGTGCATACTAACTAATACTTAATTGATCTAGCAGGAAACTAATTACATAGAAAGAAAGATTAACTTGAAGGAAAATAGCTAAAGGATCTCTCTTGAACCTATGATGACAATACTTATCATATTCAATTCATTGTATCAAAATAGGGGAATGAAGCTTTGTTCATTCCTTGTTTTAGTTCAAATAAAAGAGAAAACCTACAATTAACATTCAATAAAGTGGAACAAAAAATAATTGACATAAAATACCATCCAATTTTATTTGCAACATAAAATATCTCACACCAAAAATTAGCCAAACTTTTATTAATCTTTCATTCCAATACATATAGGATTCTGAGATGACCGTTACAAAGGAAGCTTAATTGGTTCATCTTTTCAAAAATGATAAATGAAAAAGAGCTAGTTTGTCTATTACAATGATTGCATCAAAACATGAAAGAGGTAGGATATGAATCACTTCGCTTTCTTTCCCTTTTTTTCTTTTTTCCTATAGGCCTTAGCAACTACAATGATTGGAATTAATTCTTCATGCCTATGAACATGTACATTAGTATATCGTAAGAGCCATTTAGAATGTTCTCTAGCCAAATCTTTGACAACACTCAAATGGTCTTGCATTTCCTCCACGGCCATGTGTACACATCCACCAAGTTTATGGAGCTCAAAAATTCTATTATGGTGATTGGAAGATATCCTTGTCAGAATATCTATGTAATTGGAGAAATTTTATTGCATGATGGCTAATCCAATTATTCCCATTCATTTTCCACTAGTCTATGAGTCTGTATACAAACCTTTGAGGAGTTCATAATCTATGTCTTGATCCTTTGTCACTTTAGCTTCAATTTCCTAAAGCCCTTCTTCTATTGCCAAGATCATTTTGGACTTGAACTACATGCTCTAGAGCCATTAAAATAAATGCTCATCTCCTTTAGGTAGGATCTTTGCTTCTACAACCTCCTTAGTCTTCATATGAGTGATCATCTTATGCAGAGAGACACAATCTTCACTCTTTGTTCTCTCTGCAGCCAAGGTGGCTCTATTTGATGAAATGTTATCTTTCTGTATTTCTAGCCTCAATATAGCATTTCCAATTTGTTCTATAATGGAGAGTCACTCCAACTTGAGTTTCTCGCTCCACTCTTTACCAATCTGCCCAAAGTGTTTGTCTACTTGGAGCTGAGAGATGAGCACTTGAACATCTATAGTAGTAGGTTCACTATTAATGTGCATTCTACAAATGCTTGCCAACGGGGTGACCAATTGCTTGATGAAGCCATTCAGTTCTTGTATTTAAACCTTCATCCCAACCTTTGACAATTTAAGGCTTTCCAACTATCCTTCAATTACCTCATTTATTGACTTCCATTAGCCAACCTTGGTATCATGTTTGGCTTCCACAAAATCCACTGAATGCAAGGTAAAATCATCAGTAGTCATATCTTCAATTTTTCCCTCTTCGGTAGGCTTTACTATCTCCATTGTTAGATGCCTTATTTTGAGATCTTGTTTGAGAATGGACAAGTTCTTATGCTTCTTGACCTTACTCATTCTTGATCCAGAGAGGACAAAAAGAGATAAGGTATCTTTTTTGGGAGCTCCTTCATCTTTCCTTTTTCTCTTCCTATCCACAGTGTCCTCCAACCATGAATATATGCCTATCACATTGGAGGTAGTCTTGAGAGAGTCTATGCTAAACATCTTTCTCTTGGCTAGGGTGTTATTCTTGAAGCCAAAGAGAAAGGATTCTTCAAAGTTTGTGAAAAAAGCTTTGAAGAATCTTGGCCTTTCTCTGCCTCTGAGGTCTTCTCTATTGGCTTTTCTAACTTTGTAGACTTTCTATCACTATTTCCTCCATCTCCTTAGTCCACTACCTACACTTGAGGCTACTCAACAGGAGAAGTGAAACACTCACAGATGGAACTAGGATGCTATGAGGTGAGAGGGCTTGGATAACTACACCATCTTTTGGTTCTTTTGCTTTCTTTTTCTCAGCTTCAGATGGAGTCCCAATCACTGGGAGGAAGTAGTCTTAAAAAGTCTTAGCCAAGGGGATACTTTTGTCAGGAGGCTAGTCACCTTCTTCTAATGATTGGACCAGTCCTTGAGTGATAGTAAGAGTTACACCTGATGTGCCATCTTGAGAGGAGGAAACCATTGCAACTATTGGAGAAGCTTGAGCAGGTGTGCTTTTACTTTGAATACTTTTGGTTGTGGTCCATTCAACCCATTTCTCAATCCTTTTGATAATATGGGCCATCATGATATCTAACTCCTCTCTTGCATCTTCATAAGCTTCAAAGCTGATCAGAGTGTCTCTTAGCTTGGTTAGATAGGTGTTACTATACATATTCCGTCCATCATCCTCTACTCCCTCAACATCAATATTATCTTTCTACATCTTCACTTGATCCATTGTAAGCTTGGTGAAAGCACATTCATGGCTTTTGAACTCATCCTTGCAACTGGCCTAGTATTCTTCAATGGTGGTGATGTGTTTGATCACACTTCCAATCTGCAACACCTCCCCTGCATATCCATTTAGATCAAACATGGGCCTTAAGACCTTATACATTTGCAATTTATATTTCATGTCAAACACTTTTAGCATGTTCCTTGCATTAGAATGAGACTCACAACTGAAAGCTCCCACCTTCATAGGAAAATTGTAACCTTTCTTCTTCAAATTCTCAATCAACACGTTCACTTAGATTGCTTGGTGCACGATCTCAATCTACGAGATCATATCACTAGGATATCTCAGTAGCTTCAAGGGGAAACCATCAAAAGTTGCAAGACTCAAATATGAAAAGGATGAGAACTATATGAAATAACTCCCAAATTGGCTAATGAATGCCATGGCTTCAGGGCTGAATCTCCTCTCTAGACATCGTTGTAGCGCCCTGCAAATTCTCATGGTGAATGCATCATTAACTCTTATATATTCTACATAACTATTTTCCAATTGTAGACATTGGTAGAACTCATAAGACTTCACATCATCAGGAAAATTTTCTACCCTCGAGAGGCGTGGCCATTATTGTAGAGAAGCTAACATGTAAATGAGGAAATAGGATATGTAGAATGTGTTGTAGAATTTTGTAGTGCAAAGAGCATTGGACAAAATATTGCTTACCTCGTGAGCCCAATAAATATATAGGGTCTCAGAGTAGATGACTTGCACCAAAAAGAAATATTTCTCAACAAAGTTTAAAGCTTCTACCTCACTTTTCAATCTATGTAAGAGGGCCATGATGTTGACAATCTCATGTTTGAGATTAGTCCCAAAAGGAGTCTTAGAAACTTTACTCTTGGCGCTCTATGGTTTTTGGAACCATGATTGCATGATCTCCTTTCTCCAAATCATCTTCTTCGTGGAGAACTTGGAAATCACTTCTCTAAATGTTAAATCTGAAAATTCTTCCCATTCTAGAACTCAAAGGCAATTCACTATAGTTTGCCTATCAATGGAGATCAACACAGTGTCATCTAGAAATGCAATTTGTCTGGTGTGTAGGTTGTAATGATTTATGCATTGATAGATTAATTCTAGAGCCTGGACTACAAATATAAAACTAACTGCTTTGACTAGCCCACATCCTTGGAGTTTCTTAGTAATGGGATGGATTGGCTCTGAGTTCACTCTCCTTTGAAAATCCTTCATGTCATAAAAACATAGAGAAGTATCCATGAAATTCTGTAGTGAAGACTTAATTTGATTCAACCTCTCAAAACTCACAAATATAATTGCCATTCTATTTGAAAATGAATTTTGAATCTAGAAAAAAGAAGGATAGAAAATGCACAAATACTGGCTTTTTGAAAAAGTTATGCAAATTAACAAAATAACAATTCAAGAAAGAGCGGTAATTTGTGTAACTATTCATGTTTCCATCTATATAGAAGCTTCAATTCATTCGTTGATCTTCAAAATTTGCACCACATGAATGAATTTAAGGAGAGATCCATTGAAATAGCAAATGCATGGTTTGAACAGATATCTCAGCACTTACAAACTTGATTTTCTTTAAAATTTTGGAAATTGTCTTCATGGGTTGAAAACTCGCTAAGGAGAAGACAATTTCCATTTCTCTGCCCACGCTTCCTTTTTAGTTTACCTTTAGAATATTGTCTTCTTTAGGTTTAGAAATGGTAAAAGGAGTGCAAAAATTCATTAGGGACCCACCTTTTGTTCCATTTCCTTCAAAATTTCCTTTTGCAGAAAATTGACTTCATGGGTTGAAAACTCGCCGAGGAGAAGTTGGCTTTGAGTTTTCTGCCTGGAATGATTATGAGAGTTGTGATGAATCTTGAATATATCCTAAGGTAGAAAATTGTAAAGGGAACAAGAATTTTTCATTGGGCACTTCGTTGTTTTCTTACATTGACCTGTATGCATCATTTGGAGCTCTTTGTAGAAAATCATCTTCATGGGTTGAAAATCTGCCGAGGAGAAGATGAAATCTAGATTTTTGCAAGTTTCTATTTTTATTGAGAAAATGATAGACTGCAAGTAGATATACTTTATCAATGATCTTTGAATGAGCAACATGAATTTCCATCGGATTAGGAACTAAGCTACCTGCAAAATCCCTCTTTCAAAAAGGAGAACCACCCAGCTATGAAATGTGAAGGGAAAATGAAAAATTCGATGAAGACTCTTTCCACCTAAGGGGCTGAGAGGCTCAAACACAAAAAGGAAATTACTAAGACACAAGAAATCACTTTTACTGCTTGGGTAGAGGATGAAAAGTGGTGCAACAACTGGCTAAGAAATCCAAAATCTTTGGTTTCACAAAACTAAAAGGTGGCTACACAACAAAACTAAAGCAAGGAAAAATAAGAGAAAGAGGAAGGCGAGGGAAACCTAACTAGGAAAACACAAAAAGGAACTAAACATAACTATAGTACAATATAGGGGTTACCTATTTACAATTTGAAATTTGATAAAGCTTCAAATCTTGACCATTGTATGTCAGGGGTAGCACATCAACATCTGGGTATGCCAATTTAAATGAGTTGTTCTCGAATGCCTGATGAATAATGAATGGAACCTTCCACAAGGTATCAAATTTCTTATGCATACCTTTCGGTGCTCTTCACTTATCCTATAGTAATACACTATCTCCTATCGTGAATTTTCACAGTCTCACCCTTTTATCAAACAAGATCTTCACGTGCATCTGGTGTTGTGTGATGTCATCCAAAATTTCTTCTCTTTCCTCTTCAAGTTTTCTCAAGTAAAAAATCCTCTTTTCCAATCCATCTCTATATATGTCATCTTCAATTACTATTCTCAGTTTGCTCATAGCCAATTCCAGGGGTAATGGAAGATTAGCCCCAGTCTCGTAGACTAATTCAAAAGGAGAGATTCCAATTGCCCTCTTAGGGGTCACCTTATCTACCCATAGTGCCTCATGAATTTTCTTGTGCTAGGTTTTTTGATTGTCCGACACTAATTTATTGAAAATATTCATCAAATGTTAGGAACCTGTGTGTTCCTTCTGTTTATTTTGTTAGAGTAGTGTTGTTGGACGCATATGCTTTGTAAGTCGTCCCGTGAGTATATTTTATCATCCCACATGCATAGGTAGTATTACTTTTCTAGATCGTACTCAGTATATAAGAATAGGTTGAGGCCCTTGATGGGCACGGACGAATTTATTGTATTGAGCTTGCTCAAAGGAGGTTACCCCCTCGAAGTGGCCTGCAATCAGTAGATTCATTCTGAGTTCTGCTATCACTTTGTATTCTTTTATTTCGAGCATTCTCACGATATTGCTATAAGGAGGTTCTTCACATCTGGTATCAGAGCACTCTCTTGGGCTCGCTGGGTGGAAATTACATCAAATTTTTTTTTCTGTCGTGGCCTTCAGGTTCCTCTCACTTCTAATATCTCTTGTTATTGCAATAACTCTTTTCAGTTGTTCTGTCTGTGAGTGAATTTTTCTAAGTCGACTGTTCAAAAAAAAAGAGTAAAAATTTTTCTGTTTTTTAGTCGTAGCTTCCTTGTTTGCTTTCTGTTTCTGCTCATACTTCCGCAGAACATCTGCAATATCATTTCGCATACTTCCTTCCTTGGCGACCCAACCCCAAATTTTACATATCAAAGCCCTAAATCCCTCATTTATCTAATTTTAGGGTTTGCCCTATCTTTTTCACCTCTCATCCAATCGCCACCAAACTGAGCCACAAGATTCAACTCCTCATTTTGCTCCCTTATCCCTCTTGGACTGTTCGCCTCATTTCGCCTCCCTACCCTTGAAACCCTCATTTTTCTTTTTCCCTTGTCCCCAGATAGTCTCCCACCACCCGTCGAACACCCATTTCCTATATGAGTTTTACCCAAATCCAAGTTTGCCGTAACTAAAAAAGTTTTTGTTTCTCATCTTCTACCCATTCCAAAAAAAAAAAAAAAAAAAAAAAAAAAAAAAAAAAAAAAAAAAAAAAAAAAACCTTGCTTTATGGTTGTTACGCGTACAGGAGCAAAAATCATGGAAGAGGAAATTGCATCCCTCAAAACCAAACTTCAAGATCTGGATGACAAAATTTTGGGTCTTAACTTTCAGCAGTTAGCCATGAGCCGAAACCATTCAGGAGATACTGGGTCCTCTTCTGGCAATTTCCGTGGACCAAAGCTTGATTTTCCACGCTTCGATGGTTCTGATCCGACTGGATGGATCTATAGGGCAGAGCAGTATTTCAGCTTGCATAATACTTTGGATAACCACAAAGTCCCCCTTGCATCTTTTCATTTGGAACATGAAGCTCTTCAATGGTTCCGTTGGTACATCAAGGCTAATGTAGGCCCAACGTGGAGAGAATTGTGCACCCTCATTTTGGAGCGCTTTGGCCCTAGTTCCTTTGATGATTTCACAGGAGCACTCACTAAACTGCGTCAAACAGGCACTGTAAGAGAATACCAGACAGAGTTTGAAAAATTAGCTAATTACACAGAGGGCTTGTCTGATGAATTCTTCCGTAGTTGTTTTGTCAGTGGTCTGAAGGATGCACTTCGCTCAGAAGTCAAAATGTTTCGACCTACTACAATGATGGAAGCCCTTGGGTTGGCTAAGTTAGCGGAAGACAAGATTAGTGCTCTACAACGCTCCAGATCTAATTTTGCTCCATTCAGAAATACAGGGTCTCACAACCCTCCAGTCATACCAGCTCCCAGAACTACTCCGATCAAGCACTTGTCTGAAACAGAGATGCGAGTCAGGCGAGACAAAGGGCTTTGTTATAATTGTGATGAGAAATGGTCTCGGGGCCATAGATGTGTTCAGCAAAAGCTCTATCTCTTGGATGTGGATTCTCCACCAGAACTGGAAGAATATGTAGATGCTCAGGAAACAGTGGATGATGAGGTTGAGCCTCACCAGCCTGAACCTCCTTCACCAGAAGCTCCACCAGAGATATCTGTCCATGCTTTGGCAGGAGTCACTACTCCACAAACCATGCGGGTCCAGGGTTTCTTCAAGAAGATCCCTCTTACTATACTCATTGATTCTGGTAGCACTCATAACTTCATTGATTCACGAATAGCCAAACAGGCTGATTGCTTTATCCATCCCTGCTCTAGCTTTGAAGTCATGATTGCCAATGGGGGCACTTTACCTTGTAAAGGGAAATGTCGCAATGTGCGTCTCTCTATTGGAGATTATAACATGCGCTCTGACATGTTTGCCTTACCCTTAGGTGGCTGTGATGTGGTTTTTGGTGCCCAATGGTTACGCACTCTTGGCCCCATTCTCTGGGATTTTGCTAAACTTTGGATGCAGTTTTCAGCCGAGGGGCACCAACACACTTTGAAAGGCTTACAACCAGGGTCTCTCAGCATCATCAGTTCACACCGTATGGAAAAACTTCTTAAGAAGAATTCACATGGTGTCATCGCTCAGCTCCATTCCATTCAGATGCAGCCATCAACAGTCTCTAGCACTCCTGCCGATCTCCAACACATTTTGGACAAGTATTCTGGTGTATTTTCTGAACCTGTGGGATTACCTCCTTCTCGTCCAGAGGACCACCGTATTCAGCTCCTTCCTGGCAGTGTTCCGCCCAACATCAGGCCCTACCGCTACCCATTTCATCAGAAGACCGAAATCGAGATACTTGTCCGTGACTTACTGAAGCAAGGTATTATTCGCCCTAGTACCAGTTCCTTTTCTTCTCCAGTTCTGCTTGTTCACAAAAAAGATGGGTCATGGCGACTCTGCATTGATTTCCGAGCACTTAATCATCTCACTATAAAGGACAAGTTTCCCATTCCAGTTGTTGATGAACTTCTTGATGAACTTCATGGGGCTCATTTTTTCTCCAAGTTAGATCTTCGTTCTGGGTATCATCAAATTCGGGTTAATGAGGAGGATATACCTAAAACTGCCTTCCGCACACATGATGGTCACTATGAATTTTTAGTCATGCCCTTTGGCCTCACGAATGCTCCTTCAACATTTCAGGCAGTGATGAATAACATATTTCGACCATACCTCCGGAAATTCATTCTGGTCTTCTTTGATGATATCCTCATATATAGCAAAACTTGGGCTGAGCATCTCCATCATCTGGAGCTTGTCTTGCAACTTCTCTCTGATCATCAACTCTGTGCAAAACTATCTAAATGTGTGTTTGGCCAGGAGGAAGTGGAGTATCTCGGGCATATTGTTGCACACCATGGAGTGCGGGTGGATCCTACAAAAATAGATGCCATGAAAACTTGGCCGCATCCTAAAACTCTCAAGAGCCTTCGGGGTTTTTTGGGGTTGACTGGCTACTACCGCAAGTTTGTCAAAGATTACGAGAAAATTGCAGCACCATGCTATTTTTTATGAACTCCATGCTTCTCCTTCAGCAGGGCACTCAGGCTTCCTCAAAACTTATGAGCGAGCAAGGAGAAACTTCTTTTGGAAAGGGATGAAACAGACGGTTCAACAGATGGTGGCTGAATGTGATACTTGCCAACGCCACAAGGGTGAAACGACCCTCCTTCCTGGCTTGCTCGAACCATTGCCCATCCCTACACGGATTTGGACTGATATTTCTATGGATTTCATTGAAGGGCTTCCTAAATTCGGTGGCAAGACAGTGATCTTGGTTGTGGTTGATCGTCTCTCAAAATATAGTCATTTTTGTGCCCTCAGCCACCCCTATACTGCCTCCTCTGTTGCACAAATCTTCATGGACCAGATATTTCGTCTTCATGGACTCCCTTCTTCCATTGTCTTTGATCGTGATGCAACTTTTACCAGTCATTTTTGGACTGAACTGTTTCAGAAAACTGGCACCAAACTGAAGATGAGTTCGGGCTATCACCCACAAACTGATGGTCAAACTGAAATGGTGGTACAATACCTCTTACCACACTGCCTCTAAAATGACTCCATATGAAGCAGTCTATGGTCAGGCACCTCCAGTACTCCTTCCCTACACTCCCAACAGCTCACCAGTCCAGGCAGTTGACATAGTTCTCCGCAGCAGGGATCAGATTCTTCGTACCTTACAGGATAATCTTCACATGGCCCGTAATCGGATGAAACAGCAAGCAGATCAACACCGTTCTGAGCGCTCATTTCAAGTTGGGGATATGGTTTTTCTTCGTCTACAGCCATACAAACAATCCTCCCTAAAGCTGAAAGGGCGTCATAAGCTGGCCCCAAAATTTTATGGGCCTTATAAGGTTCTGCAGAAGATTGGTTCAGTTGCTTATAAATTGGAACTTCCTCCTTCTTCCCGCATTCATCTAGTCTTTCATGTTTCTTGTCTAAAGAAAGTTCTGGGTACCACTGTCAGAGCACAAACTACTCTCCCTGAAATGGATACGGAAGGATCCATTATCCTGGAGCCGGTGGCAATCATTGACCAGCGCACTTGCCAGCTTCGCTCTCGCTCCATCTCTGAGGTCTTGATTCAGTGGCATGGCATGCAACCAGAGGATGCTACCTGGGAACCCCTTCTTCAGATTCAACAACAATTTCCACACCTTAAGCTTTGAGGACAAAGCTTTTTTCTAAGGGAGAGGGGATGTTAGGAACCTGTGTGTTCCTTCTGTTTATTTTGTTAGAGTAGTGTTGTTGGACGCATATGCTTTGTAAGTCGTCCCGTGAGTATATTTTATTATCCCACATGCATAGGTAGTATTACTTTTCTAGATCGTACTCAGTATATAAGAATAGGTTGAGGCCCTTGATGGGCACAGACGAATTTATTGTATTGAGCTTGCTCAAAGGAGGTTACCCCCTCGAAGTGGCCTGCGATCAGTAGATTCATTCTAAGTTCTGCTATCACTTTGTATTCTGTTATTTCGAGCATTCTCAGGATATTGCTATAAGGAGGTTCTTCACATCAAATTCTTGTTACTAGATTTTTCTTGACCATTTCCTTGCGAAAAATAGTGAGATGAATGATTGACTGTGATGCCATGCTCAAAAAAAAACTCGGTGATCTCAACTGAAGAAAAATATGCCCCATTATCCATCACCAGTTTGATGGGGACACCGAATCTAACCAGTATGTTTTCCTTGATGAATTCACAAACTACTTCAGAAGTAGTTTTCTTGGTTGCTTTGGCCTTCACCAACTTGGTGAAGTAATCATTTGTAGTTATAACATATTGTTGACTAGCACTAGATGTTGGATTGATAGGACCAATGAAATTGAGGCCCCATTATTGGAAAGGACCTTCAATGATGACAAGTCTAAGAGGTAGAGTGGCTAGCTAGGTTCTCTCAGTGAACATCTTACATTTTTCACATTTGACACCCAGGAGTAGGCATCCCTAAACATTCTGGGCCAGTAGTAACACTGTCTCAATATTTTGAAAGCCATGATCCAAGATGAGAAATGTTCACCACATGCTTCATCATGAAATGTTCTCAAAAACTTTTCCTATTTTGTTTTGTCTACACATATGAAAAATTACCATCTATATCTTTCTTAAACAATTTGTCATCCCAAATTACATACTTTGCCACTTTTTGCTTGAGATCTCTTCTTTGCTTTGCCGTCATGCCTTCAGGGCATTTGACTTGCCTCATAATAGGTATATAATAATCATTCTCTAGGCCATGCTTAGGAATAATGTATTCATTCTAAGGATTATTTTTCTCACTATGAGGTACATTTAATCTTGTCAACCTAGGGATGTATACTTGAAATGGTCGGCATAGTATGTGCACTAGGTCTCTTAATGAGTCACTATGCTTATGCTGTAGAAAAGTAAAATGCAATGAAAATAACTTACACTATTGCTGTAGGAAACTAACACACTTAACTCTCTATATATACTAGAAATAAAATGAAAGGCTAACATAAATTCCAAATCAATTCATCTATTATAACTGTTCTCACAAAGACTATAGGAGCATTCACGAAGTATGATGCTATAGGAAGGAACTTACAACTTCTACTTGCAATACTAAAAATGGTTGGAAATAAATCTATACTATTGTAATCTAATCCACCTCCCAAGTGGTCCCCCTTGGTCAACTTCAACTAAACTACTAACATAGGATAGGAGCCAAAAACTATTTCATTACATTTCATAAATTTATTACATAGAAACAACACATAGAACTATAAAAATATAACTCACTGTAAAAGTTAACAGTTTGTTCTCATAAAATTTATCCTTCTAGCTTAATAACACACTTGGTCTAATCCCTATATATAGGAGATCGATGCTTATTCCAAAATAGAAAAATAAACAACCTAGCTATAAATCCACAGGAGAGAAAGAAGGAAAATAACAACTCAAGGCGAGAAGAAGAGATAACGGCTCAAGGTGGGAATAATAAAGTCTAAACAACTGCTTGCCATAATAATAAATGTAGAGAATGCAATAAGTCTTGATAGCTCCTCCATACTCGTTGCCGTGTCCTTTGGTACCATTATGACTTTTCACCATGAATTCTATTGGTTGTCTTTAATGTTCATCTTTGAACGCTTCCAATCATCTTCAACTTCATTGCTAACAGGGTAGTTATAATACAAAGATAATTGCAAATAAGAATTTTCAAATATACGAACACACATTTTGATAATTATATGAAATACTACATCATATATATGATATTGGCAAAAGATGACATACTATCTACCCATAGGTTAATCATTGGTTTAGGTAAACATAAGTTCACAAACATCTTGATGAAAATGAAATAGAGTATTAACAAAGTGTTTTAAAACTATCATGAAATAGAGGCAATAATTAGCCTCATCATCATTCTCCATACGTCAGTAGATAAGTAATATTTTTAGACCAAGAGTCTTGCAATCCTATAGCCAAAACTAACTGCTTCTCTCCCAATTCTTCTATTTCTTCAATGATCTTATTTTCCATGATTACTTTGCATAAACCATTACCACTCGCTAGCTTAGTAGGCTTGATTTCAATATCACACTCTTGAATTTTTGCTATCCACATTCCTCTGACATTACATCCTACATATTGTTGTGTTAACACACTTTTTACTGCTATGTTACGTACAAAAACCATAGAATGTGAGTGCAAGATATAGAACCTAAAATTCTTTAGTTCTTTGACTGCTGCAAAGGCATGTTTTTCAATTTGGGAATACTTCAACTCATGAATTTTTAGAGGTATGCTCATGAAGGCAATTGGGGCTTGTATCCCTTCTTTGTTATCTTGCATAAGGATAGTTGACAAGGGAGGCATAATGATAAATAATGAAATCTAACTTAGAGTTTGGATGACATAGTACCGAGGTGTTAGCAATAGCAATCTTAATATTCTAGAAGGTTTTTTTCTTGGCTTCATTCCATTTGAGACTTTAATTTACCTTAATCATATCTACAATACACTTAGTAGTTTCTACAAAATTTGGCACAAACCTTCTAAGAAAATTCACTTGCCCGAAGAATGATTTAACTCCTATTTTTTTTACTGGTAGGCTTAACCTTCAAATGGATTTGACTCACTTAGGGTTGATTCTAATATCTTCTTGGGAAACTATATGGCTGAGAAGCTTTCCCTCTGTCACACAAAAAATAGATTTTTTTAGGATTAAGTGAGATTCTGTGTTCTCGACACCTTTGCAATACCTTCTTCAAATTTTCTATGTGGTTTTTCCTCTTCTTTGAAAACATGGTGAGATCATCCACCTATATAAAGATAATCTAGTCTTTTTACATCAGCAACTGTCTTACTCATACACCTTTGAAAAATAGCACCAACATTAATGAGCCTGAAGGGCATTCTATGATGTGTGAATATACCCCAAGGAGTGGTGAGAACTATTTTGTGTTGATCTTTCTCTTCCACTTCTACTTGATTGTATCCTAAGAACCCATCGAGTATGGACATCATATCAGATCTGACTACTATTTGTAGTAGGTAATCCATGTTGGGAAGAGCAAAATTGTCTTTCAAAGATGCCTAGTTCAAATTCTTGAAATCTATGTAGATTCTTATTTCTCCATTCTTCTTCCTAACTGGTACTATATTAGCTACCCAGGTGGAGTGATGGAGGGGATAAATGATCCTCACCTTTAGCATCTTGTCTACTTCCCAAAATATAATGTCTGCCATTTTTGAATTATAATTTCTCTGCTTCTGTTAGAAAGGGACTGCATCAGGTTTCAATGGAATCTGATGTTTTATTTTCCCACCCCTATAGCTTTTCAAATCTTCATAGCTCAAGGAAAATACATCTTGATATTCTACAAAAAGTTTTCTGGCAACTTCCTTCTCTTCAGGTGAGCAAAAATTTCCAATATTGATCATCCTAGGACTTTTCTCATCTCCAATGTTCACCTCTTCATATTCACTAGTAGTAGGACCTTTCTCTATCCTCTTTTTCTTTATGTAGGCATCATGCCTATTAAATTTTTTTTCCAAGGATACAAAGTATGTGGGAATGACATTACCTCGTAATTGGAATTCCTTAGTTTGATCTTCTTTATGCTTATGGTTAGGATCTCCATGATTATCTTCATTGGATTGGTGCTTACAAGTAGATTTTTCATTTCCAAGAATAGTTTCAGACTCTTGTCATCTTTGAAGACTTGCCAAAATTCTACATTGTTAGGAACAAAGGCTCGATATATAATTTCCACCTGGTACTTTTTATCTTTGAATTACGGATGAGGAAGCAACAAGGAAGCAGAGATATCCAATGAATCTGATTTGGTATTCATCTCTCTTGGTATGGATTCAATAGAAAAAGCATCAAGGCCTTCTATTTCATTCCAAACCCTATTTCTCTATTTTTTAAAGTTATGATTCTTCACAGAGTATTGCCCCTTAATTTGTCTCACAATGAGTTCTGCATCACCTTGAGCTTTTAGGATCCTTATTCCCTTTTCTTTCACAACTATTATCCCAAGTAATAGAGCTTCATACTCCACAGTGTTATTTGTATTTCCAAACTCCAATTTGAAAGTGATGGGTTAGGGTTCTCCTTCATGAAGTATTAACACTATGCTTGCACTAGATCCTAATGAGGAGCAGCTTCCATCAAACTCTAATGTCCATATAGAGGATGACTCTTTCTCTTCACTAAGGATTTTTATTTCCAAGTCCTCAATTTCTTGCTTATTCATAGTATCTTTAGTAAACAACATATAGTTACTAAACTCTAGTTCTTGATAGAGAATCTAAGCTTTAGGATAATCTAACTTTAAGATAGTAAATTTTTCCTTTTCTTTAGGTTCCAATTTGACCTTCTTTCTTCCTATAGGTATAATTTCTTGAGACCAATCTAGTTTTATTTCTTCCCTTAAATCTCTACAAAAACTTTTTCTTAAGAGCAGGCCATAGCTTGCTGGAATATCTGCAACTAGAATAGTCAATAAGAGCCACTTGAGCATCCTTGATTTGTCCAAGTAATGAGACCTACTTAACATCCATTGCATAACATCTCCCATGAAATTTAGTGAGGTTGAGACCCAAAGCTTTAGCATTAGAAAAAGGCATCACATTATTTGACATGCTCGAATCTATTATGCAATTACTTGATTATTACTTGATTTGCATCCATTGATATATAATGAGATGTAGAATGGGTCAAGTTTTTGCCTAAGAAAAGTGACCAAGATAGTGGAGCCTTCTTGATTAAATAGGTTAGATGTCAAAGGTTCTTCTTCTTCCTCAGTGGTAACATTGTGGTTTAAATTTGAAGAACCTCCTTTACAATGATCTACTAATCTCTTTAACTCAAAGTTATGAGATTTCAAATAGTCTATAGGAGAGATTTGGATCTTTGACTCTTTACAAAATTGGATAAAATTAAAAGGGCGCTTGTCCTTACCAATTTGGGATGTTGATGCTCCTTGATCAACGTGACTATTATTTGATGAAGATGTGGGATCATTTCCTAGAACATGATTGGAGGACAATTTTTTTTTCTTTTGACTCTGGGTTAACATTGTGTATGAAGTTCCATCAATAGTCACATAGCATTTGGCCTTTGGCTTAGAGTTTGATTCATACTCCAAAAATAAATTTCTAGAGTTACCATTTGAGTATAAATCTGACTCAAAGCAAGGAGTTGTATTATTCAACTCATTAGTAGATAATAACTACATCATATGAGTAGTTTTTGGACAACTTTCACTATCATGATCTATTGTTAAATGAAAAACGCACATATTTCCTTTCTTTGGTGCTGCCTCAATTGCCAACTTTGGTTGTGAAGCTATAAGCTGGAGAAATTTTCCATCATTATTCCTTCTTGATGGATTTTGATAATTTCATTACTAAGAGTGATTAAATCTAGGTAATTGCCTCTTTACTGCCACCAATTTGTTTGACAACTTTTGAATCATTTCATCAGACAAAGTAGTATTACTAGAACTTCCTTTGGTTTGGAGTTCTCATTTCCATTTTTTGGTGGAGATCAAGTCATCTTCAAATTCAACTGCCTTCTTTTATGCATCTGCTAAATTTGTGGGATGGGATCTCCTCAAATCATGATTGATATCTAGTGGAATTGCACTTATGAAGAATGTTTTCAGATTTCTAGTAGTAGGTCTGTCAGTAGTAGGGATCCTACTAGTGATCTTATTGAAAATTGCAAGAAAATCCCTCATACTCATAGCAAGTTTCTTTTTAATAGATGTCAATTGTGTTAATAGGATGTGCTCATCTTCTATCATTTTGAATCTTGTTTCAAAGGCTATCCTCATTGTATCCCAATTTGTGATTGAGCCATCATCTAAATGATAAAACCAATCTATTGCATTCTCTATTAGAGTTTCTACAAATGGTCTTACAACTACATCTTCATGAGATATTCCTAGGATATGAGTACCTTCAAAAAAGGCCTTAATATGTTCATCTATAGTCACTTTTCCATCACCTAAGAATTTAGGAAAATTCTTCCTTGAACTAGATGGGAATGGGTGACAAGCTGTCAACACTAACATACCTATCACTATGGCCTAGGGAGAAGCCATGATTGTTCTAGCAAGGTAAGGCATAAAATTGATAATTGGAGGAGTAGTTACTTCATGTAAGGTGAATACTTGGCAAGTAGTATGTGAAAAACTTTGATTTCTAACAAGTGAAGGTGGTCTACTCCAACTTTTCTTTTCACCTTTTCATCTCGGAGCATCTAAGATAGGTAAACTGAGTCCTCTAAGATTTTCAAAAATAGGGTCTTGCCCACCTTGCTCTTTGGTACTTCTTAGGAACCTTGCTTGTTCCAGGATGCTAGATTAATTTTTCCTCCAAGCTTCATGTTCTAATTGTATTTTTACTCTTTAGATTTCTCTTCTCTAAACAACTCTTTCTAAGGCTTTAGCCATAGATTCTTTTTCTTCCAATACTTGGCTTGCATTTCTATAGTGCTTTGCATTCCTCCTATTCCTCGAAAAAAATGTGTTAGGAGATGAGATTAATATCTTCTTGGTCATCTTGAAATCTAAGATTGGGTTGGAGCACTAGAAATATGTTCTCATGAGGTAGTACCATTTTTCCCTCATGTTATAAGTTTATTAGTCAAGCGACTGTTCATCTCCCTAGCAGAGTCACCAAAAATCTGTTGGTAAATAGATTGTTGTTTTTTTATTTAACTCTTAGATGCCCAAATTTATGAACAATATCTGGTTACAATAGTTGGAAAGTTTCTTCTAAAAAGACTAAATTTCCTCTAAATTATTAGGTGTATCTCCCTGTTGTATATTTTCAATGAATTATGTTTGTTTCTAAATCTAAAGCAAGATATGTTCTTAACCCGAGAACAGGAGAGGTAAACCAAGCCAAATCTATACAGGATTTTAACTCAGGAAAGAAATGATTTTAGAAGATTAATTAAGTTTATGAACTCACACATCTTATGAACTCATAAGACTTAACAATTCAATGGTGCATACTAACTGATACTAAACTAATCTAGTAGGAAACTAATTACAGATAATAAAAGTTTAAATTGAAGAAAAACAACTAAAGGATCTCTCTTGAACCTACGATGATAGTACTTATCATATTCAGTTGACTATCTCAAAACAATGGAATGAAGCTTTGTTCATTCCTTTTTTTAATTCAAATAAAAGAGAAAAATTACAATTAACATTCAACAAAGTGCAACAAAAAATAATTGACATAAGATACCATTCAATTGGCACTACAACATCAAGTATCTCACACTAAAAATTAGCTGACGTTTTATTAATCTTTCATTCCAATACATATAGGATTTTGAGATGACCATTACAAAGGAAGCTTAATCATTTCATCTCTTCAAAAATGACAAATGGAAAGGAGCCAATTTGTCTATTACAATGACTACATCAAAATATGAAAGAGGCGAAATATGAACCACTTCGCCTTCTTTCCCTTTTCTGCTTTTTTCCTATAGGCCTTAGCAACTGAAATGATTGGAATTAATTCATGATGCCTATGAACATGTACATTAGTATATCTTAAGAACCATTTAGAATGTTCTCTAGCCAAATCTTTGATAGCACTCAAACAATCTTGCATTTCCTCCATGGCCACATGTACACATCCATCAAGTTTTTGGAGCTTGGAAATTCTATTCTGGTGACTAGAAGATATCCCCATCAGACTATCTATGTAATTAGAGAAATTTGATTTCACAATAGCTCCTCAAATTATTCCCTTTCCTTTTCCACTAGTTTGTAAGTCTGCATGCAAACATCTCAAGAGTTCATACTCTCTATCTTGATCCTTCTTCACTTTAGCTTCAGTTTCCTTAAGCCCTACTTCTGCTACCAAGATCATTTCAGACTTGAACTACATGCTCTAAAGCCATTAAAATAAAGGCTCATCTCCTTTAGGTAGGATCTTTTCTTCTATAGCCTTCTTAGTCTTCATATGAGTGATCATATTCAGTAGAAAGACACAATCTTCACTCTTGGTTCTCTCTATGGCCAAGGTGTTTGTATTTGATGAAATGTTATCTTTCTTTGTTTCCAGCCTCAATATAGCATTTCCAATTTGTTCTATAATGGAGAGTCCCTCCAACTTGAGTTTCTCACTCCACTCTCTACCAATTTTCCCAAAGTTTTTGTCTTCTTGGAGCTGAGAGATGAGTGCTTGAACATTTGTAGTAGTAGGATCACTAGTATTAGGCATTTTGGAGATGCTTTCCAATGAGGTGATCAATTTCCTAATGAAGCCATTCAGTTCTTGTATTTCCACCTTCATCCTAACCTTTGACAATTTAACACTTTCCAATTGTCCTTCAATCACCTCATTTGTTGACTTTTATACGCCAACCTTGGTATCATGTCTGGCTTCCCCAAGATCCACTGAATGCAAGGTAAAATCATCATAAGTCATATCCTCAATTCTTCTCTCTTTGGTAGGCTTTGCTATCTCCATTTTTAGATGAACTATTTTGGTATCTTTTCCAATAATGGACAAGGTCTTTTGCTTCTTGACCTTACTCAGTGCTGATCCAGAGTGGGCAACAAGAGATAAGGTATCTTTATTGGGAGCTCCTTCATCTTTCCTTTTTCTTTTCCTATCCAGACTTTCCTCCAACCATGAAAATATGCCTATCACTTTGGAGGTAGTCCCAAGAGAGTCTATGCTAAACATCTTTCTCTTAGCCAGGGTGGTCATTCTCGCAGTCAAAGAGAAAGGATTCTTCAGAGTTTGTGAAACAAGATTTGAAATCTTGGTCTTTCTCTACCTCTAAGGTCTTCTTTGTTGCCTCATCTAACTTAGTAGAATCACTATCACTACTTCCTCCATTTGCTAAGTCCACTAGCTACATTGAAGGGCTACTCAGTAGGAGAAGTGCAACACTTGTGGATGGAACTGGACTACTATGAGGTGAGGGGGCTTGGGTAATCACACCATCTTTTGGTTCTTCTACTTTCTTTTTCTCAAATTTGGATGGAGTCCCAATCACTGGGAGGGAGCTATCTTGATAAGTCTTAGCCAAGGGGATACTTTTTTTGGGAGGTTGGTCACCTCCATTTGATGATTGGGCTACTCTTTGAGTGATAGCCAGAGTTACACTTGATGTGCCACCTTTAGAGGAGGAAGCCGCTACAGCTATTGGAGAAGCTTGAGCAGGTGTACTTTTACTTTGAATCCTTCTGGTTGTGGTCCATTTGACCCATTTCTTAGTCCTTTTGATACTTTGAACCATCATGATATCTAACTTCTGTCCTGCATCTTCATAAGGTTCGGAGCTAATCAGAGTGCCTCTTAGCTTGGTCAGATAGGTGTTACTAAACATATTCTGTCCATCATCCTCTACTCCCTCAACATCAATATTAACTTTATACTTCTTCACTTGATCCATTGTAAGCCTAGAAAAAGCATGGTCATAGCTCTTAAACTCATCATTGCAATCGACCCAATAGTCTTCAATGGTGGTGATGTGTTTGATCACACTTCCAATCTACTACACCTCCCTTGCATATCCATCTAGATCAAATATAGGCCTTAAAACCTTATACATCTCCAATTTATATTTTATTTCAAACACCTTTAGCATGTTCTTTGCATCAAAATGGGACTCACAACTGAAAGCTCCCACCTTAATGGGAAACTCATATCCTTTCTTCTTCAAACTATCACTCAACACATTCACTTGGAGTGCTTGTTGCATGATCTTGATCAACACGATCATATCACTAGGATATCTTGGCATGTTCAAAGGGGAACCATCAAAAGTTGCAAGACACAAATATGAAAAGGATGAGAACCAGATGAAATAACTCTCAAATTGGCTAATGGCTGCCATGGCTTTAGGGTTGAATCTCCTCTTTGGACATCCTCATAGCTCCCTAGAAATTCTCATGGTGAATGCATCATTAACTCTTATATACTCCGCATAACTATTTTCCAATTGTAGACATGGGTAGAACTCACAAGACTTCACATCATCAGGAAAATTTTCTACCCTCAGGAGGCCTAGCCATAATTGTAGAGAAGCTAACATGTAAATGAGGAAAGAGGACATGTAGAATGTGTTGTAGAATTTTGTAACATGAAGAGCATTAGACAGAATCTCACTTACCTTGTGAGCCCAATAAATATATTGGGTGTTAGAGTAGATGACTTGCTCCAAAAAGAAATATTGCTCAAAAAAGTTTAAAGTTTCTATCTCACCTTTCAATCTATGTAAGAGGACCATGATGTCGACAATTTTAGATTTGAGATTAGTCCCAAACAGAGTCTTAGGAACCTTACTCTTGGCGCTTCATGGTTTTTGGAACCATGATTGCATGATCTCTTTTCTCCAAATCATCTTCTTCATGGAGAACTTAAAAATGACTCTTCCAAATGTCAAATATGAAAATCTTCCCATTTTAGAACTCGAAGGAAATTCACCATAGTTTGCCTATCAGTGGAGATCACCACTGTGTCATCTAGCAATACAATTTGTCTAGTGTCTAGGTTGTAATGATTTATGCATTCATAGATTAATTTCGAGGCCTGGACTACAACTGGAAAAGCAACTACCTCGACTAGCCCACATCCTTAGAGTTTCTTAGTAATGGGATGGATTGGCTTCGAGTTCACTCTCCTTTGAAAATCCTTCATGTCGTAAAAATGGAGATAAGTATCTATGAAATTTTGCAATGAAGACTTAATTCCATTCAACTTGTCAAAACCTACAAATCTAGTTGCCATTCTGTTTGAAAATGAATTTTGAATCCATAAAAAGAAGAAGGATAGAAAATGCATAGATACTGGCTTTTTGAAAAAGTTATACAAATTAACAGAAAAATAGTTCAAGAAAGAGTGATATTTTGTGTAATTGTTCATGTTTCCATCTATATAGGAGCTTCAATTCATCTGTTGATCTTCAAAATTTGCACAACACAAATGAATTGAAAGAGAGATTTGTTGAAACTAGTATAATGCATGGTTTTAATGGATATCTTAGTGTCTTTTCACTATTTTGTTGGCCCAATAGTAACTTCCTATCTTTTTGTACTTACTTTCCCATTTTCCTTTAAGTTTCAGGAAGTTACCAATAGAGTAGTCCATGGTAAAATATCTATTGAGTTAAATTTCACTTAATAATTCTTTCCCCACAATGGTTAGATTATTTCAATTGTCATCTTACACAAAATGTAAATCCAATCTGCTTACGAACTTGATTTTCTTTAAAATTTGGAAAATTGTCTTCATGGGTTGAAAACCCATCGAGGAGAAGACAATTTCCATTTCTCCCCCCACACTTCCTTTTTGGTTTACCTTTAGACTATTTTCTTCTTTGGGTTTAGAAATTTCTAAAAGGAGTGCAAAAATTCATTAGGGACCCACATTTTGTTTCCTTTCCTTTAGAATTGCCTTTTGTAGAAAATTGACTTCATGGGTTGAAAACCTGCCGAGGAGAAGTTGGTTTTGAGTTTTGTACTTGGAATGATTATGAGATTTGTGATGAATCTTGAACATTTCCTGAGGTAGACAATCATAAAGGGAACATGAATTTGTCATTGGGCACTTCATTGTTTTCTTACTTTGACCTATATGCATCATTTGGAGCTCTTTTCAAAAAATTGTCTTCATGGGGAAAACCCACCAAGGAGAAGATGAAATTTGGAGTTCCGCGAGCTTCTATTTCTATTGAGAAAATGATAGACCACAAGAAGATATACTTTTTCAATGATTTTTGAATGAGCAACATGAATTTCCATCATGTTAGGCACTAAGCTACCCACAAAATCCCTCTTTCAAAAAGGAGAACCACTTGGCTATGAAATGTGGAGAAGGGGAAAATGAAAAATCTGATGAAGACTCTTTCCACCTAATTTCTAACACTTAGACTCAAACACAAAAGGAAATTACTAAGACACAAGAAATCACTTTTACTACTTAGGTAGAGGATGAAAAGTGGTGCAACACACCTTACAAAGATTATCTTTTATATGTTTATTATCATGGTGTCTGGCAAAATCTAACCCAAAGAACCATGATAATAGATCTACCATTTATAAGATTTTCATCTTATAATGGATACCTTTTATTTATATATGTCAATGAAAGATCATTACCTTTCATTACATATCATATGTGAAATAGTAACCACCATAAATCCAATCATAAGGTGGTACAAAGGGTTTTCACCTCATATTTCTCTCTCATAGAGGAGAGTGCATTATAAACAATTTCTCTTACAACTTCTTCTCATAGAGAAGATATCATCCACAAAGGATTGCATCTCAAAATTTCTCCCTCTGAACATTAATCTAGGAAGTCAGGTCCTCTAGTTACTTCATTAGAAACTCTCTTTACCCAAGGAATCCTGTCAAACTCATCACTCCCTAATGATATACATAGGAGTAGGCTCATCAACATCATGAAGTCACCCACATGTATTTCTAGACTCCCTTTGAGCATAAATCTTCTAAGCTCCTACATTCTATGAAGTGTCGTACTCCCTCTTAATGTAGAAGAATATCATAATCTCAATCATCATACTCCCTCTAAATGTAGAAGAATCTCATAATCTCTATCATCAAAGATGAGAGCCTTGTTTTATCTATCTTGATTATTAGGATCTTTGGAGTTACTATTATTAGGTTGAGTCTGCCCGATATCTAGTAGCATGTGTAAAGTACCAACTTTCTTTTCCTGTAAGAACATCCTTAGACATAAAGGAAAAGATCAAGGCAAATAACCCTCATAGTATGTATAAAATTAAAAATAAGAGAGAGATTAAAAATTAGATAAATGAAAAAGATAAGAATACTTATATGCACATGAAGATCATGGAATATCTCCTTTTCTAAAGATGGTTCAAGTGGGAATGAAACATGCATTCTTCTTAATCGATGTGTATAGCTTCTTTTGTTGCAGACTTCGTATTATGTGCCTCTCCTTTGGTATGAGCACCAAATGAGAATGCTTTTGTTATTACCAGTGACTATGATGCCTGTTCCTTCTGTTTCAATATTTTGTTCTTCATTTCATTACCTACCATGTCTTACGTATGTGGATGCGACATGACGCCTTGGAGCATATACTTGATGATGTCCCATAATTTGTACGTCAATGTGGACCCTTTTACCAAGTTACATGAGTGTAGACTGGTAGCATTTGTAAGCTGATCGGACCATGCTAATATCATCCATCATTGGGTGGGTTTAACGTTACCTCCTTGGCCTTTCACTGATAGTTTTATCTACTGCTTTGTCGATACCCATAAAATGGTGTGAATCAGTTAGTGTCCTACAGACCGTCCTTTTAATTTTCATTTGATTGTGGTGATGAATAATTATTATTTTACATCTGCAGCCTGCTTTGATCCCATGTTAAAGTAACTAGGATCATTTCTACAAATGTATAATTATGGCAATGCTATTGATAATTTTCAAATGTAGATTTGGATCTCATATAACTATTAGAGGAGGAGACATGTCTCTTCAGGAGACATGTCCCTATAGTTAATTATCATTTAGTTAATAAATATGTGTAACTCACCTTTAAGAATATATATAATATTAATATATTAACCATATATGTAATATATTATTTTATTATAATATATAATGTATAATATATATTATATATCTTACATATATATTACATATAAGATATATAATGCATAATATATAATATATATTATATTACATATATAAAATATATATTATATTACATATATAATACATAATATATATAAGATATTTATCTTAAAGAAAACTTACCATCAACGAGGCATCTCATGATAAAATCAATCCAACAGAAGTTACAACAAAGTCATGTCTTGTAGAGACATGACTCTACTTTGCCAAAGGCCATGTAGGGTCATGTACCTACTTGATCACTATCGGTGTATAAGCAAATACAATTAGTTTTCTTCTCAATTGACAATCATGTAGTGGTAAAAAAATTACATTTAGGAACTTCATAACATAATAGTCTCTTCTGATTATAAGAGACTGAGTAGTTAAGTCCTTAATAAATAAACACACACACACACACACACATTCTTATCAATAATATGAGACATAAAAAAATGTTTATATAAATCATGAATACAATTACTCAATATAATGAGATAATCACTTCGACTGATGCTATATTTCAACAGGATTATGAAGACATCTTAACCAAAGAGGAATTATTTTGGAGACAAAAACAAAGAGAAATGTATTTAGAAGTAGGGGATATAAACACTCAATTCTTTCACAACAACACAAGGTAATGAAGAATATCTAATATAATAGCCTCCATTCAAAATAAACACGTGGAAACCTAGAGGATCTTGATGACATTGCAAAGGAGGCAATTAAGTACTTTGAAGAAATATTTAATAATATTGGCAACCAAAGCCTAGGGGCACATGATAACATCATTAAAAAAATCCCAAAGCTTTTATCTAAAGAATAAAATAAAGCACCATTGGTAAAATTTATCTTGGAGAAAGTAAGTGCGACACTAAAGAAAATGAATCTAGATAAATCTCTAGGGTTGGCTGGGGCATTCAATTGATCTCAATGCTCGATGTTTTCTCGTGATGTTATTTAAAACTATATTTCATTTCTCCTATAACATGTCTATAGGCTCTTCGCTACAATAATATTGCTTGTAATATATGCATTGCTATCTTCTTCCAAATTCTTTATCAATCCACTTGTAGATTCTATCTATCTTTGTATCATATCCATAGCAATAGATATCAACAATATTTCTTCAATAGATTTTTTACCTTGTACAAATGTATGCTTTGTAATTTATGTTTCTTCAACCAATAATCCTTTTATTCTTCGAGATTATTTGATAGTGTCCTTATTCTATCTACTAGCTCATCCATTCTTTTATTAGTATGTGATCCTTTTGTAGCTTTTTATTGAACTCTTCTTTGAGATTCTGATAATTTCTTATTGCATCTACATATATTTTTAGTTTTTTTATACTTCATTCTATCTCATCAATTTTAATTCCTGGTAATAAACTTGGGAATGCTTTGATAGTATTTTTCACAATATTTTTTCCTTCTATTCTCTTTCAGTTGTCTTTGCATTATTTTTATTTATTTGAGTCTTTATGTGTAGATTATTAATCATCATAACCCAACTTTGTAAGGTTTTTCTTTAATATTTCAAATTCAGGTCTATCATCTAGATTTTCTTCTTCATTAGTATTTGAATCTCATTTCCTTTTTATTTGTGCTATTTAAATCATTTTCATATCCTTTATTGTCTTTGTAACTTTTTCTTATTCGTATTCTACAATTGGTTCCATAGTTTGTTCCATTTTTTTTCTTCCTCTATTATTATTGTTTCTGTTGTGCCACAGATAGCATGAGTCATATTAGTAGACTATGTTTCTTACTTTGTTTCTATTTCAACTTTTGGAGTATATAATTCCTCTAATTGTTCATCTTACTCATCATCAATATCCTCATCAGATTCATCATTGATGTCAATGGGTTATTTTTTTTATTCTTCTTCAAGTCTTAAAGGACTTTCTTCTCTAGTTAGATCTATATGTTGGCACTATTCCAATCGCTCATTCAATTCATATATTTCACCATTCTTCACAAATTCTTCTACTACATGTTTCTTTGCATCAAAAATTATTCTCCACATTTTCAATTCTTTATTTTGAACTTCTTGTTGCAATCTTATCATTATTTGGTTGTTTGATACTTTGTGGATTTTTTTTCTCACTTTTCTTCATTAATGAGTCCATTTATTCAATGCTTATTTTTATCTTTGTAAAGATTAGAGTTCTTTCTCTTTTTTTCTTACTTGTTCAATAGTTTCATCCCATATTCCTTAGATTTTGTCAAGTAGTTCCTTGAGGATATTCTTTTTTAAATGACTTGGAAATCATTTAAATTTGTGAAGAGAAACCACCATTGCATCTTCAATTATTTTTTATCCTCTTCTTACCATCTCCTATAATTAACTTCATGTATGTGCCCAATACTTAAATGTCCTCTTATAACTTCTAAGTTAGTTGTTGTTCTCATAATTCTTAATCTTGTCTTTTTTGGTTCAAGTTTAGGTTCATTTTTCTTTCTTTGTGTCCTTGTGATTCCTTCTATTGTAGTTAACTTCTTTTTCATCTTCTTGTGATGATTGTATTTTTCTAGATCTTTTTTCTTTATCAGTACCTATCCTTGCTTATCAGTAGCCTACTTATTCTTAATCTTAGCATACACTTATGGTATTATAGTTTATTTATGTCTACTACTACTTTTTCCTTTTGATTTCTTTTCTTTAGATATTACTTTTTTACATACTTCTTCATAAATTTCATACCAATTAGCTTTTATGTCTGTAGGTTGTCCTAATAACTATTATATTCTTGTCATTAATTCATTTTTTTTTATATACAAATGGTTGTAACCATGATGGGTGTGGCTCTTGTGCTTTTCCTATGCATGAATGTATGCTAACCACAAAGCATATATTTCTATTGTAATTTTTTTAACAATATGAGGTGATATATGATACCTTTCATATTGTCTAGCTTGAAAATATTTGAAATAGTACCATGTTATTGTGTTGTAATTTCTTCCTAACTACTCAATATAGTTGTTGATTTGATAAATTACTGGTTTACCTACTATCCAATTTACTCTACCATTTCTTGGAAACTAGTTTTGTATATAGAAAAATATACATACCCATAATGCTCCATATCTTAGTCCTTGCTTGTTGACTTTTCTTAGATTTATCATCAGTTGATTCCTCAATATCTTAGCTAAATCATATCTATTTTCTTTAGTGGCAATCTCATAAGAAAATTGTACTACTCCTCCCAATATATTATCTAATTGATCTACCTTATAAAAATTTTAAACCAATGACCATTGATGTAAAAAAGTATTTATCCACAATTTTTCTCATACCAAAAGTCATTTGATATTTCTTGTATCTTACTAAATGCTCAATTTCTATTTTGGGATCTAGTTCCTTTACATTTTTTTGTTCCATCTCCTAATAAACTTGTAACTACTTGAATGATTTCCTTTGTGATCACTACTTGTCTCCTTCCAACCAAACATAATCTCCACGTATTCTTCTCAATACACATTTTATTGATACTCATCTTCAAAGTTCTTATATGTAGGCACAATTTGGTTTAATCATTTTGTTTCTATATGTCCAAATTCATCACTCAACATTCCTTCTTCTTTATATAGTTCCTTGTAGGATATGCTTACTTCTTCATCACAATTTTCAATTTTTTTTGTATTGAATAAATGATCTAGCATCTTTTGTTAGTATAGCTCTAAATGGTATTCCTATTAATGCTCTTTCTCTATTTACATTTATCAAATTTTAAAAGCATATTTGATATTCTAGTTCATTCTCCTATGATTTTTTGATTAATGATAATATTTCTCCCATTATGTTCTTAGTAGGTTCCTTTTCTTATCCAAATATTTCATGTAACTAGGGTTTGCAATTTGATCAATTCATCTAAATTCTTCTTATTGAATAAATAGGCATAATAGGCAGTGCTATTCTCTCAAACTCATTCTTAATTATTTCTTTGCACAATGTAACCCTTTCACCTCAAGCGTTGCTATATATAATCACAAGATGTACAATGGCCATTATACTAAAACATTTATTTCATGTCGATGATAGCTTTTACATCAATATTAATACTTGTTTACCAATAATAGTTTTGTACTCATACTTTCAACCTTTTTAGCAATCCTGCTCAATATAGTTGTTGATTTGATGAATAATTGGTTCACCTACTGGCCAATTTACTCTACAATTGTTTGGAAACTAGTTTTATATATAGAAAAATATACATACAGTAACACTACATATCTTATTCTTATTTCTTGAATTTTCTTATATTTATCATCAGTTGATTCCTCGACATCTCATCTAAATCATATCTACTTTCTTTAATGACAATCTCATAAGAAATCTATTCTGCTCCACCCAGTATATTGTCTAATTGATCTACTTTGTAAACTTTGTAACCAATGACTATTAATGTAAACAAATTCTTTATCCACAATATTTCTCATAGAAAAAGTTTTTTGATCTTGCTTGTATCTTACTAAGCCTTCAATTTCTATTTTTGGATCTAGTTCCTTTACATATTTTGTTTCATCTCCTAATAAACCTGTGACTACTTGAATGGTTTCCTTTGTGATCACTACTTGTGTATCTCCTTCCAATCAATTTTTTTGCATTAAATAATTGATCTAACATCTTTTATTAGTGTAGCTCTTCTTGATATTCCTATTAATTATCTTTCTCTATTTACATTTATCAATTTTTAAAAACTTAGTTGATATTCTAGTTCATTCTCCTCTGATCTATTTATGAACAATTTTTTTTAGTAGGTTCTTTTTCTTATCCAAATATTTTATATAACTAGGGTTTTCAATTTGATTTCTTTGTCTGAATCCTTCTTGTTAAATAAATAGGCATAATAGGTAGTGATATTTTCTCAAACTTGTTCTTCATTATTGTTTTTCACAATGTTGTTGATCTCAGATTGGTTTTGACAATTAAGTGTCAAAAAACTTAACTCATTTACTAAGTTCATGCTAAACTAGTAATGCATGTTGAGTATGATATGTAAATACAAGACTATGCTGAGTTGCAATGAGTGCCAAGACACTCAAGTGCCGAGCAAACAGTAGATGTCGAGAAAATAGTAGATGCTGAGTAGTTCAGGTGCCAAGTCAAAAAAAAAATTATAGTATGTGCTAAGCATCAATAACTTCAAGTGCCAAGCATTACAGATTGGACATATTTTTTTGTGATTGCACAAGCAACCATGTAAACCATTTTTCAGCTGACCAAAGGATAAAATATGATCTTTTACAATTTACATGCAACCAATCAGAAAAAGGGAAGGATTAAGTGGCAAAAAGAATGAATCTCAGCCATAGACTTATATGTAACCCTAAGTCTTCTTGTCTTCTTAAGGAGGAAAAAACCCTAAACTTCATAATGATCATGTAAGGAATTGAAGGAGAAGAATAGTGAAGTTTGCATGCGAAAACTAGAGAATTCATGGAGACTTAGAAGTTGTAGAGAGCGAATTACAGAATTAGTTTGAGAAGAACAAAGGATAGAGGATACGATATTGACATACTAGATCAAAATGGATCAAGGACATTGTATGGATTTGATCTTTAATTAGGCTACTAAAGCTAATCACAAGATCTATGCTGAAACATCCTAATAGGTGATTTTAGATAAATCTCCTAGGTGAAGTAGTCATAATAGACTGTTGTAAATCCTTTAACAGGGTGACATTCCAAGTGGATGTTCTAAAGTCCTTTAGCCAGGATCACTTTTAATAGGGTGTTGAAATCCTCTAACAAGGTGGGACTTAATAGTCCTTGTAAGCCTTTAACAGGGTAGGCCTTTCACAAGGCAAATCATGTTTCATGGTCAAATCATTGTAACCTTAATTGGCTACACTTTATTGCTGTAGTAGTGGAGAATTGTGGGTATCATCCCCACCCCAATTTTACCTTCTCTTTGGAGGGTTTCTGGGTAATCATATCAGGTGTCAAATGTGTGATTGTTTATGTGTTTACATGATTTAGATGTATGTGCTTTACATTTTATTTCGAGTTTATCTATTCAATGCATGAGATGGATTGATGCAGGGAGCTCCCCTTAATACCATAAACTCATAACAGAAACATAGAAATAATAGAAAATGTGAGAACAAAATATGGACTTCTTATTTGCACCGCAAATGCAAAAAGACATAATACATAAGTACAATATGCTAACCCACAAGGGTGCCTTTATTACAACAATTTGCAAAATAAATTGCCAACTATCACCCAGAGTTGTCCTAGACAATGTTCATGCCTTTCTTAAATAGGCAGTTTTATGCCGCCTAGGAAGGTTCTAGATGCTAAAACTTAATACCTAGGGCCGATAGACCCTAAAAATACACATAGAGTTGGCCAAATACATCTTTGAAAAATTATTTTAGAAATTTCGGCAGCCTAACTTCTGAAGGCCATAACTCACAAACCGTTGCTCTGATTGGCTATTATAACCACTTTTTAGAAATGCTAGCTCCTGATCTATATGCTTAGAATTGCACTAGCACCCTTCTGTCAAGTTTTTGGACCTCATCTAGGCACTCTGAGGCCTCCAACGGTGAGCCTAAATATTTTTCGACAAAATTTTCTACCAAAAATTTGCAATAACTTCTCCAATACTTATGATTGAGAAATAAGATTTTTATGGTAGGCTTACAACTTTAAAATGAACCTTCCTATATAAAATGAGAACATTCTAAGCTCATATGGAAAACTTAATAAAAATAGCAAGTTCCCATAAATAGTAACCACCTTGTCTACTAATCCTTATTAAAATAGAAAAGACTTAAATACAATTTTTTTTTGGGGTGATACAAGATTTCTCTTACACCCAGGATGCTCTTGCATCATGGATGAGTGGTGAAAATTTTTATGGGTTCATGTTTTAACAACTGATTCACCCCCCGCTCTCAAAAGTTTACCTTTCCTACTTGTAATTCCAACAATTGGTATCAGAGCCAAGTTCTTAGAAGAAGAAGCTTTGTAGCTTAGAGGAAATATCTTGAAATGGAAGTCTACAAGTTGGGAAAGACCATTGAGAACCAAGAAATTGAAATACATCTCATGCTACATCAATTGAATGAAGTCAAAGATGCTTTGAAGAGTTCTTTGAAAAGAAGGCAAGAGATTGCTATAGCAGAAAATGACACACAATACAAAGAGATTGATACCAAAAAGCTATTTACAGATGGTAACTCTAGTGAATTCAATTTAGCAATTGTAGATAATGGAAAAGAATAGAGCACAAGTTGAAGAGATAAAAAATCTCAAGTTGGAGCAAGAATCACAAGCTATACTATTGCGTGAGGTGACAAAACAAAAGAAGAAACCTATAAAAGACAAGGCCATGATTGAAGAAGACAAAAGAATTTTGGCAATCAAATTGGAAGAAAAGTCAACAGAGCTATCTAGGATCTCAAACATGCAATTGGATACCTTAAGCCAAATGATGAATGCTCATCATGAGTTGAATTTCAAAGACATTGAGATAACTACTTTGAAGTTGCAGAATGAACAACTATAGAATGACCTAAAAAGAGAAAAGGAATTTGTTTAAAGTTTCAACAAGCCAAATGAAGCCACCAAATACTTTGAGAAACTACTAAAATCCCCTACATCTAGTAGAGATACTTTAGGATTGGGTTACACAAGTACTATAGAAGGAGAATCATCATAAGCTATTGAGGAAAGGAACAATAAAGGTAAGAACTCCAAACCTACTTGTCATAGTTATGGTAAGAAAGGTCATACAATTAATGTGAGAACATGACTCATTGCCACAAGTGCAACAAACAAGCTCATCAGGCACATAAATGCAGAACTAGAACCATGCATGCATCAAAAATTTGAGGGACACTGCTACAATTATCAAAATTATGGACATAGAACCTTTGAATGCAGATCCAAGTCCACATGGTCATCAAGCAAGCCAACAAAGGTAAGAAGCTATGAAAACTCCTATAACTGGGATTACAATACAAGATATAATTGTCACTATTGTCAGGAATATGGACATGTACCTAAAAACTGCATTAGGACTCACATTAGTGGTAACGACAAGAGGTGGTTGAGTCAAACCACATGTTTCAGCTGTCATAAGATTAGTCACATTAGTAAGCATTGTCCAACTAGGTCCAAGGCACCAAGTTGTGAATTTGATAAAGGTAAAGGCAAGGAAGATGTTGAACACATCAGGAATGAGATGAACAAGACATCGAATAAGAAGGATGCTAGTAGTACATCAAATGGAGAAGAGATCACTCCACCCAATGGGTCATGTGGTCACACTACATCAAACTAAGCGAACAAGAGGTATGTGGGATTGATACTTATAGTGTTGCATTATACACCAGTTCTAAAATAAATTATCAATGAAAATGTTACATTAGCATGAATTAAGATGCAAGAATTTGTGAAAAATTCAAGGTTAAATCTTCAAGTTTTCATGTTGTTACCAAGCATGAAAAGTCTTCTGTGTATGTCAAGTGAAATACTAGTTAATGTCAAATTCTAGTCAAAGACAATTAGAGCAGAGTTTGTAGTAGCTACTAAGTGAGGGAAGTCTCTATAGATGCCAAATGGAATGTAAATTATGTTGATGCCGAGTTTATAGTTTTAGAAGTAACAAGCATTAAATGCAAAGTTTTGAAGGGTATAAGGTTGATTTTCACCTGTCCTTCATCACTACGAATTCAAGAAAGAGCAAGTAGAGAAAAAAGGCAATTCACAATCTAGTTTGAAGCATTTTCAAAGATCCTAGCAATGATTGAACTCCAGTTCACTAAAATTTTGAGGTATTTTTCATAAGCCAAGTTACGTAGTTTAAAATTTGTAAAACTCTAGTTTGACAGAATGGCTTCTAGTTCAAATAATGTAAAGGAGAAAGAAGTTTTTGATATCCAATTAGTCAGCAATAAAGTCAAACAACCAAATTTAAAAGCCATTCTAGACATTGCCTACAAAAATGACCTGTTAGTTGCATTATCCATGATTCGACTCAAGGTCATAATGGTCCAAGACGTGAGAAAATGTTACAACTACAAAGTAGGAGGTATAAGTGACATGAAAATAAGGAAAGCTTATGATAATATATGCAAAAATGGTGTTTTGAAGGAAGAATTTAAGATTGTAGAGAGAAAGGGTTTGACTTGTGCCCAAGATTTTCTCACAATTTTCAAAATTGAATGGATAAAAATAGTGTTGAGTAGGATACATGATGGATGTCTATGGTTGGAAGGAGGACCAATTAGTATATCAAAGAGAATTGTTCATAGGGTGACTGGTTATCCAACCCTAGATTGGCCATAGACCCTACGAAGTGACTCAAAGGAGGCAATTGAGAAGAACACAGGTGCAAAATTGAATAAGCGCGAAATGACAATAAATACCATTACTGACCCACTACTTGATTTTTCTATTAGGTTTATTTCTCATAAATTCTATCAGTCAAGAAAGTTAAACATTGTGCCCTACATTGTAGTCGATGTTGGTTATAAAATTGTCAAGAAAGATCATACTTATGATCTTGCAGAACTTCAATTACAACCGATAAATGAAAACCTAGGTGCCATTAGGAAGAAAACAAGCACACAATGTAAATTTGGATCAATACTTGTGTGCATATTCTTCTATGTATAGAATGAATTCCCATCGTTTGGAAAAAATAGGTTGGAAGACCAACAGATCAGTGGTTGTGCAAATCAATGAATATATTGAGCAGATGGGTGAGAACTTTGAAATAGTTATGACAAGCTATTTTGAAGATTTCAAGAAGTCTATGAATCAGAGGTTGAGGTACCTATCTCCTTAGTTGAACAATACTACAATGACATATGTTTTCTTGTAGATATTGATTACACATACATTTAGGCAGTAGTACCCAGGGTAAGATGGTTAAGACCCCTAGGCTATGAAATAAATGTTGATGAAGCCTCAGTTCCCATTATTGCAATCCTAGATGAGGATATTGATAAAAGTTCTAAAATATTTGGTAATTATGATGTAATGAAATCTAAACTTGAAATGGAGTTGAAGACAATCTCCACATTGAAAAAGAAAGAGAAATTGGTAAAGAAAATCAAGGCCCAATTTGGTGAAGAAGAAGAAGATGATGAAGAGGATGAAGAGAAAGAGAAAGAACAAGCCCAAGAACCTCTTGCTTTGACCCAAGGCATGGGTGAAGACACTGAAGATGAGGGTGTTGAGGAAGTAGAGGAAGCACCAAAACAAGTAGAACCAAAGAAGAGAAAGGCCAAAGCCCAAAATGTGGCAAAGAAAAAGGCTTAAAAGATTGCAAAGCTAAGTCAAGCAAAGCCTACAACACCAAAAACTAGGGAAAACACAAGGGCCACTACACAAAAGGCCAAAGAGCAAGCCAAAGAAAAGGCCAAGGCTACTAAACAAGAAGGGCCAAAGTAGAAAAAGAAAAGGAGAAAATACATTGCACAAGCAGAGACTAACGATGAAAGAACAAAATCTAAAGATACAAGTCAATTTAGAGTGGTAAGTCATCCACCAAAATCTAATCTTGAAAATCTCTATGAAAATGTTAGAAACAATGCAAATTTGACAGATTTGAAAAATATTGATTTAGGAAAACTTAGTAGAGAAGAAATTTTTTTTATTAAGGAATCAATATATACAATGATGTCTAAATTTAAGAACACTCCACTTGAATTAGATAATACAATGGCTAAGGATTTGTATAATATTGCTAAAAATAAGTGGCATTATTGTTTAAACCTAGAGAAACAAATCAGAGAATCCACACTAGCCCAGGTGATGCCAAATTTGACAAGAGGATAAATTGTAAAAACAAACAAGCAATATGGTGGAAGGTTTACTCCCAACACCCAAATGTGGAAATTGATCTATGGGTTGACAACTATTAAAGAAGGAGAGGAAGATCCCTTTGAGGGAAGAAATAATGATGATGACAACAATGATAAGAAGGAATAAGATGCAGAAAAGGATACTACTATGGAGGAGACACAATAAGAAAAGGATGACATGGCTACAACTAAAGAGCACCAGGAAGAACAAAGTGTGCAAGACACACAAATGCCTAGCATGAGCCCTCCACATGACATAAGCATGCTTGAAAAAACTATAACTGTTAAGGATTTTCTTGATAATTCAACTCAAAACATCAATCCTTTAACTACAGAAGACCTTAAGAAGATTCTTGACCAATCCACACTACAAGCTAGATTGTGTGAGAATCTAGTATTGGTCAGTGTTGATGAACTTTAGAAGGTAGCAACTGACATTACACGGGTTAAGGTGAACACACAAAAATCACCTTCTACCATCCCTTCAGCTACTAGTGCTTGAAATTTAACACAAAAATTAGTAGACACATCAACAAAGGTTGACACAACTAAAAAAGTTGATTTGGTTGAATGACAACATACCACAAGAGTAGAGGAAATGGAAACCACAATAGAGAAAAAAAGACCTAAAGACACTTTTGTACCTACAATAGAAACACAAGGTACAAGTCAGATCATTTTGATTAATGGAGGAAGATCTGAAGAAATGAAGGACATACCAAAGGAGAAGGAGCAAGAGGCTGCTCAAGCATTGGTAACATTACCAACATCTGGCACTCCTACAAAAGTCCTTCAGGAGCCGAGCACTAAAGCTGTACCATTGCAGATCTTAGCACTAGGCTCAAGTTCCTCCAAGGTTGCTAAGATAATTCACTATAGAGATGTAACTCTAGATGAAGAAATAGTGATACCTAAATATGATTATACAACCATAACATTAGAGCAGATAGGCATAATCCAACAAGCCTAAGAAGAAAAATTAAGAAATACTTAGGAAGGAGTATAGAAAAAGGAAAGCATTACAAGAAATTAAAGACATCTTCTTAGATGCATTTAGATTGCAAAAACCTAAAGAGTCAAAGCCACTATTGGAACAGTTATTAGAAATTGTGGAATAGGTGAAGAGTGAAGACTAGGACACCGATGCAAAACTTTTGGAATGGTCTAAAAGGGAATTTCAAGAAAAAGTAAATGAAAAGATATTTGGTGACATGGCACTGTAGCAAGTTGAATTGGATACAAAAATTTAGAAAGTGAAGAAGGCACTTGAGAACATATTCTCATTGTACACCAAACTATGTGATCCCACACTCTTCACACAAGAAACAAGCCATAGAATTCTGATTCTAGAGAGAAAATTAAAAGTATCAGGTATGCAACTAGCTCAAAACCCAACTTAGAGTGAGAAGCATTTTCATTCATTGCTTCAATCACAGAGTCAACTAGCTGTGTGAACAACAAAAGGGACTAATATAAGAGCCAAGTTGATTAATATCCAATTCTTCCTTACCTCTCATATGGAGATACTCCATTAAAGAACTAGGATTTGCAGAAATATTGTTGAAGAAAGATCCTAATCTTTCTACATTTGATGGACTAGTTCACCTTGTAGGAGAGATAGCAATCCAAATAAAGTCACTAGATATTGCATGTAATAGTTGGGATGCTACTTTGAAAATAATCATAGAGGTCCACAAATATTTTTTGAATAGATACACCATCAGTGTATAGACCCTTTGACATAAGTGTCAAAAAGGGGGAGATAAATAAGCAAGGGGGAGATGATAAAAGAATAAGGAATAAAAAAGGAGATACAAGTGAATTAAAAGGGGGAGATAAGCAAAGGGAAAATAAACCAAAGGGGGAGAAAAGTAAACATAAAAAATAACAACAAAGCATATCAAATAAAGAGTATCAACACATTGAAGACAAAGAGTATCAACAAGAGACAAATCTACTCAGAATGGAGAACATATTTTTTATATAGATCAAGCACATTGACTCAGGGGGAGTTATAAATTTTGAGGTATATAGTCCATTACAAAATTTTGAAAATTTTGAAGTTTTGTATATAAGCTAAGTTGTGAATATATTATACTTGAGAAGGTTAGATTGATTATGCAAATTTAAGTGTTTTTGACACTCATGTCAAAGGGGGAGATTGTTGATCTTAGATTTGTTTTGATAATTGAGTGTCTAGTCACTCAAGTGCCAAGCAAACAATAGATGCCAAGCAAACAACAGATGCCGAGCAGTTTAGGTGCCAAGTTAGAAACAAAATTATAATATGTGCTGAGCATCAATAACTTCAAGTGCCAAGCATTACAAATTGGAGATATTTGTTTGTGATTGCACAAACAACCATGTAAACTATTTTTTAGTCGACCATAGGATAGAATATGATCTTTTGAAGAAAAGGATGAATGTATGGGGATTCCCTATGCAATTACATGTATCCAATTAGAAAAAGGGAAGGATTAAGTAGTAAAAATGATGAATCTCAACTGTAGATTCATATCTAACCCTAAGTCTTCTAGTTTTCTTAAGGAGGATGAAACCCTAAACTTCATAATGAGCGTGTAAGGAATTGAAGGAGAAGAATAGTGAAGTTTCTCAGATTCATTTTGATAATTGAGTGTCAACACACTTAAGTAATTTACTAAGTTCATGTTTAACTAGTAATGCATGCTGAGTATGATATGTAAATACAAGACTGTGCCGAGTTGCAATGAGTGTCGAGTCACTCAAGTGCCAAGAAAATAGTAGATGCTGAGCAAACAATAGATGTCGAGTAGTTTAGGTGCCAAGTTAGAAATAGAATTATAATATGTGCCGAGCATCAGTAACTTCACATGTTGAGCATTACAAATTGGACATATTTGTTTGTGATTGCACAAACAACCATGTAAACTATTTTTCAGCTAACCCAAGGATAGAATACGATCTTTTGAAGATAAGGATGAATGTATGTAGATTCCCTATGTAATCACATGTAGTCAATTAGAAAAAGGGAAGGATTAAGTGGTAAAAAGGATGAATCTCATCTGTAGATTCATACCTAACCCTAAGTATTCTAGTATTCTTAAGGAGGATGAAACCCTAAAATTCATAATGAGCATGTAAGGAATTGAAGGAGAAAAATAGTGAAGTTTGCATGCAAAAAATAGAGCATTCATGGAGACTTAGAAGTTGCAGAAAGTGAATTATAGAATTAGTTTGAGAAGAACAAAGGATAGAGGATACAACATTGGCATACCAAATTAGAGGGGATCAAGAAGGACATTTTAAAAATTTGATCTTTAATCAGGCTACCAAAGCTAATCACAAGGTCTATGCTAAAACATCCTAATAGATGATTTTAGATAAATCTCCTAGGTGAAGTAGTCCTGATAGACTATTCTAAATCCTTTAATAGGGTGACATTTTAATTGGATGTTCTTGTAAGAATTTTCCTTAGGGAAAAATCACCCAAGATAAAGGAACTCAAGCACAAGCACAACAATAGACCAACAAGGTATGATTAGAATAACAATATCCAAAATTGATTTATTGTCATTTAATGTTCTATCCTGTACATACACACTAGGAGTGCTTGAATATAAAGGTGTCTAGAATACTTCTAGAATGTCTAGGAGTCAGCGCACTTATAAGTCTTACAACTAACACATGTCCACCAAGTGTGGGTTATCCTCCATTAAGCATAGGAGTACGTCCGACAATGAGAGGATAAGCCTAGAAAGGTGTAGTACATAAAATTATGTTGTAAACACCATGTTCTTAATTAAGAGTGTGTATAAATATGTTGTCTACATGACAACTCTGTTAATTATGCAAACTCTAGTGTTGTAGACACCATGTACTGAATTAGAGTTGCTTACTCTAGTTTTGTCAACATGACAACTCATAAGAGTATGTAAACTCCTAGGTTGTAAACCAAGAAATAATAAAATACTGCATTGACCTAAGTAAACTTAAGTAAAGTGTAATAAGTAAATACTTATTTACACCAACAGCCCCCCTTAAGTGTAACTTAGAGGAATGCACTTAATCTTATGAAAGCTAGGATGAAAATGCATAATGCGTCCTAGCTACTAGACCATGTTAGGTACCCATGTACAAAAGAAATGCAATCTCTCATAAAGTGGAGAAAGAGGGAAAACCTCATGGGAAAAACCCTCCCCAAAAAAGAGAGATGAAAAATCAAGATCCCCCCCATTATGACATACATCAAATATATACAAAAGAGATGTAGAAGGAAAAAACCCCATAAGAGGAAAAAGCCCCCCCATAAAAGAGAAGAAGAAGGAGAAAAGATATCCCCCCCTGTTAAATGTAGAATGTGAATCAGTCATAGCTGCTCCAATGTAGAAGTTGATCCATGACTACTGAATAATGTTCCTCCCTTTTAGAAGAAACAATGGCAAAGGTACAGGTGAGATGCTTTCCCTATGTGTAGAAAGAATCCTGAAGATGAATGGTGCCTCTAAAACCTACTCAACTATCCCTATGTTGATGATGATAGTTGCCCCTTCCAATACTACTAAAAAGAAGAAGTGTAGATATAGCAAGGATGGATGTAGAACATGCGTCAAGGAACAATGTTTCTCCTTGAATGATAAAGAGACCTCCTACAACTACTGTACATAAGGATCCAAAATCATATCAACTTGTAAAGATTGATCATGTAGAGAATGGATAGGAGGGGTAGAGTGATCCCTCACAAAAAATTGGAGAAGGATCTTCTTCAGCAAAGAGAAGATATAGATTATCAATGATGTCTCCCAAATCTGCTATGTGTGACTCCACGAACAAACCTAAAATATCTATTAAGAAGTCACCCACTAATGCTGGAGCTGAAAGATAAGGTGTACCCTGCTATGTTGGACCTATCACTGTGGAAATGGATGAAGTATTTGCCTCAACATAGAGAAGACAAATATCATTGATGATGTCTCCCACATCTTCAATGTGAGACTTCATGAACAACACTGTAATGTTTAGAAGGATGTCATCCCATGAAACTGATGTAGGAAGACATGGTGCTTCCTGCTACACTAAATTAGAAGCATCTGTGGTTGGAACTGGATTAGTAGTAGCAACAAGAGCATTAGGAGGTGAGATCTCATCTAGAGAGGATGCAACTACAACTGGAGGTAAAATATCTTTTGGAAATGGAGGAATGTGTGGATCTCCATACATCTCCCAAAGATAGATCCAAATATCATATATATCAGTTGACTTCATGTCATCAAGTGAATCCATAACCTCCATATCTATATGTAGAAAGAGGGCATGGCAAATGATGGAACCAATGTCACCATTGTATGAAAATCCTTTCACATATGGCAATGCATTATGCTGACTAAGATAAGTGAGAAATAATTGACTCCACTACTTATAGTTTTATGTTGTCAAGGTAATTAAATCTTCCTCATCCATGATGTACCAATCAATGTACCCCCCAAAATGCAAAAAATCAATCAACTCCCCCCCTTGCCTCCATTGTATGGTGCTTTATAGATAGTACATGTACAATAGGCCACATGTCAAAATGGACAAAAGTAGACTTCTAATTTTTCTATTTACAACTACCTTTTGAGGCTCAAATCTTTCACTAAGCACTATAGCTCAGATGTACAACAATTGTGAAAAGTAATCAAAGTAACACAATGCAGAAAAGGCCCTAAGTCTAAAAGTGGTATTTTTGTCCACACAACCCTATAATCTGATTGCAGATCCGAAAAGAAGACAAAAAATTATGCACTTTCAAAAAAAAAAGGGAACCTAAATTGGAGTCTTGATGAGCCCATACTAAGCATTTGAAGTTGCAAAAATCAAGATTTGCAATGTGTAGAAAAATTCAAGAATAGAGAGCTCAAACATCCTGCACCAATGTGTAGATCACAAAATTCTACCCCAAAATTTTTTTGCAAAAAGGAGTCCTTATGAGGGAGATATCATTATTTGAAAATCACTTCTGTAATTATTTTTCCTGAATCATCATTGTCGCACCTCCAAAAATCAATTAGCTCTAGATTTCACATTAGATATCTAGTTTTGGTGAAACAAAAGTCAATTTTAGGTTTTTTTGACCTTCTAAATATGATGCCAATATCTGATTAGCACCAACAAGCTTCAATCTTCACTTGCAAAAAACTCTCCTATTGCCCTAATGGCCAAATTTTTTCCAAAAAATAATACAGATCCAAAAAATAATGCAAAGAAATTGTAGAGACTAAAATAATAAAATATACAGATCTATAAATTAAATTCAAAGATCTAAAATCATCATACCAAATTCTACAAATCGAGCCTTCAGGTGCCGGTTTGCAAAGAAATTTTTTCTCAATTCTGACTATGGCCTAGGGTAGGCAAATTTATAGTCAAAACTCACTGAATCAATGTTTCAGACACAATGGTGAGGTCCAATTTGTCTCTATATTCTCCCAATAGCTAAAAATACTCTAGATTTGAATCGAGGTGTCCTCAAAGAGGTGAAGCAAGATCGATCTCCAATGGCTATGAAATGACGCTCCTATGGCTCTAATACCATGTAAGAATTTGGTATAGCTCTGATACCATGTAAGAGTTTGACTTAGGGAAAAATCACCCAAGATCAAGGAAATCAAGCACAAGCACAACAATAGACCAAAAAGGTATGAGCAGAATAACAATATCCAAAATTGATTTATTGTCATTCAATGTTTTGTTCTATACATACACACTAGGAGTGCCTAAATACAAAGGCCTCTGGAATACTTCTAGAATGCCTAGGAGTTAGCACACTGATAAGTCTTACAACCAACACATGTCCACTAGGTGTGGGTTATCCTCCATTAAGCATAGGAGTAAGTGCAATGATGAGAGGATAAGCCTACAGATGTGTAGCGCATAAATTTATGTTGTAGACACCATGTGCTTAATTAAGAGTTTGTGTAACTATGTTGTCTACATGACAACTCAGTTAATTATGCAAAATCTATTGCTGTAGATACCATGTGTTGAATTAGAGTTTCTTACTCTAGTGTTGTCAACATGAAAACTCATAAAATTACGTAAACTCCTAGGTGTCAAACTAAGAAATAATAAAATAATGCATTGAACTAAGTAAACTTAAGTAAAGTGTAATAAGTAAATACTTATCTACACCAATAGTTTTGAAGTCCTTTAGCCAGGCACACTTTTAATAGGGTGTTGAAATCCTCTAAAAAGGTGGGACTTAACAGTCCTTGTAAGCATTTAACAAGGCAGGCCTTTCACAGGGCAGATCATGTTTCATGGTCAAATCATTGTAACCTTAATTGGCTACACTTTATTGCTATAGTAGTGGAGAATTGTGGGTGTCATCCCCACCCCAATTTTACCTTCTCTTTGGAGGGTTTCTAGGTAATCACATTAGGTGTCAAATGTGTGATTGCTTATGTGTTTACATGATTTATATGTATGTGCTTTACACATTATTTCAAGTTTATCTATTTAATGCATGAGATGGATGAGTGGTGAAAATTTTTATGGGTTCATGTTTTAACTGCTGATTCATTAATGCCAAAGGGGGAGATTGTTGGAATAATGACACTTTTGTCATTAGTTACAACACTTATTCGAATTTGAATGCTTACCGAGTTCATCACTCAGTTTACAGTTCATACCAAGCATTCGTTGGTTACCAAGTATGTTCAGTAGTGTTTACTGAGTCAGGAAGGTAAACGAAGGGTTTAGTGTTTACTGAGTCAGGAAGGTAAATGAAAGATTTAGTGTTTACCAAGTCAGGAAGGTAAATGAAGGATTTAGTGTTTATCGAGTCAGGAAGGTAAACAAAGGATTTAGTGTTTACCGAGTCAGGAAGGTAAACGAAGGATCTAGTATTTACCGAGTCAGGAAGGTAAATGAAGGTTTCAGTGATTACCAAGACAGAAAGGTAAAAAAAGTATTCAGTGCTTACCAAGTGAATCGAAGGAGTTAGTTTCTACCGAGTGATACAATGTTTACCGAGTCACCAGTGGTTACCAAGTTCCAAGCTACTCAGAGTAATTAGTATGGACCGAGTCCCTACCTCTACCAAGTGCATGATGATGCCATGTAATATAGTGGATGCCGAGTGTTAGAAGGCCATTGAGTGAGTTTGAGGAACCTGAGTTTTCTACTATCTGGCTGACTCAGTAATGTTTTGTCCACTTGTGTTCAGCCGACCTTGTTGCTGTAAATATTGGAATGGTATATATGTAATGTATTGTGCCATTTGCAATATAGAGAAAAGTAAGAATGTAATTGAGTGAATTGAAAAGAGAATCAACAGCAGAGTATTCAACAAGGTTATCAAGGAGTAGCAAAGATATATCCATCACATCAAGTGATCAGTACATAAGATCTAATCAACAAACTAGTTGCAAGTAGATCCACTGCTTCATCCTAATAGGTGAATCAGTTTGTAAATCCTTTAACATGGTAGACTTAAAAGTCTTTTATAAATCTCCTAATAGAGTACATACTTCATTGTATGTTTGTAAATCCTCTAACAAGGTGGATCTAGCAGTCCTATTTGTTCCTAACAGGGCAGATCACCAGAAGTGATCATTGTAAGCCTTAACCGGCCAACTTTATACTGCAGTATTGAAGTTTCGTGGGCATCATCCCCACCCCAGTTTTACTTTCAAATTGAAAGGTTTCTAGGTCACCAAATCAGTGTGTTAATATTTTCATGCATACAGTAAAGTAGATGAATGAATGGTGAATTTGTTATTATGCTGAATTGGTTTAAATTTTTTTAAAGTTTACTGATTCATCCCTCCCCTCTCAGTAACCTTGTTAGTCCTGAATATTTCCAACACCTACTTGTAATTCCAACAAATGTGACCCTTTCACCATAAGTGTAGCTACATATAATGGTAAGATGTCCAATGGATATTATAGGAAAACATTTATTTCATGTCGATAATAAGTTTTGCATCAATAGTAATACTTGTTTATTGATAATAGTATTATACATATACATTCAACCTTTTGATCAATATTTCTCAATATAGTTATTGATTTGATGAATAACCGATTCACCTACTATCCAATTTACTTTGCCATTACCTGGAAACTAGTTTTTTATATAGAAAAATATACATATAGTAACACTCCATATCTTAGTCCTTGTTTCTTGAATTTTATTAGATTTATCATTAGTTGATTCCTTAGCATCTCAGCTAAATCATACTATTTCTCCAATTTCAATATCATAAATAACTTGTTTTACTCCACCCAATATATTATCTAATTGATCTACCTTATAAAATTTTTAACCAACAACCATTGATGTGGAAAAAAATCATTATCCACAATGTCTCTCATAGAAAATGTCTTCAAATCTTGCTTGTATCTTACTAAACCTTCAATTTCTATTTTGGGATCTTGTTCCTTTACATTTTTTTTTCCATCTCCTAATAAACTTGTGACTACTCAAATGATTTCCTTTGCAATCACTAGTTGTGTATCTCCTTTCAACCAAACATAATCTCCATGTATTATGCTCAATATATATTTTATCCATGTTCAAATTCAAAATTTTTAGACATAGACACAATGTGTGTTAATCATTTTGTTTCCAGATGTCCAAACTCATCACTCAAGATTCCTTCTTCTTTATATAGTTCCTTTTAGACCATGCTTACTTCTTCATCACAATTTTTAGTTTTTTTGCATTGAATAAATGATCTGACATCTTCTATTAGTATAGATCTTTCTGGTATTCCTATTAATGCTTTTGTTTTATTTAGATCTATCAATTTAAAAAAACTTAGTTGATATTATAGTTCATTCTCCTCTGATTTTTTGATTAATGAAAATCTTTCTACCATGATTTTCCTAGTAGGTTCCTTTTCTTAACCAAATATTTCATGTAACTAGAGATTTTAATTTGATCAATTCATCTAAAATTTTCTTATTGAATAAATAGGCATAAGAGGTAGTGATATTCACTCAAAATTGTTCTTCATTTTTGCTTTTCACAATGTGACCCTTTCACCATAATTGTAGCTATATATAATGGCAAGATGTCTAATCACTATTATACCAAAAAATTTATTGCATGTTGACAATAAATTTTACATCAATAGTAATACTTTTTATTTTTGATCGATAAATGACCGAAGCCTAGATTAATTATTATTATTTGTTCAAATTAATTATTATTATATGTTAAGCGAAGGTAGATTTGAACCCAAGACCTCCCACATGAGAGGCTTGTAAGTTACCATTGCATTGTAGGCTTCTATCTTATAACAACACTTGTTTATCGATATAGTTTCATACTTATACGTTCAACTTTCTCATCAATATTTCTCAATATAGTTGTTGATTTGACAAATAATTGGTTCACCTACTACCAAATTTTCTCTATCATTGCTTGGAAACTAGTTTTGTACATAGAAAAATATACATATTGCAATGTTTCATTTCTTAGTCCTTATTTCTTGCTTTTCTTAGAGTTATCATCAGCTGATTCCTTATCATCTTAACTAAATCATATCTATTTTCTTTAGTGACAATCTCATAAGAAACATGCACTACTCCACCCAATATATTATCTAATTGATCTACCATATCAACTTTGTAACCAACAACCAGTAACACAATTTGTTTTTGTTTATCCATAATGTTTCTCATAGAAAAAGTCTTTTGATCTTGCTTGTTTCTTACTAAACCTTCAATTTCTATTTTTGGATCTGGTTCCTTTAAATATTTTGTTCCTTCTCCCAATAAACCTATGACTACTTGAATGATTTCCTTTGTGATCACTACTTGTGTATCTCCTTCCAACAAAACATAATCTCCATGTATTCTTCTCAATACACATTTTATCCATATTCAACTTCAAAGTGCTTAGGCATAGACACAATATGTGTTAATCATCTTATTTCTAGATATCCAAATTCATCACTCGACATTCCTTGTTCTTTACATAGTTCCTTGTACGCTATGCTTACTTTTTCATCACCACTTTCAATTTTTTTGCATTGAATAAATAATCTAATATCTTATGTTAGTATAACTTTGTTAGGTATTCCTATTAATGTGCTTCCTCCTCTATTTACATCTATCAATTTTAAAAAACTTAGTTGGTATTCTAGTTCATTCTCCTCTAATCTGTTGATTAATGAAAAACTTTTTTCCATGATTTTCTTAGTAGGTTCTTATTCTTATCCAAATATTCCACATAACTAGGGTTTGTAATTTGATTGATTCATCTTCTTGTTGAATAAATAGGCATAATAGGCAGTGGTATTCTCTCAAACTCATTCTTTATAGTTTCTTTTCACAATGTGACCCTTCCACCATAAGTGTAGTTATATATAATGGCAATATGTCCATACATATTATACCAAAATATTGATTTCATGTTGAAAACAAATTTTACATCAATAATAATACTTGTTTATTGATAATAGTTTCATACTTATACTTTCAACCTTTTTATCAATCTTCCTATATTTCTAATTATTGTTACATCTATTCATGATATTAAATATTTATGCTTATAATTGATTAGAGGGACCTGTCTAATAATTCAATGTAATTCTATGTCCCTAAGAAATTACTCACTTTCCTTCCTGGCATGCATGCAGAGGCACCATCCAATCAAATAGGTAGTTGGTAGATGAATTTATAGTGTCATCTAACACAAGTTCCTCCATTGATGTTGCATCATCTTCCTTCTTTACTCATATCTTTTTCATTTCTTCTCTAAGTTGTTCTCAATTCACTATTTTCTTTCCTTTGACATCTGATCATTGTCACTAGAAAACTAATTTCCTAGTTGTAAGTGGAATGTCCAAATTTTGAATAGATATAACATGGTATTCCAAATGGTCTACAAGGTTGTATAATTCATTTCCTACACCCAGTAGTCAAATGCCCTAATTTTTCACATTTATAACATTTTAAAAAGTTATTATATTCCTTCTTTTGACAGAACACCAATTTCCTAGTTTCAAGTGTTTTTGTTCTGCATTCTACAACTTTGCATCCATAGTGATTGCATTTGTAACAGTATCCATATAAATTTTTCTCAAATGTTCTACTATTAGTTTCATACATGTACTCATACGCTTTATGAACAAACATGTTACAATCATAACAATAACCATTAAATTATGTTCTTCTAGGAGTACTCAAATGTTTTCTTCTACAAACATTTACAGTGTGGCTAATTTTTCCAATATTGTAGCAAGTGGGTTTGTAGGGCTTCTTGCATTGCATTTCACTAGAATTTTTAGAGTTTTTTTTGTCTAGATTTTGATGATTCTCCTTTCTCCATTTTGTTGTTTCCAATATAGTCCAAGCTAGAAGTGTCACATGGTTTTCTCATATTCTTTATTTGTTTATCTATTTTCTACATGCTTTGTTGAAATCTTGCAATTCTTAAATTGATTTTCTTATTAATTTTGAGATTATTTTTCAAGTCTTCATTCTCTTTCCTTAACTTTTGATTTTATAATTGTAATTCAAAGTTCTTTCCTTCTATTCTCTCTACCATTTCATTATGTCTATGGATCTCTCATTATTGTTTTTCTCCACAACGTCTCTTTTTCTGTTTTAAGAGCTTCTTTCGTACATTTGGTAGTTCTCATTCTTTCTAAAACTTTTGTCATTTTGAAGGCTTGGTTTTCAAGTTCTTTTTCATATGATTAAGTTCCTTTAGCAGTTCATCATTCTTTTTTAATAGATTGGTGATAGCAACATCAACTTCTTCAAAATTCATACTTCGTTTTGATAGTTTGTCTAGGCCATCAGGGCTCATATGTAATCATTCAATCAATTTCTTCATTTTTTAAAATAATGTTCTCAACTTGTTGTTTAGGTTATGGATCTTTTCACTAGCATCTTCTAGGGATTTCTCGGACTATTTTTGATACTTGCAGCTTTCCATTTTCCCAAATCTTCTCCAATCTATTGAACTTTCCTTTCAGAGAACCAATGCTTTGATACTAGTTGTTGGAAATATTTAAGTAAAGTTACTGAGGGGGGGAGTGAATGTTATAATGATTTAGAATAATTGAGAGGGGGAATCTATTAGTTATCATTAGCTCTAGATGTATTAGTTATCATTAGCTCTAGATGTACCAATTCAACTTTTACTAACTTCAAAAAAACCAATTGATCTCAAATACCAACTCGATCTATATAGCATATCATCAATAATTTAAATCTTCAAGCAATTTCCTAACTCTATGTTCCTTATGTGTGCTGACTTATTGTAAATAAACTATTGTCAAATATATCATGCATAATAAGAACACCCACATATGAAAATAATACTTTGACACCAGAATTTAAAGTGAGCATCCAATTTGGTAAAAACCACCAAGTAACATGCTACCAGTTTTCATTCTTCTAAAGTGAGCTTAGTTAAGAGTTAACCCTATTAAAGGTTATACAACACATTGTTAAATTTGATCCTGATTAAGGGATTTACAAAATGATTCATCTATAAAGTACAACTCACTTTGCAAATTCAGATCTCCTAGTTCATTAACTAACCTCCATTGACATCCCCATTTCTAATCTACTTGGCATCTATTCAAGAAATCACTTCTTCACTAAAATATTCACTATATACCTTGTTTGTTCTTAATCCTTGCCTTTGATCACTTAAAAAACTCTCCTTGTGCATTAAATGCACCAGATCATCAATCTTTATCTTTTACATGCTTTGACTAATTCAAAATTTCAACTGCGTTGGCCTCATATCCAATTCTTTCACAAGCTCTAACTTTTTCCATCACTCAAAAATCAACGTCTTATTCTTCTTGGTCATCACTTTATAGCTTGACATGAACTATACTATTTCACTTGGCATCAACAAGTTCTCCTAGGTATTACTATGCTCGGTCACTACCAATGCTTCTTCATGCATTTTCTTAGAAATAACTAACACTTAGCTTAAACTATTTTGTTTGGCTTCTAATTAAGTTCCTTAATCTTATAATTCATCTCCTTCATTGATTGATTAGTATTGATACTCAGTCAAGCTCATCCTTTTGACTTGTTTCAACTCTAAGATTCATTCAACTATCTTCTTCACTTCATGTATTTATTGAACAAAAAAATATCTTTTCAAGGACTAACTTATCAAGTGCCCATTGTATTTCCATGATACTTAACTTCTCATCCTAGTATCTCTTCTTTTCAAATCCTCTTCATTAATCAAATGATATGGTACTCTATACTATTAATAAAATGTCTCTCCACTAGGTTTAACATTATGTCTTACCAATAGGTTTGACATCATTGACAACACAATAATTGCTCAAATTATATTTTCCAACAATCTCCCTCTTTAGCATTGATGGAAATACCTGACACACTTCACTAATTAGCATGCAATCTAAAAAATCTCCAATAGTGTACTGCCAACTTCCTTTGTGTTTGTGTTCTCTCTTTCTTAGTTTCATTTTGAATCTCATCCATGAAGTCTTAGAATGTTCCCTCTATTAGTTTAGTACATACTATTATTTTGTAGAAACACCTCATAAGTTAAAAAAGATATGTCTCTACATAACTTCTCTCCCTCAGAATATGAATGGTATCTGCCATACATCTCCCTCTTTGTATCTATACTTGTATGGTAATATGATCTTACTCTCCCTCTTCAACTGATCAATTTTTTTATGGTAAGTTAATCATGATAATATCTCTCATTAATCTTCATGTCACTTCTCTAATTGATATAGAAATGTCACTTCAACATTAACTCATTGTAGCTTCATTTTCTAATAGTCTAGTGTCTTCCTTTTCACAACTTTAGGCAGCTCCTAAAGTGTGACCTCTTGCATGAATGTTTATGATATTATGATTTAAACATTTTATGTAATGAAACATCTCTCCTTAGTTTTATTTAGGTAGAGGAATGACCCTTAACTTACCTCTTAGATACTCATAAGCATCCTTAGGTAGTGCCTTTGTGAATATGTCAATTAATTGCTTTTTTGTGTTCACATATTCCAATCTCACTTCTTGTCTTGTACCAACTATCTCAAGTAATCATACTCGATCTCAATATTCTTAGTATTTTTATGAATCATAGGGTTCTTTGATAAGTTTATAGAATTTGTGTTATCACAATATATCACAATAGGTTCAGTTACTCTTCTTTTAGTCCTTTTAACAATTGCTCAATCCATATTGTGAGTGTTAATAATGGGCCTCTAATTCCACACACACTTCAACATGATCATTATTTGTCAGTAACATCCTAAAATGAATATGAGATTATTCATTTGTTATGTCTTCAAGAGGAAATTTTTTTCCTTCTAAGTAGATGAGGTTTTACTATTTTCTCTCAAAGTCAAAAGTTTAGTAACTAGACTAAACTCGTATGAAGGATTTCAATGAATGCAAATGCAATTTAATCTACGTTTTTGATGTTTTTGTATGCAAAGATATGGATTAATCAAAATGAATTTCAAATTAATATAAGAACAATGAGAAACAAATTAAGGTAGATGAATGCATTGTAATCTAGATGATGAGCATATAAAATAAAGAAGATTCAAATGCAAAGCACTTGAGTGATTAATCCAACAAAAATTTGATACTCTTCATGTGCATCCTTCCAAATGAGATTGGGGGTCTCTTTTTATAGAATCTTGGATCTGATCAATGGTCAAGATTAAATTGAGTGTATGGTTCAAACTAAATGTGAGATTGAGTCCCCCATTTTTGATGGAGTTGAATGAGATGAAATAGGAGATGTAATCAATCCATTCAAATATGTGCTCATAATTAATTTTCTAATTAATTAAATAATTAGTTTCAACAGTTATGATGAGCATATTTGATGAAATTGATATTTTTAATTCCTTTTTCATATGAGATGAACTAGGAAAGAATGTTGATCCATTCAAACATGACATCATAATAAGCTATTCTAATTAATATTTAATTAGGTCAATGTATTTTATATATTTAATTAGGTCAATGTATTTTAATTCCTTTTTTATGTGTATTAGCTATAGAGGGTGGATTTAATTTAATTAAAGTGCTTAGAACTTATAATTAAATTAATTCAATTGGAGATTAATTTAGCTAATTTCAATCAATACTTAGGAATTAAATAGAGTTTGTGATTAATATAGATTAGGGATTTTTTGCATTCGACACTTAGGTCAAGTAGAGATGATCAAAATCAAAAATGCTTGGTATAATAGGACTTAATTTGATCCACAAATAGATATTTAAGTTGATGCACCAAAATTGGTTTAGAATGCCAATGTTCCTATTTAGCGTTATTACATTTTCCCCTCTTTGAATAAATGTATGAGCAACACATTGATTCAAAGAAAAAAGAAGTCTGAAGTATAGATCAAGAACTAAGATTGATTTTGAGATTGATGACACAAAAATTGAATGATGAGATTTTTAGGGTTTTCTCCAGAATGAAGCTTAACCCTCCAGAGTCTAGGTAGAACACCTAGATACCAGTGTTATAGAAAAAAGATTATCAAAATTCATAGGATTATTCCTAGAATGAGACTCGATCTCAAGGAGTTAGGGTTAGAATGCCTTGATACCTGTCTATTAAAAGATAAAAAAATTAATCACAATTCATAGGATTGTCCCTAGAACAAGGCTTAATCCTCAAGAGCTAGGGTTAGAATGCCCCAATGCCTATCCATTAAATAATGATAGAAAGAAAACTTAGAATTATCTTCAAAATGAAGCTTAATTCTCTAGAGTCTAGATAGAACACTTGAATATTGGTCCATAAAAGATAACAAAAACCTAATATGACTCATATGATTATCCCTACAACAAGGCTTAATGCTCAAGAGTTAGGGTTAGAATGCCCCAATACCTATCCATCAATCTATGACTAGAATTATTATGAGTTTGATCAATTGATCAATAAGTAGGATTAGATAGCATATGATGCTAGATAGAGGGAACAAAGATGCCTTGAGTGATGAGATTCCCTAGCAATTAGGACATTATATTCAAATTAAATTGAAGCTAATTTTGAAAGATTCAATGATATAATCATCCTCACCCCTTAGGAGTGACATTGACAGATGACACACCAAAATAGTGATGTAGAGCTTTAGATTGGAAGATACATAAATTATCAAATATTTAGAAGAATGTAGAATAGATCAAAAGAGCATGAAGAAAATTTGGAGTTGATTCCATGTAATTTTGAGGTTTGGTTGACCAAGTTTGGCCTAATTTGACTAGGGTTGACTTCAATGAAAAGTTGAGAATTTAGAGAAAATGTTGATACTATGATGTTCTAAGATCCATAAAGTATTAGAAATATATATTGCACAAGCACTCAATCATGTTGGTCCCAAAAATTTAAAAATACAAGTTTGAGCTATTTAAGTGTGTTATATTTTGATTTTGATCTCAAAAATGAGTTCAGAGTAGTCCAATTAAGCAAGGGGTTGATTTTCACATCCATAGGAGCACTTTGAAAATTTAGGTCAAAAACCTATATAAAGGCCCAAAGAGTCATTTTCAAATCATTTGTGCATTTTTCTTTTGTAGAGAATGAAATCTAAGATGAAAGTGGTAGTCCCCATGCATTTTTAGCTATTCAAGCAATCTAGACGACAAAACTGGCTAATAGACTATGGACCTCTAGTGAGTAGTTGATAAACCCCATAATCGATTGAAATTTTATGCATTTCTGTCAATTTTTGTCAATTTTAGGATTGTTTAAGTTTTTCTATCCATGGGGTCCTCGTACAAGGACTAGATTTCTCACACAAGCCTCTATGATAGCTCATGTGAAGAAGTACTACTAGGGAACTTTCTCACACAATGTGTAGGGTTTTCTCGCATGGAAGATACCTGTATCTCATGTGGAAAACCATCAATATTAAGGCATTGTCTCCTTATGTTGAATTTTGGTAACGTGAGGTTACTTTTTCACATCGTATGCTGAGTTTTCATGTGCAAAGAAATACTTGATGCAAGTGAGATTTCAAAATCTTGTGCAAGATTGTGAACAAATTTGTAGTAATTTATGAAAAAGAACAAGTTTTTTGTCTTGTTTTGAATCATCGATGGTCATTGAAAGAATGTTTTCAAGATGTTTTAAATTTAGCAGTATTAGCACAATTATGCTTAGATTGAATATTGATCGTGTTATGGTTTTTCTTGTTTGTATGTTGACTTTTTGAATGTAGGATTTTGATCACATTATCCTAATATTGGGGCACTCATTAGGTAGTTGGATGTAGCATAGCTGACATGCATTGATACACTAGGTCTCTCTCATCTTTGTGATATCCCTGATTTGTGGGTGAATCACAAATTATTGAAAACATTGGTAGAGCATTTCCACTCAGAGACAAACACATTTTATTTGACCCTAGGAGAGATGACTATCACTCTAGATGACATCTACAAGATACTATAGATTCCATTCCACAGGCCCTAGATAGAGTATGATACACAAACACAACCTAGTACATTGGCACTAAAGGCCATAGTTGAGGATGAGATCATCATGGGTAGGGCTATTCCATAGGAGGAGTTGGTGCAGGTATATGGACCTACACATAGATTGGAAGTAGTGCTTGTTGCATTCCTCAGATGTTACTTGATGCTTGAAAAAGGTTAGCATAGGTTGGAGTGTGGATGGGGATGGATGTTATAGAGGATGCTAGATCAACCAACACATTTTGGGGTGTGTCAGTGCATGGTGGTCCACATGTTCCACAATATGCATGAGATCATCTATAGAGATATGAAGAGTATGGCCACATGAGTATATGTTCTACAGATATGGTCATGGGAGAACCTACCCATTAGTAGAACTATATGTGAGGATGAGTGACAACTGCATGAGCCATATATCTATCGATATAAAGGAAATATGACCTAGACTGCTTTGGGCAAGACCAAGCTATGGTAAGAAGAACTAGATGACTTGGTAAAAGTAATATGGTGGTCTTGGTGAGAGACAAAAGTGTTGGATGATGCTTGAGCACAACTCAGTTATATGATTTCCTCTTGACCATTGATTGGTTGCTCTATGCATTTGATTGAGTGATTTCCCTTAACAAAAGTATGGAGGTACTATGACCAGCCTCAGGATATTCTGTAGGAGTATTGCACATACACTTGCTTCACCAAGGAGGCAAATAAGGGTTGGTCAGTGAGGTTAGAACCTGGGAGGTCTATGATCAATGCTTATAGGATCACATTGGCCTGCTGGGACTATATGAAAATAGTAGTAGATAGAGGTTTGACTCCTAAGTATAGGGAGCATTTTGTGAGTCACCCCTTTCCATGATTTATGGAGCCAGGTGGGGATGGTAGTATCAATACAGCTAGTCTAGGACCCATAGCAACCACAACAACATGATTTGAGATAGAGGATTGTATAGGTTTTGATCCCTTCATGATAGATGAGAGTGGATCTAGGTGTTGGTATAGAGGAGACTATAGGGAGAGATGGGAACCTTGGGTTCCCTTGGTAGTGAGGCACATAGGCTAAGAGTGGAAAAGAAACCAACACAGTAGGATGAGCAGGGTGTGGGTGATGAGGAGATGTAGGATCAGCATTCTCCTAAGCCACAGGGTGGAGATATCTTGGTGTAGACCTAGGATACCCTTAGGAGATCTAGAGAGAGTTAGGAAAACATAGCGGCAACTAGGAGAACTACACATCCAACTAGCAGTGTGAGACACATGCTTAGTAGAGCAAGATCAAAAGATCTGTGAGTTACAAGAGAAGTTGGAGTGCTAGTAGGATGAGGCCCATATACAAACTGCAAGAGAAACATATTATTATGTGACTTATGTTGGTGTAGCTTCTAAGGCAATAGAGGAGGTGCCTCAATTTTTTGAGTATGCAAGAGCATCAGAGGGTGCACATCCACTAGTAAAAGTAGATGCACCTTCTCCTCCTCCTTCCACCTAGGAATAAAGGAGAAGGATGTAGTTAGCTTATTCTCTTCTATTTGAGTTTTGATCATGTATTTTATGATGTATCAAAATAATTTTATATCATTTTTTGAGATCAATAGTTCTCGAGTAGCACTCAATTTTGTATCAATGTAAATTTTGACTTTGTTGGAGACAATTCTTTTTTAGTACCATTGCATGTGTCACACTTTTTCTCTTATGATTGTTTGTACATGAGATGTGTAGTTATATGATTTTGATTAATGCAAATTGATATGATGTATGGATATGTAGTGTAGATGAGATGGATGTTTATACTGAAAATGTGATTAATGATATATGATGTATGCTTATGACATGACATGATAATATGGAGATGAATGATATGGTAATGAAAAATGTATATGTACTAACATCTCATGCACTATTCTCATTTTGTGCTCATGACAGGTACTTTGTGAAATCCAGAAAGATTGATCAAGTAATCAAATGCTTGTGCAATCAAGATGAAACATGATATATTGAAGAAACCAGTGACCTCTCAAGTTGAAAGATACAAGAAAATAAATAACTAAAGCTATTCCCTAATGCAATTTGAGTATGAAATGCAACCCTATGCTAGAGCTTTTAGTTAGACCAATAAATGTCATACAATTTTCACTGACATTTCAATCATGAGAATATGAATATGACATGTGTCTTAGTTTTGTCAAACATGTCAAGATTAGATGTAAGCATTAAGGCATAAGAAGCCAAAATGACCAGAACATCTATCCCTTTCAATGTAGCAAGCAAACATAAGCATCAGAGCGTAAATGCTAGGATGACTAGAATTTTTCTTGCATGCAAACACACTAGACATATGAGAGATTCTTCTCATGCTAAGTAATCAGTAAGTATTATGTAAACAATGACCCTTGCATTCATAACCCAAGATAGAAGTGTGAGAAATATACTTATAGTGACCCATACATTCCCTTATCATGATGAGTATTAGTATTTTAGTATAACATAGAGAATTTACTCAAATAGTCAATGAAAAGAACCAAACCTCACTAAAGTGTTCATATAAAATGAGTCAAGGTACACATGGACATCTAACATGAGATAGAGGCTCTTATAGTGGAAACCCCTTTTATATGTATGCTTCAAATTATTGGAACTAAATTATCAAGTAAAAAATAAATAAAAAATATGCCCTTAGTCCTTGCTTTTCTAGTCAAAATAGACATCCTTGAGTTGTTCAAAGGGGAATGACAAAGAAAAGAAAAATAGACAAAGAAAAGCTCAACATAGCTCAAACAGTGTCAACATTTCTATTTTAGTATTAGTTTCATTGGATTGATGTCAATGTTGATGTTTACAACATATGTGTAAGAAATCTCTTTAGTGGGAGGGCGACAATAGACCAACTTAGTTAGGACAACTAGCCATTGATGTCAAAGAGAAATCTTCATTGAGAAGAATCTCAGTAAGAGACTAAGTGACAATAGGTAGACATAGCTAGAACAATTGGTGATTGACATGTAAGAGATCTTCTTTGAGAGAAATCTCAATAGTAAAGTAAGCAAAAATAGACAAACTAAGCTAGAAAAACTAGTGTCTAACACTTAAGATATTTTCTTAGAGACCATAGGGTGTTTCCCCTAAGACTATGACCAATTTCAGTCCATATAAGTTTTCAACAATGTCTCAAATGTAATTGAGAGTGTATGCATGAGAAAAATAAGCAAACTAAAGAAAGAAAGAAACTATAGAAGGGCCAAAATATGTACTATAGGATGTAGCATTTGAAACAAGGGGTGCCTATTTACTAGGTTTTCACCTTCTTGGCTGATATTCTACTTTTTCTACCATGATGCTTGTTTGCTAGGTTTTCATCAATGATATTTTTCTTGATTTTTAATTTTTTTTTGTATTTTTGTATTTTGTTTGGTATCACCAAGGCACCTATTGCTAGGTTTTCATCAAGATAATAGATTTTTTAAAGGATTTTTTTGTAAATTTTAGAATTTTTTAAAGAAAATTTTAGATATGTACAAATAGCTTCAAAATCATGCAAACTGTAGAACCATTTTAGATGAAGGGTGTTGATCGACTCTTTGAGTAATTCTCCTTCTATTTTTGAAAGTTGATAAGCACCAAATCCAAACACTATAGTGACTATGTATAGACCCAACCAATTAGATTCAAACTGCCCTTTTTGTAAACGTTGTTGTTGATTCTTAGGATTTTCCCTCGAGACAAGGTCACCCACTTGGAAGTCACATGATTTGAATTTCTTATTGTATGCTTTAGACATTTTCTTTTTTGATAAGTTCGTAGATGATCAAATGCCACTTGTTGACATTCATCTAATAGTTCTAGGTCTTGTAGCTGAGATATTCTATAATCATCATTAGTAATGAGGCCTTTCAGAGAGATTCACAAAGTAGGAATCTTGACCTCAATAGGAAGCACAATATCCACTCCATATACCACAGAAAATGGTGTTGTTCCTGTAGGAGTTCTAATACTTCTTTTGTAAGCTCATAAGACAAATTGATTTGAAGGTGCCAATCCCTTCTAGATTTTTTGACTATGCAATGCAAGATCTTAAGAATGTTGAGATTTGATTGAAAAGATCATTGTTGAGAGAAATTATTGAAAGAGGGAGATTGTTGAAGAAGACTATGTGTTTCAATCATTGTTTTATCATAGAGGCTAAACCTATTATTTTCTAGTAAGACAACTGCTTATAAGATTCAAGTACTATCACTTAGTTGATTGATGAAGAGAATTTGATCAATAAGATGTAACAAAAGCACCTTGAGGAAAGTTTGAGTTATGATTATGTAATAAAGTACAAGGATCAATTAAGATAGTGATGACATGATGTATTGATAATATATTCAAGGTTACAAATGTTGGCTACACTAAGAAAGTTTAGAAGATCAAGTTACGCAAAGTTTGTTGACCAAGCTTGACTGAGTGGATAGTAATGTTGAGAAAATACAATTCAACCTAAGCAGAAAGCTAGTAGGAGCTAAGTGAAAGAAAATTCTAGTAGATGCCAAGTAAGATAGTTGATGCCAAGAAAAGTTTAGTTGATGTTGAGCATCAATAAAATTTAGTTGATGCCAGTGAGTTCATGATAGATGCCAAGCAATGTAGTATGTGATGAGCATTAGAAGGTTGATAATGTTGAGTTGTTGTATTATGTTAAAGATTGAAGATTCACCAAATCTAAGCTAACAAGTGTGTTTTCTTGAATTTTGTGAACTAGGTGAAAGATAAGGATGATGAGCTGGTGGCATAGAACTTGATGTAAACCATTTTTAGGTGAATTCAAATGGATTCTAGAAGTTTTTAGAAGAGATACAAGATATGGGGTAGATATATTGCATCCTACCTAATCCATTTGAACCCTAATTTTGACGATGAAAATGAGCAGGAAAACATCCAAATTTTCTATTTATAGGAATGTCTGGTCATGAAGCAAAAGTTGTCATGTGCGAGAACCTAAGGTAGAGAAGGAGTCAAGGGTTTTGCTTCATCAAGTGAACTAAGAGAAGAATCTACAATGTCATGTTAAGAAATAAGGCTTAAGGAGATGAATGCTTGAAGGGTGAACAAGCTATCAAAGCTACAAAGTATGAAGGCCAAGAAGAATTCAGGATTGAATAGAGATTTGTAATCTACAAGAGAAGTAGTAAGTTGTATCAGTCTAGGGTAAATCCTTTGGATTAAGGCTGATCTAATAGTCATTTGCAAATCCTTTAACTAGGTAGCATTCCAAGTGAATGGCCTAAAGTCCTTTAACAAGGCTCACTTCTAACAAGGTGATTGAAATCCCTTAATTGGATCACATTTAATAGTGTGTATTGTAACCTTTAATAGGGTTGGCCTTTCACAGGGCATCAATTTAGAAGAGTGAAAAGAAGTAGCATTTATTGGTGGTTTTTTCCAAATTGGGTTTCCACATAAATCATTGTGTCAAGTGTGTTGATGAATCTATTATGTTTTATGCTTTACATTTTTATAAGTTGATTTGATAGTAACTTATAAGTTTTAGTGATTGTATAATCCTGTATGGGTATGAAAATTTTATGGCTTCACTAAGTTGTGTAATTTTTTATTTATACATCTAGACCTTGGATAACTATTCTCTCCTCCTCCCTCTTAGTTATTCTAAAGTATTCCAACAATTGATATTAGAGCCTAGCTTCTTAAGAGGACTAGTTTCAAGGTACTAGAAGCACAAAGATCAAGATGTCTAAAAGAGAAGTACCCAAGCTCAATGTAGATAACTTTACTACATGGAAAAGTTTGCTGAAGCTACACCTTGGAGGACTTGGAGATTATGCACAATCTACCATTTCTATGGAACATGTTGATCCTGTTGGAGTTCTAACTATTGAAGATATGAAGAAGAAGAAAGAACACAATTAGATGATGTTGGAGATTGCCTTTGTCCTAAGTTATGCTAAATTTGATGATATCAAAGGTCTTGATAGTGAAAATAAAATGTGGGATGCCCTAGCCACCATCTATGGAGGAGACAAAAATGTTCAAAGAGCCAAATTTGAAAGTCTTAGAGGTAAGTTTGATGATATGAGAATGGAAGAAGGTGAAAATATTGCCCAATATATTGCTAGAATAAAAGAAGTTGTTAGTGCAATAAGAGGAGCTACTGGTCATATAGATGATGATATTGTGTTAAGCAAAGTCTTGAGAACACTACTGCCTATTTATGCTATTAGAGTTTTTGCAATTCAAGAATTGTGATGTATTTTAGGGAATGATTTGACTCTTCAAGGTTTGGTAAGTAGACTCATTGCGTTTGAGCTATCTAACTTTGATAATTACAAACATAAGAGTGTTGAATCTACTTTCAAAGCTAGGTTGTTACTGAAAGATTCTAATGAGATGAAGCAGAAGAAGAAGAAGAGGAAGATAAAATATGTCTCTAGTAACAATGATACAGATGAGGAGGATGTTGAACAATTAGAAGCACTATTGGAAAAAATATTTCACAGAGAAGGCAAGTTTAAAGGTAAGTTATGCATCATTTTTTTCAATTGCAATGAGGTTGGCCATATTGCTACAAGATGTAAATAGAAGAAAAACTACAAAGGTGGTGACAAGTACAAAACCAGAAGAGAAGATGACAACAAAGATTAAAAAGAAAATGGTAAGAAGTAATGCTACATTGCTAAAGAGGAAACACTAGATTATTTTGATGAACATGATGATGAAGTGGTGTATGTTGCAATGAATGCCAAATTTGATGAAGATGAGGCAATTGCACTTGTGACTTGTGTGAACAAAAATGATAGATGGATCATTGATAGTGGATGATTACATCACATGATTGGAGACAAAAGTAAGTTCATTACCTTAAACTGTTATGATGGGAATAGTGTAAGATTTAATAATGATGCACCATGCTTAATAAAAGAAAAAGGTTAATTCAAACTCACAAATAAGATTTCATGTCACAATACTTACTATGTTGAAGGACTAAATTATAACTTGTTGAGTGTGTTACAATTAAATAATTTGAGATGTAAGGTTTAATTTGGAAACAAGACTACTAAGATATATGACACAAATGAGAAACTAATTGGAAAATGTGATCAAACTAGAAGTAATCTATTCTATCTTGAAATAGAGGATGCTACTTGTCTTGTTGCAAAATTTGATGATGTATGGCTTTGGCACAAAAGGTTATATCATGTTAATTTTGATAAATTGTTAGCATAAGTAACATGAAGAAAGTTAGAGGTTTTCCTAAGTTGAAGAAGCCTGATAATGTAGTGTGCAAACAATGTCAGCTAGGTAAAATGACAAAGTCAAGCTTTAAGAGTAAAGTTTATACCTCTAAAGAAATACTAAAGATTGTTCATATTGACTTTTTTGGACCAATTGAGGTGCAAAGCTACAATAGAGATAAGTAGATAATGCTATTTGTTGATGATTACTCTAGGATGAAGATAGTTATGTTTTTGAAACAAAAGTTTGGTGCTTTTCAAATGTTTAAGTGGTACCTAGCAAGAGTTGAGAAAGAAACCCATAAAATCTTGAAATGCTTGAGATCTGATAGAGGAGGAGAATTCACATCAAAAATTTTTGAGATGTTTTGTAATGATAAAGGAATCAAAAGATAGACATTTGCCCCTAGTACCGCTCCACAAAATGGGATTGCTGAAAGGAGAAACACATCTATAATGGATTGTGCTAGAACACTCATGATGGAGAAGAATGTTGCTTTGAAATACTAGAGAGAAGTTGTAAGTACTGATGTATATACCTTGTACCATGTGCAAATCAAGAAAGGTACACATTCAACACCTTTTGAACTATGGTATGGATATCCACCCAATGTAAAATACTTTAAGGTATTTGAAAGTAAGTGTTACATTCTTAAAGATGTTAGGAATGGTAAGCTTGATGAAAAAAGTGAAGAAGGTATATTCTTTAAATATTCCACAATAGGCAAAGCTTATAAGTGTTTGAATACTAACACTAACAAAATTGTGGAAAGTGCAAATGTGAATTTTGATGAATATACAAAGGTATATGAGGTTGAACCCATGAAAAAGCTAGAAGAATACAAATCATTTTTATACTTTTATGAAGGAATTCCTATTGAAGAAGATGTTTCAAATAAAGTTACAAATCAATAGCAAGTTTCAATGACTACTTAGTCACATCTTGTGAGTGCTGAGTTGCATTCAAGAACCAAACTACATTCAGATGTTGAGTTATAGATTGAGGAAAATGCACATTTTGATTCTAAAATTAGTACACATTAAAGAGATGATGAGATACATGATAGAGATGTACATAGTGATTCTAAGGCTGAAAGACAAAATGAAGAAACAAGAGTTGCGCCAAGATTGTCAAAATATGTCAAAAGACATCACCTTGCTGATTGAATCATTGGAGATAAAACTGCTAGGCCAATGACAAGAAATATATTGAGAAGTGAATCATGTTTATTGAGCATCAAGGAACCCAAAAAAATGAAAGATACATTAGAAGGTGTTGATTGGTACAAAGTCATGGAAGAAGAGATATAATAAATAGAGAAGAACAAAACTTGGAGTCTAGTTCCTAGACCAAAAGACAAGAATGTGATTGGCACCAAGTGGGTATTCAGAAACAAGCTAGATGAAAATGGTGAAGTCACAAGAAATAAAGCAAGACTAGTCTACAACGGATATGCACAAGAAGAATGAATTGACTATGGGGAGACATATCCCCCTGTTGCTAGATTGGAAGGAGTAAGAACTCTACTTTCTTTTGCTACATACAAAGGTTTCAAATTTTATCAGACAGATGTTAAATCTACATTTCTAAATGGCATATTAGAGGAAGAAGTTTACATAGAACAACCATAATATTTTTCTAATAATAACAATAAAAACATGGTATAGAGACTACACAAAGCTCTATATGGTTTGAAACAAGCACCTAGAGCATGGTATGAGAGACTTCATTATTATCTTGTGAAGATTAGATTTGAAAGGACTGATGATAACAACAATCTATACATAAAAAAGGTAAAGGTATTTTGTTATTTGAAATATTTTTTTATGATATCATAGTTGGAGGTCAAGATGCTTTATGTAAGGATTTTGAAAATTAGATGAAGTAAGAATTTGAAATGTTCATGTTTGGAGAGATCAATTTTTTTGTGGGTTTGGAAGTCTATTAGATGAAATATGGTATATACATCACTCAGTCAAAGTATGTCAAAAAAATTATTGAAAACATTTGGATTAGAGGATTCCAAACAAGTAAGTACACCTATAGTGACAGGACACAATTTGTCAAAGAATGATGATTCTATTGAAGTAAATTAAATATTATACAAGTCTATGATTGGAAAATTGCAATATGTAGTACATAGTAGACTTGATATTGCATTATCTATAGGGATAGTTGCAAGATTCTCTGCTAATCCTAGGGAGAATCATTTAATGGCTATGAAGAGAATAATAAGATATCTAAAAGGAATAGAAGAGTTTGGTCTACACTACAATAAGAATGAAAAGTTTGAATTGAGAGCCTACACTGATGTTGATTAGACTAGAAATATTGATGATAGAAAGAGCACTAGTGGAGAAGCATTCTTCTTAGGCAAGAGACTAGTTACATAGACTGGCAAGAAACAAAGTTGTACTTTAGAATCTATTACTAAAGTTGAATATGTTGTTACTATTGTAAATTGAAAAAATATTGTATGGATCAAATAGCTACTCAAAGGAATGAAGGAAGAGATCACAGAACCAGTGATACTTTATTGTGATAATACAAGTGCTATCAATATATCAAAGAATCCAACGATGCACACAAAGATAATGCACATTGCAATCAAGTATTATTACTTGAGAGAGTTAGTTCAAGATAAAGAGGTGAAGATGGAATATGTTAACTCAAAACAACAAATTTTTGATATCTTCACAAAACCATTACATAAGGATGCTCATAAGTATCTAAGAGGTAAATTAGGGGTGATACCCCTATCATAGGCTATCTAAGTAACAAGAGGAGCACCATGCATCAAACAAGTTGATGTTCATATATTACAAATTGATGCAGAGGATCTTACTTTAGGAGTTACGTAAAGTAATCATAGAGTTGAAACTTCAAATCATTTACAAGCAAGGTGATAGAGGAAGAAACTAAAGAAACTGCAAAAGCTCATATCTACATGTTTTAAGATGACAAGTTTTTGGTATATTTCTTTGGCATTTTTGTCAAAGAGGGAGAAAGTATTATAAGTACATTAAATTGATCATTATCAAATGAAGAAAGTATATCAGAGAAAGATATCAAGAGTCGAGTCAAAATAGATAGGGAGATATTGATCAAAAAGCCATAATGTATAATTACAGAAGGAGATATTCTGCTGATCAATCCAAAAGAAAAGAAAAGAGGGAGATATAAGAAGAGGGAGATATAGGAAGAAACTCAGAGGGAGTTATAAGAAAGAGTTTTGTAACCTAATTAGAAGATGGAAGTTGCTGACAGAGGGAGAAATTTTGATACAAGTTTTCTTTTTGGTATTGTCTTATTGTTCAAACATAGTCAATTTGTGCTGTAGTAGCAGAGCGGGAAATAGAATAAGAAAGGTTTATGTTTTGTGTATTTTAAATTTAATGTTTTCAATAAACGTCCTACATGTGGTGGCATACCTAGAGTAGCAGTTCGATGAGCTCTCCAGATATAGCCACCTAGGACCGTGTGTAGATTCTTTAAATTAGAATAGTTTTAACGATTGTTAGATTCCAATAATAGGTAGTAGGAATTTTTGGATTCTTATCCTTTTCTTGGATAGAAGATGAAAAAAAAACATGTGGCCTACTACATGATTGTCAGATTCCAATAATAGGTAGTGGGTGCTTTTTGGATTCTTATCCTTTTCTTGGGGTAGAAGATGAAAAAAATTTTCTCATCCTTTTATTAGAAAAGGAGAGTCAGTTTTAAATAAGCCGGTTGGCTATGTAAGAGATTCATTCGAATTTGAGTAAGATAGAAAGTTGCAGTTTTAGTGTGTTTTTTTTAGTTTTGGAAAATTCGACTTTGAAGAGAAAAGAATGCGTTTTGGTTTTATTGTGAAAGTTTCAGTGGTTTGAGGGTTGGTACGGATTTTCATTGGAAACAAATTTTAGTTTTCTTGTGGTGTTCTTTTGTGTTTTTCAGCAGAGAATATGAAGATTCAAATTTTTATATATATCCTGGTGTCAACATGGCGTTTCTTGAAGAACCATTTTTTATGAATGTCTAGTGTTAAATCCTGTATCTATCAATTCATGCAATCAAATGATTAGAAAGGATATAGATAATTGACTATTGAGTTTGGTGGCAGTTTGATCTTGGGTGATGTACATGCCCCTTGAAGTAACTCAGTTGAGTGATTATTCCTCCTGAGCTTTCCAAGGTGTGGCTCTGCATCATTTTTGGTATCAGAGCTTGAGAGTTGCAGGTTGTGAAGTTATATGTTGAACGCCCCTGATCAAGATTCCTCAATAGGGTCAAGCAAGATGGTGACCAATGCAAAGTTAGTAAAGAAAGTTGAGGAGCAAGAAGAACTTATCCAGAAAGAGAATAGAGAGTTGAAGGGGATAGTGGCAGAACTAGCCAGTAAGTTGGAACATATGCAGAATGTAGTTGAGAAGAAAGAAATGAAAGAAGAAATGGAAGAAGAGGAAGATGTACCCAACAATGAAGAAGATAGGATATCTGAGAATGAGAAGCCATTTTTTAAAGCTTTAAAGGCTTTGGGAGGAAAACTCGTGGAGTTACCTATGTTTATAGGAAAGATGGACGCTGAATTAGTGTTGGGATGGATTGAAGCCTTAGAGAATCATTTTGAATGTGAGAAAGTTTCAGAGTCACAACAAGTTAAGCTGGCTAAGTCCAGAATGAAGGGAGCAGCCCTTACATGGTGGAATTTTGTGCAAGAAGAAAGGGTAAAGGAGGATAAAAGAAAAAATTGTTCGTGGAAGAAGATGGTGTCAATGATAAGAGAAACGTATCTCCCTGAAGACTATGAGGTACAGTTGCATCAGAAAAGATAAAATCTTAGACAAAGGGATATGGATGTCTGTACTTATTCAGAAGAATTTTAGAAGTTAAGTCTAAGGTCAAAATTTGCTGAACCTAAGAGTATCAAGGTAGCAAGATACCTAAATGGTTTGAGGATGAACATACAAGAAGAGTTGCAGTTGCTGTGTCCGTAGCTAAGTGCTATCAGTTGGCTTTAAAGGTGGAAGAGAAAATCAAAAGGAGACAAGAAAATAATAACAAAGGCAGAGAAAGACAACCATTCAGAGGAAGAGGTACATTTGCAGGAAGGAGTCCAAATTTTCAGCCACAAACGGAGATGCATAATGAAGTTAATAAGTTTGATAATTTTAGAGGAAGTTTTAGAGGTAGAAGGCCAAATTTCAGAGGAAGATCACCAGGAAGGACGAATGGACCAATAAGATGTTACAAATATAATCAAGAAGGTCATATGGCACACATATGTCCAGAAAAAGCAAGCTCTAGTACTCATGGTGAAAGAAGAATACATCTGACACAAGAAGCGGATTTACAAGAAGATTCAAACAACCATGGTTATCCAAAAAATAGGGAAGCAATTATGATGAGAAGAACACTATTGAAAAGGCCTGTCAAAGAAGAACCACCACAAAGGAAGTCCATTTCCAGAACTACCTGTAAATCTGGAGGAAAAGTTTGTAAGGTACTAGTAGACTCAGGTTCTACAGAAAATTTTGTGTCTCTTGAAATGGTGGAAAAGTTAAAGCTACCAAGAATACAACACCCGTACCCTTACAAAATATCTTGGTTGAATAAAGGGCAGCATAATATAGTGGAAGAACAAGCTTGGGTGGAATTTTAGATTGGAGCCTATAAGGACAGATTATTGTTTGATATTGTTAACATGGATGCATGCCATTTACTTTTCGGCAGACCCTGGCAATATGATCTCAAGGCACATCATGATGGAGTAAAGAATACATATACCATTACGAAGAATGGAAAGGTCATTGAACTGATACCTTTAGTTGAGCCAAGTCAAGAAGAAGCAAAAGCCGTAGAAGCCAAAGTTATGGTGATGGGTAAGAAAGAATTCTTGAAAGAAGTGAAAGAAAAGAAGAGCCCACTCTTTGAACTGATTCCTGTACTCAAGGAAAAATTGCAGAATGATGCCGAAAATCAGACTGAGGAATAAAATTCAGAGATGGAGTCTTCAAACTTGAAGGTGGAAGTGATAGAAAAGAACAAGGAAAAGGTACCTGACGAAGTGGAACCAATTCTGGACAAGTACAAAGAAATTATAGCTGATGGAATACCAAAAAGTCTCCCACCAGTGCGAGAAATCAGTCATTGCATTGATCTCATACCAGGATCAACATTACCCAACAAGGTGGCATATAAACTAACACAACAACAAAATGAAGAAATGGCAAGACAAATTGAAGAATTGCTCGAGGCTGGTTTGATTGGTAAAAGTCTAAGCCCATGCGCTGTACCTGTAGTCCTAGCACCAAAGAAAGAAGGAACATGGAGATTATGCACAGATTCAAGAGCACTAAACAAGATCACTATAAGGTACAGATTTCCAATGCCTAAAATAGAATATTTACTGGATTGTTTAGGGAAAGCAAGATATTTTTCAAAGATTGATTTGAAAAGTGGGTATCATCAGATAAGAATTAGGCCAGGAGATGAATGGAAAACATCATTTAAGACAAATGAGGGAATGTATGAATGGAAGGTAATGCCATTTGGATTGTCTAATGCTCCTAGTACGTTTATGAGGCTTATGAATGAAGTTTTGAAGGATTTTACAGGGAAGTTTGTGATTGTATATCTAGATGACATTTTGGTTTTCAGTGAAATAAAAGAGGAGCATCTAAAACACATAGATTTGGTGTTGAGAATGTTACAAGAGGAAAAGTTAATGATCAATATGGAGAAATGTAGTTTTATGCGAGAGGAACTGACATACCTTGGCTTTGTGATCTCAAAGGGAACACTCAAGATGGATCAAGATAAGGTAAGTGCAATTCTTTCTTGGCCAACTCCTAGAACTATTGTAGCAGTTAGAAATTTTCATGGTTTAGCCACTTTCTACAGAAAGTTTATCAAAAATTTCAGCTTGATTTGTGCACCTATTTTGAACACCATAAAAGGAGGCCAAAAGTGTAAATTTGTTTGGACAGAAGAAGCCAATAAAGCCTTTGAACTTCTTAAGAAAAAAGTGGCCCAACAACCAGTCTTGGCATTTCTTGATTTCAATAAAGTCTTTTAGATATAATGTGATGCAAGCAACATAGCCATAGGAGGTTTTCTTAGTCAAGAGGATAGACCAGTAGCCTTTTTCAGCGAGAAGCTCAATGAAGCCAAATAGAGATATTCATCATACGATTTGGAAATGTATGCACTTGTTCAATCCCTGAAGAAATGGAGACACTATTTGCTACCCAGGGAATTCATTATATACACAGATAACCAGGCACTTAGTTTCATAAACAGTCAAGAGAAATTGAATCACAGGCACATGAAATGGGTGGAGACATTGCAAGAACTCACATTTTCTATCAAGCATAAGAAGGGAGTAACAAATAAGGTTGCTGATGCATTAAGCCAAAGAACTTTGACTACATCACAAATTCAGTTGGAAACTACAGGCATTTCAAATTTGAAAGGTATGTATGTTGATGATGCTAATTTCAAAGACATTTATCAGGCATGTATTAATCTGGATGAAAGGTACAATAAGGACTATTCTAATTTTTTGGTTCAAGAAGGATTATTGTTCAAGGGAGGACAACTTTGCATCCTAAAGTGTTCAATGAGAGATAACATCATATAGGAGAAACATAGTGGGGCATTATCTGGTCATTTTGGACTGGATAAGACTTTAGAGCTGGTTCGTAGACACTATTTTTGGCCAAAGTTACAAAAGGATGTGCGGAAGTTTGTAGAAGAATGCACCATTTGTCAGGAAGGTAAAGGTAAAAGTACCAATGCAGGATTGTATCAGCCCTTACCTATTCCTTCACGACCATGGGAAAGTATTAGTATGGATTTTGTTATGGGATTACCAAGAACTTAGAAGGGGTATGATACCATTTTTGTTGTTGTGGATAGATTCAGTAAAATATCACATTTATTACCATGTAAATCCACCAAAGATGCATCATAAATTGCAGATTTATTTTTCAAGGAGATAGTGCAAATTCATGGACTACCACTAAATATTGTTTCAGACAGAGATGGCAGATTTGTGGGTCATTTTTGGAGGACTCTTTGGAAGAAACTAGGCACAAATTTATCATTTTCATCTGCATATCATCCACAGACCGATGGTCAAATAGAATTTGTCAACAGATCTTTGGGAAATCTATTAAGATGCCTTACAAAACAACATGGAGAAAAGTGGGATTCCATACTTGCTCAAGCTGAATTCTCATACAATGATACAATGAATAGAAGTACAGGGAAATCTCCATTTCAGATTGTGTATGGTACACATCCAAGAGGAATTCTTGAGCTGAGGGAACTTCCAAATACATTTCCAAGTAGTTCACATGCTGAAGAATTTGCTGAAGCTATTAAAGAGGTCCAACATCAAGTCAAGTTGCAGCTACAAAATTCAAATCAAAAGTACAAAGAAGTTGCTGATCAAAAAAGAAGAGAAGTACAATTCGAAGTTGGTGATTTAGTATGGGCATATCTGAAGAAAGAGAGGTTACCTCAAAGGAAGAATACAAAGTTACTACCTAAGAAAGTTGGCCCTTGTCAAATTCTAGAAAAATATGGACATAATGCTTACAAAATTCAATTACCTACAGACATTGATATTTCACCCATATTCAATGTTTGTGATCTCACACATACAAAGGTTCTGAAACACAAGCCGTACATGAAGATTCAGTAACAGAAGATCTGCAACAACTACCTAAACCAGCACCACCTCAGTTGGAGAAAATCCTAGATACAAAAATAAAGAAAACTCATAGATGACAATACACTTAGTATCTAGTCAAATGGAAGAACAAACTAGTGATAGAGGCTATTTGGATGGATGAGCAACAAATTAGCAAACATGGTTCATCAGTTCACGATCTCATCTCAAGCGGACTTGAGATTCTTTCTACAGGGGAGTATGCTACAGTAGCAAAGCGGGAAATAGAATAAGAAAGGTTTATGTTTTGTGTATTTTAAATTTAATGTTTTCAATAAATGTCCTACATGTGGTGGCATACCTAGAGTAGTAGTTCAATGAGCTCTCCAGATATAGCCACCTAGGACCGGGTGTAGATTCTTTAAATTAGAATAGTTTTAATGATTGTTAGATTCCAATAATAGGTAGTAGGTAGTTTTGGATTCTTATCCTTTTCTTGGATAGAAGACGAAAACAAACATGTGGCCTACTGCATGATTGTCAGATTCCAATAATAAGTAGTGGGCGGTTTTTGGATTCTTATCCTTTTCTTGGGGTAGAAGACGAAAAAATGTTTCTCATCCTTTTATTAGAAAAGGAGAGTCAGTTTTAAATAAGCCGGTTGGCTATGTAAGAGATTCATTTGAATTTGAGTAAGATAGAAAGTTGCAGTTTTAGTGTTTTTTTTTCAGTTTTGGAAGATTTGACTTTGGAGAGAAAAGAATGCGTTTTGGTTTTATTATGCAAGTTTCAGTGGTTTGAGGGTTGGTACGGATTTTCATTGGAAACAAATTTCAGTTTTCTTGCGGTGTTCTTCTGTGTTTTGCAGCAGAGAATACGAAAATTCAAATTTTTATATATCCTGGTGTCAACATGGCATTTCTTGAAGAACCATTTTTTATGAATGTCTAGTGTTAAATCCTGTATCTATCAATTCATGTAATCAAATGATTAGAAAGGATATAGATAATCGACTATTGAGTTTGGCGGCAGTTTGATCTTGGGTGATGTACGTGCCCCTTGAAGTAACTCAGTTGAGTGATTATTGCTCCTGAGCTTTCCAAGGTGTGGCTCTGCATCAGTTTGCTTGAATAAGATGTTCATCATTTTATTGACTTGGTTGATTATTTTGGTTTTCCATCAATGCTAAAGAGGGAGATTGTTGAGATCTAATTGAAAAGATCACTGTTGAGAGAAATTATTGAAAGAGGGAGATTATTGAAGAAGACTATGCATTCAATCATTGTTTTGTCACTAATGTCAAACTTGCTATTTGCTAGTAAGACAACTACTTATAAGATTCAAGTACTATCACTTAGTTGATTGATGAAGAAGATTTGATCAATAAGATGTAACAAAATCACCTAAAGGAAAGGTTGAGTTATGATTATGTAATGAAGGAGAAGGATTAGTTAAGACAGTGATGACATGATGTATTTATAATCTACTTAAGGTTACAAATGTTGGCTAAGCTAAGAAAGTTTAAAAGATCAAGTTACACAAAGTTTGTCTCTCGAGCTTGACTGAGTGGATAGTAGGTGCCAAGAAAAGATAGTGCAAGCTGAGAAGAAAGTTAGTTGGAGCCGAGTGAAAGAAAATTCTAATGGATGCCAAGAAAGATAGTTGATGTGAGCAAAGTTTAGTTGATGTTGAGCATTAGTGAACTTTAGTTGATGTTGAGTGAGTTCATAATAGATGCCAGACAATGTAGTATATACCAAGCATTAGAAGGTTGATAATGCCGAGCTATTGCATTATGTTAAAGATCAAAGATTCATCAAATCTAAGCCAACAAGTTTGTTTTCTTGAATTTTGTGAACCAGGTAGAATGATGAGCTAGTGGCATAAAAATTGATGTAAACCATTTTAAAGTGAATTCAAATGGATTCTATGAGAAGTTTCTAGAAGAGATATAAGATATGGGGTAGATACATTGTATCCTACCTGATCCATCTATACCCTAATTTTGATGATGAAAATGAGTAGGAAAATATTCAAATTTTTTATTTATAGGAATGTCTAGTCATGAAGCAAAAGTTATCATGTGCGAGAACCTAAGGAAGAGGAGTTAAGGGTTTTGCTTCATCAAGTGACCTAGTAGAAGAATCTGCAATGGCATGTTAAGTAAGAAGGCTTAAGGAGATGAATTCTTGAAGGGTGAACAAGTTGTTAGAGCTAAAAAGTATGAAGGCTAAGAAGAATTGATGAATGAACAAAAATTTTTAATTTGCAAGAGAAGTTGTAAGTTATGTTAGATCAAAGCCCTACTATTACTCTCTAACAATTATATCCATCTAGGGTAAATCCTTTGGATTAAGGTTGGCCTAATAGTCATTTGTAAATCCTTTAACTAGGTGGAATTCCAAGTGAATGGTCTAATGTCCTCTTACAAGGGTCACTTGTAATAGGGTGATTGAAATCCCTTAACAGGGTCACATTTAACATTGTGTATTGTAACCTTTAACAGGGTTGGCCTTTCATAGGGCATCACTTCAAAAGAGTGAAAAGGAGTAGCATGTTACTAGTGGGTTTTCTCAAATTTGGTTTCCACATAAATCATTGTATCAAGTGTATTGATGAATCTATTATGTTTCATGCTTTACATTTTTGCAAGTTGATTTGATAGTAACCTATAAGTTATAGTGATTGCATAATCTAGTAGGATGCAAGCATGGGTATGAAAATTTTATGGGTCCAATAAGTTGTGAAAATTTTTATTTATACATTTGGTCCTTGGATAATTGATTCACCCCCCACCCTCTCAGTTATTCTAAAGTATTCCAACAAAGAATAGCCTTATTGGATGCTTTTGCTTGTCCATTACCCTAGGGATAATAGATGGAAGACCAATGTTGGATGATTTTAAATTTTGAGCATAACTCTTTGAAATCATTATTTTTAAACCATTCCCCATTGTTAGTAATGATGGAGGATGGTACACCATACCTATTGATGATGTGGTTGAGAATAAATAGAGCTACAGGTTTTCTATTAACCAAAAAAAATGGAATTTCTTTTACCCATTTTGTAAAGTATTTTGTAGCTATGATAATGAGTTTGTGTCCATTCAAAGAAGACAAATGATTTTGACCCACTAGACCAAAGGTCCATTGTTGAAATGGACAAAGAATGATGAAAGGGATTAACTCCCTGGATGGAGCATGAACTTTATTTCCATGGAGTTGGCACTATTTGCAAGACTTGGCATATTTAATTACCTCTTTTTGCATATCTAGCCAATCGTAACTAGCTATAATAAGTCTATGAGCGAGTGCCAATCCATTTGAATGGGATCCACAAATTCCTTCCTTTACATCTATTAATGCATGTTTTGACTCATCGGGTTCTAAAAACCTAAGGAGTGTACCACTAAGACCTCTCCTAAACAAGTCATTAGCAATGATGATATACCATGAAGCATTTTAGATTAGGTGACATTTTTCATTCTAGTTTAGATTGTTTGAAACAATCTAGTTACATAGGTAAGAATAGATATGATGGTAGCGAAATGAATCCTATCCAATGATAGAAAAAATCATTGAAGATTCATGAATCATAAGCAGGATATAATAACATCTCCACCAGGGACTCATGTCAAAAGTCATTCTTTGGCATTTGTAGCATGGAAGTGAGAGTGGCCATCACATTGATCACCTTGTTATGTAGCTGAGGAATTTGTTGAAAAGTGACACGTGAAAAGTACTTTTTCAAATAATCAACCATTTTTTGTAAGGTTTCATCTTCTCATCCTTTGTCTAAAAAACATCATTGACCTAATTGATTACTAACAGTGAGTCACCAAAGATATTTAGTTCATCTAGCCTCCATTCAACTACAATGTTCATGCCATTGATTAAGGCTTCATATTTAGCAATATTGTTTGTACAAGGAAATAGAATCTTGTACGCCTTAGGTAAAGAATATTTCTATGGTGTTATAAATAAAAGTATAGCTCCAGATCCCTATTGTGTGAAGGAACCATTGAAGCACATCACCCATGTTTGATGTGATAGAAATAAAATAGATTCACCAGGGAATTCAATATTTAGTGGTAAAAGAGTTTGCATTGTTGTGTCTACTAATTGATCAGAAATTTCTTGTCCTTTGATAGCTTTTCTTTCAACCTATTAAATGTCAAACTCACTTAGGATTATTCCCCATTTAGCTAGCCTTCCTATCAGAGTAGCCTTGGTAAGAAAATACTTCAATGGACCAATCTTTGCAATCAGTTGCATAGTATGAGCGAGCATGTAGTGTCTCAACTTTTTGAGAAACAAAAAAACAACCAAGAAGACTTTCTTAATAATCTTGTAGTTAACCTCATAGGAGATCAATGCACAAATGAGATAATAAATATCTCATTCCTAATTTTTGTTGTCTTCTTGAGATAGCAAGATGCCTAGAGACAAGTCATTTGTAGAGATATAAAAAATGATAGGCTTCCCATAAACAGGAGGCATCAGGATTAGTGGATTAGCAAAATACTATTTAATTTACATTAAGCTCTATTCATAATCCTTATTCCAGTCATATTTCACAACTTTATGCAAAATTTTAGTAAAAGGTTGTGACTTATCTGCTAACTAGGAGATGATTTTGCAAATAGATTGAAGTCTTCCTTGTAGGCCTCTCATTTGACTAATGTTGCAAGGTGGAGACATTTTTATTATAGCTTGAACCTTTTTTCAGTCCACCTTGATTCCTTTTGCAAACACAATGTAACCAAGTAGCTTCCTTGATGTCACACCAAAAGCACATTTCTTTGGATTTAATCCGAGACTATATTTCTGCATACGATGTAGGATAGGTCCTAGTTCTTGAAGATGAGTGTTTTTCTACATACTCTTGACCAAGGTATCATCAACATAGTCTTCCACCATTTTATGCATCATGTCATGGAAGATTTTTTCAACTAATTGTTGATATGTGGCACCAAATTTTTTCAATCCGAATGACATTACTTTCTAGCAAAAAGTACCCTATGCACAAGTGAAAGAAATTTTCTCTTGATCTTCTAGTGTAATTTTAATTTGATTATAACTAGAATAATTATCCATGAGTGAGTACATTTCATATCCTATTTTCATGTCCACTATCATATCAATGTTGGGTAGTGGAAAGTCATCTTTGGGACATGCTTTGTTTAGATCTCAAAAATTAGTACAAACTTTGATAAACTTGTGATGTTTTGAGATTGGTACTATGTTTGAGATCCATTTAGCATAATCAATAGCTTTTCTACTCTAGATTTAACAAGCAGTGTCACATGAAGATGCATCTTCCTTAGTTTTTATTTGATAGGTTTCACTCCTGGTGCCATAGACAAATGATGCATTATGAGATCAAGATCTAAGCATGGCATATCTAAATAAGTCCATTAAAAATTGATCTTCTTCTCTCAGAAGAAAGAAAAAAATTCCTCTTTTTCCTCTATAGAGAAAGATTGCACAAGATGTATAATATGAGGGTTGTCCTTAGTTCCTAGTTGATTAGTTGTGTTGGTTCTATCAACACTGATGATCTCTCCTAAAAGTGACTTGGAAGTGCATCAAATATATCATCCTTAGGTTCCTTAGAGAGGTTTTCACCTTTGGATACATCTTTTTTTTTCCACTATTTTTGGTTCTGATACTACCACACTACAGTTTTCACCATAGGAATATCTATTCTTTTTTCTCTTAATTGTATGAATTAGATATTTAATGTCATATTTAGTCATATTAACACTCTATTCACTAGTGGAAGACATTATTGGTTCAAAAACATATAAGTAGTAGGAGAGAGTAGAGTCATTCTGGAACATAGGGTCTTCACTAGATGTAGTATTGGAATTCTAGTCTATTAACTCGAGATGAGTGAAAGAGAAGTGGTAGGTTCGATGGCATTCACAGTATAGTCATCAAATGCATGGACAATTAATTTGAGACCTAGAGCAATTTTTTCCAACAATATGTTCGAATTCCTTTGAGTTCCAACAACATTAATCAAAGACCCATCAAAATTAGGAGGATGAGACTCATCTGACCAAACCCTAGATTGCTATCCTATTTCAAGATGATTTTCATATATGTGAACTTGATCTACATCCTTATCAAAAGTTGCTTCTAAAAGAGAATAAAATTCATATTCTCAAGAGTCTATGCTACACAAAGTTAGATTGTAGAAATCCCCAATAGTTATGGGTATCCATTCTCCACTTTCATTATCCTCTTGATTTTTACAAAGTCATTCAAGAACTATAGCATGACTAGACTCACCCTATTCATGTTGAATTTGGGGGGTATTAGTAGGATTTTTAGAGGAATCACTATTAACTTCAACATTACTAACATGTGGTACAAATTTATCTAGTCTTGCAAACATAGCAAGATGTATTGAATTAGGATAAGGAAAAGTATCCTCATCATTAGAACTATCCACTTGATTATCTAGCTTGATTTGTTACTCATGTTCAAATTAACTATCATATTCTCATAGAAATTTATTCATCCCTAGGTGAAAAGGGAAATTTTTTGAAGCCTAAGCCTATTGTGTCATGAGGCCTTCTAGATGTTTCATTGATTAGATCAATCAATCCATTGTTATTACATCTGATAGGACCATTGCCTTTTTAGCCAAGGTGTTTTACTAATTTAAGACCTAGTCCATACATTTTTGGAGTTATCTCATGAGACTAATCTATGAGATCAACTGGAACTTCTTCTTTTTATACCACACAATGATCTCTCTATTTTCATCTTCATCTTCTAGAGGTATAATGGCCTTTACATAGGAACTAGTGAATACAGTCTTAGGTGATACTACAAAAGGTCTCTTTTCTTTTGATGGTCTCCCATAATGATGAGGAGATTCAAGAAGAGATGTCAAAGATAAAACTGGTTCAATGTGATATTCACCCATTCCTATTTCTATTAACTTGAGAGTCTTCTCCATTTCTTTTAGCATGTTGACATGATTGTCTATAGACTCTTTATTAGTAGGAACAAAACTATTAGAAAACTTAAGCATGTTACATATGTAACTAGTAGTAGAAGGTATAGTAACTTATGATCTTTGGAAGGGAAACTTGATGCATTAATGGTACGTTAAAGGTACTACTTGTATTTCATGAATCCATGGTCTTCCTAATAGTCTATTGTATGCTAAAGGAATATCAAGGACTTGATAGGTAACACCTCTTTCTATAGGACCAACTCGGAGAGGTAACACAACAAGACCTAAGGATTTGTGTTCTACTTCATCATATGCTTTGATGGTTATTTTGTGATGAGGATAAATAGACTCTTCATAATAACCTAATTGTTTGAGAAAAGTAGCATAATAGATATTAAGATGAGTTCTATTTTCTATAAGCACATGATGAGCATGTTTTTGATCTATCATGACTTCAATATGCAACAGTTGATTATGAGGATGACCCAATGAATGATCATCCTCTTTAGAGAAGGAAAAATAATGAGGTGAGGTCAAGTGACCTACCATTTATTTAAACCTATCAAGATCAAGATATTGAGGTATGTTTTCCTCAGTGAGGGCTTTGTCAAGAATGTGCCTATGAGCAAGCATAATTTTAAATAGTTCAAATATTATTATTTGAGTGTTTGTCCATTGAAATTATTCAAGGATACTATAGTTTGCAGCTGTGGAAGATGTTGTGATTTTCATATTTTTTCTAGATGGGCCAGCAATAAGTTTGTCTTTATGTTGATCTACTTTAGGAGCAGAAGGTGTAGGGCCTTTAACTACTATCTTGGCATGAGAACATGTAACAACATTGGCACAAGATTATGAATGTTTGTGAAGAGATGTAGCACCTCATAAGACAAATGGAGTCTTAGATTTTGTATTGTTGTGTTTTCTTTTAATTGTGATAACATCACAATATTCAAAGTCTAAACATTCAACTGTGTTGATCATGTTATCATCATTGGTATGTATAGTTGACCTTGTTATTCTTTTTCTATTTAGAATTTTCTCCCTTGTCATAATGTGGAAATGGTTCCTCAAAAGCTTTTTGATCCAAATTCTTGTTATGTCCACCCACAACTATTTCACCATCATCAATGAGGTCTTGAACCTTATGATGTAGATTAATACAATTATTTGTTTTGTGACCCTTGTTCTGATGGTATTCACAATATGCATTCTCATTCCACCATGTGGGTCATGGTTGTCAATCATAAGGACAAGAATTATCATGTGGATTAATAATCTAATTTTGAAGTAAAGTTTTATAGACCATGTCTAGAGGTTCACCAAGAGGTGTGTATTCACGCTTGGGTCAAGAAACCCAAGATGAGTTATTTTCTTTATTTCCAAATGTCTTGTTATCTAGATTAGATTTTTTAGTTGTTTTATACACATTGATGTTATCCATGAGATTAAAAGCTATCTTTGAAGGGTTGGGAGTGATATTATCCACCACTTCATCATGTACTATCTCTCAATTTTTATTAACATACTTGGATCTATCTTTTCTAGAGCTAGACCCTTGTTTGATGACTTTTTGAAGGGTTAATTCACCTTTCTTTACCATGAACTCTTCTATTTAGATACCTTGTGTAATCATGTCTTCAAAGGTATGTGGACCTTGAAGTTTTATTCTGTACCCAAAATTAGGTAAAATATTATCCATGAAGATACCAAGCTTTTCAATTTTAGGGATTTCACACGAGTATTTGGTATACAATTATCGCCATATTTGGAGAATCGTTAGGAAAGGTTCTCCAATTCTTTGTTTAAGGTTACAAAGATCTCATATGTTGACTGGATGTTGGATATTATGTGAGTATTATTGAATGAAAATATTAGCAATCTCATCAAATTTTTTAATTCTCAGAGGTAATCTTAAAAGCGATTCCATGGCTTGACCACCTAGACTCTATGGAAACAAACACATAAGATATGTTTGATTGTAGATGAATTCCATGGACAAAGCACTAAACTCCCTCAAGTGGTCTTGGGGATTGTAAGTTACTAAGTACTTATCATATTTGGGTAACTCAAATCCTCTAGTAAAAGGAGGCATGCACAAGTCCTTTTCAAAAGGAAATGGGCAAATAGTATCTAACACATATTTTTTAGTTAGTTTATCTTTGTCTTTCAACATTTGGGCCAATTGCTCTTACATGGCCTAGAGGATTTTTTTGTAACTTGGAGGTTTTAGTTTCCTCTTCTTGTGTGAAAATTGTTTCAACATTGAAATATTGATGTAGTTTTTCTCCTTCTTGAGTGAGTTTGATGAAATATTTCTCTTTCACGTCATGGAGTAAAATTTCAATCATTTTCTAGAAGTTTTTATTGTTATGACATTTCTCTTTCTTCTAGGGGCACCTCTTCAGTGTCCCCATAATCATTCATATAGCTGTAAGGATCCTTTATCCTTTTATTTCTTTGGAAATCCTCTATTTTGTCTCCTACTATTTTCATGTATTTCTTGACCTAGATCTACCATTCTAGGGGTGTAGAAGTTTTTCATTTTTTATAGGTTGTATAGATGTTTCAAATAGAAGTTCAACTATTTTGTTTAAAGACATAGGTGTCTTGTTAATGTTTGGATGTTCTTAGAATAATAGATTACTAATTTTTTGTAAGTTTATGGAAAAGACTCTTTGAGCACTAGGCGGACCAACATATGAAGAGATTGTGAGGATGCTTCACTATACTTGGACTGTATGTAGACTTGGGAACAATCTCTACTACAATTTCTACTTAAATCTCTACCTTGTCTTGGCCTATGGGGAGGAAACACATTTCCACTCATAGTTCCAACCATTATAAAAAATGACTTATGACAAAGTTTGAACAAGGATCACACTAGAACTTCATCTCAAAGAAAGTACATATTTAGTAAGTGTGTTGTATACCTAGGTATGAGTAGTCAAAGAAATGGCTAGAATAGCTAAGATTTTTGACTATCATGATACAAGGTATGACAAACACAAGAGAGGAATTAGGACAACAAAGTAACAAGACTAGTTCGTGTGCATATCGCAAGTGATCAACTAAGAAATATGTCTAAGTTTTAGACTATTGTAGACATAGGAATGACTTAATGTTTTTAGACAAAGATCACATTTGGATCAAGTTTTGAAGAGGGAGCTCATAATAATGTACTATTTTTGGACAATTCTTGACATACTCGCATGAGGAAAATGACTTTGATATGAGTAAATATTGTGAACCAGGTGAGAAAAGACCTTTAATAGACCAAATTTGAACAAATTTTTAGAATTTAATGACCAAAGCTCATGGGAGGATTTTGGAAGAACCACGTAAAGAATTACAGAGACCCATGCAAGGAAACAAAACAACATATTTAAAAGCATTTTTTCGCACAAAGTTGTGTATTGAACTAGGTGAGGAAATGATAGTTTTTCAGTTTAAATAATGTTTTGACCAATTTTATACTAGTTGGTAGTGTTTGAGTATATGCTCGCACAAGGAAACTTAGCTTCACATGCAAGGAAGTATAGAGTATTGCATGGGGAAACATAGAGTGGCAAACCTATATGTCCTAACTCACACAAAATTGTGCAAAAGTTCAAGTGAGTAAAGGATAGACTGATGGCTTTTGACAAAATTTGAAGAGATTTTGATAAGTTTTGACAATTTCTAGATAGAGTACCTATAATGTTTATAGTTTTCAATCAAATGTGGACATCATTTTGAGACTTGGACACCATTTTGGATAGTTTGCACAAGTTTATAGTTGATTTTTAGACAAGGGAATACAAGCAGTAGTCATACACAATCCAACCAAGGACAAAGCAACTTGGAGGGATAGGGGTTTCTTGATCTTTACGTTTGGAAAATTTGGACAATTTGTAAACTCAAATAAGATACTCTTTTATCCCTATAACCAAAAATAGTAGAGGCAAAAAAACTTATGTCTCACAACTTATGTGCATGCGTTCACCTCACAAAGTCATGTCACCCCACTAGAGGGTGCCCATTGTTTTGGTGTATTCAAGGAATCAATAATATATATGCTCAATTAACACCATTGTGGTAGGGGTAAAGGGCATATACCACCTTCCAACATCTAAGTACATGCTTATGGTGAGGATCTATAGGAGAGATTCTTCCCCCTCCTTGCACAAAGATTATGCCCCCTTTTAGAGGTGAATCAAGTCGCAACTGACTACAAATTTTTTAATAGTCTTCCATTCACATTAATCCTTAGTGGTCTTGTGAATGAGGTTAAGGCCAATAACCCAAACTAACACCTAAAATTGTACACACTTGACTAGCAAGACTAGGGGCAATGCTGCCCAGTGCAACATACGTAGCCTCTTCTTGATATACGATAATTAGAATTAAGAAGAAAAAATTAACATGGCTTTGGAGTTTTTGACTCTACAAATCTTCTTTATTATAGTGAGGTGGAATCACTGGCATTAGGTGCATGCTCACTTGGGTTTTTCCTAGAGGTTAGATCACTCTAACGGATCCTCTAAAGATTGACTCAAACTGTAGCTAAGATTCAAGGGTCCAAGTTTCTAATTTTGCAAAAGGAAATGAGAGTAATCCTCTACTTTTTTATCTTACCCAAACACGGAGAACATATTCATCACAGAGCTAGCTTATCAATCCCAAAATTTATTTTTCCAAGATTTTGAGTTTCCTAAAAGGAAAAGAGCATAATCTCTTCATAAAAAGCTTTTCTTGGGAGAACCACTATATTTGTTGCCTCCCTCTTGTATCATCTTCCAAAGGCATATATGTTTCTAATTTACTCTTAAAAATGACTTCCAAGTAGCAAAGAGCATACTCCCTTATTCCTTTGTCTAGAGCCTTACAAAGTTCACAAGCCCTATTAAACTATGTGTATTGAAAAGCACTTAAAAAGACACATTGTTTTATTAGGTTTGAATCTATTCTTTGACAAATGTCCTACAATAAAACCATTAGTACTATTTGTATGTCTATTTGAAGGTATCTTCGACAATCATACTACAAATCACATTTAAGCTGCTTAAAAAATTAGAAATCATAAAAAGATGCTTCAAAAATAGAGGTTAGATCAAAGAATTATGAATAACAAACTTAAAAATCTAATTTTTCCTTATTTTGATGTCAAGTCTTGCATGAGACTCTATAGCTTACCATGTGAGGATTCATTTTGTACCACATGAGAAATTACTTTCTTTGTGTAAGAATATGCTTTCCAACACAAGGAAGTATAAAGATTGGTGTGAACTTAAAGTTTTATAGCACAAAAAAGCTTCTTGGAATGCGAGGATTTGTTGTTTTGTGTGGACAAAAATCAAAATGTCAAAAATGAATAAAATATGAGTCCAGAAAATTTATTTTTCTGCCCCATAATGGATGCCAAAAATTTAAGTTTTAACTATGGGCCTCTAATTCCACATACACTTCAATATAATCATCATTTTTTAAAGTTCATGGATCTTCTGCAAATGTTTACAATCCTCTACTGATTCTACTTGGGAAAATTGCTAGAAGAGTAGACCTATAGATTTCAGTGTGTCTTCTAATCTGCAATCTAACCCTCCCTTATACCTAACTCAAGGGGCATGTTCATTGAATGGACATGTCCCTCTCTAGGTTGGCCTACTTAACAACATAATTATTTCCTCAAGATTGGTGCACATTCAAAGAGTTAGTAATGGTTAGTAACTAACTAACCACATTAGTAAATAAGAAGGCTTATAAAAGCCACAAGGAAGATGCCAATCTATCTAGAGGGAACAATATGTTCTAGTGACCAATGCTTAAGGGAACTCATGTATCTAGATTAGTCTGATCTGAAAATCAGAATACTTATCTTGTCAAAATTACAAGGAATTAACTGATGGGGTCAAGCCCAAGAACAAAATGGACACAACAGGAAAGGGAAACTTTATTAACCATTAAAATATGCTAATATACTCAGTAAAAAGAAAAAAATAGACTCCAAAACATGCCCTTTGGGCTTACAATAGTATAAATCTAGAGATAATTTCTTCTTCCAGTACCTCCTCTCAAACTCCACTTTGAACTACCTTTTACAATGCCAGAAATGTTCTTAAATAGACCCCAAAGAGTTAAGGATTAGGAATACATTCTAGAAAGTTCTAATTGGCATCCATTGCCAAAATAGAAGGCTCCAAAAGTCGCATTGGAAGTCAGTGCAAAATTAGAAGAATCCAGAAATGATAGCCGAACTTTTGGGAGGCATAACTTTTGAACCGTAGCTCTGATTGACGAACCGTTTACATTTTTGGAAAGCTCTCAGAGTGCTCTATAGCCTTATGAACCAGCTTTTCTATCTGCCATTTTTTGGACCTATACAAGGTTATTTAGTGCCTCTAACCTAATTTTGAAGCATTTTTAGGAGGTCTCCAAAATTTGAAAAACTGCAACAACTTTCAAACTATGGGGCCTTTTGATCTGATTCTTTTTCTGGAATGTTCTAAATTACAATTATAATCATCCCTCCAATTTACACCTTCTAACTCACCATAATTATGGCTCAATTACATAGTCCTATTTTTTTTTGGCATTTACACGTATCCCAAGGTGCTTAAAAATTGTAACCCAAAACACTAATAGTGGAACTGCGAGAGTTAGAACCTTTATTTGACCCTAATGGGTATCCAAAAATGAAAACACATGAAATAGAGACTATGTATAGGTATATTTTTTTGGGTGACATAGGATTGCCCTTATACCTTTGGATGCTCCTGCATCAGACACCGAGGGTAGATTGAAAAGTGACCTTGTCACTTGATGGATGGTAGAGGAAAACCTAAATGGGAAACCTCAGTTGCTGATATCCAAGTTGAGTCCCCTATTGATCGTCCTTTCCACTTAACCAGGTAATCTTCATACTTCCTATTTCTAGTACTCCTACCCACACAACTATCTAGAATCTCTTCTATCTCCTCCTTCTTAGAAGTAGGAATTGGACATGGCTCTAGTGTCAACCCCTCATTTGCACCATCATCATGATACTCTGTTAAGTCTGCAATGTTGAAGATAGGAGAAATGTGAATTCCATCTGGCAACTCCACCTCATATGCATTTCCTGAGTCATGTTTCTTTAGAATTTTGCAGGGGCCAAATTCTTCATCTTCAGCTTGTTGTAAGTACCTACTAGAAATATTTCTTCTCTTAAGAGTACCATGACTAGATCCCCTACTTGGAACTCCTTATGTCTTCTCCTTTGATCAACCCTAGCTTTATACTATTGGTTCATCTTGGTAATGTATGCCTGGACCTCCTCATGTAGATGCTTGATATGTTTAGCAAATTCTTCTACTTCAGCACTTGTCCTCTCCCCTTGCTCCATGTTCCTCAATTCTCATGTAGTCTTTGGGCTACTTCCATATATAATTTAGAATGGTGATCTACCAGTACTCCTATTTATAGAGTTATTGTAAGAAAATTTTGCTTATGGTAGAATCAAATCCTCTCCCTTGGGCTTATCCCCAACTAAAAATCTCAACAAATTTCTTAGACTTCTATTTACCACTTTAGTTTGTCCGTCAGTCTGTGGGTGATGTGTAGAACTGAACTTCAAGTCTGTTCTCAACTTCTTCCATAATGTTCTCCAGAAATACTACACAAATTTAGTATCTTTGTCATAAAATATACTCCTCAGGAGACCATGTAGTCTTACCACCTCTCTGAAAAACAAGTCTGCAATATGGATAGCATCATGAGTTTTGTGGCATGGGATGAAATGTGTCATTTTGGAAAACCTATCAACCACCACAAATACTGAATCATTACCACTTTGTGTCCTCAACATTCCAAGAAAAAAATCCATACTTATGTCCTCCCATGGCTTTGATTGAATGGGAAATGGCTGATATAGTCTAGTATTTTGACTAAATCCCTTGGCCGCTTGAAAAACTTGATGACGCTGTACAAACTCCTTCACATTCTATGATATTTGAGGCCAAAAATAATGTTCTCTAAGAATGGAAATGGCCTTATCTTGACCAAAATGTCTTGCCATTCCTCCACTGTGTTTCTCCTTAATCAGATTTTCCCTCATAGAACTCCTTGGAATGCACAATTAACTACCCTTAAACAAAATACCATCCTAAATCACATAGTCTAGCCACTTGGTTCTGTCTACAGCAACAGGTTCTTTACAAGCTTTCCACGCTTGAACAAAATCAGGATCCTTAGGGTAAAAATTATTGAGTTCATCAAACCCAACTACTTCAACTTGCATTATTGTAAGCAACAATTGCCTCCTACTCAATGCAGCTACAACCCTATTAGACTTTCCACTTCTATGCTTCAACACAAATGTATAGCTCTGCAAGAACTCTACCCACTTCATATGCCTCTGGTTCAATCTACCTTGTCTATTTAGGTACTATAATTCCTAGTGATCAGTATAGAAAATAAATTTCTTTGGCAATAAATAATGCCTCCATTTCTTTAGGGCCTAAACTATTGCATAGAACTCTTGATCATAAACAGAATACTTCTTCTTTGCATCATTCAATTTTTCACTAAAATATGCAATAGGCTTACCTTCTTGGCTCAATATAGCCCTAATGGCACTGCCACTAGCATCAGAATCCACCTAGAACACCTTACTAAAATTAGGAAGTGCCAACACAAGTTGTTCTATCACCTTCTTCTTCAACAATTTAAAACATCTCATAGCTGCTGCAGTCCATTTGAACTCTTTTCTATCCCCTCTTATTGTGTCAGTCAGGGGTGCACATATGCCACTAAAATTCTTAATGAACTTCCTATAAAAACTAACTAGACCATGAAATGATCTTACCTCAGTAGCAAACCTTGGAATAGGCCATTCCAAGATGGCTTTTACCTTCTCTGGATCCATTTTGAGACCTTCAGGTGATATAACAAACCCCAAGTAGACTAACTCTTTTTTTGCAAAGCTACACTTCTTTAGATTAATTAACAGTTTGTCTTCCCTCAACCTTTCAAGGACACTACAAATATGCAATAAATATTCTTCCAAAGTCTTGCTGAAAATTAAAATATCATCCAAATAAAAAATAATAAATTTTCCCAAGAACTTCTTAAGTACCTCATTCATAAGCTGCATGAAGGTGCTTGGGGTGTTCGTCAATCCAAAGGGCATGACTAGCCACTCATAAAGACCCTCCTTGGTCTTGAAGGCAATTTTCCACTCATCTCCTTCTCGTATCCATATCTGCTGATAGCTACTCTTGAGATCTATCTTTGTGAAGTACTGAGCTCTACTCAAGTAGTCCATAAGATCATCCATTCTTGGCAAAGGAAACTGATACTTGATAGTTATCCTATTTATAGTGCAAGAGTCTCTACACATTCTCCACTCTCCATCCTTCTTTGGTGCTACTACTACAAGTACTATATATGGACTCAGACTCTCTTGAATCAAACCCTTCGTCAATAGCTCCTGAACTTGTTTGTTTAGCTCCTCAGTTTAAGGAGGAGTCATCCTATGAGAAGCCTTTTTAGGAAAACTAGCTCTAGGGATTCAATCTATCTGATGACTAATTTTCCTTACTAATGGCAATCCTTTTGAAACATTATCAGAGATAATATCTCCAAACTCACTTAATAAATCTGAAACTTCAAGTGGTATTTCACTACTACCTTCCTTATCTTTTTTAGGAATCAAAGCATAACACATACACTGATGTTTCATGCCATTTAAAAACTTTCTTCCATCAATAAGACAGATCCTAGCACTATTGCATACGTTTTCACCTTCCTTTGTCATGGGCTTTAGTTTGTGGCGAACTCCATCATTTGTCAGAGAGTATGTGTTTGCATGACCATCATGTATTGCATGACTATCAAACTGCCACAGTCTTCCCAACAATAGATGGCAGACATCCATTGGAATAATATCACAGAGAACTTCATCATGGTAACTCCCAATTTTGAATTTCACTAAACATTGTTCACTTACTAGGACCTTATGATCATCCTTCACCCAAGTGATTCGATAGGGCTGGGGGTGTTTCTCCCTCTTGAGCTTCAGCTTAGAGACCATCTCCTCTAACACCAAGTTGTCAGTGCTACTACCATCAATGATCACATCACAACATTTATCCTCACACTTGCACCTAGTACGAAATAGATTCCTCCTTTGTCTTGGTTCAATCTCACCACTTAGTAGGACCCTTTCATTTACTAAAATCTCTCCTCTTTCTACCTCCTTTGAATGTGATGACTATGCATCCTCATCCACATGAGCAACCCTAGCATGACCCTCAGCTCTCCTATTTGTCCTTCCTTTTCATTGAGGGCATTCAAAGGCACGATGACCTTCTTCATTGCAATGGAAACAAGTACCACAAAAACCTCCTCTTCCTAAACCTTGTCCATGTCCTCTACCTCTTCCTCTCTAATCCCCAAAGTTATGATCATAGGAGTGGTTGAAATCCTTGTTCTTCTGGTTCCTACTAGAACCCACATCTTCATATTTCTTTTGGGTCTCATTTTGGCCTCCAGATGACCTACCACTACCCCTTCCTCCTTGAATGTGCCCTCTTTGTCTCCCTTCAAACCTTTTATTTAGCTTCTCTTCAACTCATAGGGAAAACTAGTATGCCTCCTCAACACTGGTCATTCTTACCAGACTTAATTCCTCCTGGATGCTAAGTCACAACCCACTAATATAATGAGAAACCTTCTCCTTATTTGCTTCTACATGCCCTACTCTAATCAAAAGTTGGTAAAACTCCTCCATATATTCCTGGACTAATTTTCCTGCTTGGTTTAACCCATGCATCTTCTTAAACAAATCAAGCTCATAGTCAACAAGAATGAACTACTTCTTTAGTTTGTCCACCATGTGATCCCACCTTGTGATCTTCTCCTTTCCTCTTCTATTTCTTTCCAATTGAACCTCTTGCCACTAGATTTTTGCATGGCCTTTTAGTTTGACCTTTGTAAACTTAACCCTGTCTGGGTCCCTGACATCCTCATACTCAAAGTACTCCTCCAGTTCATTGATCCAGTTGATCAACTCATCCGATTTTAGATTTCTTGAAAATACACCCACATCAATTGTAGTTCTTTTTCCAAACTTCGTAATGGCCCTAAAAAGCCTCTTCTCGGCCTAATTTAGAACTTCCCCTTCAATTTTCCCTTCCTATCCAATTTCTTCTTCTTCATTATCATCCTCACTTTCGTCGCCTGCGGCAACATTTGTTCCTCTACAAAGCTCCTCCTGCAACACTTGAACTTGCCTTTGGAGGGCTCTAACCTCCTTAAGATTAATAGCTCTAGCCCTTCCACCACACTCTCTTTGTGGAGGCATCTTCTTAACTCAAACCCACAACCACACAGTCCTAGTGCAAATTGCCTCATAGTCACAGCTCTGTCTACACACTCAGGAAAACCCGCTCTTATACCACTTGATGGGGTCAAGCCCAAGAACAAAATGGATACAATAGGGAAGGGAAACTTTATTAACTATGAAAATATGCTAATACACTCAGTACAGAGAAAAAAATAGACTCCAAAACATGCCCTTTGGGCTTACAATAGTATAAATCTAGAGATAATTTCTTCTTCCAGTACCTCCTCTCAAACTCCACTCCGAACTTTCTTTTACAATACTAGAAATGTTCTTAAATAGACCCCAAAGGGTTAAGGATTAGGAATACATTCTAGAAAGTGCTAGTTGGCATCCACCGCCAAAATAGAAGGCTCTAAAAGTTGCATTGGAAGTCAGTGCAAAATTAGAAGAATCTAGAAACGGTAGCTAAACTTTCGAGAGGCATAACTTTTGAATTGTAGCTCCGATTGACAAACCATTTACATTTTTAGAAATCTCTCAGAGTGCTCTATAGCCCAATGGACCAATTTTTCTCATCCCCCATTTTTTGGACCTATACAAGGTCATTTAGTGCCTCTAACTTGACTTTGAAGCATTCTTAGGAGGTCTCAAGAAACCAAAAAATTGCAACAACTTTGAAACCATGGGGATTTTTGATCCGATTCTTTGTTTGGAATATTCTAAATTACAATTATAATCATGCCTCCAATTTACACCTTCTAACTCATCATAATTATGGCTCAATTACATAGTCCTATTTTTTTGGCATTTACACATATACCAAGGTGTTTAAAAACTCTAACCTAGAACACTAATAGTGGAATTGTGAGAAATGGAACCTTTATTTGACCCAAATGGGTATCCAAAAATGAAAACACATGAAACATAGACTATGTCTTGGTATTTTTTTTTGGGTGACACATGATTGCCCTTATACCTCTAGATGCTCCTGCATCATTAACACTTCCTCTTAACTTGATAAGATAAGTGATAGAAACATATCTAGCAACATCAATAGAGATGAATATGCATAGATATAAACTCTATACCTTTTTTAATTTCAAGCATGATGTATCATTATACAAATGATACTTGAAAACACATCCTATTACAAATCTTGTAATATAAGCTATTACTGGAGCTTGTGATCAAATCACCAAGCGTCATTCGTAATACAAACTATCATTTTCCCTAGGCTTGTAACACAAGATGTTTGACAAGGCTTGTGATATGAAGTATTACCTAAACTTGTGATAATAGTATTGTTTAGAATGCAATACTCAGGATAAAGACTAGAGAATAATTTAATTCTCCCTTTACCCAAGTTGTGATATCTAAAATTTTAGAAATGTCACTGTAACAACATGATCTTGATTTCATCCAAGATCTAGACTCTACCATCAATCCATTACTAGAATGCCTTACACAGGATAAAATCTAGAGAATAATTAAATTCTTCCTTTATCCAAGTTGTGACTCATAGGCACACAACATGATCCTGAATTATGATCTGCCAGTACACTGGATAAAATCTAGAGAATAATTTAATTCTTCCTTTATCCAAGTAGTGATTCATAGAATTAGAAATGCCTCCATCACAACATGATCTTAAATTCATCCAAATCTGCTAGTAGTTCTCTACTAGTTAGAACATTATTTCAAAGATCGTCACCTATTAAATAACAAACACAAATCAAAATCCCAACAATAATATAGATTATGATAAGAATAAAATGAAATTCAATCATACCTGGATCTTTCCTAAGATGATCACTTTAAGAGAGGTTTGATAAAAATACCCGCTTTCTAATTTCTAGTGCTTAAGGATAAAATCTAGAGAATAATTAAATTCTCTCTTTATCCAAGTCATGATTCATAGACATTGAAATGTCTCTTTCACAACACAATCTTGAATCTATTAAAGATTGAAAAAAAATACCATAAGATCATTTGCTATCACTGAAAGTTCATGCTGGAGGATTGTTTTCTATTACTACAAACTATTGTTTATAAAGGTAGGCCCATCAGATGGTTGCTTACTTTAGATTTTCCAAACTTCTATTGGATATCAAATCTTTTGGGCTCCTTATTCAAGATTGCCTTGATGAGACGTTAGACTCCCTCTGAATCCAAAATTCTTTTCTACAAGAACATTCTTCAGAAAACAAAATCAAGGCATACACTCTTCTTATAAAAAAATAAAAATGAAAGATATTATAGACATAAGGTAAAATAAGAGCTCAAGTACACTAGATACTTATCTTTCCATCATAACCTTGATGAAAGCTTTTGAACTTTATGAGTATACACCATCTTGATATGGTAGACTCAGTTTGATTTTGTATAACCTAGATCTTCAGGAGTCAACTTGATCTTCTAGGTACTCTCTCTGACATATAACCTTCTTATAAGATGATACTTATGATTCTCTTCTACAAATTCTTTATTACTCAAAAATCAATAAAGCATGGTCTACTCCTTCTGAGTCAAGATTCACCATTGCAAATCATTTAGCTTCTCCTTTTTTCAAGAAGGCATACCATGCTAATGATCTTAGTGTCACAACATGATGTCACTTTATTCCCTCCTTTCTAAGAGAACCAATACTAATAATTTGAACAGTCGTAAGGTTATCTAGAATGCATCTTTTCTAAGTCCACAATCATTAACACTCCCTCTTCGACTTGAGGAAAGATCATAAATTCCTTGAGTAAGATGTTTTGATATTGCATGTGATATCATGAGTATTGGCCTCCTAGAATCCCAATGATATTCACCAAATACTCTTTGAGTAATAGCCTTCCAGAATGGTAGATAGTCACCAAATATTACAATGATTTTTTTGCTTGACTATAGTCTCCAGTAGCCTAATGTATCCTCCTTTAATATTCTCGACTTGACAAAGGCTTACCAAATGTATCTCCCATCTAGAGATCACAACCTTCATTTCTATCCAATACCATAGAATTAAATATGTTAGAATATGATTTACCTAATTTCAATACTCCTTTTCAGCTAGGGAGGATTCAAAACATTCAAAATATTCACATAATCACTACGAAATTCTCAGAGGGTGATATTGAACATCACGGACTTTCTATGATACCATCTTGCATACTCACCAAGGATGGATCTACCTAGCATTTCCCACAAACGGTGGGAGATACAACTAAATGTATCAATGAAGTAGTCTACATATCTCTCATCTTCCCATTACATTCCTCTTATGTAAAGTAATTTCTCCTTGGTAGAAGAATACTTAGATACATCAGGTACTCTAACCTTGGTGCCATCCTAAAAGCTTTTCACAGAGATTAGTAATGGTCCAAGAGAAGTATCAATGCTTGAATCATTCATGATTCATTATCCAAATAATATAGCATGAATTAATAACAACATGAAGGATTAAAGAGAATTATTCAACCATAAAGAATAATTATCTCTTTGTACTTCTTGGTCCATCTGTAGTCAATAGATATAAACATTCAACAACATAGAAGTCATACTAGATCACATTCTCTAGTCCATAATATATTCTAAAATCCTTTACTCGTATTGATCTTGAAGTAATTTCAAGTGCAGACCCATCTCAGTTCATTATGTTTCCATTAAAATGTAAAGTGTTGCTAGTCAGAGTACTGAGACTTCCAAGAATATTGAAGGTACCCCTCATTTGTGACTCTTGCTGCCTGTTGACACTCAAAAGTTACAAACTGCTACTATTCTAAGATTGTGTGTGAATTTACAAATGTAAAAATAAAAACATATGGGTCAAAGGGTTTTACATTAGCTATTTCAAGAGTCTCTAATATTTCATAAGCCAAATGAATCCTTCCATCCAAATGGATTCAACTTCGAGGTTAATTTGAATCCAGATTGGATCAGGATAGGGAAACCAAAAATTGTTCCTTATCAACCACAAGAAATATTTGGCTTGACTAATGATTTCTCAAATATAGTTTCCTAGTTGTCTAGTCATCTCCAAATATGGAAATTATTCAAAGAAAATTCTCAAGTGCATCAAGAATGGCCATTCACTGAATGATCTTTTCCTTCAACTTGCTTTCTTTCAACGTGTAATGTTAAAGCTAGGCACTTTCTGAATACATTTGTATCCCCTACTGAATGATAAAGTCATTCTACATATTCAACATCATGTGGTCATTATCTTCATATTGATTAAGAGCATCTATTTTAGAGAATATTGGAGGATCCCTTCCCAACAAAAGTTTGCATGACTACACATCTATTTTGGTGTCATCATAACTTGAAGCTGAGGTGAGGGTAGAATGTTAAAAAATATATATAATTTTGTCCGAAACATCACAAAAGAGCCCAACCACTCATATTCCTTCGTTCTCACTGAAATCTTGGCCTACAACCATTAATTTGTAACCTTGTGATCAAAATCTACTCCAAATAAATAATGTAAATTACAGTATGAGAGTTTTTATTCACTAGCAACTTCTACCCCTATGATCTCCACAATCATTTCTATTAATTTTGGCCTCCAACACTATAGTTGTGATGATAAATTTTTTTGAGAAGCTTAAGTACATCTTATTGTGGAAAAACTCCACTTTTTAAGAATGGAATAGAGAAGACAATTTTATTGCGAGATCCAAAATTTTGGTTTTTTAATAGGGATCTAAACCTTTCAAGTCTCAAATCATCTTCCACCCCCCCCAAAAAAAGGTTAATGGTTTCTTTAAGAAGTGTAAATGGTGGATAACATTGGCCCTTGGGAGCACCAACCCAAAAAAAAACTTCCTTCTATTTGGCAGAGCTTTTCTTGATACCAAATGATGGGATTTCCAAATTTGGATTTCACATATTATTGTCCTCTGACAACCTATGCTTGTGGGCATTTTTCTAGTCAAGTTCTCTACACTCAATTTTAGATCTTTTTACAAAGTTCCTTCTCCAAAATTTGATTCAAGGTGATGTTGCTTGAACTCTAGCTCTTATTTCAGGAAATTCACCTTCCATAGATATCAATGTTTCCACCCAAGACATAAATCCTTGACATTTTGGCAAAGTAAAATCTTACATTGAGATAAGCTCTCTGCAAATTGACATCAATATTTTATAGATATCTAAACTCTTCTACAATCATGATTATCATGATATAGAATGGATCTTCCATTGATGAAGTCTAAGATATTGTTTGTCCTTGCTATAAGCATATGAATTGAGCATGGCTCTAATACTATGTTAAGTTCATGGATCTTCTACAAATGTTTACAATTCTCTATTGATTTTATTTGGGTAGATTGCTAGAAGAGCAGACTTATAGATTTCAGTGTGTCTTCTAATCTACAATCTAACCCTCCCTTATACCTAACTCAAGGGGCATGTTCATTGAATGGACATGTCCTTCTCTAGGCTGGCCTACTTAACAACATAATTGTTTACTCAAGATTTGTGCCCATTCCAAGAGTTACTAATGGTTAGTAACTAACTAACCACATTAGTAAACAAGAAGGCTTATAAAAGCAACAAGGAAGATGCCAATCTATCTAGAGGGAACAATATGTTCTAGTGACCAATACTTAAGGGAACTTATGCATTTAGATCAGATTGATCTAAAAATCTGAATACTTATCTTGTCAAAGTTACAAGGAATTAACACATTTTTCAGTAACATCTCAATATGAATATGACATTATTCATTTGGTATGTATGCACAAGGTGATCTGCTACCTTCTAACTAGATGGGGTTTTACTATTCACTCTTAGAGTTGAGAGTTCAGTAATAAGACCAAACTAGTACGAAGGATTTGAATGAATGAAAATTCAATTTAATGTATGTTTTTGATGTTTTTTTATGAAAAGATATGGATTAGTCTAAATGATTTTCAAAGTAATATAAGAAGAATGAGAAAAAAATTAAGCTAGATGAATGCATTGTAATCTAATGGTGAGCATGTAAAACAAAGAAGATTTGAACTCAAAGTACTTGAGTGATCAATCCAATACTTTTTATGTGCATCCTTCTGAATGAGAGCTCAAGGGTCTCTTTTTATAGAATTTTGGATCAGATCAATGGTCAAGATTAAACTGACTGCATTGTTTGGATTGAATATGAGATTGAGTCCTCCATTTTTTATGGAGTTTAATGAGATGAAATAGGATATAACATTGACCCATTCAAATATTTACTCATAATTATTTTTCTAATTAATTAAATAATTAGTTTCAACAATTATGATTAGCATATTTGATTAAATCAATAATTTTAATTCCTTTTCATTTGAGATAAATTAGGAAGGAATATTGATCATGTGAGAATTTTCCTTAGGGAAGAATTCACCCAAGACCAAGGAACTCAAACACAAGCACAACAATAGAACAAAGATAGAGTATTATCAGAATGATGATATATTCATTTAATATCCTATATGAAAGTACACTAAGAGTTCCTATATATAAAGGCCTCTAGAAAGCTTCTAGAATGCATAGAAGTCAACAACATGATAAGTCATACAACCAGGCACATGTCCACTAGATATGGATTATCCTCCATTAAGCACAGGAGTAAGTGCGATGATAAGAGTATAAGCCTTCAATGGTGTAGCACACAAAATAATGTTGTAGACAACATGTGTTAAAATGGGAGTGTGAATAACTGTGTTGTCTATATGACAACTCAGTAAATGATGAAAACTCTAGTGTTGTAGACACCATGTGCTAAATTCAAGTTGCATACTTTTGTGTTGTTAACATGACAACTCATGAGAGTACACAAACTCCTAAGTGTCTCACCTAAATAAATAATAAAATAATGCATTAAGCTAAGTAAACTTAAGTAAAGTATAAATAGTAAATATGTATTTACACCAACACCCCCCCTTAAGTGCAACTTAGGGGAATGTAATTAAGTTCACAAAATCTAGGATGCAATGCAAGATGGGTCCCAACTACTAGGCCATGTTAGGTACCCATGTACATAATGAAATGCAATCTCTCATAAAGTGGAGAAGGAAAACCTCATGGGGAAAAAAAAAGAGAGATGAAAAGACAAGATGCATGGATGGATGGAGTAATCAAGAACCCCCCATTATGACATACATCTAGTATGTAGAACCTATCCCAAATAACATACTATCTTCTTAACTAATAAAGAGACCTCCTGGAAATTTTGTACATAAGTATCCATAATCACATCAACTTGTGAAGATCAATCATGTAGAGAATGGACATGAGGGTTAGAGTGAGCCCTTGCAACAACTTTATAAGGATCTTCTCCATAAAAGAGAAGATGTACATAATCAATGATGTCTCCCAAATCTGCTATGTATGACTCCACAAATAAACTTGAAATATTTTCTATATAGTCATCCTTAGTTGCTGGAGCTAGAAGATTGGGTGTACCCTACTGTGCTAGACCTATCACTGTGGCAATATATGCATGTGGACTATACTAATGTGGTGACTAATCATTGCAACTATTGATAGAACCCCACATATCTAAATCTATTGAAGCACTATCACTGGTGTCACTATTAGTTTCCACAATGTATGATGTGTAGAGAGGATTAGAGGACAAGCTTGGTGAAATTTTCATAAACTGTACATCCTTCTCCACAAAAATTTGATGTGTCTCTGGATCCATGAGTCTATATGCCTTCACACTATCTTCATATTTGATGAAAGTACAAGGCCAAGATGGTGGTGCCTTGCATCCCTTGGAAGAAGTGTTTGCCCATGTTGGACAACTAAAGACTTTGAACTGTGTAACAACTAGTTTTCTTGTGCACTATGCCTCAAAAGGAGTCTTGCCATCTAAGGAAGGATGAGGAAACCTATTAAGTATGTGATTGACACTACTAATTGCTTTGACTTCAAGTGATGGATCAAGAGACTTGTCTTGTATCATGCAACTTGCCATGGAATTAAGTGTTCATATCCTCAATGCTGCAACATCTGTCTTGTGCGGACTGAATGGTAGTGGATTTTGAAGATCAATACCCTCAATTTTGTAAAAGTCTTTAAGTCTTTTGTTCACATATTTTCTTTCATTCTCCATTCAAAGAACTTTAATGGCTTTCCTTGATTTTTGTTCAACATGAGTCTTGAAGGATAGAATCTTATCCAACACTTCATTCCTATTATGAAGAAAGTAGACCCAAGTATACCTTGAAAAGTCATCAATGAAAGTAAGTATGTAATGACCCTGGTTGACTGATGTCACTACAAAAGGACTTGCTAAAACCATGTGAACCAACTGAAGAACAACTGGTGCTCTTAAAGACTTCCCTCTATGTAACTTCTCCTCTAGATGCATATCCACTAAACCTATTGAACATTCACCTATGGAAAAGTTGATTATAGGTAGACCTTTGACGATTTTGTTTGAGCAAAGTTGCTGAGGATAGTAGAAGGCAAGATGACCAAACTGCTCATGCCATAATTGGATTTGTGAATTTGATTGAGTCAACAAGGCTTGTGAAGGAGAATTGGGCACAAAGTGGGATAAAGAATACAACCTTTTCTCATGATTAATTTTCCCTACTACAACCACTGAATCATCTTTTAGACTATGCACCTTTACCAAGTTAGGAAGAAACTCAACTTTATGACCATCTCCAAGGTGATTGATTTGGTAAATCGAAAGGATATTAGAACTTAGGTTTGGAATGTAGAGAACATTTTTGAACTCTCCATTTTCCATTTCCACATTTCCTTGCCCTTCAACTTCCATTTTTGTATCATCTCCCACAAAGATGTGTGGTACCTTTGATTACTTTAATGAAGAAAAATATCCTTTTGAAGAACCCATATGATATGAGGCTCCTAAGTCAAGAATCCATTCCATTGAAGAATTTGAATTTTCCATGAGTGCTTTCCCTTTGCCCTCTAAATCTGAAGAAGATCCTTTCTTGTTATAAGCATTAGGCAGTGGAACATTATGTTTCTTCATGATAGAGGTCAACTCATCAATCTTTTTATGATAACACTCATGTTCTTCATGACCTAATTTCTTGCAATAAGCACACTTTTTCTTGTTCTTATTTGAATTCAAAGACTTTCCTTGTTGATTTGATTGTGGTGTTGCCTTTTCTACATCCTCTAATTTGTTAGTCTTCCATTTCTTATTCTTTCCCTTTCCTTTATTTGGAGATTCTCTAACTAAATGTTGAGAACCCTTATTATTGGCTACCAATGCCTTAGATTTTAGGGAATTGAGAATCACCATTGATTTCAACTTCTTTTATTATTTATCCAATAGATCAACATAATCATCAAAAGATACTTTTTGATAGGCAAACCCTAATGTAGTCTTTGAGGTGTTATAAGTAGAAACAACTGTGGAGTACTCAGATGGAAGCTTATTATGAATGAGATAGATTAAGTTGTTATCTTTAATAGGACTCCTACAATCATTAAGTTTTGTTCTTAATTCATTCACCTTTATGATGAAATCCTATATGGAATCAAATGCCTTAGGATCTAAGGAGACAAGCTCATCTTTAATTTTGAAAACATCCTCTCTAGATACTTTCCCATATAGGTTTTGGAGGATATCCTAAGCTTCCTTGGATGTACAAGACTTCTAAATTTGATTCATGATCTTGTCATCAACCCCCAAACAAATATCACCTAGGGATTTCCCATCCATTGTTTGCCAATCAGTGATTTCACTGGCATATACTTGATCACTTATTGGTTTAGAAAGGGTACCATCTACATATTGAGAAACTCCTTTATGCATTAAATGACACCACATTTTAATAGACCATGTAGCATAGTTATGTGGAGTTAATTTTGGAAACTTCAAATGTCCCATTCTGTAGAAAATGAAAAAAAATTGTAGAAAAAGAGGAACACAACACCAAGAACACCCCCCCCCCCCCTTTCACTAAATCAAGAAACCCACCCAAAAAAGATGCTTTGGGCACTTTATATGTAGTGTGATTACAATGGCCACTTGCCAATTTTGGCCTTAGTGGACTTCTAATTTTTCCTTTTACAACCTCCTTATGGAGTTCAAAACTAGAACATTACAATGTATCTCAGATATACAACAATTTTGAAGATATATCAATGTATTATAATGTAGAAAAGGACCTAATTTTGAAAGTGACACTTTTGTCCACACAACCCTAAAATCTAATTGTAGATCTAGAAAGTGGAAAAAAAATAATGCACTTTAAAAAAAAATGAAATCTATTTTCGTGTCCAAATGAGTCTATATAGAGCATTGAAGTTGCAAAATGTAGGATTGGACAAGTACAATTGCCAAAAGATGTAATTTTTAACAAATCTGTGCACCAAAATTAGAAAAAAGTGGCACCACTAAAAAGTTTAGGAAATTATACCCAATTTCAAAAAAAATACACTTGATTTGGAGTCTAGATGACTGAGATATAGCCTCCCAAAGTCAGATTGCAAAATCAAAAATCAATCTGGAGAGGGGTTGCATCAGCAAAACATAGGGTTAGATTTGATGGTCATACAGATGTCACAATAGTTTAAATTTTCCCTTGAATGATAGTTAGATAGCTGTCAAAATTTAGGCTCATAGAATTGATGATGTCAGCGAAGAATCCACCCTTGGATTATGTTAGCATGATGTCATGATGACATTAGCATCTTATGTAATCTTATGGACTATGATGTGTCCTATTGTGCTAGCATATAGATGTTGATTAGGCACGACGTGGGCAGATGAGGTGGACCAATAAAAAATTTCCACATGGTACGAAGCTGGCAACTAGAAGGATGGGTCTGTGTGGACCTCCATATAGATGTGGCATGATCTGCAAGTGGCCACATGTCACAGGTGTCTACTACAGGGTCGTTGTACTATTAAGTGCAATACCAAAAATGGTTCACGATCGACAAAGTTTATAAAAGTTGGCTAGAGTTTTAAAGCACATTGCCAGGAGTGTGTGGGGTTTATCCCACATTGAGCAAGATAAGAATTTGCAATGGGTTTAAATACCACAACCCGCATATAATAAATAACAAGCCACAATGAGATTATTATGGTTGCTTCATTAGTGTAGGCTGCCTTCACTGGGATTTGAAAAATGTCAGTTAGATGTTGGCCAGTTTTGAGTGATCAACTCAAAATTTGTGAAGTAATAATGCGCTTGCCTGATAAGGAATATTCTCCCAAATTGCAGGGCTAGGGTGTCATTGCCCGGTTCTGCAAAAAAATTTCTTTGCTAGCCCAACTAGGCAAAATAAATAAATTCTAAAAATGGAAATTCAAAAAAATAATTGTAGAGAATTAAATTAACTCAGATATGAAAATAAATGCACAAATTGATTAAATGACCATACCTGAACTTGCAAATTGGTTCCTTTCGGTGCCAGTTTTGAATTTTTTTTACCTCATGATCAAATTTAGCCCAACATAGGAAAATTCATAGTTGATCTTCACCGAATCGACATTCTGGACACAATGGCAAGGTCCAATTTGGCTCTAGATGCTCCCAATTTTTGTATTCGAAGTGTCAAAGCATGAAGAGTCTCGAACGACTATGTGAAGAGAATCTACCCAAGCTTTGATACCATGTAAGAATTTTTCTTATGGTAGAATTCACCCAAGACCAAGGAACTCAAATAGAAGCACAACATCAAACCAAAGAGACTATGATTAGAATGACAGTATATTCATTCAATATTTCATATGAAAGTACACTAGGAGTGCCTATACATAAAGGCATCTAGAAAGATTTTAGAATGCATAGAAGTCAGCAACATGATAAGTCATACAACTAGGCACATGTCTACTAGATATGGGTTATCCTCCATTAAGCATGGGAGTAAGTGCAATGATGAGAGGATAAGCCTACAATGGTGTAGCATGCAAAATAATGTTGTAGGTAACATGTGCTAAAATGAGAGTGCAAATAATTGTGTTGTCTATATGACAACTCAGTGAATGATGCAAAATCCAATGTTGTAGATACCATGTGCTGAATTATAGTTGTGTACTTCTGTGTTGTCAACATGACAACTCATGAGAGCACACAAACTCCTTTGTGTCTCACCTAAATAAATAATAAAATAATGCAATATAATAAAATAATGCATTAACCTAAGTAAACTTAAGTAAAGTGGAAATAGTAAATACATATTTACACCAACATATCAATTCAAACATGACATCATAATAAGATATTCTAATTAATTAAATAATTAGTTTCAACACTTATGATATATATAAATACACACACACACACACACACACACACACATATATATACATATACATATATATACATATATATACACATATATATATATAAATATGTATGTATATATATATATATGTATATATATATATGTATATGTATATATATATATATATAATTGAGTCAATATATTTTAATCCTTTTTTATGTGTATTAGCTAAAGAGGGTGGATTTAATTTAAATGAAGTAGGAATTATAATTAAATCAATTCAATTGGGAGATTAATTTGGCTAATTTCAATCAATATAGATTAATATAGATTAGGGATTTTCTACATTTGAAACTTGGGTCAAATAGAGATGATCAAAATAAAAAAATGCATGGTACAATAGGACTTAATTTGATCAACAAATAGATGTTGTAAGATTGATGCACTGAAATTGGTTCAGAATGCCAATGTGCCAATTTTGGGGTATTACACATACAAAGTTTGAACAATTCACTATTACAACAACATATTCAGCCTCTGTTGTAGATTGTGAAATACAGTCTTGCTTCTTACTTGTTCAAGAAATCAATCTTCTTCCCAAGAAGAAAGCTCTCCACTTGTACTCTTTTTTTCATCAACATTTATTTCCCAATCAACATCTGTGTAAACCTTCAACTCAAATTTATCACTTTTCATGTACCATAAACCATAGTCTCATGTTCCTTTTAGGTATCTCTGTATTCTCTTTATTGTCATCATATGATTTTCTCTAGGATAAGAAGAGAATCTAGCAACAATTATAATAACTAATGCAATGCTAGGTCTTTTATACAAAACATATTGTATTCTTCTAATTATTGACCTATATAATATTTGATTGACCTCAGTTGAATCATCATTCTTTGACAATTTATGTCTAGTCACCATAGGTGTTCCAACTGGTCTTGAGTCTTTCATTTCAAAAGTCTTAAATTTTCTTTGGTATACTTAAATTGAGTAATGAAAATACCTTTATTCATCTGATGCACTTGCAATCCAACAAATAAATTTAATCTCTCCAAATAGTGACATCTCAAACTCCTTTTTCATTTGATCAACAAATTACTTTCTCAATGAGTCCTTTCCTCTAAATATGATGTCATCAACAAAAATCTTAGTTAGCAATATCTTATTTTTAGCTTCACTTTCTAGATATAAATTTATATTTTCATTAGTTCTTTCAAAACAAAATTTTCAATAAATAATTGTGTAACCTTTCATACTATTTTCTAGGGGCTTGCTTCAAACCATATAAAGCTTTTTCTAGCTTACATACCATATTATTTTTGTTTGGATCAAAAAATCCTTTACGTTGTTCAATGTAAACTTCCTTCTCCAAAATTCCATTTAGAAATATAGATTTTACATCCATTTGGTACACTTTTGAATCCTTTTTAAGTAGCATATGCAAGCAAAGTTCTTACTTCTTCTAACCTTGCAACTGGGGAAAAAGTTTCACCATAGTCAACTACTTCCTCTTGTGTATATCCATTACAAACTAGTCTTTCCTTTTTTCTTGTGGCTTAACCTTTCTCATTCAACTTGTTTATGAAAACTCACTTAGTTCTAGTCACATTCTTATCCTTTGGTCATGGAACCAATGCCCAAGTTTTGTTCTTCTATGTTTTCTCAATTTCTTAATTCATTGCCTTTATCCAACGTTGATTCTCCAAAGAGCCTTTGATAGATTTAGGCTCAAACTCACATAATAAGAATTTATCATTCTCTAGTCTTCTTCTTTTCATGACTCCAAAATCTCTATCTCTAATAATTTGGCCTAGTGCATGATTTCTTCTCACATACTTTGCCAATACAGGTTTAGGTACTCTTTATTCTTGATGTTGTTCATTGGATTCTACATATTCAATTTCTTCAATTGTATGTAGTTGCAACTCAACTTCCACTATCTAATGGTCAAAAGTATTTGTCTATGACTCAACCTCTATAGCTTGATGATTGGCAGTCTGCTGACACTCAAAAGAAACTCAACAGTGTTTGGTTGCTAATGCTTGATAGCCACCTTTTCTGTTGTAAGTAAGGTGCTAGGTTCACCTTCATAGATATAGACAAACTTTCCATAGTCTCTAAGTTATTTCTTTCATTCTTCTTCATTCTTCTTTGCAAATTCATCAACTCTAACATTTACACTTGCCACAATTTTTTTAGTGTTATAATTCAAACACTTATAAGCTTTTCTCTAGTGGAATGACCTAAAAATATACCTTCATCACTTTTTGCATCAAGTTTACCTTTTCTTGCATCTTTCATAATGCAACACTTTCTTTCAAAAACTTTAAAATAATTCACATTTGGTGTATATCCATACCAAAGTTCAAAAAGTGTTTTGTTTGTACCTTTCTTCACTTGCACTTAGTTCATAGTTTAGATACCCAAAAATTGGTAAAGACTTAAATTATGCAATTTGATCAATCAACACAAATTAAGGAGGAAATCAGAGGAAAACAATAAACTTTCAAATTAAGGATTACATCAGGTCATTAATTGATTAAATTATTTATCAAATTAATAATACCTAAACCAACTTCAAAACAAAAGAGGAGAAAAGAAATTCAAAACTATAGAATGAAATTCAAAAGGTAGAGGGAAAAGACACAATTTTGAAAATAAATGAAACTTTTATTAAATAAATAAGTCCATTTATCCTCACAAAATAAAAATCTTCCTTTTATATAAAGAATTGGAAAAAAAAACCACATTTACCCTCAAAATCAAGACTTTTGGACTCCTCCTCTTGTCTCTTATGAGACATTTTAGTTGAAAAGAAATCCACATTTATCCTCAAAATCAAGAATTTTGGACTCCTCCTCTTGTCTCTTATGAGACATTTTATTTGAAAAGAAATCCACATTTATCCTCAAAATCAAGACTTTTGGGCTCCTCCTCTTGTCTCTTATGAGATATTTTCAATTTCACCTCTATCCACTAGTTAAAGGTAAAAAACTAGATTCTTACTTCAACCCCTTCTAAAATCTTATAAATAGGAAAATTCAAGAGCAAAGGGACCTAAGTTTTAGGCATCTGCATTATAGGCATATTCAGAGTTGTCATATTGAGCATATTAGCATTGTTATTCTAGCAATTTTATGTCATTTTGATAGCACTTTAGCTTTATTTTTATGTTATTTATTATCATCTTAACACATTTTTAGCTCATTGCACGTCCATTTTGATAGTATTCCAAGAGTTTTTACTTGCATATAATCTACATTTTCATCTTAGATCTTGCATACATACTGATAGATCTACATTTTAAGCATACTCTCATTCTAGAACTGTCACTAAGATGCTAGTCTGAGAGCATTCTTAGCAGTTGTAGTTAGAGAAACATTGGACATTGATAGAGTTTGCATTTTGACAATGATTTCTTGGGTTTAGTCTAGTACATTGTCATTTTATATACATTCTGCATTAAGGTTTCATGAATATGATTGTATAGCCCTGTTTCAAAGAAATTGATCATTAGCAGGGATTTTAAGTTTGAAAAAGAAGATCCATGGCATGTAAATGATAACAAACCAGTCACAAGAGGAGCACCAATATTACAAAGTGATGATGAATTAAAAGAATAAGGAGCTCAATCACCACCTAATACTCCACCAAGGAACTTTGTGCAAGGAACCTCACCTCCAGGTTTAAATGTAAGTGATAAATCAAATTCTACATTCTCAAGACCAAGTTATAAATGTAAGAAGACAAGAAGCTTAAAAGAGATATATGGTCAAGAAGAAGAGAATGTAGAAAAATACTCAAATTTTGCTTTATTTTCTTGTGATCCATTGTATTTTGATGGAGCAATTAAAGAAGAGAAATGGATCAAGAAAATGAATGAAGAAATTGATTCTATTGAAAGAAATCAAACATGGGAATTAATAGATTTACCTAAAGGAAAAAATGTATAGGATTCAAATGGGTCTACAAAACTAAATTTGATGCAAAAGGTGAAATTTTTAACCATAAGGAAAGGCTAGTTGCTAAAGGTTTTTCACAACAATATGGACTTGATTATAATGAAACATTTGCTCCTATAGCTAGACTCGACACAATTAGAAATATTTTTGCTATAGTTGCACAAAATCATTGGAAAGTGTATCGAATGGATGTAAAGTCAGCTTTTTTGAATGGCTTTTTTGATGATGAGGTGTATGTTAAACAACCACCTAGTTATGAGATTTGTGGGAATGAAAATAAGGTATATAAATTAAACAAGGCACTTTATGGTTTGAAACAAGCTTCTAGGGCTTGGTATAAGAGGATTGATTCATACATGATAAGTAATAATGAGCACACGTTGTATGTCAAGACTAATAAGGAAGGTCAGATTTTGATTGTGTGTTTTTATGTTGATGACTTGATATTCACTAGAAATCTATCAATAGACATGTTCAAGTTAGAAATGATAAAAGAATTTGAAATGACAAATTTGGGGTTGATGAGATATTTATTAGATATTGAAGCTATTCAATGTGAGAAAGGTATCTTCATTTGTCAATCCAAGTATATAAAGGATGTTTTGAAGAGATTTAAAATGATGAATTGTAATCCAACATCAACTCCAATTGTAATAGGAATAAAAACTAGCAAGGAAGAGAAGGGCTCAAATGTTGATCCAACTATGTTTAAAAGACTTGTTGGAAGTTTAATGTATTTGACAACTACAGAGCCATACATCATGTATGGTGTTAGTTTTATCTCAAGGTTGATGGAGTTGACACAAAATTCTCACTGATAAGTTGGAAAAAGGATATTGAGATATATTATAGGAACAATAGGATATGGAATCCTATATTCTGAAGCCAACAATTTTGGTTTGATTGGTTATACTGATAGTGATTTTGTAGGTACCATTGATGATAGGACGAGTACTTCCAGATATATCTTTCACCTTGGATCAAGATCCATGTCATGGGAATCAAAGAAGTATCTTATAGTGACAATCTCATTAGCTAAAGAAAAATATATAGCTGCCACTTCTAGAGCATGTCAAATAGTGTGGATGTGTTGAGTTTTGCTCAATCTTTATCATTATTAGGAGGAACCAATAGCAATCCTTTGTGATAAAAAAAAAACAATAGAATTATCTAATAATCATGTATTTCATAAGAGGAGAAAACATATTGATACAAGGTACCACTTCATTAGAGAATTGGTCAACAATGAAGAAATCTACCTTGAGTTCTACAAATCTAAAGATCAATTGGTAGATATTTTCACTAAGGCATTACCGAAAAGTAACTTTGAATATTTGTGAGAAAAATTGGGTATTACTAATGGAAAAAATGTAAATGGAAGAAATTAAGGGGGAGTGTTGGTGGTATTAATTCTACTAACCACCCACCGTCCACAACCTACAGTCTACCATAAATAGTAGACAACCCAGCTGTCCAAGCTATTCCAGCTGCTTGACTTACCCGTCCATAATGAATGCACTATAATATTTTATATGCTGTATAATAAGTGTGATAGAATTCTTGACACTTCTCAAACCTCTATAAATAGAGCCTTATGTAATGTATTCTAGTAAGGCAGTAAGGCAATGAAATAAGTTTTATTTCTATATATTTGTTTTTCATTGTTGCCTTCAAATTGGTATCAGAGCTAATGGGAGACGATCTTTGAGATCACAGAGAGGTTGATGAGTTTGAGAATTGGTGAAGAATGATGTGGCATTTTAGCCTAGTAGGCAATGACATTTGAAGTTATCTTTTGCAAGAATAAAGAAAAGAACTTGGAGCCAATGCTAAAGATTCAAAGATCTAATAAAAGATGTGAAAAGAAAGATTTTAAGGTGGTAGATGGAAGTTTATTTTTCTGCTACTAAAAGGGTTTTATTTTATTATGTGTTTGTGTTTGAAGTATTTTTACTAAGTTTGGCATTTCTATCTTGTGTGTTAATGAAATATGTGAGAGTTAGCATTGTTTGTAGTGGATTTCATCTTGGAAGTGCAATTATGCAAGAAGATGTGCTTTAGGAAGATCATAGTGGAAGCTATAGATTGAAATTGTGAATTTTTTCTATGTATTTTGGGCACATGTGTTGAGTGTCAAGAAGGAGAAAAGCCAAAGAGATGACAGTTTCCCCATAATGATTAGAACCAATAAGTGCTTGGTTTGTAAACCATTTGTGTACAAAGTTTATGGTGATCTTGAAACTATTTATGTGATGTTTGTGGAGTTCATGGTGAGCTTGAAACCACTTCAAAATTGCATTGGTTAGGGGTAAACCATAAAACTCAAAGTGATTGTGATGCAAGGAAAAAAAAAAGAATATTTAATAAGTGATTATAAATGGGTACCTAAAAAGGATTTAGGTTAGGACCCATGGTTTCTAGTTTATGGAGGGATATCTAAAAAAAATTGGCATAATTAATTTACGGGGGGATGTTAGAAGGTGTAAATAAATAATTTCTATGTTGACAAAGTTGTCAACATAGACAAACAATCGACTAACTTCTTATTCACTAAACTACCCAGTTGTGCACTTCACCGCCCGCCATTAATAATGCATCTAACTTTGATAAATAGTTCACCTAAAATTTATTATGTATTTCTCTATATATTGGATGATTTAGTAATGCAATCTCAAAGCTCTTTTATGAGTTTCTCTTATATTTTGTGTTGTCATTTTATCTCCCCATCTTCGACAAGATATTTACCTACTTAGAAGCATTCAAGGTTAGGCTAATCCAAAGAAATGTGCTTTTGGCATCAAATTTGGCAAGCTTCTAGGATACATTGTCTCAACCAAAGGGATAGATGTTGATCCTAAAAAGGTACATGCCATAGTTAACATGCAATCACTGAAGAACCTGAGTCAACTATGTTCTCTCCAAGGAAGGCTTCAATCAGTTTGTTGTTTCATTTCCCAATTAGCAAAGAAGTGTGTGCCTTTCACTCACTTATTAAACAAAGACACAATTTTCAAATGGGATGATCAGTGTTAGAAAGCTTTTAATTTACTAAAAACCTTCTTGATGAATCCGCTCATGTTGGTGCCTCTAGTGTCACACAAACCATTACTGTTGTATGTTTCCCTAACTAAGAAATCTGTTGGAGCCCTCTTAGCACAAGAAAATGCCAAAGGAAAGGAAAGGGCCATTTATTAGATCATCACCCCCTAGTCAACTATGAGCTAAATTAGTCCTTTACTGAAAATACATGTTTGGCAATAGTTTTTACTTCCCAAAAGCTACACTATTATCTTTTGACACATAAGGTCAAGATGATTTCCAAGATTGATCCCATCAAATATCTTCTCAACAAAACAACATTAACATGTAATTTGGCCAAGTGGGTGATGATCCTAAGAGAATTTGATATGAGTATGTCGATAGGTAAGAAATAAAAAGATAGGCCATCGCCAAACAATTGGCAAATGCACCTATAGAGAGCTTGAATCCTATCTTAGCTAATTTTCTAGATATGCACATTCTTCAAATAGAGCTGGTAACTTGGAAGTTCTATTTTGATGGTTCTTACACACACCATGGTTCAAGCACTAGTATTTTGTTCATCACGCCACTAGGTGTTACCATCCCCAAATCCTACAAACTACTTTTCCCCTACACCAACAACAAGGTAGAATATGAAGCCTTGGTTTTAGGCCTCAAGCTAGCTTTAGAATGGAAACTAACAGTGCTAGAGGTTTATGAAGATTCCTAGTTGATTATCAATCAAGTCATCGACACAAATTAGACCAAGGATGAAAATTTATTGGCTTACAAACATATGGTTTACACACTTAAGGCATGTTTTGTTCGTATTACTTTTGAAAAAATTCTCAAAGACAAGAATACAGTAGTAGATGCCATGGCCACCTTGGCCTCCTTACTTGAGTTACTAGAGCAACACAAGTGATATGAGTTCTTAGTAGAAGAGGTGGTTCAACCCACATTTACTCAACCTTATTCCCTTATCATTTTTCATTTAGACACTCCCAATTCCCTTTGGTATAACCCCATCATCACTTACCTCTATGATAACACCATCCCCTCTGACCTTTCATGCAACCAAAAATGTAATTTCATTCCACAGACCTCGCACTACACTTTGGTGGCTGATACACTGTATAGGAAGGGTCTTGACTGTACTTTGTTAAGATGTCTTGAGAAGGAAGAGTTGAGAGTTGCTCTACAAGAAGTCCATGAAGGGATTTGTGGGTCATAGTCTAGTGGTTTTACATTAGCAAAGAAGATTCTCAGGATGGGTTACTTTTGGCCAACCATGGAAAAGGATTCTATCAACTATGTTAAGACTTGCAAAAAATGTCAAATCCATGGTAACCTTGTTCATGTGCCAACCCAAGAACTCAACCATTTGGCCACACCATGGCCTTTTTATGAGTGGGATTTTGATTTAATTGGAGTTGTCCACCTACCTTCCTCTGGTGGACATAAATGGATTATTACCACCATAGAATACTTCACCAAGTGGGCTAAAGTGCTACCACTTGCCGACTCTATGGAAAAACAAATCTCTTCCTTCATCCTAAGCCATATCATCTATTAGTTTGGAATACCTCATCCCATTCTCACTGACAATGTGTTGTACTTTAAGAATCAAATAATTGATGAATTATGTGAGAAATTACACATTATACACCACTCCTTGTCAATTTATTACCCCCAAGGAAATGGCCAAGTTGAGGCCACCAAAAAGACCATTATCAAAATTCTCAAGAGATCTATCAATCATATAGGTAGAGATTGGCATTTAGAATAGAATCCTGCCCTCTAGGCCTACAAAATGAGTCTTAGGACACCTATAGGTGCAACACCCTTCTCTTTGGTTTATGGTTGTGAAGCCATTCTTCCCTTAGAGGTTGAGATTCTATCCTTGAGTGCTACTATTGCTCATTTTTGTGCCCCACCAATATTCAAATTTTAAATGCTTACCTACCAACAGCTAGTTCCCAGAGTTAATGTTATTTTAATGCCTAAGAAACATTGAAAAAAATTTAAAAATAAATAATCAAACTTATGATATGTTTCGGTCGGCCTACGTCCTATGATATTTTTGGATCTTCTCAAGATCTATGACCCTTGCTACGTCACCAAGAAAAGCTGCTTGGTAGATATGCATAGCGACTTAGCAAGTGTTTGCCATGTGGATCAGTGGGCCCAGTTTGGCAGTGGTGGTTTTTTCTTTTTTTGGTGTCGAGTTTGGATAAAGTCATCGGTGCTCACTACCTCACTACTAGAAAATTCAAACAGCTCATCGTTAGTGACATAGCGAGTCACCATGAAATGAGTGTTTGGTGGGACCTCATGCGATGTGGATGCTTAGGAGGGATTCTAACCATCAGATCAATGCAAAATCAACAGTCCTTGCTAACTCACTATGGAAAGTTGTAAGTTGTTTACTTATAGCGACTTAGTGAGTATAGGACCCACCAATCTTAAGAATGCCTGATGCAATTTCTTCACCCTTGGATTGACCTCAGATCAATGGCTCTCATTAACTCGCTATGGAAAGATGCTCATAGGATATATATAGCGAGATAGCAATTTGTTGCTATCTCATGTGTCTTTTGGGGCCATGTTTTTTTTCATAAGCCACAAGATGGACCTCAAACCAATGATGTGAAAAGAATGAGTGTACAAATTAATGATATGTCAGTAGTTGGTCGATTTCTCATTGGCTAGGGTGATGACAGTGAAAAAAGTGGCTAGTCCCTTTAGTGCATCTTTCACTATCGTCAGATCAGAATGGATCAAAGGTCCTCATTAACTCACTATGAGAAGATGCACACTATTTAGGTATAGCGAGTTAACGACCTGGCAATATGTGGATTGTGGGTCCTATTTTCCTTAGCAGGCTACAAAAGCAAGAACTTACTGGACAAGTTGGAGAAAGGCCAGGTTTCTATTGTTCAGCACATTGACAGAGTGGGTGTATCTTCAGGACCGTCAGATGGTGGAAGATCGATGTTTCTCACTAGCTCATTATGGAAAGATGCTTGATCTGTAGCTATAGCGACATAGCGAGGATTTACCATGTATCCTCAGAGTTCTGTGGGTCCAATTGAGGTAGTAATGGTTAGATGTAGCTGGGGATTAGTGTAATGTCACGGTCAAGATTCTTTGAGAAAAGTTGGTGTAGTTAGTGACAAAAGGAATATTCAACCATGTAAGACCCGCGAGGTGGCAGAATGGAATGAACTGATTGGCCCACGTGGCTCATCCTGGTGCCAAGATAGATTGACTAAGTTAACTTGGTGATTCACGAACCAGGAATAGAGGAAATCAAGGTTTTTTGTGAATTCGATCTTCATGATCAATCCTAACCACCAGGAAATGAATGTTAAACACCAAAGAGCACTCCACTGCCTTCGATAATCCATCTACCTAGTCAAAGAATAGTTATGGCACTGTTTCTATCTTCTCAAGACATTATTTGACACAAAAGATCAGATATCATTACCCTAGATCTGTATCCATGATCAAATTTTCCCCATGATTGTTCTTTGAAGGCCTTCAATGCAGTGGTTGAGGAGTAACTATAATTAGAGGACATCTTAGTTATGCCTACACTATAAAGGAAGATTTTGTAAATTTTGAAAGGGTCAAAACATTCTTTGTTGTTCTCTGCTATTGCTCTGCAACTCTAGTGTAAAATTCCCCTTGCTTCTAAACTGTATGATTCTCTGCCTTATCTCCTTCAGCCATTGGTATGAAAGTGCAAGAACTCTTTGCCTTTGCCATTGTTTTGTGGAAGTTTGTAATCTACCTGACTGTATCTCTTTCAGCCTGTGAATGACATATAAGTGAATCTTCTCTTTCCTTGTGTCATTCATTCAACTTTTTTGGTCTGCATGTGGTTATCAGATTAAAAGAAAGTCTGAATGTGTATATCCTTAGTTTCATTCTGGTTCAATAGTGCATATATGGGCAGAGATTGGTCTGAACACTCTATTTTGGTTCATCACCTCTTTAGATTAGATTAGGTAGATTTTCTTTCATGCTCTCCTTCTCCCTTTCCCTCTCCAAGAGTAGTTAGGTGCATCTTGATAGTAAGAGGAAGCCAACCTTCTTTGAAGACTCAACCTCACAGTTCAAGTCCCACAGCTTTGAGGTTGTTTCCATGTTTCACTAGGTTGTCCTCACGCATAGGCTTTGGACAAGGGTGCAAACCTAAGTGACAACAATTTTTGGCATGCCTGGTGGGACAACAAAAATCTTAAAATTTCAAGCCTACTGGTGTCAAAGGAAAGATTTCAAGACTAATATCGAGGAGATAGTACTAGCTCTGGTGTTCAAGCCTTCAAGAGGCTCATTCTTCAAAGTACTTGGTGACTCTGCGCTTTAATACATATCTGCTTCCAGACCAAAGGTGTAGTGATTCATGCCTAGAGCTGAAACAAGGGCGTCTTCTAGAGGTAAGTTTCATTACCAAGAGTTTTTGCTTTCAAATCCTAGAAGGAGGACTAGAATATCTTTATCACTAGTTAGGAGTGCAATAGTAAAAACTACCCCTGCAAGATCTATCTCTACTCCTCCTGCTGTTAGATCTTAGCCTAGATTGCCATCAATACATATCAATAGATCACTTGTCTATATGGAATTGCCTAGAGCTCATACTTTTGCCACCTTTAATGGTGAGATCCCTCTCCTATTAGCCCAAAGACATGATATACTAGTGGCTGCTCTCAAAAGTATGCCAGAGTTTACTGGTGAAACTTCTATCTCTCCCTCAGAACACATTCAAGAGGATGCAAATGTTTGTAATATCCATGGTATTACAGAGGATGATGTTGCATTTAGGCTCATAGCCTCATCCTTGAAAGGAAAAGCACTACAATGGTATAGAGGTTTAGCTCATGGTTCTATAATAGATTGGGATGGATTAGGAGCAAGATTGTGCAAACATTTTGAGGATAAAAGTGACTATTTGTCGCTTTTAGAGCAGTTGACTACTATAAAAAGAGCCCCCCATGAATGTATGACTAATTTTAATTATAGATTTCAAAAGACATGAGATAGAATACCTACTTCAGTGAAGCCTACCCCTGGTAATGCCTTCTTGCATTATCTTAGAGCTTTTAACAGTGATATTGCCACCACAATCCAAACTATGGGAGGAGATACCTTACCTAATTCTTATGAAATAGCAATAAAATCAGAGAACATCCTAATACAAGGAGGTAAGTTAGCTCCAAGGCTTCCTATGCCCCTCTTCCCTAATGTTCCAAATCATCAACCAATAGTGACTTCTCTTCCCACAACTTCTACATCACAATCCCTTGTCCTAGTCCCTTAAGCTTCTACATCTTCAAATGGGATAGATGAAGTTAAAAAATGATGCAATCTCTAATGCAAAACATGGAAAAAAGAGAGAAGAACCAAGAGAAAATATTATAAGATCAAGGAAAGAGGCTGGAGGATAATTTCTCTATGATGCAGAAAGTGAGCAACAAGATGGTGACTTTAGAAAGACAACAAGCTCAAGGTAGTAAACCTCATCAATTGCAATATCAAACCCCAAGCAGTGGTAGGCCTCCAAATCCTAATCATTGAATAATTCTTTTGATCAGAGTAGGTAGGGTGGCCATGCTTCAACCTTGAATGTAAATCAAAGTAGGGCCATAATCCCTCAAAACAATATGGCTCAAGATCAGGATTTTTGTCCATCCTGCAACTACTCCTATGCCTATTGTATGTGTCAAAAGGCTAAATATTTTATGGCTTTGATAGTCCAAGAGCTTGTGGAAAAATAATCATACAAAGAGGACCAACATAAGGATGCCTCAGATATGCAAAGATAGGGTGATTGCTCTTTTATGAATCATCAAATGGAGGAGCATTGTAATGTAAACCAAGATTCCATTGCTCATAACACTAGAAGCAAAAGAAGATCTATGGAAGATGTTATCCCCCCTCCCCCTAATCAGGCCTCAACGTCAAATGCAATATCTTATGAGCAAGAAGCAAATAGTCAATCAAGTACCTTTCAGCAGCAAAGACAAAATCATGGCAGAAAGGAAACAAGTGATCCTCAGGCTATTCCACCTCAACCTCATACAATTGCAGCTCCCAAAGTTTCTACCAAGACACCTGCTATGCCATTTAGTGTGGTAGAGAAAATGTAGAAGAAAAATGTGAATATCTCCATGTGGGATGTTGTTGCTACTATACCCATGCAAATGAGGTTGCTGCAACAAGAATTGGAAAAGATTGAACCAAAAGATCAGACACCTAGTATGGAAAGTACCACAAGTCTAGTACAACCATCAAGGGAAGTAGAAAAAAGAAAAAAGGCTAGACCTCCTCCATTCTATGTTTCTCTAATTATAGGGGGCAAGCTAGTCCATAATTGCATGATTGATTCAGGAGCTAGTAGTTCAGTGATGCCTAGGTGTGTTGCTGATGCTTTGGGAATGAAATATGAGCCCATTGTTAGGGATGTATTACAGTTGGATGGTAGTACTATCAAGACTATAAGGATCCTTAAGAATGTGGAGATGACCTTACATACATGCCCTGGTTTTACTCTAACCCAAGATATCTCTATTACTGAGGTCAAGCCATATTTTTCCATCTGTCTGTCAAGAGACTTTACTGCTCAAATAGGTGGTTTCATATCTTCTGATTGGTTATATATGTCTTTCAAGATGAGATATGGAGAAAATGCTTCAATCAGAGTAGAGCCTCAAGCCCTCCATCATACTGATCCCTACATCCCCAACTCCATCAACATGAATTGCCCTATCCTAGAGATGGATGAGAGTGACATAGTGAATGAGCCCACTACTTCCCTAGCAGAGATACTTGATTTTTTCTTGGATGAGTGGGCTAATGCATATCAATTTGACCCTATGTTGAAAACCCTTGAGACAGGCCTTAGTACATATTGTATAGTGGAAAAAGATTGTCTAGTTACCACTCTTGTGAGTACTAAAGAAGATATGAGTGGAATATGTAGTATGTACTTTGATGGATCAAGAAATAAAAATGGATCAAGGGCTGGTGTGATGTTGATTTCTCCTACACAAGTAAGGTATTACATCTCATTTAGGCTCCAATTCAGTTGCACTAGTAATGTGACCGAGTATGAATCCTTGATTCAAGGCCTCCTACTTGCTCAAAAAAGAGGAATCCAAGCCTTAAGGGTGTATGGAGACAGTGAGTTGGTGGTTAATAAAGTGAGAAATTAGAATACCACCAAGAATGGTTTGCTCAAGTCTTATAAACATAGAGTGTGGGATTTGCTTGAAGGTTTCAATGCATTTAACATTCAAAGCATCCCTAGAAAAGAAAATAGACATGCTGATAGACTTACAACAATAGGTGCATCTTATGATGTGCTAGGGAATCTTAAGGAGGATAAGAAGCAACAAATTAGAGTGGTAGTAAGGCCTAATATCCCTAATAACAACACCCATTGGCAAGTGTTTGAGTTTGATGAGAAAATTGTGGGTTTCTTGCAGAATGATGCAAAATTTTCAGAGAGAAATTAGTCAAGACTATAGAATTAGTATGGTGATAAGATCATTCATCTTAGTTCTAATAAGCTACCTAAGGGTCTCATTACCTTAGAAAGTGTTTTTAATCCTAATGACCAAACAAGAGGCAGAGGCATGAACCTAGTTGCCGATGAAAGTGACTACATTCTAGTCATGGTTGCTGATGGAAGGTCTTTAAACATGGGTAAGGTATGTTCTAAAATTGAACAAAAAAATTTTATTCATCTGTGTCAAGAATTTAATGATGTTTTTTCTTGGACATATGATGATTTAAAGAGTTTTGACCCAAGGTTATTTCAGCATACCATAGATCTAGTTGATAATGTAAAACTAGTAAGACAAAAATAGAGACCAATGAATCCCAAGATTGAACCTTTAATGAGAAAGGAGCTATCCAAATTGATTGAGGCCCACATAATTTTCCCTATCAAGCACTCATCATGGGTAGAAAATCTTGTCCCTGTTAGGAAAAAGAATGGAGAAATTAGTTGTGTGTGGACTTTAGGGACCTTAACCAGGCTTCCCTTAAAGATCACCACCCCCTCCCTTTATGGAGATAATTTTGTCCAAGGTTAGCGGTTCAAAGAGATTTTCATTTCTTGATGGATTTTTTGGCTACAATCAAGTGCTGGTTAAGGAGATTGATAGATACAAGACTACATTTACCACTAAATGGGGTACCTATGCTTATTGTAAGATGCCATTTGGGCTAACCAATACAGGTACTACATTTCAAAAGGCATTGGAGATGGCTTTCAAAAGATTGATTGAAAAGTTTGTCTTAGTTTACCTTGATGATATTACTATGTATTTAAAGGATGTAGAAGATCATTTTGATAATCTAAGACAAGTATTCTTAAGATGTAGAGAGTTTGGGGTTTCCCTTAACCCAAGCAAGTGTGTCTTTGCTACTAGCCAAGGAAAATTATTAGGACATGTTGTATTTGAGGATGGCTTAACCATTGATCTAGAGAGAAAAAAAGCAATACTTTCCCTCCCTCTTCCTAAACATAAGAAAGGGCTGCAAAGTTTTCTTGGTAGGATAAATTTTGTGAGAAGGTTTATCCCTAATTTTTCTACCATGGTAAAACCTCTTACAACTATGCTCAAGAAAGGTATGGTCTTTGTATAGACCAAGGAAGGGAAGGAAAGTTTTGAAGAGATCAAGGCAGCCATAGTCTCAGCCCCTACTCTCATGAACCTAAAGTTTGAGAAGGATTTCATCCTTTATACTCTAGGTGGTGAGTCAAGAATTTTTGTTTTCCTGACTCAAAGAAATGATAAAGTTGATGAGCAACCCATAGCTTTCTTTAGTGAAGGGCTTAAAGAGTATGAAGATAAGTATAGTTATGTTGAGAAGCAAGCCCTTTCAGTCATCAGAGCTTTGAAGAAATTCAGACACCTCCTATCTCATAATAAAATTCATTTGTTAGTACCCCATGCTAGGGTGAAGGATTTCCTTTTGAATAAAGATATTGGTGAGAAAAGAGCTGGCTGGATTACTAAGGTAATGGAGTATGATGTTGACATTTAGATTACCAAGCTGGTAAGAGGGAGGGAGTTGTATAAATAGATGTTATCATCTTAGGAACCTAATGAGGAGGTTGCCATGGTACTGACAGAGCAACAAGAGGTGAGAAATGGTGACCCAAAGAGTTGGATGGATGGTATGACGAATTTCTTATTAGGGAATGGATACCCTCAAGCATTAGATAGAACTAAAAGGAGAAATTATAGACTGCAGTCAATTCCTTATGTCATAGTTGATGGTATCCTTTTCAGAAGAGATTTTAATGGAGCCCTATTAAGATGCCTTGATATAGACCAAGCTGAAAGAATGATCAAAGAAATTCATGATCATCCTGATGGTGGCCATTTCTCAGCAAGGACAACCGCAATGAAGATCATGATGGCTGGTTACTTTTGGCCATCCTTGTTCCATGATTGTCATAAGTATGTGAAGAAATGTGAAAAATGTGCCTTCTTCTCTAGGAAACAAAGACTTGTAGCTCTTCCCCTTCATCCTATCTAGGTGGATCAACCTTTTTCTTAGTGGGGATTGGATTTCATAGGCCCTATCAATCCTTCCTCCAATTCTAGTCACAAATGGATTTTAGCTGCTACAGATAACTTCACTAGATGGATAGAGGCAGTTGCATTGAAGGATGCCACTAAATCTTTAGTTCTTGAGTTCCTTGATGGAATTGTGACCAGGTTTGGTGCCCCTTCAACCATTATTTTAGATAATGCAAAGTTTTTGGTTGGAGCTTAGATTTGTGCATGAGTAGTGGATCATAATATCTATTTGAGCACATCCTCAAATTACTATCCTCAAGGTAATGGCCTAGCTGAATCATCTAACAAGAACCTGATCAAAATTATTAAAAGGACAATAGAGGATAACTAGAGGTGTTGGCATAAAAAATTAAGGATAGCTTTATGGGATGATAGGATAACACCTAAAAGATCAATAGAGAATTCACCATTTGTGTTGGTATATGGTAGAGAAGCAAGGCTTCCAATTTCATTGGAGTTCCTAGCCCTAGAGTTAGCTCATCAGTTGGAATTGATTGAAGATGAGGCCATGACAGTGAGAATGGTAGAACTGATGGAGGTGGAAGAGAAAAGGAATCAAGCTATGCAAACCCTAGAAACACACTAGCAGCAGGTCAAAAAGAGTTTTGACAAAAAGGCTAGGGTCAAAATCTTTAGGGAGGGAGATTTGGTTCTAAAATGGGATGCAGATAGGGAAAAACTAGGAAGACACTCAAAGTTTGATGCATTGTGGAGTGGTCCCTATCTGATTAAAAGTTTTAAATAGGCCAATGCTTTCCAGTTAAGCAGGCCTGGTGGTGAAATTTTGCCCATCCCAATTAATGGGATTTATCTCAAGCCATGTTTCTGAGGGTTTGAGATTCCATGTATATAGTTAATTTAGTTTTGTTTTCCTATTTGTTCTCTACTTTTCCAAGAAGTGCACGAGCACAGTTGTCTCCGTAAGACAACAAGTTTTAAAATTTTGAAGGTTGTAGATGAAGGTTGTAGATGAAGGTTTTGGTCTCTGGTTCCAGTTGCAGAGACAAGGGTTTTTCAGTGTTTTGCTATCTCAAAGGTAAGGTTAGGGTTTCATAGTGCTCAAAATCTACATATTTTATGACTCTGTAACCCAATGGATGCTTTAGGCCACTGGTCTTATGTGTAGCAGGCTCACATCCCTTGCAAGTCACCAAAAATGTTGCTCATTTTTTGCATCCCGCCAATATTCAAATTTTAAATGTTTACCCGCCAATGGCTAGTTCCCAGAGTTAATGTTATTTTAATGCCTGAGAAACATCAAAATTTTTTTAAAAAAAAATCCAACTTATGATATGTTTCGGTTGGCCTGCATCCTATCCCATTGTTGGATCTTCTCAGGATCTATGACCCTTGCTATGTCGCCAAGAAAAGCTGCTTGATAGATATGCATAGCGACTTAGTGAGTGTTTGTCATGTGGATTGATAGGCCCAATTTGGCAGTGGTTGTTTTTTGTTTTTTTGGTGCCGAGTTTGGATAAAGTCATTGGCGCTCGCTACCTCGCTACTAGAAAATTCAAATAGCTTGTCATTAGCCACATAGCAAGTCACCGTGAAATGAGTGTTTGGTGGGACCTCATGCGACGTGGATGCTCAGGAGGGATTTTGACTATTGAATCAATGCAAAATCAACAGTCCTTGCTAACTCACTATGGAAAGTTGTAAGCTGTTTACTCATAGTGACTTAGCGAGTATGGGACCCACCAATCTTCAGAATGCCTGATGTAGTTTCTTCACCCTTGGATTGACCTCAGATCAATGGCTCTCATTAACTTGCTATGGAAAGATGCTTAGAAGATATATATAGCGAGATAGCGATTCACTACCATGTGTCTTGTGGGGCCAAGTTTTTTTCATAAGCCACAGGGTGGACCTCGAACCAATGATGCACCAAGAATGAGTGTACAAATTAATGACATATTAGTAGTTGGTTGATTTCTCATTGGCTAGGGCAATGATAGTGCAAAAAGTGGGCCAATCCCTTCAGTGCATCTTTCACTATCGTTAGATCAACATAGATCAAAGGTCCTTGTTAACTGACTATGGGAAGATGCACGTTGTTTAGGTATAGCGAGTTAACGACCTGGTGACACATGGATTGTGGGTCCTATTTTCCTTGGTAGGCCACAAAAGCAAGAACTTACTAGACAAGTTGGAGAAAGGCTAGGTTTCTATTAGTCAGCACACTGACATAGTGGGTGTATCTTTAGGACTGTTGGATGGTGGAAGATCGATGTTTCTCGCTAGGTCATTATGGAAAGATTCTCAATCTTTAGCTATAGTGACATAGCGAGGATTTACATGTATCCTTAGAGTTTTGTGGGTCCAGTTGAGGTAGTAACAGTTAGATACAGCTGGCGGTTAGTGTAACATCACAGTCAAGATTATTTGAGAAAAGTTGGCATAGTTAGTGAAGGAAGGAATGGTCAACCATGTAAGACTTGTGAGGTGGCAGAATGGAATGAATTGATTGGCCCACATGGCTCATCCCAGTGCCAAGATAGATTGACTAAGTTAACTTGCTGATTCACGAACTAGGAACAGAGAAAATCAAGGTTTTTTATGAATTCGATCTTCATGATCAATCCCAACCACCAAGAAATGAATACTAAATGCAGGAGAGCACTCCACCACCTCCAATAATCCATCTACCTTGTCAGATCATAATTATGGCACTATTTCTATCTTCTCGAGACATTATTTGACAAAGAAGATCAGATATCATTATCCTAGATCTGTATCCATGATCAAATTTTCCCCATGATTATTCTCTATAGGACTTCACTGCAATGGTTGAGGAGTAACTACAATTAGAGGACATCTCAGTTATGCCTGCACTATAAAGGCAAATTTTGTAAATTTTGAAAGGGTTGAAACATTCTCTGTTGTTCTTTGCTATTGCTCTGCAACTCTAGTGTAAAATTCCCCTTGCCTCTGAACTATATGATTCTCTACCTTATCTCCTTTAGCGATTGGTATGAAAGTGCAAGAACTCTTTGCCTTTGTCATTTTTTTGTGGAAGTCTATAATCTGCTTGACTGTATCTCTTTTAGCCTGTGAATGACATATAAGTGAATCTTCTCTTTCCTTGTGTCATTCATTCAACTTTTTTGGTCTACATGTGGTTATTAGATTAAAAGCAAGTCTAAATGTGTAAATCCTTAGTTTCATTCTGGTTCAATAGTGCATATATGGGTAGAGATCGGTCTGAACACTCTATTTTTGTGCATCACCTCTTTAGATTAGATTAGGTAGATTTTCTTTCATGCTCTCCTTCTCCCTTTTCCTCTCCAAGAGTAGTTAGGTGCATCCTGATAGTAAGAGGAAGAAGACCTTCTCTCGAGACTCAACCTCACAGTTCAAGTCCCACAACTTGGAGATTGTTTCCTTGTTTCACTAGGTTGTCCTCACGCATAGGCTTTGGACAAGGGTGCAAACCTAAGTGACAACAATTACTCTTTGAGATATCCTATTAGATGAAGACTATAGAGTGGCCCATCTAGAGTAGCTAAAGTTATTAGAAGAACATCAACATATAAGACATGAACACCTCAAAGTGTATCAAAATAGATTATCAAGACATTACAACAAAAAGGTAAAATCTTGTGTCTTTTAGGTAGGTAGTGCTCCAAGAAAACCCTAAAAACCAAGTTGCTAGGGAAAAGAAAGGAAAATGGGAGGCCAATTGGATTGGTCCTTACATTATCACAGAGTCTTTTGAGACTAGTACTTACAAACTTGTGGATTGTGATGGTGCAGACCTAATAGAACCCATCAACAACATCCATCTCAAAAGGTTCTATGCCTAAACTTTGAGAAAACATATCATCACCAAAAATACCAAAAAAATAAAAAAAATATTGAAAAATACCAAAAAAGAAAAAGAAAAAGAAAAAAAATGGTGACAAATCCCACTTTTGGTTTCAAAAGGAGCAAGAGATAACACCTTTGGACTTCCTTAAACAACACAAGTCCTTCACTGCTGAAAGACACTCACAATAGAACTCAAGCAACTTCCACAAAGAAATTTTTTTCTTGTTTGTGGCTTACCTAACATAATTGAGTTAATTTCACACACACCCAATTGATAAACATTTGTGGGTTCTAGTTTAGTGGTTTCTTGGCATCAGACTTCTTGACTCTTTAGGTGCCTCCACATGGTCTTGGCTATCTCCCCTGTTGAAAAAATCTCACTCAAATCCTTGCTTCACTCCCATTAGTTGAAAAATTGTCAAAAATTATCAAAAAAATTAAAAAATTATCAAAAGTTATCAAAAAAATTCAAAAATCATTAAAAATTATCAAAAAATTCAAAAATTGTCAAAAATTATCAAAAAAAAATTCAAACATTGTAAAAAGTTATTAGAAAAATTAAAAATTTGTCAAAAATTATCAAAAAAAAAATTCAAAAATTGTCAAAAATTATCAAAAACATTCAAAATTTGTCAAAAGTTGCCAAAAACATCCAAAAGGGGGTATAATTGCCAAACATAGCTGCAAAATCCTAAAAAGTTAACAATACCCCAAAATTCCCACCAAACGTGGATCACTTCAGCTCAAATAAGCTATTTAACTAGGCATAAATTATTGATGTAATTTTCAAACAGATGATCCATTGATTTCATGTCGAACTAGTGTCCATCTATAATTGCCACTCCTTTGGGACAAGTTTGTGTACTTCAACCAATTTTATATGAAATCAATGGTGAGGTCCATCATATTGAAAAATATTTAAATATTTTATGGCATGTTTTATAGCTCTATTAACTATGGAAAAATAATAAAAGTGCCTGAATGACATTAAGAAGTAGCGTAGTTATGTCTTGAATCATCTCACTAGGCTTTGGGAAATCTGGCACAATGCGAATAATCCAAGAGGTGCCGATAGAGTCCCCTTTTCCTTCCTCTTGTTAAGAACAACAATTCCCAATAGATTATTAGTCTTATTTATGTTGTAGTGGCCACGATTGATCTAAACTCCAACAAATATATCAATGCTATCCTAGAAGCTCAAATATCTGTCAGACTCTTTCATCATCACCTAACTGTAGGCACAGAATAATCAAGCATAAGTGTGAGAGCTTGCCACCCCCCTCAAGTGCCTTTTTAGGCCCAAACGACTTGTTTAGGCCCCTGAAGCACCTTTTTAGGCCCAAGATAGCTTTTTCAGGCCCCTCAAGCATCTTTATAGGCCCAAGACACCTTTTTCAAGCCCCTCAGGCACCTCTTTAGGCCCAAACACCTTTTTTAGGCCCTTGAAAGTACCTTTTCAGGCCTAGATGCCTTTTTTAGGCCCCTCAAGTGCCTTTTTAGCCCCAAACACCTTTTTTAGGCCTCTCAAGTGCCTTTTGTAGGCCCAAAACACCTTTTATAGGCCCCTCAAGCACCTTTTTAGGCCCAAAAAACCTTTTTCAAGCCCCTCAAAGAAATTGTTCAAGCTCAGACACCTTTTTCAAGATCTTATTTCACCTTTTTCAAGGTCCATGTGTCCTTTTTGGGCCTCCAAAACACCTTTTTTTGGCCAAAGCACCTTTTTCGTAGCCCTATTTTGCCTTTTTCAAGGCCTAGGTGTCCTTTTTGGGTCAAAGCACCTTTTTCAAGGCCCTATTTTGTCTTTCTCGAGGCCCATGTGTCCTTTTGGGCCCCCAAATGCCTTTTCATAGGCCTTGAGAGTGTTCGTCTCGACACACACCTAGAGAAACATCCCAATGTTGGCCTTGTAATCAGCTATAAAGGCTATTAATAACACAAAATTATGCCTTACACATCATAGCTCTCCAAATGTTATGCAAATCTATACTCATCTTTCATTATAAGCCCACATGAACATTTACTTCCCTGCATACAAGTAAAGGTTTTCCTTACTCTACAAATTGTATTGTTCCCACTTTTATGGAGATTAAAACCTTTCCAACATTTTTCAAAAATTCCAAAAAATTTTGAATATTCCCAAAAATTCCAAAAACATTTGAATATTTCCAAAAATTCCAAAAACATTTGAATATTCCCAAAAATTTTAAAAACATTTGAATGTTCCCAAAAGTTCCAAAAACATTTGAATATTCCAAAAAATTCCAAAAAATCCACAAATTCCTAAAAATGCTAAAAATGTCCAAATACTTTCTAAAAATGTCAAAAACAAACACGACAATGTTCATCTAACACATCAACATTTCCACTAGTTGTTCTTCTACTTGCCACAAAAACAAACACAAATTTTATTCTATTATGACGACACCAAGGACATTACATTCAAATATTCTCTGATAGATCATTTATTCTAGCCTCCCTAGGGGAGGTAGCAAGACAGGGTGGCTAATCAATGGTGTTTCTTCAGACCCGACTCTTGAAGAAGAAGCCCCTAGCATCAATCCTCTATGTACCCACACTGCATCCATGGGAATTAGAAACCTACCACTGCACAACTATGTATTCAATATTTATACAAATTCCCTATCCATAAACTACATCTCCCACCGATTCTCATTCAAGAACACTTGATGATAAAGTCCCATATAATAGGTAGCTTATCGGTGTACCTTCATCTTTTGTTGCATATCCACGAACACATTCTCCACCAATTTTATTATTCCTGGCCTAGCGATCACTCATTGGGCCACATCCCACTCCTACTACATTTGATCAACTTCCATTCACCAATGCTCCATGTCCGCTTTTGTCTTACCCAAACCCTACTACAATTGTCTCACCTTAGACTTACTCAATGCTAACTACTCCTATAGTTTCAATGATAGGGAGTTTGATTTTGCAATCACTTCCTTAAATGACTCAAACTATGACTACAACAACACTAGCTCATTTTGTGTGCTTTCCAACCTCATTTGTGCCATCTTTAGGGATTCCTAAAATCTCTAAGCTCAGACCACTCTGCTTGCATCCCTACATCATTCCCTTCTAAACGTAATTGCCCCATATATAGTTTCACTTCTAGTGATGCACCCACACTTGCTCCATATTCACTGCCACTTGGAGTCATCTTGCCTCTTTTTGCACTCCATCTTCCTGCACCTTCTCCATCAATCATAGCAAAAACTCAAATTCCTATTTGGTGTTCTATACTTAGACTCTCTCTATAGCTAACATTATTTGCAATTCTTTGACATCACTTGATGATTGATCTCCATCCCCACCTCTAGCCATGATTCCTCCACATTTACATCACTCACTTCCCCTGTCATTGATCCTTGTCCTAGAATTTTGAGGCTAATCAACCAATCTACTCCACTGATCCCCTCACCAACACTAATATCTCCCACACTCCTTGGAGATTTTTCCACAAAAATTTTAGGATATTTTATCTCCCCTGCCTCCTCCTCTACTCTAGACATACTCTTCATCATCTCAGGTGGACTATTCTCTACTTGCATCATTGTCTCATCATCATCCAATACAACCTACAATGCCTATTGCATTGTATCCCTTGACAACATCATTAACATTGACAATGGAATTTTTTCTACCCTAATCCCTACATCTTCAAGTTGTGCCAACCCTTGTCCTACCTGATTTGATTCACCTTATAGTTCAGGCTACTACACCAGCTCCTCAGAGGTTCATCAAATGTGCTTTGCTCTTCATCCATGCCTAATCCACCTTCCCTGGCTAGCATCACCCTCCTACTATGACTAATCTAGTGAACCTAACATGCTTTCACTTACACAATGCTTCAAACTTCTCGATCAACCTAACAACCACATTTTACTCTTCACTTTGCTTCATTCCATTCCCATGCTATCTACCTATTTATGACCATCACTCACTCGGACTTAATCTTTAATGACCTTACCACTCATTTTCTTCCTACCACACCTGTACCAGGTACACTTTCACTATTCCCACACCATAATTAACACCAAAAAAATCACTTCCAACCTTCTTTGCCAACACATACTCCATGCATTCTGCTAGTGATTCCCATTGACACATCTCATAATTTTTTGCCCAACCATTATAACCACTTTATCCACAGTTTGAACAAATTTTACACTACTGCACACAACTATTAGCACTACTAGTCCAAAAATACTAGTTCTTTTATTGTTATGCACTTCTAGTACCTCGATGATGTACTTGACTAGAGGTACTAGGATGAAGTCTTGATACTTTATTTGCCTTTGATTTTTTTTTTTTGCTATTCAATTCTAGTGATCCTCTGATTTCATGCATTATTGGTGTCAACTTGTAAGCACCTTCCCTCATTTGGAAAGCCATGTATACCTCAACCAATTTTGTATGATATCTTAGGTAAAAACTTTATCTGACATTTGATTTTTTACATGCCTATTTTTATTCATTGTGGCTATAACATTTTTTTTCAATAAATTGTCATACTTTTCATGTACATTATCTATGATTGGTGGTACTTCTCAATGTGACACAGTATTCATATTGCCATAGCTGAGCTAGTGGTGGTTTTATTGGTCACTTTTTATTAAATGCTCTATGATGATAGTTAATTTTCATCTCTTTATAATAAAACTAATAGTTAGTTGCATTCATTTAGTTTGCATTTTCATCTTGGGTCTCTTGCAAACACATGGTTGGGACATAAATTAGGATAACACACACACGAATCACATCAACAATGCTTAACAGCAAGGCTACAAACAATGAGTAAGGTTATTCAACAACAAGTCACCACCCAGCATACTAGTGCATGGTTAACACTCTACTATTGTGGACTCAGTTTGATCACCACATTGGCCACCTTGCCTCACACTCCATTCTTGCCTATCATCTATTCTGCCTATTGCATTGTGTGGCTTTTAAATCTCAAACAATTCTAGTCACTATTCCCTTTTATCAAATTTCACTCTTGATTACACCACATCATTTACCGCATTACATGGATTTCAAATCTCAAACAATTTCATTTCCTCCCCTCTTCTTTCATTCATCACATTTCACTACATCACACTTTATTATCTCCCATTTCATTTCCTTACATATCATAGTTCATTTCATTTTATTATATTTTTCCTCTTTCACTACATTTGTGAATTTTATTTCATTTTCTTCATCACATTACCTTTAATTCATGTATTTCATCTATTCATTTCTTGTCTTTTGAATCTCAAAGGTTGACATCCCATCCCATGTCTTTTGAATCTCAAACAATTTCATTTCCTTCCATGTTTCACTTTCCTTCACCTTCCATTTGTTACATCTCATTTTACCATGTTTTATTACATTACATTCCCATTACATGTCATCACATTACATTTTCTCACATTTTCATTGATTATTTCATAACATTACATCCCATTTTCACATTTATTTCATTTCATTATCATTTTATCATATTCCATTCCATGATACTTTATCACACGTCCATTTTTTTTCATTTACACATTCATTTCATTTCTCATTTCATTTCATTACATCACATCTCATTTCATTTTCATTGATCACCCTTCACTTATCACATTTCATTTATTACATACCATTAAAACAAATCTCATTTCATTACATCGCATTCTAAATTTCATTTCATATCATCCCATCACATCACTTCACATCTCATTTCATTTTCATTTAGCACACTTTATTTATCACATTTCATTTATTACATTCTATTATATCAAATCTCATTTCATTACATTGCATTCTAAATTTCATTTCATTTTTTTACTTCATTTCATTACATTTCATATCATCCCATTATGTTGTATTACATCTCATTTCATTTTCACTTATCACACTTCATTTATCACATTTCATTTATTACATTCTATTACATCAAATTTTGTTTCATTACATCACATTCTAAATTTCATTTCAATACATTTCATTTATTTCACTATATTTCATTACATTACATTTCATATCATCCCATTCTGTTGCCTTACATCTCATTTCATTGCATTACATTCTATCACATTTTCATTACATTATCATTTCTTGTCATTACATTTTATCACATTTTCCTATCATTCCTTTTGCTCCATTTTTTTTTTCTAAATTCATTTCATTACATTCCATTTATCACAATCCATTCCTCACAATTTGTCTCATTACATCAAATTACATCAAATTTCATCTTACCACATTTACGTTTCATTCACGCTTATTTCATCACATTTTAATACATCACATTTCAAAATTCATTGTATTCCATTACATCTAATTGCATTATATCACATCTCATTTTACCACATTTTATTTCATTTCATTACATTTATACCATCCCATCACATTTCATGCTACATTAATCATTCACTTCCATTTCATTATCTAATACTACTATATCTATCAAATCCAACCATCACATGGATACATGAGTCCATGATATAAAAAGCATACACATCTACACATCAATAAGCTCAGATATCTCATAAAGCAAAAGATCGAACCATACATCAAAAGGATAAAATTGACATGAATATAAGATAGACTACAAATGATCAAATAACATGAACATCCACATATCACAACATCTATCCACAACAACATCCAAATATCACCAAGTACATCAACATGAATATGTACTAAACATCAAGAGAATAATCATACATAATGATGGGTAATGCCATAACACATAATGTACACTCATCCCTATGTAGGTAGCTAACCTAAAGGTCTCTACTCATTAGGGGCACTCATATCCTCTTGTGGTGCCTGCTCAGTTGCATCTATCATTAGTGTGACCTATCTAGCTATGACCATCTGAATAGTTGATGCTCCATCTGTCCTTGGTGGTGGTGGTGGTGGTGGTGACCTTGGTGTCATCATAGCTATAAATTCCTATAGTGTACTTGTCAACTCACCCATCCAAGCCTCCATGACACTCATCTGAGCCTCCTAATTAGTGGATTTCCTTGGCCTCTCTGGTGGTGGTTGTGCATCTAGTGGCACTTGTTTCTTTCCCTATTGCTATACATCCAGTGGATCTTTGATCAGATCCTATACCTATGGCCTCTGTTTCTAGATAAACTGTATATCATTGGAAAACTTGGCCCTCACCTACTCTTCCCTACCTTGCTCAACACCTCTATTCCACTAACCAACTCCCACTCCACCACCCATCCCCCCTCTCACCCTTACACCTCTATGGCCTTGGATCCTTGCACCTACTGGTCTCTAGGACCTCGTGTACACCTCTCTATAGTAATACCATGGCCACTCATCCTCGCCCTCCATATCTCGTCCATGCTCTAACCATGCCTCTCAATCTCCCTCTAACCCCCCATATCCCTCTCCCTCTCCCTGAACCACCCTCATCATCCTCATCCTCTCCCCACTCAACATCTCATTATTCCTTGGAATAGGCTTTACCAGAATTGTGTATCTCAAAAAGGGATGCTCCCAAAACCATCATGCATAGTCCCCCTCCATCCCTGCATCTACCTCTCCATCCCATAAATCCCTTGGCTATGTTGTGTCTATCATCTACAAGAATGCCTCCAAAAAAGTCTCCTACTGCAAGGTTATCCCCCACACTTCTCTCTCTGATTGAACTTGAGCATAATGTGCTGACCCCTGTGGCATGCCCTACTATTGCCCAAACTATCCCTGTTGTTGCCCAAATTATCTCACCACCCGTCAGAAACAAAATTACTCTATTGCTATAGGTACCTAGCTAATAAAACATCTCAAACCAAAGAAATGTACCATCTCATCATCATCCTCAGCCCATGGCTCTGTAGACCTATATGGTCTCCATACAACCTCATCAATATCATCCAACATACACTGCCAATACTCTATCTTGCCCAAATGGGGCTGCATGATCACACTAGAGTAAGTATACATGTAAGGAATACCCTAAGGCAACTGTTGCACACATACTAGATGAGTAATGGGTAAATACTCCCATGTCCATAGCTGTAAAAAAATCACTCGTATTGATAGTGAGGAGGCTCCCAAATATACAACCTGATGCAAGTCATGGTACAAGTGGGCCAATATACAGTTGCCCCATGCAAATCTCCATGGCTGGTCTATCATATCCTATATCAACTAAACCCATCCAACTGGACATCCTCACCCTCATTAGTCTAGCAACAAAAACCCTCCTATCAATCTAGCTAACACTGCCAACAATGGATCATACTACTGCATTTGGAACTATGATACACTATCATCCCCAATGTTGTCATCTCCAAAAAAATCTCTAAAAGTAGTGCCATCTTAAGTCTACTCATAGTACACTAAATCCCCTACTGTTGGGATCTGTAATATCTGATATAAATCCTTTGGAGTCACTATCATCTCACCCATCGACAGATGAAAGGTGTTGTGGTCTGAGTGCTATCACTTGGCCACAGTTGTCAATAGCTCCTTATTCACTCAGAACTAGGGCATATATAGTAAATAAGTAAACTTGCATCTATCAATCACCTACCACTTCTCAATTGACAATTTGCCTACTGCATCTAGTGGCCATGGATACAATCCTTGCACCATGAGCCTCCATCCGTGTACCTATTTGCATCAAACAAACACATGATAATGTCATTTTTCATCCCAAGTGATCATCATACATCAATTTAATATCTATATCTAGCAAATCAACTATGGGTTCTATCTTGGACCTATTACTTCTCCTTCTCTATCCTAAGCCAGACCTGTTTATTTTCCCTAATCTATATCCCAAGCTAGGTCATCATTCTTTACCTATCTATTATCAAACTAATCCTAACACATCACTTCCTGACTACCTAATTATTATTGTTTACTTGTTATGATGAATCATTGATTGACAGACCTGAAATCTATCCTTTTGCATTATCTTGCACTCAATTACGGCTTTACAATTTGTTTCCACCCTTCATAGATTCATTTGCACTATTTCTTAGGACATGCACTATAAGATCCATCAAATATTCTAGGACATCCATATGCACTATTACAACATTTTCATGCACTATTTCTTGGATCAAATGTGCTATCACATACATAAACACTATCAAAATGCTCATATGTGCTCTTTAACAGTGCATAAGTACTATTATAACCAAATGCATGAAAACACAATGCATATACACTACAATATTCTTCAAATGTGCCTAAATATTTAGATGTACTATTTAAAGCTACAAATGTGTTATTTCCCTAATGACTATGCTATTTTTCTCCAAACTTAGGGCTTTAAATGTGCTATTTCACCACACATATGCACTAAAAGAGTGTTTGAATGTGCTAAAAGAATGCATATGCACTAAAAGAAAACCTAAATGTGCTACAATACTTAAATTACCATATTCATCATTGAAATTCCAAAAAATTTAGGTATACGTGAAAAATCTTAACAATGGAGGATCTTGATGACTTACCAGGGCACTGTAGTATGCTAGATGCTCATACCTATGATCCCTCTTAAATTTGTGCTCTCATAAAGGGACCGCCATCCTTGTTAGCTAAGAGCTCCAAAATGCAAAATGTTAAATGAGAGTGTGGAAATGACAAGGGTGAATAAACTTTTGACCTACTTAACCCTCCTTAGGGGCATTTATATCACTTTTTCACTCTATTTACCCAACATTGTAACCTTTTTGCTCACTTTGACCGATTGGGTATTGTATTAAATCCACTTGATCATCTTTATTTGTCACTTTTCTAACATTTCAGAAATCAAATTGGAAACTCCTTAATGTTTGCACTTTCATTTTTTTCCAATTTCATTTTTGAGGGGATAGTATATCCATATCAAATTGAGGCATCAAAATTTTCTAAAAAATAAAAAATGTTCTCCCCTAGCCAAAAATTTCAAACATCAAATCAACCAAAACCAGGGTATCCAAGTAAAAGCATCACAACATCAATCAACAAAATCAACAATAATCAAAACATCAAATCATCAATGATTAGACATCAAGCCATCAACAAACAGACACCATGACAACTGAAAAATGTCAAAATATCATCAAACATACATACAATCATTAGAAATTGACCTAAAATTAGAAAATCAAGATAGTCTTTGAACTAATATGCTTCCCATATTAGCTCAAAGAGAGGCATTTGTAGACACCAAAAAATTGGCAAAGACCTAAATTACATAATTTCAATCAATCAATGCAAATTAAGGAGGAAATCAGAGGAAAAGAACAAACTTTCAAATTAAGGATTACATTAGGTCATTAATTGATTAAATCATCTATCAAGTTAATAAGACCTAAACCAACTTCCAAGAAAAAGAGGAGAAAAAAAATTGAAAATCATAAAATGAAATTCAAAAGGGAGATGGAAAAGACAAACTTTCAAAAATAAATGGAACTTTTATTAAATCAATAAATCCATTTATCCTCACAAAATGAAAATCCTCCTTTTATATAAAGAATTTAAAAAAATCCACATTTATCCTCAAAATCAAGAATTTTAGACTCCTCCTCTTGTCTCTTATGAGACATTTTAGTTGAAAAGAAATCCACATTTATCCTTAAAATCAATAATTTTGGACTCCTCTTGTCTCCTATGAGACATTTTAGTTGAAAAGAAATCCACATTTATCCTCAAAATCAAGACTTTTGGGCTCCTCCTCTTGTCTCTTATGAGATATTTTCAATTTCACCTCTATCCACCAGTTAAAGATAAAAACCTAGATTCTTACCTCAACCCCTTCTAAAATCCTACAAATAGAAGGAGAATTCAAGAGCAAAGGGACCCAAGTTTTAGGCATCTGCATTATAGGCAGATTCATAGTTGTTATATTGAGCATATTAGCATTGTTATTCTAGCTAGTTTATGCCATTTTGATAGCACTTTAGCTTTGTTTTCATGTTATTTAGTATCATCTTAACACATGCTTAGCTAATTGCATGTCCATTTTGATAGTATTCTAAGAGTTGTTACTCGCATATAATCTACATTTTCATCTTAGATCTTGCATACATACTAGTAGATCTATATATTACGCATATTGTCATTCTAGAATTGTCACTAAGATGCTGGTCTAAGAGAATTCTTAGTGGTTTTAGTTAGAGAAATATGGGACATTCGTAGAGTTTTCATTTTGACAATAATTTCTTGGGTTTAGTCTAGTTCATTGTCATTTTATCTGCATTGTGCATTAAGGTTTATGAATATGCGAATGTTTTGTGTGCACATAGTATATACTATAGTACTTAAAACCTCTCTCTAGTACTTCTATGAAACATCCTTGTCTATCATCAAAGTTCTTGCACAATCCATAATTGATCTATTCCTTCTTTAATCTATACCATTCTCTGGTGGAGTGCACTCATTTTTCTCTGGATTCCTTTGTCATTGTAAAATATTTTGAACACATCTAAAATGAATTCACGACCTCTATTTGATCTCAAGCATTTTAGACTCTTTCTATTTTCTTTTTCAGATCTAGTTATGTTCCACTTAAACATTTGGAATGCATCATATTTTCCTTAAAAACATCATGGTCATAATTCTAGAAAATTCATTAATAAATATAATGAAATATTTAGCACCATAATAGCTTTGCACTCCAATAGAACCACATAAGTCAGTATAAACCTGCTCCAAAATATCATTAGAAGAATAGGTCTTGCTCTTCAAACTAGGCTTTGTCATTTTACCCATTTTACATTGGTTGCACATCACTTTATTAGGCTTTCTTAGTCTTGGTAACCCACTAACTCTTTTTATCTTACTAATTCTTACCAAATTATCAAAGTTCACATGGCATAACCTCTTATGCTATAATCAAATATCTTTACATTGTGAAAATAGATAACTATCTTCAAATATATATAGATAGAACAAGTTACCCCTTTTTTTTTCTCCACTTCTAACTAGTTCATCGATATCATCATAGATCTTTTCCTTCTTATTTTGGAAATCAACTCTATATCCCAAACTTATCAAATTTGCCACACTCAACAAGTTATATTTCAAACCATCAACCCAATATGCATTGTCATACTTGATCTTATCATCCATTTTAATTGATCCTTTACCTTCCACATAACATGGTGCATCATTACCAAAATTAACACTACTTCCATTATAATGATCTAGCTTCTTAGATTTACTTTTATCACCATTCATATGTTGTGAAAAACCACTATTAACTACCCATCTATCATTCTAACTCACATGTAAGATCAATTCAGTTGTCTCATCTTCATCAGACTTGTCTTTCATTACAACATAAACAACTTCTTCATCATGATCATCAAAATTACTTTTAGAACCACATCCTTCAGCAATATACGAAGATTTCTTACCTTTATCCTTGTAGTCTCTTTTATCTCTATTATGTCTATTACCTCTCCTTCCTTTGTATGTGAAATCTTTCTTTTACTCTTTTTCATCTCTATTAGCACATCTAGTAGCAATATGACCAACTTTGTTTTACGTAAACAAAAATAGGAAGTCTACCTTTGTATTTTCCTTTTCCTCTAGGAAATATTCTATCCAACAATGCTTCAAGCTCATCAAGGTCATCATCAGATCCATTTTCACTTTCTACATACTTGCTCTTCTTCTTTTTCTTCGATCCATCAAGGTTTAGTTGTGCTTTAAATGAAGATTGAACACTAGTAGGGGAATAATTATCAAAATTTGACAATTTAAATGTAGTAATCCTACCAATTAGACTATCCAAGGCTAGATCATTATTTGGTGTACACTTGAGTTCTTGAATTATAGATACTCTAATTATGTAGATAGGAATTAAAGTCATCAATACCTTACTTATCATAGTCTCATCAGAGATGTCTCCTCTAGCTCCTCCTTTAGCATTCACTACTTCTTTGATTCAACCACAATATTGTGGAACAATTTCACCTTCTTTTATTCTCATCTCATGAAACTTTCCTCTCAAGCTTTATGATTTTTCTCTCAACACATTTTTATCTCCTCCATGGATTTTTCTAATTTTTCCCACATTTTCTTAGTAGTAGTGCATTCCTTCACATCATCAAATTTTTCATAACTCAGGGTTGTTGCAAGTTCAATTGTCATTTGGTTGTTATCCTAGTTCTCTTTCAGTTTTTGAGCTATCATAGGTCTAGGAACCTCAATGTACTCATTTTTCAAATAGTAATATGTGAAATCTCCAATACTAGATAAGTGCAATCTCATCACTCTTTACCATGCTAAGAAGTTCTCCTTGTTCAACTTAGGTATCTTTGTCTTGTACATCTTTATTTTTAACCTTAGTCCCTTCAAACTTTCCTTGCAAGAACTAATGCTCTAATACCAATTGTTATAATGACTTATAATAACTAAGAGGGGCGAGGGTGAATCAATTATGCTCAAGTCTAGATGTACCAATTTAACTTTACTAACTTTAAACAAATTAATCAATCTTAGATACCCACTTGGTCTATATAGCATATCATCAACATTTAACACTCCATGCAATTTCTTAATTCTATATTCCCTATATGTGCTAACTTCTAGTAAATAAACTACTATAAAATACAACATGCATAACAATAACATTCACACATAAAAATAACACTTTGACACTAGGATTTAATGTGGAAACCCAATTTGAGAAAAACCACCAAGTAACATGTTACCAATTTTTCACTCTTTTGAAGTGAGCTTAATTAAGAGCCAACCCTGCTAATTAGTATTCAACACATTGATAAATTTGACCCTATTAAAGGATTTACTCATCATATTAAGAGTGGCCTTGTTAGAGGACTTTGGACCATTACATTAGAATATCACCTTGATTAAACAATTTACAAAATGATTATTAGGTCAACCTTGCTTAAAGAATTTTGATTGATATAATGGTTAGAATGTAATAGTAGGTTTGATATGTAAAGTATAACTCACTTTAAAAATTCAAATCTTTATTTTCTCATATGTTGGTTCATTGACTGGCCTCTATTGACATCTCCATTATTGATTTTCTTGGCATCTCCTCAAGAAATCACTTCTTCACCAAAATCTTCACTATTCACCTCTTTTGTTCTACTCTTCACAATGTCTCTTTAAGACTGCCAATAAAAAATGAACTAGCCATAGAAAATATCTTGTATTCCTCCTTAAATAGGTAATTTTGATCTTTTGTCACATAAAACATCACCATTAATCTTAGGGTTAGGTTGAATTCATTGAATCCTTTTATCATCATGCTCTCCTTCTTCTAGACACTTCTAATCGAATCCTTTCCTTTGATCACTTGTCAAACTCTCCTCATGCATTAAATATGCCACCTCATCAATTCTTATCCTCCAAATACTTTGATTGATTCAAAATTCCAACTATTTTGTCCTCAGATTCAATTCTTTCTCAAACTCTAACTTTTGTTGTCACTTGACAGTCATTGTGTTCTACTACTCAGGCATCAGTGTGTAGCTCAACATACAATATACTATCTCACTCGACATCAACATGCTCACTCAACCATACTTAGCTCTATCTCTATCAACACTTCTTCAGACATTTTCTTGGCAATAACTAACACTTGGCTTGAATTTTTTTGTTTAAGTTCTAATTAAGTTCCTTAATCTTCTACTTCAACCCTTTATTGATCAATCAATATAGATACTCGGTCATGCTTATTCTTTTGACTTGTTTCAACTCTAAACTTAATCCAATTGTCTTCTTTACTACATGTATTGATGGAACAACACATTATCTTATCAAGAACTAACTTATCAAGTACCAATTGCATTTCCATGATACTTCTCATTACTTCAACACCACTAGCTCACCTTGCTATCTCTTCTTTTTAAATCCTCTTCACCAATCAAATGATATGACACTCTATATTGTTAGTAAAATATATATCTAGTAGGTTTGACATTTTATCTTACCAATAGGTTTGAAATTAATGAAAATATAACAACTCCTCCAATTTTAGTTTCCACTAGTGAAGGAATACCGCACATATTTTCACACTTGGTTAACTTTTGTAACATAAACTGATAGTCAATAAATTATTTATGTTGACATCCTCAATTTTACCAATAGTCTCATTAATAATTGTTTGCAATGATAACTGGTAAAAAATAATTTGCAAATAAAACAAACATTTAGAATACATAACATGATACTTTGGTCCCATAGAAAACCCATGGTTAGAAGGAAACATTGTGGTGACAATGGCATCCACAACTCATCATTATAGTAATAAGATGCCTAGTTATGAGCTTACATAAATACCATCTTCTAAATGAATTCATTATGTTAAGAGTGTCAAATACCTTGTTAGGAATATTGAATGTCCTATCAAATAATACTTTTCTAAGATATTTTATCCCACTTATACAATGTTCACTCAGTTAAGGGATTTACAATAAGTTCCTATTCGAAACCAAAGTCCACCAGGATAATTGGTTGGGGCGGGGGGCGGTGTACAGGAGAACCCTATTAAGCATAAGAATTTATATACACTTGAAGGACTTCTTGAAGGTCCTAGGAACTATTAGGATAGGTTAGGAATGAAGTTTATTTATTTGGACCCAATTGTAAGACCTAATTCCAACATTGGCACATTATAAGCCCTTGGTCAACTATTGGTCAAAGGTGTCAAATAACCTTATATTTTAGTATGTTTCCTTACTTCTATGTTTTTGAAATGTTTGGATCCATGTTGGATCATTTAGTTATTTCTTGATCATGATTTGATCAATTATTGCAAAAGTTACATAATTCTTGCAAAATTGCTAGAACAATTCTCAAGCAACTTTTAGCAAAAAGTTGCAAAATTTGTATTTTCACTCCCAAATGAAAAAAATTGGTTTGAAAGGTTTTTATGACAGTTGGGGATGCCTACATATCTCTTTTAGGAGGGTGGTAGGATCACAATGTGTAGTTAGCTTTTAATTAATAAAAATAACATTATTTTCCTACAAATTTGATGATGCAATAGGTTGTACGCATATGTACAAAAAAATTAGGGTGATTGAGTCACATTTTTGGATTACTGGATTATCTATCTTTCCAATAATTTTTTTTTGAGGCTCTAAATCAATTTCTAACTCCAGATATCCATAATTTTGTAAATAATGTCATAGTCTATTGCCTAGACCTAGTGTTTCATACAAAGTTAGTCATATCTTGGGATTTCACCATGGGAATTTAATGGTCTCATGTTAAATACAATTATTGAACCTATAATTTAAGATGAATTTTGTTTTAGATGATAACTTGTAGGAGGCAAGAAGAAAATTGATGCCCTAGGCATGCAAAACCCATGTGCATGCCCACAACATCGAGCGACAACTCCCATAACTCACTTCAGAGAAGTCATCGAGACTTGAAATATCATTCCTAACCTTCATGTGTGTTCCCCTTCATGTTTAAATTTCTAATTGGGGTTTCTTGAAAGGGAAAGTGTACTTCCTTTGTAAATGGAGGCCTAATAGGGTTAATTGTCCAAAAGAGAAAGTGTTGACTATGTAATTTCCTTTCAATTCCAAGTCTTGGTGCTTCCCAAAATGGTATCCAAATCCATGATTTAATTCAAGGGTTGTGTGAATTTTTCTCATTTTAAACTTGTTTTATAATATTGAAAGGCTATAAGCCTAAGGTAGGGATTATGAAACAACCAATGAAAGGAAGTTGCATAGTATGGATTTATCCATCATCCCACCATGTTTAGGGCCTAAATAGATTAGACATCCATCCTTGAGTCTCCCCTAGTCCTAGTTTGTATTTTAGGGCTTTTGTGTCAAAAGTTGTCAATTGAGCCTAGTAAGCAACTAGTGATTAGTTATCTTGGAGAATTGGGGTATCCTAGTGATTAGGATTGGCTAGTTTAGATTGGGTTGTGAGAACTTTGAACCACCTATATTAACAATTGAGATGAGTGTTTGGGAACATTGAATTGGAAAGGGAACTTTCTTATTCAATACTTAAGTGAAGAGGATCTTTAGTGTTCATTTTAGTATTTGAAGACTTATATGGTTTGCTCCATTACATCAAGTGGTATCAGAGCCATGTATATTACTCAAGAAGAAGACATACTTGTAAGGGTTACAAATGGTGAAATTGTAAAGATTATGAGAGAACAAAAGGAAACAAATGTTGCATTGGCAAAAAGGTTACAAGACATTGAAAGTAAGACAAATAAGAACAAAGAGTCAAATTCAAAAGATGAAAGGAATGAGGATGCACATGACCTTGAATAGAATAAAGAAATACCTACAAAGAAGAGGTGTCTCTTGAATTCCATCAAATCCATGGGAAAGAGAACAATGGAAGAGAAGTTGGATATGCCAATTTTTAATGGAAAAAATGAATGCAAATTTAGCCTTAGACTAGATTGAGGCCTTGACAAGTTTCTTTGAATGTTGTTACATCCCAAATTTTGACCTAGTTTTGAAATTGCTCATAGTTGTTGGATTTAACAACTTTTTCTTTCATGATCATGTGAAGTAGGCAGTTATTTATATCATTTGTATTGACTATTAATGAAGATGGTTGTCAACCATTATATTCTATATGATGTTTAGTAGTTGCTTGATTTTGGAATTTTGGTTAATAATTTAAAGTCTTTTAAATGTTTATATAAAAATTATTATGGAACTATTATCATGGTGGAAGTGTTTCTTGGGTGATTGTAGGAGAAGATGAAGGGGGGAAGAATTGCTAAATAAGATCATTAGAATGGGATTCTTGCTTGGTCCAGTCAACAAGATTGACAAGTATGACCTTAAACTTCTTTGGTAAGGACCTAATGACTTGAACACAGGATACATCTATAGGACCCACATGAGCCATTAAATAAAAAATTTAAGAAACATAAAATAATTTAGTTAAAATATAAAATGTACCTGAAAGGATTTTAAATGATCTTTCATCATATTATTATAATATATATGTACATACATAAAAAATATAAAAATAAAGTGGCACCATTATATTATTTCTTATAATAAAATGATGTCACCTCACTAACATATTTACATGTACTTATATAAATATAAATTATAATTATAATCAAATTATAACCTTCCAAATCTTCCTCCATCGTTTTTATTTATTTATATTTTTTTTCTTGTTTGAAAATTGATTGAACATTTGGCATTTTAAATTGAAAAATATTATTTAAGTTATGGAAGCCAAAGAGTCTTTTTAAGACCTTTTTATATCTTGATTCGGGTGAGACAAAGACACAAGAGCTCTCATTCCTAATTTATTTTTAAATCACCTTATTTCCTTCCTTATTGCGACTCTATTCATAATTGATACTCTACTACACATATATCAAATATCTGCAAGACCATTGAAACCATTTCCCATTTCATAGTAGTGCCATTCTAATACTCTACCATATATGTTTTGTTCATACTGAGGATTTAAGTTTTTATGCACTTTGGTTACATCCACAATAACTAAAGAAGCTAATTACCAAATGACTTGCAAGACTTTGAACATATCCAAATTTATATTGGGTCACGTGATAACCATTCCAGTTAATGCTATTCCAATGTCTTTTTTACAAATCAATTTGCATAGCTGCAACTATAGTTTATCCTCCTTTATAACTAAATAACTCTAGGGAGTTACTTACCAATAAGCATACTGAAGTGTCTATAGCATGGAATCATAAACAATTTTTGCCAATAGACTTTGGAATTAGATGATAATTATTTATACAATTTTCTTTCTTTTAAAGAATATATTCATGTAATCACAGATTGTGAAATGCTAGAAGTTTATAATATTCATGAATCAATAAAAAATGGTTGCTCTAAAATTTTGAACACCTAGGAATCACCGACTATTTAGCCATGGAAAAGGTGAAGAGTGAGATGAAATATTCAAGGATAAAGAAAGTGAAATCAGACTTGATACTCTAAATTTTTTAAAAATAAATCTTATTTAATAGCTCATTCTTGTCCCTAATAACATAACTTGTTGTGATATGAATATCAAGATTTAACTGTGTGATTTTGAGTCAAACTCGATGACCCATGTTTCATGAGTAGTGATTCAACATGAATCCATCTCTAATGAGAATAAATGGAACACTTAGCACTCATTGGATCTAGGTGATGCTCACAGGGGTGAAGCACTAGGACTTCTTGGGAGGTCACCCATCCCAGTACTACTCCAGCCTGAGTGCGCTTAACTATGGAGTTTCCTCCATAGTTAAACCCAAAGCTTGCAACCCCATTTGCAAAACCTTCACCAAGTGTTGTGCCTTATGAACCATTCATTAGAAAGCCCCTTAAGCTCATCAATTGATAAGTAGGAGATAATTTCCACAGCTAGTCAAATTGTGATATGAATATCAAGATTTAACTGTGTGATTTTGAGTCAAACTCGATGACCCATGTTTCATGAGTAGTGATTCAACATGAATCCATCTCTCATGAGAATAAATGGAACACTTAGTACTCATTGGATCTAGGTGATGCTCACAGGGGTGAAGCACCGAGACTTCCCGGGAGGTCACCCATCCCAGTACTACTCTAGCCTGAGCGCACTTAACTACGGAGTTTCCTCCATAGTTAAACCCAAAGCTTGCAACCCCATTTGCAAAACCTTCACCAAGTGTTGTCAAGTCAAGCAGTGGTGATTGGGTCATTGAACCCATCAGAAATCCTTGGTCAAGTTAGTTTAAAGGCATGTTTGTCATCTAATGATGACTTACTGTTAGTGGTGCTAGTTATGTAGACATGTCCATTTCATAACTGTATGGACATTCTAAACACTAGGATGCTCAAGTGGCTAGACCATGAATATCCCAAGCTTGATCCTAAGGTAGGGAGGGCCTTTTAATTCAATATATTATGTGGAGATAAGTATGGTTCAAGGTTGGGAGGTTAAGCCTATGTTAATGCTTCTCCTCTTACCAAAAACTGAGGCTTGCACAACCAACTAAAGACCCTTCAGATGATACTTGTATGTTTTTATTTTTTATTTTTTATTATTTTATGATAAACATTTACTTACTTGTAGAAAAGATAGTTAATTGATAACTTAGTTATTTCAGTTAATCATTGATAGAATTATTTTTAGTTGATCATTAATCTAGTTATTTTAGTTGATCATTAATACAATTATTTTCAGTTAATCATTAATCTAATTATTTCAGCTAATCATTAATATAGTTATTTTCAATTAATCATTAATCTAGTTATTTCACTTGATCATTAATCTAGTTATTTCAAAAGATCATGGATACAATAATTTACAATTAATCATTAAACTAGTTATTTTTAGATGATCATTGATATGGTTATAGTTATTTTAGTTAATTGTTAAAATAGTTAATACCATATGAAAATGGATTTCTATTAATATCTAATTGAAAAGATCAATGTTGAAAAAGATGATTGAAAGAAGGAGATTGTTGAAGAAGACTATGTGTTTCAATCAATCATTATTTTGTCACTGATGTCAAACCTGCTATTTTCTGGTAAGACAATTGCTTATAAGATTCAAGTCCTATAATTTAGTTGATTGATGAAGAGGATTTGATCAATAAGAGGTAACAATAGCACCTAGAGGAAAGGTTAAGTTATGATTATGTGAAGAAGTAAAATGATCAATTAAGACAATGATGACATGATGTATTAATAATCTATTTAAGCTAGAAAAGGCTAGTTACACTCAAAAAGTTTAGAAGAACAAGTTACACAAAGTTTGTCTGCCAAGCTTGATTGAGTGGATAGTAGGTGCTGAGAAAAGTCAATGCAAGCCAAGAAAAAAATTAATTGGAGCTGAGTAAAAGTTCATTCTAGTGTATGCTGAGAAAACTAGTTGATGTTGAGCATTAGTAAACTTTAGTAGGGTCTGAGTAATTTCATAGTGGATGCCAAGCAACATAGTATGCACTGAGCATCATAAGGTTGATAATGTCAAGTTGTTACATTATTTAAAAGATCAAAGATTAACTAAATCTGAGCTGACAATTTTTTTTCTTGAATTTTGTGAATCAGGTGAAAGATAAGGTTGATGAGTTGGTGGCACAGAATTTGAGGTAAACTATTTTTAGTGAATTCAAATGGATTCTAGGAGAAGTTTCTAGAAGAGATATGAAATATGGGGTAGATACATTGTATCCTACCTAATACATCCAAACCCTAAATTTGGACAATGGAAAATGAGTGGTAAAATATCTTAATTTCCTACTTATAGGAATGTCTGGTCATGAAGCAAAGTTGTTATGTTTGAGAACCTAAGGGAGACAAGGAGTCAAGAGTTTTGCTTCATCAAGTGACCTAAGAGAAGAGTTTGCAATGGCATGCTAAGGAAGAAGGCTTAAAGAAGATGAATGCTTGAAGGGTGAACAAGCTATCAGAGTTGCAAAGTATGAAGGCTAAGTAGAATTAAGGACTAAATAGAGATTTGTAATCTACAAGAGAAGTTGTAATTTGTATTCAATCAAAGCTCTATTATTACTCTTTAACAATTGTATCAGTTTAGGGTAAATCCTTTGGATTAAGATTGACCTAAAAGTCATTTGTAAATCTTTTAACTAAGTGGAATTCTAAGTGAATGGCTTAAACTTTTCTAATAAGGCTCACTTATAATAGGGTGATTTAAATCCTTTAAATAGGTCACATTTAACAGTATGTATTGTAACCTTTAATAGGGTTGGCCTTTCATAAGGCATCACTTTAGAAGAGTGATAAGGAGTAGCATGTTACTAGTGGTTTTTCCCAAATTGGGTTTCCACATAAATCAATATGACAAGTGTGTTGATGAATCTGTTATGTTTCATGCTTTACATTTCTACAAGTTGATTTGACAGTAACCTACAAGTTTTTAGTGATTGCATAATCTTATGGATGCATGCATGAGTATGAATGTTTTATGGGTTCACTAAGCTATGAGAAGTTTTGTTTATACATTTGGACCTTAAAAAATTTATTCACCCACCCCCTCTCATTTATTCTAAAGTATTCCAACAATTGGTATCAGAGCTATTTCCTTGAAGAGAACTAGTTTAAAGGCACTAGAAGCACACAGATCAAGATGTCTAAAAGAGAAGTACCCAAGCTCAACAGAGATAACTTTCTTGCATGAATTTTTTTGATGAAGCTACACCTTGGAGGACTTGAAGATCATGCAAAATCTACCATTCTGTGGAACATGTTGACCTTGCTGGTCCCCCAACTACTGAACATATGAGGAAGAAGAAAGAACACAACCTAGCAATACTGGAGATTGCTTCTACCCTAAGTTATGCCAAATTTGATGATATCAAAGGACTTGACAATGTAAAGAAACTGTGGGATACCCTAGCCACTATCTATGGAGGAAATGAAAATGGTCTAAGAGCCAAAGCTAAAATTCTTAGAGGTAAGTTTGATGATATGAGAATGGAAGAAGGTGACAATATTGCTCAATATGTTGAAAGGGTAAAAGAAGTTGTTAATGCAATAAGAGGAGCTACTGGTCATATAGATGATGGAACTATCTTAAGCAAATTTTTGAGAACATTGCTACATATATTTTCTATTAGAGTTTTTGCAATTCAAGAACTAAGATGTATTCTAGGGAATAATCTATCACTTGATTGTCTAGTAGGTATACTCACTACTTTTGAGCTATCTAACTTTGATAATTACAAGCTTGAGAATATTGAATTTGCTTTCAAAGCTAAGGTGTCATTGAAGGAACCTGATGAGACAAAAAAGAAGAAGTATGTATCTAGTGATAGTGATATAGATGAGGAGGATGTTGAACAACTTGAAGCACTACTAGCACGAAGATTCCATAAAGGTAAAGGCAAGTTCAAAGATAAGTTACCTATCATTTGTTTCAATTTCAATGAGGTTGGTCATATTGCTGCTAGATGTCTAGAGAAGAAGAGCTGTAGAGGTGGTGATCAATACAAGAGTAGAAGAGATGAAGACAACAAAGATTACAAAGACAAAGGCAAGAAGCCTTCCTACATTGTTAAAGAGAATGATTATGATGAAGATGATGATGAGGTGGTATATGTTGCAATGAAGGACAAATCTGATGAAGATGAGGCAACTACACTTGTGACTTGCATGAAGAAGAATGATAGTTGGATCATTGATAGCAGATGTGTTGATCTTAGATTAGTTTTGTCAATTGAGTGTCAACACACTTGAGAAATTTACTAAGTTCATGTTGAGCTAGTAACATATGCTGAGTATAATATGTATAGATGTTGATTTGCAATGAGTGTTGATTCACTCATGTGTCGAGTGAATAAAATGTCAAGAAAATAGAATGAGCTAAGAAGTTCAAGTGTCGAGTGAACAATAGATGTTAAGCACGTCAAGTGTTGAGCCAGATAGAATTATAGTATGTGCCAAGCATCAATATTAAACAAGTGCCAAGTAACACAGAATTGACTTAGTTTGTTTGTGATGGAACAAACAACTATGTAAACCATTTTTGAGCTGACATATGGATAGATCTTGAAGCTTTAAGGATAAGATCAAATCTATTTGGATTCCCTATGTGATCAACATGCAACCAACAAGGAAAATGGAAGGAATTGAGCGAGAAAATTGGATGAATCTTAATCGTAGATTCATACCTAACCCTAAGCCACCAAAGTCTTTTTAAAGGGAGATGAAGCCCCATAATTTAAAGTATGGTGTAAGAGAGCATTAGAGAATGCATGTCAGAAAGTGATGCTAGCAAAGATTTGAAGGAAGTGAAAAGGGGTGAATTGATTAGTTTACATTCAAGGTGAATTAGAAGAAGGAAAAGTATACAGAATTAGTTATCACAATAGAGGATTAAGGTTACAAAAATTTAATATCAGATTAAAGAGGATTGAAATGAACTAAATTGATATCTAAAATCAACAATATCATATTGTAAGTGTATCAGATCAAACATTCTACTATACTTTCTAACAACTATATTAGTAGGATGAAATCCTTGTATCAAGATTGATTTAATAGTCATAGAGAAATCCTTTAATAGGGTGACATTTTAAGTGAGTGCTCTACAATACTTTAGCTAGGCACACTTCTAATAGGGTGTTAAAATCCTTTAATAGGGTAGGATCTAACAATCCTTTGTAAGCCAACCTTGATTCACCCTCCCCCCCCCCGCCTCAGAAGTATACATTTTCCATTTGTATTTCTATGTTCAATTGGTATTGGAGATAAGTTCTCATTCAAAGAAGCCTTACAACTTGGAGAAAAGATCTTGAGATGGAGGTTTAAAAGTTGGGAAAGACCATTTAAAATCAAGAGATTGAGATACATCTCTTATTGCAACAACTGTATGAAGCTAGATATTCTTTGAGAAGTTTGCTAAAGAGAAGGAAAGAGATTGTCATAGCTAAAAATGACACTTAATACAAAGATATTGACACCAAAAATTTATTTGTAGATGGTAACTCCTATGAATTTGATGCAACAATTGTAGATCTCATGGAAAGGAATAGAGCATAAGCTAAGGAGATTAGAAATCTCAAGTTGGAGCAAGAATCACAAGCAATACTGCTATGCGAGATGACTGAACAAAAGAAGAAAGCTATAGAAGACAAGACCATGATTGAAGAAGACAAGAGAATTTTGTCTAATAGATTGGAAGAAAAATTAGTAGAGCTGTCTAGGATCTCAAACATGTAGTTGGACACGCTAAGCCAAATGATGAATGCTCATCATGAGTTAAATATTAAGGAAATTGAGATAACTACATTGAAGTTGTAGAATGAGCAACTGCAGAATGACCTAAAAAGAGAGAAGAAGTTTGCAAAAAGTTTCAACAAGCCAAATGAAGCCATCAAATACTTAGAGAAACTACTAAAATCCCCTAGATCTAGTAAAGACTGTTAGGAACCTGTGTGTTCCTTCTGTTTATTTTGTTAGAGTAGTGTTGTTGGACGCATATGCTTTGTAAGTCATCTCGTGAGTATATTTTATTATCCCACATGCATAGGTAGTATTACTTTTCTAGATCGTACTCAGTATATAAGAATAGGTTGAGGCCCTTGATGGGCACGGACGAATTTATTGTATTGAGCTTGCTCAAAGGAGGTTACCCCCTCGAAGTGGCCTGCGATCAGTAGATTCATTCTGAGTTCTGCTATCACTTTGTATTCTGTTATTTCGAGCATTCTCACGATATTGCTATAAGGAGGTTCATCACATCTGGTATCAGAGCACTCTCTTGGGCTCACTGGGTGGAAATTACATCAAATTTTTTTTCTGTCGTGGCCTTCAGGTTCCTCTCACTTCTAATATCTCTTGTTATTGCAATAACTCTTTTCAGTTGTTCTTTCTGTGAGTGAATTTTTCTAAGTCGACTGTTCAAAAAAAAAGAGTAAAATTTTTTCTGTTTTTTAGTCGTAGCTTCCTTGTTTGCTTTCTGTTTCTGCTCATACTTCTGCAGAACGTCTGCAATATCATTTCGCATACTTCCTTCCTTGGCGACCCAACCCCAAATTTTACATATCAAAGCCCTAAATCCCTCATTTATCTAATTTTAGGGTTTGCCCTATCTTTTTCACCTCTCATCCAATCGCCACCAAACTGAGCCAAAAGATTCAATTCCTCATTTTGCTCCCTTATCCCTCTTGGACTGTTCACCTCATTTCGCCTCCCTACCCTTGAAACCCTCATTTTTCTGTTTTCCTTGTCCCCAGATAGTCTCGCACCACCCGTCGAACACCCATTTCCTATCTGAGTTTTACCCAAATCCAAGTTTGCCGTAACTAAAAAAGTTTTTGTTTCTCATCTTCTACCCATTCCAAAAAAAAAAAAAAAAAAAAAAAAAACCTTGCTTTATGGTTGTTACGCGTACAAGAGCAAAAATCATGGAAGAAGAACTCGCATCCCTCAAAACCAAACTTCAAGATCTGGATGACAAAATTCTGGGTCTTAACTTTCAGCAGTCAGCCATGAGCCGAAACCATTCAGGAGATACTGGGTCCTCTTCTGGCAATTTCCGTGGACCAAAGCTTGATTTTCCCCGCTTTGATGGTTCTGATCCGACTGGATGGATCTATAGGGCAGAGCAGTATTTCAGCTTGCATAATACTTTGGATAACCACAAAGTCCCCCTTGCATCTTTTCATTTGGAACATGAAGCTCTTCAATGGTTCCATTGGTACATCAAGGCTAATGTAGGCCCAACATGGAGAGACTTGTGCACCCTCATTTTGGAGCGCTTTGGCCCTAGTTCCTTTGATGATTTCACAGGAGCACTCACTAAACTGCGTCAAACAGGCACTGTAAGAGAATACCAGACAGAGTTTGAAAAATTAGCTAATCACACAGAGGGCTTGTCTGATGAATTCTTCCGTAGTTGTTTTGTCAGTGGTCTGAAGGATGCACTTTGCTCAGAAGTCAAAATGTTTCGACCTACTACAATGATGGAAGCCCTTGGGTTGGCTAAGTTAGCGGAAGACAAGATTAGTGCTCTACAACGCTCCAGATCTAATTTTGTTCCATTCAGAAATACAGGTTCTCACAACCCTCCAGTCATACCAGCTCCCAGAACTACTCCGATCAAGCACTTGTCTGAAACAGAGATGCGAGTCAGGTGAGACAAAGGGCTTTGTTATAATTGTGATGAGAAATGGTCTCGGGGCCATAGATGTGTTCAGCAAAAGCTCTATCTCTTGGATGTGGATTCTCCACCGGAACTGGAAGAATATGTAGATGCTCAGGACACAGTGGATGATGAGGTTGAGCCTCACCAGCCTGAACCTCCTTCACCAGAAGCTCCACCAGAGATATCTGTCCATGCTTTGGCAGGAGTCACTACTCCACAAACCATGCGGGTCCAGGGTTTCTTCAAGAAGATCCCTCTTACTATACTCATTGATTCTGGTAGCACTCATAACTTCATTGATCCACGAATAGCCAAACAGGCTGATTGCTTTATCCATCCCTGCTCTAGCTTTGAAGTCATGATTGCCAATGGGGGCACTTTACCTTGTAAAGGGAAATGTCGCAATGTGCGTCTCTCTATTGGCGATTATAACATGTGCTCTGACATGTTTGCCTTACCCTTAGGTGGCTGTGATGTGGTTTTGGGTGCCCAATTGTTACGCACTCTTGGCCCCATTCTCTGGGATTTTGCTGAACTTTGGATGCAGTTTTCAGCCGAGGGGCACCAACACACTTTGAAAGGCTTACAACCAGGGTCTCTCAGCATCATCAGTTCACACCGTATGGAAAAACTTCTTAAGAAGAATTCACATGGTGTCATCGCTCAGCTCCATTCCATTCAGATGCAGCCATCAGCAGTCTCTAGCACTCCTGCCGATCTCCAACACATTTTGGACAAGTATTCTGGTGTATTTGCTGAACCTGTGGGATTACCTCCTTCTCGTCCAGAGGACCATCGTATTCAGCTCCTTCCTGGCAGTGTTCCGCCCAACATCAGGCCCTACCGCTACCCATTTCATCAAAAGACCGAAATCGAGATACTTGTCCGTGACTTACTGAAGCAAGGTATTATTTGCCCTAGTACCAGTTCCTTTTCTTCTCCAGTTCTGCTTGTTCGCAAAAAAGATGGGTCATGGCGACTCTGCATTGATTTCCGAGCACTTAATCATCTCACTATAAAGGACAAGTTTCCCATTCCAGTTGTTGATGAACTTCTTGATGAACTTCATGGGGCTCATTTTTTCTCCAAGTTAGATCTTCGTTCTGGGTATCATCAAATTTGGGTTAATGAGGAGGATATACCTAAAACTGCCTTCCGCACACATGATGGTCACTATGAATTTTTAGTCATGCCCTTTGGCCTCACGAATGCTCCTTCAACATTTCAGGCAGTGATGAATAACATATTTCGACCATACCTCTGGAAATTCATTCTGGTCTTCTTTGATGATATCCTCATATATAGCAAAACTTGGGCTGAGCATCTCCATCATCTAGAGCTTGTCTTGCAACTTCTCTCTGATCATCAACTCTGTGCAAAACTATCTAAATGTGTGTTTGGCCAGGAGGAAGTGGAGTATCTCGGGCATATTGTTGCACACCATGGAGTGCGGGTGGATCCTACAAAAATAGATGCCATGAAAACTTGGCCGCATCCTAAAACTCTCAAGAGCCTTCGGGGTTTTTTGGGGTTGACTGGCTACTACCACAAGTTTGTCAAAGATTACAGGAAAATTGCAGCACCATTGACAGCTCTGTTAAAAAAGGATGCCTTCTCCTGGACCCTTGTTGCTGAGACTGCATTTGAACAACTGAAACAGGCTATGTGCAGTACACCTGTTCTCGCAATGCCAGATTTTTCCAAACCCTTCACTATTGAGAGTGATGCTTGTGGCAATGGATTGGGTGCTGTTCTCCTGCAAGATGACCATCCTATTGCGTTCACTAGCAAAGCCCTCTCTAGTAAGAATCTAGCCCTCTCTACTTATGAAAAAGAAATGATGGCTATTTTGCATGCTGTACAGAAGTGGCGGCCATACCTCTTAGGGAGTCATTTTTGCATCAGAACCGATCACCAAAGTCTGAAATACTTCCTGGAACAACGGGTCTCCTCTCCTACACAACAGAAATGGGTCAGCAAACTCATGGGGTATGATTATGAGATCACCTACAAGAAGGGTAAGGAGAATATTGTGGCAGATGCTCTTTCTCGCACATTTGATAATCAAGCTTCCCTTTCCGCTATTTCTATGCCCATTCCCAATTGGTTAGCGTCTGTTCAGCAGGGCTATGACAGTGACTCTTCTTTATCTCAAATCATTCACCAGATAGCCAATAATCCTTCTGCTATACCACATTACTCTTGGGATGGTGCTTCTCTTCGATACAAGGGTCGGCTAGTGCTTCCTCAGAACCCAGCTCTACATCAGGCTATTTTTTATGAACTCCATGCTTCTCCTTCAGCAGGGCACTCAGGCTTCCTCAAAACTTATGAGCGAGCAAGGAGAAACTTCTTTTGGAAAGGGATGAAACAGACGATTCAACAGATGGTGGCTGAATGTGATACTTGCCAACGCCACAAGGGTGAAACGACCCTCCTTCCTGGCTTGCTCGAACCATTGCCCATCCCTACACAGATTTGGACTGATATTTCTATGGATTTCATTGAAGGGCTTCCTAAATCCGGTGGCAAGACAGTGATCTTGGTTGTGGTTGATCGTCTCTCAAAATATAGTCATTTTTGTGCCCTCAGCCACCCCTATACTGCCTCCTCTGTTGCACAAATCTTCATGGACCAGATATTTCGTCTTCATGGACTCCCTTCTTCCATTGTCTCTGATCGTGATGCAACTTTTACCAGTCATTTTTGGACTGAACTGTTTCAGAAAGCTGGCACCAAACTGAAGATGAGTTCGGGCTATCACCCACAAACTGATGGTCAAACTGAAATTGTCAATAAATGCTTGGAAACTTATCTTCGTTGCTTCACTTCCGAACAGCAACATCAGTGGGCCAAGTGGCTCCCTTTAGCTGAATGGTGGTACAATACCTCTTACCACACTGCCTCTAAAATGACTCCATATGAAGCAGTCTATGGTCAGGCACCTCCAGTGCTCCTTCCCTACACTCCCAACAGCTCACCAGTCCAGGCAGTTGACATAGTTCTCCGCAGCAGGGATCAGATTCTTCGTACCTTACAGGATAATCTTCACATGGCCCGTAATCGGATGAAACAGCAAGCAGATCAACACCGTTCTGAGCGCTCATTTCAAGTTGGGGATATGGTTTTTCTTCGTCTACAGCCATACAAACAATCCTCCCTAAAGCTAAAAGGGCGTCATAAGCTGGCCCCAAAATTTTATGGGCCTTATAAGGTTCTGCAGAAGATTGGTTCAGTTGCTTATAAACTGGAACTTCCTCCTTCTTCCCGCATTCATCCAGTCTTTCATGTTTCTTGTCTAAAGAAAGTTCTGGGTACCACTGTCAGAGCACAAACTACTCTCCCTGAAATGGATACGGAAGGATCCATTATCCTGGAGCCGGTGGCAATCATTGACCAGCGCACTCGCCAGCTTCGCTCTCGCTCCATCTCTGAGGTCTTGATTCAGTGGCATGGCATGCAACCAGAGGATGCTACCTGGGAACCCCTTCTTCAGATTCAACAACAATTCCCACACCTTAAGCTTTGAGGACAAAGCTTTTTTCTAAGGGAGAGGGGATGTTAGGAACCTGTGTGTTCCTTCTGTTTATTTTGTTAGAGTAGTGTTGTTGGACGCATATGCTTTATAAGTCGTCCCGTGAGTATATTTTATTATCCCACATGCATAGGTAGTATTACTTTTCTAGATCGTACTCAGTATATAAGAATAGGTTGAGGCCCTTGATGGGCACGGACGAATTTATTGTATTGAGCTTGCTCAAAGGAGGTTACCCCCTCGAAGTGGCCTGCGATCAGTAGATTCATTCTGAGTTCTGCTATCACTTTGTATTCTGTTATTTCGAGCATTCTCACGATATTGCTATAAGGAGGTTCATCACAAAGACACATCAAGATTGGGCTACACAAGCACGAAAGAAAACAATAAAGGTAAGAACTCTAAACCTACTTATCATCATTGTGGAAAGAAAGGACACAAAACTAATGTTTGTAGGAGCAAGAAAGCTAGTTAGAATGCCAAGCCAAAGAACATGACACATTGTTACAAGTGTAACAAACAAGGTCATGAGGCACATAAATGTAAAACTAGAACCATGTATGCACCAGCATTTGAAGGATGCTACTACAATTGTCAAAAATTTGGACACAAAGCCTTTAAATGTAGATCCAAGCCAACATGGTCATAAAACAAGGGAGGAAACCATAAAAATTCCTACAATTGGGACTACAATAGAAGGCACAAGTGCCAAGTAACATAGAATTGACTTAGTTTGTTTGTGATGGCACAAACAACTATGTAAACTATTTTTGAGCTGACATATGGATAGATCTTTAAGCTTTAAAGATAAGATAAAATCTATTTGGATTCCCTATGTGATCAACATGCAATCAACAAGGAAAATGGAAGGAATTGAGCAAGAAAATTGGATGAATCTTAATCGTAGATTCATACCTAACCCTAAGCCACCAAAGTCTTTTTAAAGGGAGATGAAGCCCCATAATTTAGAGTATGGTGTAAGAGAGAATTAGAGAATGCATGTTAGAAAGTGATGCTAGCAAAGATTTGAAGGAAGTGAAAAGGGGTGAATTGATTAGTTTACATTCAAGGTGAATTAGAAGAAGGAAAAGTATACAGAATTAGTTATCACAATAGAGGATTAAGGTTACAAAAATTTCATATCAGATTAAAGAGGATTGAGATGAACTAAATTGATATCTAAAATCAACAATATCATATTGTAAGTGTATCAGATCAAACATTCTACTATACTTTCTAACAATTATCTCAGTAGGATGAAATCCTTGTATCAAGATTGATTTAATAGTCATAGAGAAATCCTTTAATAGGGTGACATTTTAAGTGAGTGTTCTACAATACTTTAGCTAGGCACACTTCTAATAGGGTGTTAAAATCCTTTAATAGGGTAGGATCTAACAATCCTTTGTAAGCCAACCTTGATTCAGGCGCCCCCCCCCCCCCGCACCTCAGAAGTATACATTTTCCATTTGTATTTCAAACAATTGGTATTGGAGCTAAGTTCTCATTAGGAGAAGCCTTACAACTTGGAGAAAATATCTTGAGATGGAGGTTTAAAAGTTGGGAAAGACCATTGAAAATCAAGAGATTGAGATACATCTCTTATTGCAACAACTAGATGAAGCTAGAGATTCCTTGAGAAGTTTGCTAAAGAGAAGGAAAGAGATTTCCATAGCTGAAAATGACACTCAATACAAAGAGATTGACACCACAAATTTATTTGTAGATGGTAACTCATATGAATTTGATGTAGTAATTGTAGATCTCATGAAAAGGAATAGAGCATAAGCTAAGGAGATTAGAAATCTCAAGTTGGAGCAAGAATCACAAGCAATACTACTATGTGAGATGACTGAAAAAAAGAAGAAAGCTATAGAAGACAAGACCATGATTGAAGAAGACAAGAGAATTTTGTCAAATAGATTGGAAGAAAAATTAGTAGAGCTGTCTAGGATCTCAAACATGTAGTTGGACACCCTAAGCCAAATGATGAATGCTCATCATGAGTTAAATATTAAGGAAATTGAGATAACTACATTGAAGTTGTAGAATGAGCAACTGCAGAATGACCTAAAAAGAGATAAGGAGTTTGTAGAAAGTTTCAACAAGCCAAATGAAGCCATCAAATACTTAGAGAAATTACTAAAATCCCCTAGATCTAGTAAAGACACATCAAGATTGGGCTACACAAGCACTGAAGAAAACAATAAAGGTAAGAACTCTAAACCTACTTATCATTATTGTGGAAAGAAAGGACACACAATTAATGTTTGTAGGAGCAAGAATGCTAGTCAGAATGCCAAGCCAAAGAACATGACACATTGTTACAAGTGTAACAAACAATGTCATCAAGCACATAAATGCAAAACTAGAACCATGTATGCACCAAAATTTGAAGGATGCTACTACAATTGTCAAAAATTTGGACACAAAGCCTTTAAATGTAGATCCAAGCCAACATGGTCATCAAACAAGGGAAGAAACCATAAAAATTCCTACAATTGGGACTACAATAGAAGACACAAGTGCCAAGTAACATAGAATTGACTTAGTTTGTTTGTGATGGCACAAACAACTATGTAAACCATTTTTGAGCTGACATATGGATAGATCTTGAAGCTTTAAAGATAAGATCAAATCTATTTGGATTCCCTATGTGATCAACATGCAACCAACAAGGAAAATGAAAGGAATTGAGCGAGAAAATTGGATGAATCTTAATCATAGATTCATACCTAAACCGAAGCCACCAAAGTCTTTTTAAAGGGAGATGAAGCCCCACAATTTAGAGTATGGTGTAAGAGAGCATTAGAGAATGCATGTCAGAAAGTGATGCTAGCAAAGATTTGAAGGAAGTGAAAAGGGGTGAATTGATTAGTTTACATTCAAGGTGAATTAGAAGAAGGAAAAGTATACAGAATTAGTTATCACAATAGAGGATTAAGGTTACAGCAATTTCATATCAAATTAAAGAGGATTGAGATGAACTAAATTGATATCTAAAATCAACAATATTGTATTGTAAGTGTATCAGATCAAACATTCTACTATACTTTCTAACAACTATATCAGTAGGATGAAATCCTTGTATCAAGATTGATTTAATAGTCATAGAGAAATCCTTTAATAGGGTGACATTTTAAGTGAGTGTTCTACAATACTTTAGCTAGGCAAACTTCTAATAGGGTGTTAAAATCCTTTAATAGGGTAGGATCTAACAATCCTTTGTAAGCCAACCTTGATTCACCCGTCCCCCGCCTCAGAAGTATACATTTTCCATTTGTATTTCCAACAATTGGTATTGGAGCTAAGTTCTCATTAGGAGAAGCCTTACAACTTGGAGAAAAGATCTTGAGATGGAGGTTTAAAAGTTGGGAAAGACCATTAAAAATCAAGAGATTGAGATACATCTCTTATTGCAACAACTAGATGAAGCTAGAGATTCCTTGAGAAGTTTGCTAAAGAGAAGGAAAGAGATTGCCATAGCTGAAAATGGCACTCAATACAAAAATATTGGCACCACAAATTTATTTATAGATGGTAACTCCTATGAATTTGATGCAACAATTGTAGATCTCATGGAAAGGAATAGAGCATAAGCTAAGGAGATTAGAAATCTCAAGTTGGAGCAAGAATCACAAGCAATATTGCTATGTGAGATGATTGAACAAAAGAAGAAAGCTATAGAAGACAAGACCATGATTGAAGAAGACAAGAGAATTTTGTCAAATAGATTGGAAAAAAAATTAGTAGAGCTGTCTAGGATCTCAAACATGTAGTTGGACACCCTAAGCCAAATGATGAATGCTCATCATGAGTTAAATATTAAGTAAATTGAGATAACTACATTGAAGTTGTAGAATGAGCAACTACAGAATGACCTAGAAAGAGAGAAGGAGTTTGCAAAAAATTTCAACAAGCCAAATGAAGCCATCAAATACTTAGAGAAACTACTAAAATCCCTTAGATCTAGTAAAGACACATCAAGATTGGGCTACACAAGCACTAAATAAGGAGAATCATCCAAAATTATTGAGGAAAGAAACAATAAAGGTAAGAACTCTAAACCTACTTATCATTGTGGAAAGAAAGGACAGACAACTAATATTTGTAGGAGCAAGAATGCTAGTCAGAATGCCAAACCAAAGAACATGACACATTGTTACAAGTGTAACAAACAAGGTCATTAGGCACATAAATGAAAAACTAGAATCGTGTATGCACTAGCATTTGAAGGATGCTACTACAATTGTCAAAAATTTGGACACAAAGCCTTTAAATGTAGATCCAAGCCAACATGGTCATCAAACAAGGGAAGAAACCATAAAAATTCCTACAATTGGGACTACAATAGAAGGCACAACTGTCACTATTGTCAAGATTATGGACACATCTTTGAGAATTGCATAAGAACACATTTTAGTGGAAGCTACAATAGATGGTTGAGTCAAACCACATGCTTTAGTTGTTTGAAGACTAGTCATATCAGCAAGCCTTACCCAACTAGGAAAAAAACACCTAACTCAATGTTCATCAAGGAAAAAGGAAAGGTATATGTTGAGCACATTAGAGGAGAGATGAAAAAAACATGGAAGAAGAAAGATGGATGCAACACATCAAATGAAGGGATCACTTCACCTATAAGGTCAATTGATCACATTTCATCAAACTAAGCAAAAGAGGTATGTGCGACTAATATTTAAATATTTCATTATACATCAGTTCCAAAATAGGTTAGTACTAAAATGTTAGAATATTCAAATATGGAAAGAATACTTATGAGAGGGGGGGGGGGGGGGGGGGGGTGAATAAAAAGTATCACACTTTATCAAATAAAACTTTTAATTGAAAGTAAATTGCATGCATGTAAACACATCAAATAAACATGAAACTAATACATGCATCAACAACACATAACACTAGAATTTGGTGACCCAGAAACCCTCCAAAAAAATAAGAAGGTAAAACTGGGGTGGGGATGATACCCACAAAATTACTGCAACAATATTGTTCAACCACTTCTGATGGTCTACCCTATTAAAGGCTTTACACTTTGTCAATAGTGACCTGGTTAAAGGATTTACAAACACTTTACATGAAGTGTCACCCTGTTAAAGGATTTAATCACCTTTTGATAAGGATCTACATAGGGTTTTCTTTCTAATACAATGGTAAGAGAGTATTAGGTATTATAAACCTGATAGTTTGCAATCCTTGATTGCTGAATGTAGGCACTTGTTCTGTTTCTCTCTCTGATTTTGATCCTCTGAGATCTAATTTTTGTTCATCTCCTTTGCTTTGTTCTGATCAACTAAATACCAAATTCCTATTCTTACCCTCTATGTCTCCTTTCACTGAATTCAACTATGTTTTCCTCTTAACACTATTCTCTCCCTCTTTCATCCATCATTTTACAGTGAGACTTTTGTCTTCCTTAAAAAGACTTCAAAGACTTAGGGTTTGATATGGATCTACAATCCACATTGAATCTCAATTTCCTACTTAATACTTGCCTTTTTCTGATTGGTTGCATGCCTTTCCAATTTTCCAATTGGCTGCATGTAGATTGCATAGGAAATGTGAAAGATTCATTCTTATCTCTAGATCTTTTGAGATTTTCCTTGTGTTAGCTACAAAAATGGTTTACATCATAGTTTGTACAATTACAAACTCTTATGTTGATATTCTGAGTTACTCAGCTCATGAAGCATTACTGATGTTTGGGACATGCTGTTTCCTGGATAGCTCGGCACCTAAACAAAATTGTATCACTTGGCACTTGATATCACTCGGCACTTGATATTACTTGGCACTTGATATCACTCGACACTTGATAACACTCGGCACTTGATATCCCTCAGCTCCTACTCTTTGCTCGGCATGTATAGTGAAAAATGGTTAAGTGTATTTGACACTCAGATATCAAAATTATTCTTTAAACCAACAATCTCCCCCTTTGACATGAGTGGCAAAAACACTTAACTAAGATCTAGTGGTCTTGACATTATTTCATGCATCCTCTTATTTGCTTAATTTTTTTTTAAGAACAAATAGCAATATACCTTATGACTCCCTGTGAGTTGATTATGCTTTGTACACTCAGTGACTTCTGTCCTATTTCTTCATTCTGACCAATATGTTATATCAAATTTTTTCAAAATTCTCCCCCTTTTATCATACTTATCATTTCATTCTGTATCTCCTAATTCATTTTGTATCTCCTCCATACTTAATCTTTACTTAACTCCCTCATACTTAATCTCCCCCTTTTTGACACTTATGTCAAGGGTTCGATAGGGAAATGTCATACTTGGCCAAAAATGTACTGTTTACTTCAAGGAGTACCGTCAGAGCTGCATCCCAATTTGCTAGTGCAATATCCAATGACTTATACTAGATGGCAATCTCTGCTACTAGGTGTACAAGTCCATCAGATGTAGAAAGATTGGGGTCTTTCTTGAGGACTATTTCTACATTCATTTTCTCCTTATGAAGTACTTCCAAATGAGGAGTGATTGAGGATTGAATTTGCATCAATTTGGCTTTGGTGGTTGCCTCCTTTGCTATTAAGACAGCTAACTCTCTTTGTGTGTGAAGCGATTGGGAAAAATGCTTCTCACTCTGAGCTGGGTTTGTGGGGAGTTGCATGCTAGAAATTTTCAGATTTCCCTCCAAGTGTAGTAGTTTTTGGCTAGTGTCCTGTGTGAATGTGGAAAAATCACACAACATATTGTACAGGGAAAATACGTTTCCAAGTACAGTTTTGACTATTTCAATTTTCTTAGCTGGCTCCACTTGTGATAGTGCTATATCATCGAATATTTTCTTATTTACCTTTCCTTGGAACTTTCTCTCTGACCATTCCAGTAATTTAGCATTTGTATCCTGGTCTTCACTAGTTACCTAGTCAACTATATCATATAGTTTCTTTATGATTGTCCTTGACTCATCTAGAGACTTTAAGCTGAAAGCTCCTATGAATATGTCTTTGATTTCATTCATGGTATTTTTGTGCTTGTGTTCTCTTCTTAGTGCTTCTTGTCTCCTTCTTCTATCCAATGCACTTTGAATTTCATTGATCTCCTCTTCAGTGAGAGTGTTGGATTCATAATGTGGAATCTTTATTTCTTCATCAAGCTCAGGAACTCCATAGTGAAGTTTCCTAACTGCCCTTGATGAGCTCAAGCTTGGTGTATTGATTTGTAATGGTAACCTATCAGTGCTCAACTACTAAAGAGTTTTTGTTGGAGTACCAAATTTGGGTAATGCAACCAATATTTGTATTGCAGACTCCTCCTTCTTACTTGTCTCATCTTTTTCTTTAGCTTGTTTATCCTTTTGGTGATCAATAGGTGGGGTTGAACTTACTAGTTGTTTAGATGTTTCTTTGACTTCCCCTACTACTGTACTCAGCATCTGAAGTGTATCAGTGACTACACTTGGTTGAGGTGGTGGAGGAAGGAATAGAATACTAGTAGGTTGTATGGTCGAAGGTGGTTCTTGTGTTTTCACCTTGACTACCTTTGTTTTAGCTACTAGATTCTCCAATTCATCAACACTAACCAATATAGGACTTGAACACAATTTCGATACTAGTGTTGATTGGTTAAGGATTTTTGCTAAATTCTCTGCAGTTAATGGATTGATGTTTGGACTAGAATTTTTTGTAACATCCTTTATTTTGACAATCTCTGTAGGTGTGATGATGGCATGAGGAGGACCAGGAGGTGATAGCTGTGTGTCTTGCACACTTTGATCTTGTTGCTCAGCTGTATCTTTCTCTTCCTCTTTCTCCTTTGTATGTGCCTCTTCATCTTCCTTTTTTTCTTCAACCTTGTTCTCCACTTGTTCCTTTTCTTTTTCTTCTTCAACCTTCTTCTTTTTCCTGGCACTTGCCTCTACCTTATATTCTTCATTGTAAACATCTTCTATTTTCTTGTAAATTATCCTCCACAATCTTGTGGACTTTGTAACTACATCCTCAATTTTGTTCTGCAAAATGCTAAAAGCTCTATGTTTGGGAGTGAATCTATTGTTATGCCCCTTAACCACATTTGTTATTTGATCCTTAGTCAAATCAGGAAATAACCTAGCTAATGTTGATTCCCTTATCTCCCTTTCCATTTGCAAAAAAAAATGCCATTTATCCCCTACAATTTTGTACAATTCCTTAGGCTCTAACTCTAGAGGTGTGTGCTTATAATCAGCCATCATAGCATACACTGATTCCTCTAATTTATTTTGTTCCTCCTTGGTGAGCTTAGAAAAATTTAGGTTCTTTAAACCTTTCAAATAATCATTCTTAATTTTTGAGCATAATTTATCAATGGCAGTCTGAGGTTTGTGACTTACCACTTGAAATTGGTTGCTGTCCTCTGACTTAGTCTTCTCTTCATCTGTTTGAGGCTGGGCAACAAATTTTCTTTTTTTCTTTGGCTCGGTAGTAGTCTTCTTTGAAGCTTTCTTCTTCTCTTTTGCCTCCTCTTGGGCTTTTTGTGCTGCAACCCTTGTAGTAGGTCTCTTTGGTGTGGGAGCAGCTACTTTCTTTGCCTTGGGTTGAGGAGCAGGAGGAGTTGTGACCTTTCTTTTTGTGACCTTGGTTCTAACTTGTGCTTCCTCATCTTCTTCTTCCTTAGCACTTTCCTCTTTATCTTCTCCTAACCCTTGAGTTAGACCTTGAGGTTCATCTCCCTCATCTTCAATGTCTTCTTCTTCCTTTTCTGCTATTCCTTCTCCTTCAACACCAAATTTTCTCTTTATTTTCCTTATCAATTTTTCTTTCTTCTTTACTACTGAGGTAGTTTTCAAATCTGTTACCACCCTTGATTTTACAACATCATAAGTTCCAAATGCTTTTGCATTCTTGTCAACTTCTTCTGCAAGGAGAGCTGTTATTGCTGCAGAGGCTTGATCAATATCGAGTTCATAACCTAGTGGCTTAAGCCATCTCACTCTAGGTATGACTGCCTGTATATAAGTATAATCAATATCTACAAGAAAAAAAAGGTCTTTTTCATATTTCTTAGTCAATGAGACTAGAATCCTCATTCTCTGTTTCATGGACTTTTTGAAGTCCTCAAAGTAGCTAGTTATTTGGGCATCAAAATTATCACCCATCTGTTCAATATATCCATGGATTTGTTCAACAATTGTTTTATTTGGATTCCATTTCACCTTACCTACAGAAAGGAATACTTTCATTAGATAGAAAAACATGCACAACAAAACTGATCCAAATTTGCAGTGAGCTCCCTTGCTCTTCCTTATAGCTCCTAGATTCTCATTAATCTATTGAAACATGAGCTCTGCTAGATCATAGGTATGATCCTTTTTAACCAATTTATATGCAACATCAACTACTATACAAGGCACACTGTTTAACTTGCTTGACTGATAGAATTTGTGTGAAATGATTTTCACAGACAAATCTAGTAGGGGTTCTATGATTGTAACAATAGTCATTCCTCTATTGTTCCATTTAGCACCAGCATTTCTCTCTATTACTTCCATTTTGTCACTACGTAGGGTCTTTGGCTGATCTAGGGTTGGAATACCAGTAACCCTATGAACAGTTTCCTTGGTAAATTTCACTGGCCCTGCTTCTAACCAAAAGGTTCCATCATGTATTCTGCTCAAAACTATGCGTACCCATTCAACTTTGAGAATAATTGGAAACTCTAGGGTTTTGGTCAATCCCTTTCTCTCGATTATTGAGAACTCATCTTTCAATATTTTTTTCTCACATAGCCTGTCATATGCATTATAAATTTCTAGATCTCCTATGGCTCCAATTTTGCAGTTGTAACATCTACGAACATCTTGGACCATGACAACTTTATCAAAAATAACAGATAATGCACCTACGGGATCATTTTTGTATGCAACTTATGGAATGGGCTTGAATTTTGGTTGCTTAACTTCATTTCTAACCAACTGTATTTCATGACTCTCTTTGCCTTTAGTGGTTCTAGACCCAGATGCCATTGTTTGCTAGACTAGGGTTTATAGTTTAAACAAGTTTATAAACAGTGCGTAGGTCGACACACAAGTAAATTACCTCAAATCGATGAAACTCATGCTGGATTGCTATGGAAATCCTTGCAAATGGCTTTTAAGCTGCCCTTGATCTTTTGCACTCTTTTCATCTTTGCTTTGCATTTGAATGATGAGAAATGATCAAAAATTGACCTATGTACCCTTCAAAATAGAGCAATTAATGCTTAGTGTGCTAACAACTATCTACTCGGCACCTAAAGGATTTCAACATGACTCGGTGCACAGTTTGTTTCACTTTTCTTGTCTCCCATTGATATTTCATAGCTCGACACCAACTATTAACTCAATCGCTATTAGCAACTTGACGCCTGATGACAACTTTAGAAAATTTTGCAAGATTCTCAATTTTGACTTAGCATCTTTTCTTATGCTGATTTCTTCTTTGTAGTTTTTCTATGTTTTGGGACTGATGTATGATATAACTTAGTATATTAGTCCCACACACCCATTCTTGCTTAATTAGATGAAGTGTGATCACTTGACCCATTAGGTGAAGTGATCTTTGCACTTGATGTGCTGCACTCATCTTTATTCTTCCATGTCTTATTCATCTCACTCCTGATGTGTTCAACATCTATCTTTGCCTTTCCATTGTTGAACTCAGAACTTGGTTCCTTTGACCTTGTTGGGTAATTCTTGCTGATATGACCAGTTTTCAAGCAACTGAAACATGTGGTTTGACTCAACCATCTTTTATAGTTTCCCTTGAAATGTGTTCTTATGCAGTTCTAGGGTATATGTCCATATTCTTGACAATAGTGACAATTGTATTTGGTGTTGTAATCCCAATGATAATGACTTTCATTTCCTTTTTTTTTGCTGGCTGATTTGATGTCCACATAGGCTTCGATCTGTATTCAAATGCCCTATGTCCATACTTCTTGCAATTATGACAATGTCCATCAAATTTTTGTGTCCTTGTGACATTGGATCTGCAATCTTGTGTCATATGTCCTTGCATTTTCACTTGTGATAGTAACTCTTGCTTTTATGTGTGTTTGGCAGATTGATTCTCCTACTCCTACAAAGATTAGTAGTATGGCCCTTCTTATTATAGTAATGACAAGTGGGTTTTGAATCCTTACCTTTGTCACTTCTTTGTTCAACATTCTTTGATGATTCTCCAACTTTAGTGCTATTGTATCCAAGTCCTGATGTATCATGGGTTGATCTTGGGGATTTCAGCAATTGCTCAAAATATTTGATGGCTTCATTGGGTTTGTTGAAGCTCTCTAAGATTTTCTTTTCTCTTCTCAAGTCATTCTACAATTGTTCATTTTACATCTTCAGTGTAGAGATCTCAATGTCTTTCACATTTAGTTCATGATGAAGGTTCATCATTTGGGTGAGTGTATCCATCTGCATGTTTGAGATCCTTGTTAATTCAGTACTCTTTTCTTCCAGTCTATTTAAAAGATTTCTTTTGTCATCTTCCATCATGACTTTGTCCTCAACTACTCTTTTCTTTTGTTTAGTGATTTCACATAACATTATGGCCCATGATTCATGTTCCATCTTGAGAGATCTTATCTCATTTTCTTGATCTTTGTTTTTCTCCATTAGTTCTGCTATTGCTGTATCAAATTCTTTAGTGTCTCCATTGGCAAATATATTTGTGGTATTAGTCTCCTTGCAGTTTATCTCATTTTCAGCTATGGCTAAATTCTTTCTTTTTTTTAAGGATTTTTTCAGTTCCTCCCTTGCTTCCTCTACTTTGTGTAGAGCCAGTTGCACATCAATCACTTGGTTGTCAATAATCTTCCCAAGTTTGAAGACTTCCATCTTTAGATCTTTTTCTTCAAGTTGTTAGACTTCTTCTTGTGAGAACCAACTACTCTGATACCAATTGTTGGAATATTCAAATATGGAAAGAATACTTATGAGAGGGGGGGTGAATCAAAAGTATCACACTTTATCAAATAAAACTTTTAACTGAAAGTAAATTGCATGCATGTAAACACATCAAATAAACATGAAACTAATACATGCATCAACAACACATAATACTAGAATTTGGTGACTCAGAAACCCTCCAAAAAAATAAGAAGGTAAAATAGGGATGGGGATGATACCCACAAAATTACAGCAACAATATTGTTCAACCACTTCTAATGGTCTGCCATGTTAAAGGCCTACCCTATTAAAGGCTTTACACTTTGTCAATAGTGACCTGGTTAAAGGATTTACAAACACTTTACATGAAGTGTCACCCTATTAAAGGATTTAATCACCTTTTGATAAGGATCTACAAATCAGTGTTAAGCCAACCTATCTACATAGGGTTTTCTTTCTAATACAATGGTAAGAGAGTATTAGGTATTATAAACCTGATAGTTTGCAATCCTTGATTGCTGAATGCAGGCACTTGTTCTGTTTCTCTCTTTAATTTTGATCCTCTGAGATCTGATTTTTGTTCATCTCCTTTGCTTTGTTTTGATCAACTGAATATCGAATTCCTACTCTTACCCTCTATGTCTCCTTTCACTGAATTCAACTATGTTTTCCTCTTAACACTATTCTCTCCCTCTTTCATCCATCATTTTACAGTGAGACTTTTGTCTTCCTTAAAAAGACTTCAAAGACTTAGAGTTTGATATGGATCTATGATCCACATTGAATCTCAATTTCTTGCTCAATACTTGCCTTTTGCTGATTGGTTGCATGCCTTTCCAATTTTCCAATTGGCTGAATGTAGATTGCGTAGGAAATGTGAAAGATTCATTCTTATCTCTAGATCTTTCGAGATTTTCCTTGTGTCAGCTACAAAAATGGTTTACATCATAGTTTGTGCAATTACAAACTCTCATGCTGATATTCTGAGTTACTCAACTCATGAAGCATTACTGATGCTCAGCACATGCTGTTTCCTGGATAGCTCGACACCTAAACAAAATTGTATCACTTGGCACCTGATATCACTCGGCACTTGATATTACTTGGCACTTGATATTACTCGGCACTTGATATTACTCAGAACTTGATATCACTCGACACTTGATATCACTTGGCTCCTACTCTTTGCTCAGCATGTATAGTGAAAAATGGTTAAGTGTATTTGACACTCAGCTATCAAAATTATTCTTTAAACCAACATAAAAATGATAAATTGGCATGAATAAAGATGCAAGTCAACAAGGAAAAACCAAGATCAAATCTTTAAGTTTTCATCTTACTATCGAGTGAGAAATTTCTCTTTAGTTGCCAAGTTGTCAACCAAAGTTAGTTGAAGCCAAGTAAATAGTGGTTGCCAAGCAAAAGGTAATTGCTATTGAAGTTAGGTAAGGGTAATTTTAATGGATGCCGAGTGAATGGCATATTAGAAGAAGAAGTTTACATAGAATAGCTAGAAGGTTTTGTTGATGTTAACAATAAGAACATGGTATGCAGACTGCACAAAGCTCTATATGGTTTGAAACAAGCACCAAGAGTATGGTATGAGAGACTTCATACTTATCTTGTGAAAATTTGATATGAAAGGACTATGATAATAGAAATATATACATAAAGATAGAGAAAGACAAATGTATTTTATTATTTGAAATATTTGTTAATGAAATCATATTTTTAGGACAAGATGCTTTATGTAAGAATTTGCAAATTAGATGAAGCAAGAATTTGAATTGTCTATGTTTGGAGAGATAAATTATTTTGTGGGTCTGCAAGTATATTAGATGAAATATGGTATATACATCACTCACTCAAAGTATGTCAAGGAAATATTGAAAACTTTTGGATTAGAGGACTCCAAATAGTAAGCACACCTATGGTCGCATGACACAAATTGTCAAAGAATGATGATTGTGCTAAGGTGAACTAAACAATGTACATGTCTATGATTGGAAAATTGCAATGTTTTGTATATAATAAACCTAATATTGCATTATCTATAGGGATAGTTACAAAATTCTCTACTAATCCTAGGGAAAATCATTTAATGGCTTTAAAGAGAATAATGAGATATCTGAAAGGAACATAAGAGTTTGGTTTGTACTACAAGAAGAATAAATTTTTTGAATTAAAGCCTACACTGATGTTGATTAGGATGGAAAAATTGATGATAGAGAAAATACTAGTAGAGGAGCATTTTTCTTAGGCAAGAGACTACTTACATGGACTTGCAAGAAACAAAGTTGTACTTCACAATCTACTATTGAAGCTAAATATGTTGTTGTTGCTATAAATTACACAAACATTGTATGGATCAAACAACTACTGAAAGGAATGAAGGAAGACATCACAAAACCATTGATACTTTATTGTGATAATACAAGTGCTATCAATATATCAAATAATCTAGTGATGCACTCAAAGAAAAAGCACATTGCAATCAAGTATCGTTACTTGAGAGAGTTAGTTCAAGATAAAGAGGTGAAGGTGGAATATGTTAACATAAAGGAATAAATTGCTGATATCTTTACAAAACCATTACCTAAGGATACTCATGAGTATCTAAGAGGTAAATTAGGGGTGATACCCCTATCAAGGTCTATCTAAGTAACAAAGAGGAGTTCCCTACATCAAACAAGCTAATATTCATATGTTACACATTAATGTAGAAGATCTTAGTTTAAGAAGCTACCTAAAGTAATTATAGAACCAAAACTTCAAATTAGTCACAAGCAAGGTGACAGAGGGAGAAACTAAAAGTAACTGCAAAAGATTATATCTACATGTTTAAGATGACAAGTTTTTGGCATATGTCTTTGGCATTGTTGTCAAAGAGGGAGATATTCTACTAATCAAGAACCAGAATGTATAAGGGGAGATATTCTACTGATCAAAGAGGGAGATAGATCAAGCCAGTATCAAAAAGATGAATGAGAAAGAGAGAGGTATTAGAGATATCAAGAGATTGTTGATTAGAGAGATAGAGAACAATACAAGTTATAGGGAGAAATCTTGATCTACCTAGTTAGGGGGAGATATAGTAAGAGTGAGTTATAAGAAAGAATTTTGTAACCTAATTACAATATGAAAGTTGCTAATAAAGAGAGAAATATCATACAAGTTTTCTTTTTTGGTATTGTCTTATTGTCTTAACCTAGTTAGTTTGGTTTGATTTGGTTGATCATTGTTTAGAAAGATGATTGAAAGAAGGAGATTGTTGAAGAATACTATGTGTTTCAATCAATCTTTTTTTTTCATTGATTTCAAACTTGCTATTTGCTAGTAAGACAATTTCTTATAAGATTGAAGTACTATCACTTAGTTGATTGATGAAGAGGATTTGATCAATAAGAGGTAATAACAACACCTAGAGGAAAGGTTGAGTTATGATTATGTAATGAAATACAAGGATCAGTAAAGATAGTGGTGACATGATGTATGATAATTTACATAAGCTTACAAAGGATGGTTACACTTAGAAAGTTTAGAAGAACAAGTTACACAAAGTTTGTTTACCAAGCCTGACCAAGTAGATAGTAGGTGCCAAGAAAAGTCAGTGCAAGCTGAGCATAAAATTAGTTGGAGCAGAGTAAAAGTTCATTCTAGTGTATGCCAAGAAAAATAGTTGATGCTGAGTAATGTTTAGTTGATGCCGAGCATTAGTAAACTTTAATAGGTGCCAAGTAATTTCATAGTGAATGTCAAAAAATATATTATGTGTCGAGCATTAGAAGGTTGATAATGCCAAGTTGCTACATTATTTAAAAGATCAAAGATTTGCTAAATCCGAGCTGACAAGTTTATTTTCTTGAATTTTGTGAACAAGGTGAAAGATAAGGTTGATGAGTTGGTGGCACCAAATTTGAGATAAACAATTTTTAGGCAAATTCAAATGGATTCTAGGAGAATTTTTTAGAAGAGATATAAAATATGGGGTAGATACATTATATCTTATGTAATCAATCCAAACCCTAAATTTGGATGATGGAAAATGAGTGGGAAAATATTTTAATTTCCTACTTATAGGAATATTTGGTCATGAAGTGAAGTTGTTATGTTTGAGAACCTAAGGGAGACAAGGAGTAAAGGATTTTTCTTCATCAATTGACCTAAGAGAAGAGTTTGGGATGACATGCTAAGCAAGAAGGCTTAAACAAGATGAATGCTTGAAGGGTGAATAAGCTATCAGAGCTGCAAAGTATGAAGGCCAAGAAGAATTGAGGACTGAATAAAGATCTATAATTTAGCAAGAGAAGTTGTATTATATCAAAGCTCTACTATTACTCTCTAACAATTGTATCAGTATAGGATAAATCCTTTGGATTAAGGTTGACCTAAAAGTCATTTGTAAATCCTTTAATTGGGTGGCATTCCAAGTGAATGGCCTAAAGTTCTATAACAAGGCTCACTTCTAATAGAGTGATTCAAATCCTTTAACAGGGTCACATTTAATAGTGTGTATTGTAAACTTTTATAGGGTTGGCCTTTCACAGGGTATCACTTCAAAGAGTGAAAAGGAGTAGCATGTTATTCATGGTTTTTTCCAAATTGGGTTTCCATGTAAATCATTATGTCAAGTGTGTTGATGAATCTGTTATGTTTCATGCTATACATTTCTACAAGTTGATTTAATAGTAACCTACAAATTTTTTGTGATTTCATAATCTTCTTGATGCATGCATGAGTATGAATGTTTTATGGGTTCGCTAAGTTGTGAGATGTTTTATTTATACATCTAGACCTTGAATAACTAATTCACTCCCCCCCCCCCCCCCCCCCCCGCCACCTCTTAGTTATTTTAAAGTATTCCAACAATTTCAGATATCTATTCAATGAATGTTGGAAAATATTTATATAAATTATCTTTGTATTTGTTATGAAAAACTGATTTTTTATATATGGTATAAGAGTGTTGGGTTCAACATTGAACCTAGGGCACACTACCTTCCATGTAAAATTGAGAAATTCTTAGAATAATTGTACATGATGCAAGTATGTAAAACATCCCGTAAGAAGGCTCGACATCCCATCTTCTCTTAATTAAAAACATGCAAAAATTTGACTACACTTGCTGCTCCATGCCCTAAGACAACAAAATCCTGAACCAAGCATTGCAATGAATGAAGAAAGAAAGAGTCAAGTGAACTCTTGCTAGTAAAGTAGAATATAGGAACAAACTAATTCAAAATTGGAATGCTCATCAAGGAAACTCTCTTCTACATTTCCACATATCTTGGATGGTGTGGGATATGTATAAATATTGTTGGAATTATAGATGGAGTAATTGAGAGGGGGAGGTGAATTAATTATCAAAAAAATAAATCCAGATCCCTTAGATGTCTTAAATAACTAGTTACTGCTGATACTCGGTAGCCACATAGAAAAATGTTGTAACTCAGTAGATTAACTTGTTTAACCATTCATAATTATTAATCATGCATGCACAAGTAAATAACATGAACACAAGAGACACCAAATTTAACATGAAAACTTAATATAGGAAAAACCACCAAGTAACTAGCTATCAATTTTTACTCTTCTGAAGTGAGCCCTGTTAGGAGCCAACCCTATTAAAGGTTTACAAAACACACTATTAGGTGTGACCCTATTAGAGGATTTATTCACCCTATTAGGAGTAGCCTCGTTAGAGGTCTTTAGAATAATTCAATTGAATTGTCACCTTGTTAGAGGATTCACAAAATGGCTATTAAACCAACTCTATTAAGAGATTTTGGAATCACTACTACAATGGTTAGAAAGTAACAATGAAATGACCTGAATAAGATGCAACTGAATTTGCTGATTATAGATCTTTGTTTTACAATATTAGATTCTCCTTGATCAAATATAGCTTTGCTGCTCAATGATCTCTGATCATTCTTCAAAATTCACTCTCAAAATAATTAGTCCACCTTCACATTCATATCACATCAAATTCATCTCTTAAAATTTGCAAATTGACCTCTCATATATACCATTCAGATTATCAAGTTAGCTCAATTACAAGTTACAATCACCTATAATCATTACCATAGTCAGCTGGAAATAATACTTAAAATAATCAGCATTAAATCATAAATTAACAAATTCCTTTACTGGATGACTCTACTTGGTAAACACTACTTCAAAAACAATTTCTTGACTTAACTATCTCAACTTGGTTAACATTGCAAATTCTGTGAAATCCTTTGGCTGCTAAGTGAACTCAGTAAGAACTAAATTTCCTTCGCTGACCATGAGAGCTCGGTAAGAACTATTTTCTGCACATTTTCCTTTGATGACCGAGTAAGCTCAGTAGACACTGAATTTCCTTTGCTAACCTTGAAATCTTGGTAACAACTATCTGCACAAGGTAAAGTTTGAGAATGCTTGGTAGTGTATGCCTAAAATGTGGGCACACTTCTATGAGTAATTATATTCAAGATTGCTCAAAAATGAGGTCTTGAATGGCAGCTCATAGCTCTCTATTCATGGAGTGTAGGGGTTTGTAATGGAGGCCCTTAGTTTGACCTAGTTTATGCCCATGCAAGTACACCATGAAACAAGAGATTCAAAGATCCAATATGCATGCAAATGGAGACAAAAACTAATCTAAATGATAACAATGCAAAACAATGCAAGAAGAGAAATGTAATAACAATGCAATATGAAAACAAATATGGATCTAAGTTAATATGCAAATGCAAGGATGAAAACTCATGATGGAAGCCATGTATGCAAGAGAGAATAAGATGAGAAGATAGAATTTTTCCACAAAAAGCTTTAGTATTCAAACTCCTTCAAAAATTGATCTCCAAACCCACAACATAACAATAGCATAATAATGGATGTCCAAAATGAGAAGAGGGCTCTCCCTTATAAAGAAGATTGGATGATCAAGATTAAGAGGAAAAAAAGATTTAATCCAGGGTGGAGAAAGAATGATCTCTATGAAATAAAGATCCACCAATGAAAAAATAGAAAAATAATTAAATGGAGAAGAAAGTGGAAAGAGCAAAAAGATAACTCCCATATTAAGTGTAGACAAAACAAAAAATAGATTTATTTAATTTTTTTTTTTTTAAATTTCCTTTTTCATCAAAAAGAGATATTGAAGTGGGATTTTATTTAATTAAAAGGGAGCAAGTTCTTTTAATTAAATATGAAATATTTAATTAAATTAAAAGAGGGTTTTTTCTCTTAATTAATTAAATGTGGATGAATTATTTAATTAAAAGAGAGGTTTTCTTTTAATTAAATGGGGACTTATTTTATTTAATTAAAAGGGAGATTTTCTTTTAATTAAATAAGACTTAGGATAAAATGATCAACCTTAAAAAAAAAAAATCAAATTTGATCAAGGAAATTGATTTAAATTGATTTAATGAAATATTGCAAACCATTGATTCAAGAAATTTGATAAATTGAATAATGAGGGCCCATAGTCTAGGCAACCATTTTAGGGTGCATAGACTTGCCCCTCTTTGGCTAATGTGTGATCAATTTGGGAACACATGTAGTCAAAGAAAGAAATTGAAATGTGAGGTCAATTTGGGATCACAAAACAAACTAGATGTGTGGTCAATTTGGGAACACATTAGGATAAATAATACAAATAAATTCTCACTTAAAAAAGTTGAGGATAAAATTGATAAAACTAAATCAAGGATTGCAGTTGTTTAGTTCTACCCCCTCGTGATCGAAATTGAAATGAGATAGAGGAGAAACTACAAATTGATAAATTTGATCAAATCGAACAAAAGATAAAGTTCTTGATGTAAGATAAAAGATATAAGAATCACAGAACCAAGGTAGATCATCAAGCATGAAATATTATGCCCCAAAAGTGATTTAGGAGAAAAGAAATGGGGCAAAAGAAAATGAAAGATAGAAGTTTGGAAGATATGGAAAGATACAAAAAGAAGAAAATAAAATGCTCCAAAGTCAATCAACTATTTAAGATAGAAATTTTGATTGAGATCACAAAAGAATATAAAGAAATGAAGATCAAAACATGACCATAGTTGATTAAAAGTCCACAATAGAGATGGAGGGAAAACCCTCTCAAACTCATAATGCAACCTAAAAATGCAAACTAACATGAAGTCTAATAATGCAAGCTACATGAAAATGCAAATGTGTACTTGCAAAAGAGAAATTGTAACATAAGATTTTTGTGTTCATCATTCATTAGAGGATGTAAAAGAACTTATTTTCATCATTGGGTCATTATTAGTGGATATCAAAAAATCACACAATCATCACTAGTCACAAGCCCAACTATGAAGATATGAATGTGACTTATATCAGATTGGAATGTGGAAAGATTCTAACATAAGCATCAAAGACATAAAGGTCAAGATGGCTTCAATGTTAGCTTACCTAATTTAATGTAGCAAAATCATGCTTGCATCAAGGCATAGATGCTAGGATGACCATAAGAATGATTGTGCAAAAGTAGGCAAGGATGATGCCTCAAATCTCCTAAGTGTTTCAAGGGGACAACAAGAGACACTCTAGAGTTCAAGACCACCCCCACAAGCAGAAAACAAATAAAAATATGCCCCATGCCCCAAGCCCTCTAGCTATGCATCCTGGAGAGACTTATCAGACAAGGACACTCAACAAAAATCAATAACAGTCAGCACACAAATAAAAGATCATGACATAAGTCAAGCATTAAATGTTGTGTTTAAAATTTAAGTGTGTTAACTGATATTGAGTTATGAGGATAAGGATCAAATGCTTCCAAGAAGGGAAGATCACATGACAAAACTGGGTAAGACCAAACTAATAAGTGTTGAAAAACACTTGATATCAATGGTTGTGTTGAAAAATACAATTGGGTTGGTGTTGAAAAACACCATTTGTGAGGTATCCTAAAGACTAACACAACCAAGAGACCAAAACAAACATAGTTATGCCCCCTAGACAAAGACCAATTCTAAACCAAGGCAACAAGGACAAGGCATGATGTAGAAAGGCTAAGTGTTGAGGACACATGCTAAGAAATAGGGGTGCAAAGGCCTCAAGTAGCACGCATTTATGGGTTTTCACCCCTTGGATTTATTTATTTATTTATTTTTTAGGACTTTTTATAACTTTTTTGTATTTTTGCTACCAAGGTGCCTGTTTCGAGGTTTTCACCAAGGCACCTTTTTTTTTATTTTGAATTTTTTGATTTTTTTTTTGTATTTTTGAAATATATAATTTTTTTGGAGATACATCAAAGTGCCTATTGCTAGGTTGTCACTAAGATGATCATTTTTTTTAGGACATTTTTCAAATTTTAGAATTTTCACAATATATCATTTTTTTGAATTTTTGAAATATATCATTTTTTTAATATTTTTGAAATATATCATTTTTTTTTGGATTTTTTCAGGATCAATAAATACATATAAAGATGCCCCTAGAAAGAAAAAGCATCAAACTCTCAAGCAAGATCACGTCGTGTAGTCCCAATGTCTAACAAGGTAGAGGGCATGATGGAGCAAGAAGCTGGTGAATATGATGGATAAGCAAGAAGTGTATGAAGCAAATGAAAGTGATCTTTAAGGACTAACTACTCAAGAGTACCCAAGCTAGGGAAAAATTGTCATGTAAAGCACATTTGACAAGAAATGAAAGGCCAACATAGGATAATTCATGAAAGAATAATGTAAAAGTAGGAAAGATGCAATCCAAAGGAGTAGACATATCAAGAGGCTTCATGACATCATATTTTACTCTTTTTATTAGATCATGACCAAAGGGGTAAATGGGAAAAGGATAGTGAGAGACTAGAATGAATGGAGGAAAATAGATATGAAGGCTAAACATGAAAGGAATAAAAACAAGATCATCATAAGATATCTCACAAGATAGCTAAATTTTTGTGTATAGGTCAACTTTGTCAAGATCAAAGAGAGAAGACAAAATGAATGAGAGATGTAGAGGAACTACACATGATGCCTAATTGTTAGGTTTTCATCATGGTACTTATCCAAGGCACCACAAGGGAGTGGTTTTCACCATAGAATGAATTTATTTCTCTTTACTTTTGCTACCAAGGTGCCTGATTACTAGCTTTTCACCAAGGCACATTTTCAAAATTTTCTTCTTTTTTTTTCAATTTTTTTGGAAGAATTCAACCTTTTTAGATAATTCTCCTTGAAATTTTGAACCATGACATGCAAAGGACTTGAAATGATATGCTCAAAGATGTTGATAGGTAAAGGAAGATGGTAGACAAAAATGGAGAATATGACTTTATGCAAAGCGAGTGAGATTGGAAGATGGAAATGAAGGCAAGATCAATGTCAAAACACACCTTTAAGGGTTCCAAAAGGATGGAGAAAAAATTAATGAAGGAATATGTGAAAGAATGTGGTGAGTGAATAGAAGAGGTTGCAGTTTAGGCACATGGAACGGAAGAATCTTCTAGGAAGAAGATGAAGTGGAATTATTTGAATGCTTGAATGTCAACTTCAGTTGTTGTTCAACATTAGACTCTCTCAAGAGAGACTTTGGAATCCATGTAGCCATAGGCCTCTTTGTATTTATTTTTGATAATGTAGAGATAATATCTTCAATAATGGATTTTGGAACCCATACTTGTCTTATATTTTTCTCTTAGATATCTCTTTTGACTTTATGCCCCCATGTCGATTAGAGGAGACATGATGGTCTTCTTTTTTATATGGATTCTTGAACTACTTCTTTTTCTCATATAGAACATTCAAGTTACTTCCAAAAGACTTGGGACTTGTGGAAGAATAAGGATGATATGACTAGTTTTGGTGAGTGGGTGGATGAAAAGGATTCAAGGATATGCATCTACATTGATCTTGAGGAAAGATAGGAGAGGGAGGGACATAAGGACCCAAGATGGAAGGAAGACATGAAGCATTTAGTATCAATGGGGGAGGTCCAAGGATGGATGTGAAAGATGCAAAATGGTAATCAACAAGTTCATCCACATCTATATGAAAATCAAGAACATCAGCATCTTTAGAGTGATAATTAGGATTTTTGATAGGAACATGAACATCTTTAATAGGAGCAACTTTTTTGATAAGAGTACTTGAAGCTTGAGAAGACTTCGGAATAATAGAAAGTGGAAGGGAACATGGAGTGGTAGAACAAAAAGATGGAAGACTTTGATCTTGACAAGGATCTTTGGATAGCATAAGTGTAAAATTTTTCTCTTGATTTTCAATAGGCTCAACACTAGAAGTATCAATACTATTTTTAATAACCTTAATGGAAGTGTCATGTTTGGAAGGTGCAACTATATTAAGGTCATTTTGATTGTCAATAAGCTTAGTAGTGTAAGTAGTAGCTTGATCTTGCTCTAGAGATGACTTAAGACATGGTGGAATGAATGAGGAAAGGCATGGGGGATCAAAAAGACCATGAAATAGATCAAAGGCATCGTGGAAACAATTGGACAAAATGGAGGGTCCTTGATCTTGATCTTTCTTTATATTCTTTTCTTTATCATTTTTAGAGTCCTCTTGACATGAAGCCACTTCTAAGGAGAATGAAGCATGTTGAAATTATATGGAGGACTTTGTAATAGATGATGAAGGACTAGTTGAAGTAGGCATTATAGAAAATTAAGGCTTAGGCTCTTTAGGTTTAGCATTATCAAAATTATTTGCAACCAAGTGAAGGTTAGCTTGAGTTTCTTTAAGAGGTAGCCTTTGAGGATAACTATAGGGAACCACATGAAAAGCATTAGGATCTTTGTTGGATGAAGGATTGGTAGAAGATTTGAGAGACTTAGATTTTTTAGGGGATGTATGGATAGTGGAGGAAGTAGAAGATGGAAGGGGAGCATCAGAAGACAAAGGTTCAACATTAACATTATTTTGCTCAAGAGTGTAATCTTTACTTTCAGCATGAGGATTCTTAGAAGAGGAACTCTTCTAGTATTGATGTCTAATATCAGCATGGAAAAATGCTTTCTTTTCCTCAAAAGATGCAGATTTATCATTTAGATATTGTTCACAAAATTTATCAATGTTGTTTGCAAGATTTGAGTCATATGGATTACCATCAATATCTATTAGTGACTCATCCCCTTTAAGCACAAGCATGGGACTAGGAGGAATTTTAGGACATGTAGGAATATAATAGTCATCTTCATCATAATCATTGTCACTAGAGGAATAAGACTCTTGGTAGAAGTAGAAGAAGAATGATATTGTGAAGAAGAGGTAGGTGAAGACCTACATGAATGATATTTAGAAGAATCATGGTAAGATTTGGAATATGAAGAACATGAATGATAGTTAGAAGAATCATGATAAGACTTGGAAGATGAGGAATGAAAATGAAATCTATAAGAATCAAAGTAAGACTTCAAAGATGAAGAATGCTTGGAAGAAGGATATCGTAAGGTGATCTTGCGTATGATCTTAAAAAAGGTGTCTAATTTATCCATTTTTTTAAATCATTTTTGTCACAATGTTAGCATCCATGTAGCTATTGGAACGATTTTTTTTTTAAAATTTAGCAAGAAGTTCAAGATCATCTTCTCTCAAGTGAGGGTCCATAGCAAGATAGTCAAGATTCATGGTTCTAGAAGAGGAAGAATCAAGCATGGAAGAAGAGAAAGGATGAATAGAAGAAGGTAGACTATATGATAATAGGAGGAAAAGAATCAAGAAGACACAAAGAAGAGGAAGAATGGAAATGGGAGATTAGAAAGACATGGAAGATGAAGAAGAAAGAAAACCAAGAGTCATTTTGGGAATTTTGATACCATTTGAGTTCATTTTAATCTTGAGCAACATATAATAGCACTTGTAATAAATATGAAAGAAAAGGTACTAGTTTATAGGATACCCCTAAGAAATGTTGGTACCAAACTAGGATAGTAAAAGCACTAACTTGTCCAAAAGAGAAATGATAAGATAGAATTTTGCAATGGGCATAAACCAACACTACCATAGAGGTGCCCACAACCTTGGGTGAATACCCTAGCACATATGGACTAAGAGGATGGTTTACCCAAATTAAAAAATAATTAAAATTGAATTTTTATGAAAGTGGATGGACAAGAAATTACTAAGACTCTCCAAGTGTAATATCAAAGACTCCAAGGTATATCTTTCTCAATAAGGATGGTCTCTAACTCACAAATTTCAAACAAGGTCTCTTGTGAAATCAATGATTACTAATTCAAGAGGTCAAAGTACAATAATCCAAGGTGCAAACAGGCTTCTAACAATGGTGTAAGTAGCCTAATCTGAGCTGGATCAACCTCGGTAGATTGAAAATAATAGGATAAAAAAGTAGTTTGATCATAAAGTCTCAACTCAGGAACTTAGATTTTTTTTGTTTTAAATATCCAACTAGGTGTATCAATAGATTTTTAATCATGAACCAGAAATGCAAGATAGCAATTAGGGATTTCAAGAAAATGTCTTCAAACAATGAGCAAGGGACAAAGAAACCTTGCACATGAACAAGAATAGTGTCATAGTATGAATCTAATCCCTAGAACCACTACTGTGTATGTTCTCAAAATATTTTCCAATCATGCACATAGTCCTAGAAAAGAAAATTTGATAGCACTATGGTTCTTAGTAATGTTCAACTCTGTAGCTTTTGCAATCTAGAGTGGGCAAAATCAAATCCTAGCCCACTAGAGTTTTGACATATTCTAAGAATTTAATCAATTAGAGATACTAAGGAGATCTAATAGCTCAACAAAAGATTACACCCATGAGGATTTCCTCCACAAGGACATTTATATAGTTGTTGCTACTAACATATCAAAAATGGCTATTACCACTTGAGGTTCCGTCAACATGGTTGACCCAATAAAGGGATTGTCCACTACGGTTAACCCTCTCTAATCAAGGAAGACTCAAAAAGTTGTACCACATGGGGACTTGGTTTGGATTCAAGGGTTCTAAGTTCTGATGTGCCCAAAAGAGAACAAAGCATACTCCTCTAGCCTCTTCACCTTACCCAAACATAGAAAATAAGATTCTTTGACACACTAATTTGAAATCACCTCACCAACTATTTGGAAAATCCAACAACGAGTACCACCAATCTCAAAATAAAAAAGATTAATGGATGTTGTGGACAAATCCAAGTGAAATAGTAAGATAATAACAAATATCCTTCCCTACCTACAAGGGGATCCTTTGTCAAGAGAAGCTTCACATGTAAAGCAAATGAATGAAGGTCAGTCTCTCAAGATCTTCCAAAAAGTGTTCATAGGGCCTAATTACTATGTGAAACATAGATGCATGAAAGAAAATCTAGATCTAATTTTAGAGCACCAAATGAAGTGTGAATCTATGAAAGCATGTAAAAGCACTCAAGCCAAACACATGAGATGTTTATTTTAGTTCCAAATCCAAATATTATAGAGATAAAAGAAATATTGGGTAATCCTTGCAATGCATCTTTTTTTTGTTGTACCTTTTGTTTATGCTTGAACGCTCACTTGCAACGAACAAAGCAACAAGCAAAACAAGCAAACACAAGATATGCAATATATCCAAGTTATGCAAAACTACGGTTAGATCTGAAAATCTAAATTTTAAGAGTGATAATAATAAAAAAATGACCCAAATGAAATCTCACATCATGCATTGATCCATTGTAAAAATTGAATGCAAGCTATTCATTAAATGCCATTTTTTTATATTGATTTTTGACTTAGTCATAAAGATTGGACCTATATGATATGAATTCAGATCCAAAAACCTAAATAAATAAAAATACCCCTATCAAAAATTAGAGAGCTTTCCAAAAATGTTAGTATTTTGAAAAGATCTTTTATTTTGAGTCTTAGGGAGCCATTTTATCAAAATAGACCAATTTTTGCAAATCAAATTATTGAGCTCTCATATGATCTCTAAAATCAAAATAAAAAAAATAAAATCTATTTAGAATTTAGAGAGCTTTCCAAAAATGCAAGTTTTTTTGAAAAATGTGCTAATTTACTCCCAAAAATGATTTTTCATGAAAAATCAAGGAAAAATTATAAAAAATCAAAACTATCTCAGAAAATTTTGAAAATTGGATAGAAGCTTCCTTGATATGTCACCACCCTGCAAAAAAAAAATTTGTTTAAAATGCCTAGTCATTTGGAAGATATGATCAAATCTTTCAAATTCAGGATTTTCTTTTTTAATCTCCACCAAGTTCATACAAGGGGGTTAGATCTAAAAATGTTCAAAACTAGTGAGTAAAAGTGGGTTGCATTATAGTGGGCACAAAAAATGTATGCTTAAAATGTTGGCACACTTCTATAAGTCATTATATTCAAGATTACTCAAAAATGAGGTCTCGAATGGTGGCTCATACCTCTCTATTCATGGAGTGCAGGGGTTTGTAATAGAGGCCCTTAGTTTGACCTAGTTTATGCCCATGCAAGTACACCATGAAATAAGAGATTCAAGGATCCAATATCCATGCAAATGGAGAAAAAAACTAATCTAAATGATAACAATGCAAAACAATGCAAGAAGAGAAATGTAATAACAATACAAACAAAAACAAATATGGATCTAAGTTAATATGCAAATACAAGGATGAAAATTCATGATGGAAGCCATGCATGCAAGAGAGAATAAGACAAGAAGATAGAAGTTCTCCACAAAAAGCTTCAGTATTCAAACTCTTTCAAAAATCACTCTCCAAACCTGCAGCTTAATAATAGCATAATAATGGATGTCCAAAATGAGGAGAGGGCTCCCCCTTATAAAGAAGATTGGATGATCAAGATTAAGAGGAAAAAAAGATTTAATCAAGGGTGGAGAAAGAATGATTTTTGTGAAATAAAGATCTACCAATGACAAAATAGAAAAATAATTAAATGGAGAAGAAAGTGGAAAAAGGAAAAAGATAACTCCTACATTAAGTGTAGAGAAAAAAAGAAGAAAAAAATTATTTAATTTTTAATTTGTTTTATTTCCTTTTTCATCAAAAAGAGATATTTAAGTGGGATTTTTATTTGATTAAAAGGGAGCAAGTTGTTTTAATTAAATAGGAAATATTTAATTAAATTAAAAGAGTGATTTTTCTCTTAATTAATTAAATGTGGATGAATTATTTAATTAAAAGAGAGATTTTATTTTAATTAAATGGGGACTTATTTTATTTAATTAAAAGGGAGAATTTATTTTAATTAAATAAGATTTAGGATAAAATGATCAACCTTAAAAATTTTTAAAAAATTGAATTTGATCCAGGAAATTGATTTAATAAAATATTGCAAACCATTGATTCAGGAAATCTGATAAATTGAATAATGAGGGCCCATAGTCTAGGTGACCATTGTAGGGTGCATATAGGTAGACATTGTAAATCTTCTTGTAAATAAACTAAGCTCAGTAAGTGCTAACAAATGACTTGAATGACATTTGTGTAACATCAAAGACAACACACAATTGGATAATTGTATCTAACAATCTCTTTCTTTGGCATTGATGGAAACACGACATGTCATAGCATAATAAAATTTGAGAGCAAGACTTTCTCTAATAGAAGGTTTTCTCCCTCTAGAATTTTATACCTCAAACTTCAGATATCTACAGGAAAACTCTCCCTCTTGCATAAACTCTCTTTCTTGCAAATTTCATAAAGGTATGACAGTAAACTCTCCCTCTTTGACAACACATGCCAAATACAACACAACTCAAATGAATTTCAATGTACCTTAAGTAATGATTCATATGCAATGTCTTCATTACTTTGCTAGATCAACCGATAGATCTTCAACTCTGTTCCTGTTGATGCATCATTAAAATTGTATTTTAGTGAGCTTTAGATAGGGGAATGACCCCTAAATTACCTCTTAGATACAAGAATGCATCCTTAGGTAAAGGCTTTGTGAATATGTCGACAATTTGTTCCTTTGTATGGACATATTCCAATCTGATCTCTTTATCCTGCATCAATTCTCTAACAAAGTGATACTTTATAGCAATATGGTTGGTTTTGGAATGCATCACTAGAATCTTTGAAATGTTAATTGCACTTGTATTATCAAAAAACATGACAACTAGTTCTTTAATCTCTACCTTCATGCCTTCCAATAATTGTTTAAAACAAATAGTGTTTGAATAGTTTACTACTGCTGTAACATATTCTACCTCTGTTGTAGACTAGGATATACAATTTTTCTTTTTACTTGTCCAAGAAACCAACTTCTTTCAAGAAAGAAAGCTCCTCCACTTGTACTCTTTCTATCATCAACGTTTCCTACCCAATCTGTATCAATAAACACTTTTAAATCTAGATTTCTTCCAAGTTTATACCATAATCCATAATCTTCAGTGCCTTTCAAATATCTCATGATCCTTTTAATTTTCACGATGTGATTTTCTCTTAATTTTTCTAAAAATCTTGCTACAATACCAACTACAAGGGCAATATCAGGTATTGTATGCACTACATACTACAACTTTCCAATCATAGATCTATACAATTTTTGATCCACTTCCTTTGATTCATCATCCTTGGTAAGTTTCAATCTAGTACACATAGGAGTCCCAATTGGTTTGCAGTCTTCCATACCAAACTTTTTCAGTATCTCCTTGATGTATTTTGATTAAGTGATGTAGATACCATTCTTATTCTGCTAAATTTGAAGACCAAAAAAGAATTTGATCTCACCAAACATTTATATTTCAAATTCTTTGTTCATTTGCTCTAAAAATTCTTTACATTGATCATCATTTCTTGTAAACAAAGTATCATCCACAAATATTTCCACCAAAATAATTTTATTATCTTGTCCTTCTTTGATATACAAGCTATTGTTATCATTAGTTCTTTGAAAACCAATCTGAATAAGATAGTTATGCAATTTCTCATACCACACTCTAGAGGCTTGCTTCATACCATACAATGCTTTACGTAATTTGTAGACCATGTCCTTCTTATCTGGATCAACCAAACCTTTAGGTTGTTCAATGTAAACCTCTTCATCTAGTATACCATTGAGAAATGCTGACTTGACATTCATTTGATAAATTTTGAATCCTTTGTATGCAACATATGCAAGTAAGGTCCTAACACCTTCCAATCTTGCAAAAGCAGCAAAATTTTTTCCATAGTCTATTTCTTCTTCTTGAGAGCATGCTTTGCATACCCATCTAGCTTTGTTTCTTGACGCCTTACCATCCTCATTTAACTTGTTTCTAAATACCCACTTAGTTCCAATCACATTTTTGTCTTTATGCCTAGGAACAAGAGTCCATGTTTTGTTTTTCTCTATCTACTCTATCTCTTCATTCATAGCCTCAATCCAAATTTCATTTTCTAATGCATCTTTGACACTTCTAGGTTTAAAATCAGCAACTAAAAAAGTTCCTTTCAACTTACTTCTTATCATAGTTCCTTTAGATTTATCTCCAATGATCTAATTTGGTGCATGATGCCTCTTGACATACTTAGCTAATATAGGTTCCTTGTCTTTTGAATGCTTTTCATTTTCATCCTCTTATACTTTAGATTCTAACTATGTTGTCTACTGCTCAAGTCCTTCAAACTTGGTAGGCATTGGCTTGGTAGCATCAGAATGTGACTCAGGTTCTTGTAGCTTAGTTTGAACTTCTTACAGCTCGGTTATTGAGGACTCGAGAGTAGAAGATTCCTAATTAATAGATATACCTAGCACTGTATCAAGTTTAATGAAAAAAAATCTCCTATAGTCTTCTAGCTCCCTTTTTCTTTCTTCTTCAGTTCTTTCTGCAAACTCATCAACTTTCACGTGTGTGCTTTCTATGACTTTGTGAGTAGACAAATTCAAACATCTATATGCTTTGCTCTTATAAGAATATCTCAAAAATATTTCTTCATCACCCTTCACATCAAATTTACCTTTTCTAGATTCTTTCAAAATATAACATTTTCTTCCAAATACTTTTAAGTAACTTACATTGGGTTTGTAGCCATACCATAACTCATAGGGGGTTTTGAATGAGTCCTTCTTTAGTTGTACTTAGTTCAAGGTATGAATTGTAGTGTTGATAGCTTCCTTTCAGTATTTGATAGCAATGCTCTTTTCAATCATTAAGGTTCTTGCATAGTCCATGATAGATCTATTCCTTCTTTCAGCTATTCCATTTTGCTCAGGAGTTCTAGGTGTTGAAACCTACCTTTTGATTCCTCTTTCAATACAAAAGTTATTGAACTCATGTGAAATGAATTCAAAACATGTGTCTAACCTCAAGCATTTCAGTCTTTTGCTTGTTTCCTTCTCTACTCTGGCCAAATACCATTTGAACTTCTTAAATGCTTCTGATTTCTCTCTTAGGTACATGCCAGTCATCATTATTAAGTAATCATCAACAAAAAGAATGAAGAATTTTTCACTAGTATAGCTTTGAATTCCAATAGGTCCACACAAATCAGTATGCACAATTTCTAAAACTTCTTTAGACTGATAGTTCTCACTTTTAAAACTAGTCTTTCCCATCTTGCCAATTTGACAATTCTTGCATAGACCAACCTCAGGTTTCTTTATGTTAGGAATGCCTCTTACTTTCCTGAATTTACTTATTTTGACCAAGTTATCAAATTTTACATGACACAACCTCCTATGCCATAACCAACTTTCTTCAACTTAAGCAATAAAGTATGAACATTCACCATGTTTAAGATAAAATAAGTTACCTTTTGCTTGAGTGCCTGATCCAATCAACTTTCCTTTGCCATCTACCAGTCTTTCTTTTTCATGCATGAATTCCACTTTGAATCCATTATTGAGTAGCTATGACACACTCAATAGATTGTGTTTTAGTCCTTCTACCTAATATGCATTATCAAATACAAGCTCTTTGGTTAGTGAGATTCTTTCTTTTCCTTTTATGCAACAAGGTTTATTATTACCAAACTTCACACTGCCACCATCATAGTCTTCAAAATGTTCAAACTTAGTTTTATCACCAGTCATATGATGAGAGAAACCACTATCTATAATCCATGTATCATTTTTTCTTACATGAGAAATAAGTGCCATTTTCTCATCATTATCAGACTCATCCTTCATAGCAATGTAAATAATTTCATCTTCTTCTTCATCATCAGAATCACTAGAATTCTTAGCCATAAAACATATTTTCTTACCTTTGTCCTTGAATGATTTGAAGTCTTTCTTGCCATTGCACTTGTGACCTTTCTTCTCATCATTGTTCTGCTTATTTGGCACCTAGTAGCAATATGTCCAATTTCTTCACAAGAAAAATAGATTAGAGGAACCTTAACTTTATATTTCTCTTTCCCTCTTGAATATTTCCTTGCTAGTAGAGCTTCAACCACCTCAAGATCATACTGAGAATCCTTTATCTTCTTAACTTTCTCCTTAAGTGAAAGCTTGGCTTCAAATGCTGATTCAATGTTCTTGGTAGCTAAAACATAATTATTATAATTATCCAGCTAGAATGCAATCAATCTTACAACTATGGCCTCTAAATTTATCTTATGATTTTCTTCACATCTTCTTTCTTGAATTGTAGAAACTTTGATTGCATAGATGGGAAGTATTGTTCTAAGATCTTTATTTATAACTATTTTGTCCTTGATATCTCCTTCATAAGCTTTGATCGCACTAACACTTGCTTTAACTCTTTCAACATATTTTGCAATGTTTTCATCTTCTCTCATCCTCATTTGATCAAATTGACCTCTCAAACTTTCTTCTTTGGCTCTTCTCACATTATCATCACCTACATATATCTCTTTCAGCTTGTTCCACATTTCAAAAGTAGTTTTGCAATCTTTGATATCATCAAATTCTTTATAACTTAGGGTAGATGCAATATCTATCATCATGTTGTTATGAGTCTTCTTTTCAACAATATCATTGATAGATAATGTGCTAGTAGGTTCTACATATTTTGCATCAAGGTACTTTAGCCCTGTATCACCAATAGAAGCTAGATGAAGTCTCATCAGTCCCTACCATGCTGAGAAGTTGTCCCTATTAAGTCTTGAAATTTTTCTCTTTTAAGACATCTTGATATTTAGCTTAGATCCTTGAAATCTTTTTCTTGCAAGCACCAAAAGCTCTAATACCAATTTTTGGAATTATAGATGGATTAACTGAGAGGGGGGTGAATTAGTTACCATAAAAACAAATCTAGATCCCTTAGATGTCTTAAATAACTAGTTAGTGCTAATACTTAGTAGCCACATAGAAAAATGCTATAACTTGATAGATTAACTTATTTAACCATTTATAATTATTAATCATGCATGCAAAAGTAAATAACATGAACACAAGAGATGCTAGATTTAATGTGGAAACTCAATATGGGAAAAACCACCAAGTAACTAGCTACCAATTTTCTATCTTTTGAAGTGAGCCCTGTTAGGAGCCAACCCCGTTAAAGATTTAAAAAGCACACTGTTAGGTATGACCCTGTTAGAGGATTTATTCACCCTATTAGGAATGGCCTTGTTAGAGGTCTTTAGAACAATTTAGTTGAACTATCACCTTGTTAGAGGATTTACAAAATGGCTATTAAACCAACTCTATTAAGAGATTTTGGAATCACTACTACAATGGTTAGAAAGTAACAATGAAATGACCTGAATAAGATGCAACTAAATTTTCTAATTATAGATCTCTATTCTACAATATTAGATCCTCCTTGATCAAATATAGCTTTGTTTCTCCTTAATGATCTCTGATCATTCTTCAAAATTCACTCTCATAATAATCAGTCCACCTTCACATTCATATCACATCAAATTTATCACACATAAAATTCGTAGCTTGACCTCTCACATATATCATTTAGATTATCAAGTCAACTAAATTACAAGTTACAATCACCTATAATCATTACCATAGTCGGATGGAAATAATACTTAAAACAATTAAGGGTTAAATCATAAATTAACAAATTCTTTTATTGGCCAACTCTACTCAGTAAACACTACTTCAAAAACAATTTCCTGAGTTAACCATCTCAACTCAATTAACACTACAAATTCTACAAAATCCTTTGGCTGCTAAGTAAACTTGGTAAGAACTAAATTTCCTTCGCTGACCATTATAGCTTAGTAAGAACTATTTTCTGCCACATTTTCTTTTGATGACTAAGTAAGCTCGGTAGACATTAAATTTCTTTTGCTAACCTTGAAAGCTCGGTAACAACTATATGCACAAGGTAAAGTCTGAGAATGCACAATAGACAGTGTAAATCTTCTTGCAAACCAACTAAGCTCGGTAAGTGCTAATAGATGACTTGCATGACATTTGTGTAACATCAAAGACAACACACAATTGGATAATTGTATCCAACAAATATGAGCCAGAACTGAATGTCTAGAAGCAAGATTAGATTCCATAATGTAAATATCATCAATAGAGGAATTTTTTTAAAATAAGGTTTCCATTAATGTAGCGAAAAAGTATTAAATTTAATTAAATAACTTGGTTTAATTCATGTTTTATATGCATTTGAAAAACTCTCTTAATTGTTGTAGGTACACTTACAAAAAATACAATAAATTGACACAAATTTTGTAAATTCATAGGCTAAACTAGTAAACAAAGAAAATGAGTAGCAATTAGAATTATGTAGGTCATGGCATGGTTTGTGAAAACACACAATCATCCACTAATTTATTACTTCAAATTTTGCAAGAAACAAAACTGAATTTGAATAATAGAGAAAAGAGAATGAATGAAATGGCAACCCAGATAGGGCATAACCATGAGGAAAAAAATGGTCACCTCCTCTTAGAATAGAGAGAGGTCTCTAGATATAATAATAAAACATCTTCACTCACTCAAAATTAAAAAAAAAAGAAACAAGAAACAATGGTTGATCTGTCGGTGGATATTAAGCAAATAGAAAACACCCAAATTTGTTGGTTCTAAATCTAGAGAGGATGCAAAGGCTTGGTTAACTGAAATGGAATAGTATTTTGAAATTAGGAACTTTTCAAAAACCTCAAAGGTAGTTTGGGGAATATATCATTTTACAAGAGAAGCTGCTACATGGTGGAAAAACACCAAAGTTGAGAAAAACATTAATACCACTAAAATTACTTGAAAAAAATGTGTAGCCATTTTAAGAAATTATTGGTTACTCCAAACCTTTTATGACAAAAAATTATTGGATTTCCAAAACCTAAAGCAAAGAGACATTATTCTAAACAAGTACTAGGAGAAATTTACCTAAATACTAAAGTATGTACCACAATATCAGTGATATATAAATCTGAAGGAGAGGAAATTCACTATGGGTCTGAATAGAAAATAGGATTAGTAGTTGATGTTTTCACTCCTAAAACTATTGAAGAAGCTTTAGAGAAGGTTGTTCAATAGTAATAAAAAATCAAGAGGGATGACTCCATTTAGGATAATAAAAGAAAAAAATTGGAATACAAAAGGTGTAGATGCTAGATCTCAAAAAAAAATAGCTTAAAGATTTCGAGTATAGCAAGCCAGAATCAAAAGGAAATAAAGTCAAGGATTTTAAAAGTAATTTTAGTACAAGTAAAAATAATAAGAGTAATGAAAAGAAGGGGCCACCTTCGGGATGTTACAATTGTGGGGGAGATCATTATGCTTGTAAATTCCCCATCAAACCCAACACCAATCAGCTACACCTACCACCTCTTCTACAACAACAACATGTTTATAAACAAAGAATCCATGTAGAACAACATATAGGTCTAATTGAAACTTTGGATAAGATCTACGAGAACCCTTTCTCTATTTTAATTGATACTAGAGCTTCTAAATGTTTTATATCGCCTAAACTATTAAGTAGATTTTTCAAAGAGATCTAGTTTTATGGAAAAACCATGGATAGTTGAGTATGCAAACTAGTTAAGGGCTATGGAAGAGTAGTGTCTATTTGAGGCTCAAGTTGACTTTCAAAATTTCTCCACTGAATTGAATTTGTATGTAGCACCTTTTGGGTCTTATGATATTATTACAGGCATTAATTGGCCATGCAACTTAAGAAATATGGAAGAAAAGGCTATGATATTTTTGTAGTAAGAGTTGAAGACATGAGAGATCCTATAAACACTGCATATCAAGATGAATACATTTTTTAAGATAGGGAAATTAGTGTAAAGTTAAAGGAATCTTTCAAAGAAAAATATCCCTATCTAAAGAATTACCAAGACTTGTTTCTTGAAGAACTCCCTGATCTACCACCATCTTGAGTCTTTGATTTTACCATAGATTTGATACCAGGAGCAAAACAAAATTTTGTGAGCATCATATTGAATGACTACCATCAAATTAATGGAGTTGTAAATACAATTATAGTATATGTTAAACAAGAAATTGATCTAGCCCAATGTCTCACCAAGGGGAGCCACAGTATTGTTTGTTAGGAAGAAGGACTGAACCATGACATTATGCATAGATTAAAAAATGTTCAATAAGGTTACCATGAAGAATTGGTATCTACTTCCTATAGTTGATGACCTTTTTTATCAAATGAAAGGTACAACAATATTTTCAAAAATTGATCTGAGGTTAAGATATCACCAACTTCCTATTAAGGATGAAGATATTCACAAAATTGCATTTAGAACTAGGTATGAGCATTATGAATTCATAGTGTTACCTTTTAGGTTAACCAATACTCTAGTAGCTTTTATGAATAGTTTGTACTAGTCTTTATAGATGATATTCTAATCTATTCAAAGAATGAAGAAGAACATCAAGAACACTGGAAAAAGTTTTACAAAGGTTAAGAGAAAATAAATTATATGGAAAATTGTCTAAATGCACTTTCTATCAAAACTAAATTCAACATTTAGGGCACATTATATCAGCTTAGGGAATAACTGTAGATCCATCAAAAATCAAAGTAATTAAGGAATGACCTATACCAAAAAAAGTGACAGAATTTAGAAGTTTCATGGCATTGGAAGGGTTCTATAGGAAGTTTGTCAGGAATTTCTCCAAAATAGCTTACCTAATTACATCACTTTAGAGAAAGGGAAGGAAATTTGTATGGATAGAAAAATGTTAATAAGCTTTTGAATACTAAAAGGAAAAGTTAACCACAATAGCCATACTAAGAGTACTTGACCCACAAAAGTAATTTGTTGTTATAACAGATGTATTAGGAGAAGTAGTAGGAGGTGCTAATGCAAGATGAGTAGGTAATTGCATATGAATCTAGGAAATTGAATAATTATGAGTAGAATTATGCCCCTCATGATCTAGAATTAGTGGCTATTTTTCATGCTCTTCAAAAGTGGAGACATTACTTGATTGGAAAACCTTTTGATTTACGATCTGGCCATCATGGTCTAAAATATATCTTTACTCAACCAAATCTTAATGCTAGACAAAGATGGATGAAATTTTTAGCACACTATGAATTTAACATAAGTTATATTAAGGGAAATGAAAAAAAAGTGGTAGATTCCTTAAGTAGGAGGAGATACGTTTCTATAATGGCTATTATAAATTTTAGATTAAAGGATCATATTTTAGAACATCTAGAGCATAATGAATTTTATGTAGAGATCAGCCTAGCTCTCATTAGGGACCCATAGGATTCCAAGTATTCAGAATTTGGGGTAGAAGAGGAATTTATGTTAAGATATCATAATAGGATTTATGTACCCAACAAAACTAAACTTCGAAGAATGATTCTAGAAGAATCTCATTCAACTCTATATTTAGGACACCCTGGGGTAACTAAAATGTTATCAGATATAAAAACTCTATATTTTTGGAAAGGAATGAAAATGGAGATAAAAAAATTTATGGTAGGATGCTTAAAATGTCAAAGAGTAAAAGTAGAACATTTACTAGAATGGAAATGAAAGACAATTTCCATGGATTTTGTACAAGGATTACCTATGACACCAAATTGACACAATACTATTTTGGTAGTAGTAGATAGACTAACAAAATTTTCTCATTTTATACTAGAAAATTTAACTAATGGAGCACTAGGAATTTCTCATAAATTCATTAAAGAAATTTTTACATTGCATGGAGTTCCAGAGAAAATTATTTTAGACAGGGATGTTAGGATAACTTCCAAATTTTGGCAAACAATATTTTCAGTACTAGGTACTAAACTAAACATCACTTCAGCTTATCATCCTGAGACAAATGGTCAAAAAAAAAGTGTAAATTAGGTATTAGAATATCTTTTAATAGTTTACTAGATAGATTGACAATATTAGTGGGAAACATATTTACCTTTGGTAGAATTTTCTTATAATAATTCCTACCAATCCACCATTAAAATGGCCCCCTTTGAGGCTCTATATGGCCACAAATGTAGAGCTCATGTGAGTTGGAATTGATTGGAAGATAGAATTATTGTTGGGCTTGAAATGCTTAAGGAAATGGAAGAACAAATAATCTAGATTTGTTAAAGATTGAAGGAAGCTAATGATAGATAGAAAAGTTATGCAAATGTAAAATGAATACCCAGGGAATTCTCAGTGGGAGAAAAAGTACAATTAAGAGTAAAACCTCAAAATAATACTATCAAGTTAGGTAAAAATGCAAAAATACTACAAGGTATGTGAAACCTTTTGAAATATTGGAAGTTGTGAACCCAGTAGCCTACAGAATTGCCTTACCACTAGCCCTTGCCAAGATGCATGACTTCTTCCATGTGTCATACCTTAAGAAATATATTACTCATCATAATCATATAATTGATTGGAACCTATTACAAGTGCAAGAACCAAGAGTGGTAGAAATAGAACCAGTCAGAATACTTGAGGTGTGTAAGCTATGCTTACAAAATCAAGAGGTGACTCAATGCAATGTCTAGTGGGATAAGTATGCAGAGGATAATGCCACCTGAGAAGATTATCATGAAATATTTCAAAAATACCCTCATCTTTTCTCTAGGGCTAGAACCTAAACATTTCTTTTCTTGAATTAATCTAAATAGATATCGTTTAAAGTTTTGTTGTGATATTCATCGAGGGCGATGAAAAATTTAAGGGGGAGGGTATGTTATATCCCAAATTTTGACCTAGTTTTAAAATTTCTCATAGCCATTAGATTTAAATTTTTTTTCTTTCATGATCATGTCAAGTAGTTAGTTATTTATATCTGTTGTATTAATTGTTAATGAAGATGATCATTATCCATTATTTTCTACATGATGTTTAGTAGTTTCTTGATTTAAGAATTTTTGTTAATAATTTAAAGTCTTTTAAATATTTATATGAAAATTATTATGTAACTATTATTATGGTGGAAGAGTTTCATGAGTGGTTGCAAGAGAAGATGAATTGGGGAAGCATTGCTAAATGGGATCATCAAAATGAGATTATTGCTTAGTCTAGTCAACAGAATTGACAAACATGACCTTAAACTTCTTTGGTAAGGACCTAACAGCTTGAACACATGATACATCTGTGGGACCTACACAAGCCATTAAATAAATAATTTAATAAACATAAAATAATTTAATTAAAATCTAAAATGTACCTTAAAGGATATTAAATGATCTTTCATCATATTATTATATATGTACATACATATAGATATAAAAATGAAGTGGCACCATTATATTATTTCTTATAATAAAATGATGTCACCTCACTAATATATTTACATGTATGTATATAAATATAAATTATAATAATAATTGAATTGTAACCTTCTAACTCTTCTTCCATCCTTTTTATTTTTTATTTTTATTTATTTTTTCTTGTTTGAAAAATGATTGAACATTTGGCATTTTTAATTGACAAATATTCTTTAAGTTATGAAAGCCAAAGAGTCTTTTAAAGACCTTTTTATATCTTGAGTTAGGTGAGACAAAAGACAAAAGAACTCTCATTCCTGATTTCTTTTTAAATCACATTCATTCCTTTCTTATTGCAGCTCTATTCATAATTGATACTCTTCTACACATATATAAAATATCTACAAGACCATTGAAACCCTTTCCCATTTCATAGCAATGCCATTCTAGTACTTTGTCATTTATGTTCTATTCATAGTGAGGATTTAAATATTTATGCACTTTGGTTACATCTGCAACAACTGAAGAAGAGTTGATTACCAAATAACTTGCAAGACTTTAGACAAATCTAAATTTATATTAGGTCATGTGATAGTCATTATTTTTACAAATTGATTTCCATAGATGTAGCTATAGTTTATCCTCCTTTATAACTAAATAACTCTAGGGAGTTTCTTACCAATAAGCATAGTGAAGTGTCTATTACATGGAATCATAAACTATTTTTTCCCATAGACATTAGAATTAGATGATAATTATTTATGCAATTTTCTTTCCTTTAAAGAATATATTCATATGATTATAGATTGTGAAATGTTGGAGGTTTATAATGCTCTAAAATTTTGAACACCTAGAACTCACTGGCTATTCAGCCATGGAAAAGGTGAAGAGGTGAGATGAAATCTACAAGGATAAAGAAAGTAAAATCAAAATTGATACTTTAAAACAAATTAAATAAATCTTATTTAATAGCTCATGCTCATCTCTAATAATGTAACTTGTTGTCAAGTTAAGTAGTGGTGATCGGATCATTGAGCCCATCAAAAATCCTTGGCCAAGGTAGTTTAAAGGCATATTTGTCATCTAATGATCACTTGATGTTAGTGGTTCTAGTTATGTAGACATGTTTGTTTCATAGCTGTGTGAACATTCTAAACACCAGGATGCTTAGGTAGCTAGACTAAGAATATCCCAAGTCTAATCCTAAGGTAGGGAGGGCCTTTCTAATTCAATAGACTGTGTGGGGATAAATATGATCCAAGGTTGGGAGGTTAAGCCTATGCCAATGCTTCTCCCCTTACCTAAAGCCAAGGCTTGCACAACTAGCTAAAGACCCTCTGGATGATACTTGTATGTTTCTTTTCTTCTTTTCATGATAAGATTTACTTACTTTTATGTAGAAAAGATAGTTAATCAATAACTTAGTTATTTTAGTTAATCATTGATACAATTATTTTCAGTTGATCATTAATCTAGTTATTTTAGTTGATCATTAATATGGGGGTAAGTGCACCAATTAGTTGTGGTGCCAAAAGGGGGGTATAAAGGACACCTTTGTTTTTTTTTCTCTAAAATAAGCAATTTTTGAACTTCAACAAGAATTTAAAGATAGTTATGCTCAAAATTTTAAGATATGACAAAGACAAAAGTAGTAGTCCTTTGAATCTAGTTTCTAAACAACTAATTTGTTTCCAAAATGGTTTAGTTTTAGGTCCTCAAAAAAGGGGGCCACAGAAAGTGGTACTATTTATTCAGAAAAAACATACCACAATACAAAGTGTGCCACCCCTAAAATTTTAATTTTTTCTTTGAAATTCTTTAATTGCTTTGATCTAAAGTTACCTAACACTATGTAGTTTATCCCAAATTTTTTGGGTAATTTTATAATGTGTATTTTTTTAATGAATTTTTTAATTGGACATATACCAAAAATGTGAAATACATGTGTGCTTCCCCTAGAAATGACTGAAAACTAATCTTAAATCAAAACTTCTTTTTTTCAAAGTGTTTAGAATGGAGTCTAGTTTCTAAAAAACTAAGTTATTGCAAAATTTGATGAATGAGCTAAAATCTATAGCCCAATTAGTACATGTTGGTTTTTGAAAAAAATAGACATACATTCAAAATAAATTATAGTTGAAAGGCTTTAAATAGTTCAAAAATAAATAAATTATACGGTTATATAGCTAACACAGAGACCTACAACATCATGTAACCTAATTTTATCAATGCTTAACCACGAGAAAACTTGAAGGAGAGCACACAAGAAAAATCAATCATTTTTTGTATGTTTGTAGAAAAACACATCTTAGACCAGTTTAGAGACTCCAAACCTTTGGGTTGGATCCCCAATGCAAAACCAAGCCTTAGGCTTGGTAGAATTTAAAGATTTAAATAAAACATGTGCACTATAGTTTGCACATGCTATTCAAAGGTTTTTAAGATTTTGGTCTTAATAGCATGTGCACACTTTAGTGCATATGTGATTTAGTGTGCATGCACTATTAAGACCTACATTTGGAAGGGAGAGAGAGAGAGAGGGGGGGGGGGATGGGAGTGTGTGTGTGAGAGAGAGAGAAAGTAGAGGATGGGAGAGGGGAGAGAGAGAGTAGGGGAGGGGAGAGAGAGGAAGTGAGAGAGAGTAGGGGGTGGTAGAGAGAGAGAAGGAGATGGGGGAGAGAGAGAGTAGGGGATATGAGAGAGTAGAGAGGGAGAGAGAGTGAGAGGGAGTAGGTAGTGGGAGAGGTAGTGGGAGGGAGAGAGAGAGGGAGAGAGAGAGAGAGAGAGAGAGAGAGAGAACAAGGGGATGGGAGTGTGTGTGAGAGAGTAGGGAATGGGAGAGGAGAGATAGAGAGAGGGGATGGGAGTGAGTGTGTGTGAAAGAGAGAGTAGGTGATGGGAGAGTGGAGAGAGAGAGAGTAGCTCAAGAGAGAGAGAGTAGGTGATGGGAAAGAGAGAGAGTAGGAAATGGGAGAGGAAGTGGGAGAGGGAGAGAGAGAGAGGGATGAGATTTTGTGTAAGAGAGAGAGTAGGGGATGGGATAGAGTGTGAGGGTATGAGAGAGAGTGGGGGTGGCAAAGGGAGTACAAGATGGGAGAGAGAGATTGAGAATAGGGGATAGGAGAGGGAGATAGGATGGGAGTGTGAGAGAGAGAGAGTAGGGGATGAGAGAGGAGAGAGAGAAAGAGAGGGGGTTGGGAGAGTTTGTGTGTGTGAAAGAGAGAGAGTAGGGGATGGGAGAGAGAGAGAGTGAGAGTAGGGGATGAGAGAAGAGTAGAGAGAGTGAGAGAGTAGGCAGTGGGAGAGGGTGAGAGAGAGGGGGGGATAGAGTGTGTGTGAGAGATCTAGAGAGTAGGGGATGGGACTATCTATTTGTGAAAGAGAGAGTAGGGGATGGGAGAGGGGAGAGAGAGTAGCCCGAGAGAGAGAGAGAGAGAGAGAGAGAGAGAGAGAGAGAGTACGTGGTGGGAGAGGGAGTGGGAGTGGGAGAGAGAGAGGGGGATGGGAGTGTGTGAGAGAGATCTAGAGAGTAGGGGATGGGAGAGGAGAGAGAGGGGGGATGGGAGTGTGTGCCTATGAAAGAGAGAGTAGGGGATGGGAGAGTGGGGAGAGAGAGAGAGAGAGAGTAGCCCAAGAGAGAGAGAGAGTAGGGGATGGGAGAGAGAGTAGGTGGTGGAAGATGGAGTGGGAGAGGGAGAAAGAGAAAGGGGTATGAAAGTGTGTGTAAGAGAGAGAATAGGGGATGGGAGAGAGTGTGAGGCTATGAGAGAGAGAGTAGGGGGTGGAAAAGAGAGAGTACAGGATCAGATAGAGTGTGAGAGAGTAGGCATCGAGAGAGGGAGTGGGAGAGGGAGAGCGAGAGAGAGAGGAGGATGAGAGTGTGTGAGTGAGAGAGAGAGTAGGGGATGGGAGAGAGAGCATGAGAGAGAGAGAGATTAGGTGGTGGGAGAGGGAGTGGGAGAGGGAGGGAGAGGGGAGATGGGAGTGTGTGTAAGAGAGAGAATAGGGGATGAGAGAGAGTGAGAGAGGGTAGGTAGTGGGAGACAGAGTGGGAGAGGGAGAGCAAGATAGAGAGGAGGATGAGAGTGTGTGAGTGTGAGAAAGAGTAGGGGATGGGAGAGGAGAGAGAGAGAGAGAGAGAGAGAGAGAGAGAGAGAGAGAGAGAGTACATGATGAGAGAGGGGAGAGAGAGAGTAGGGGATGAGAGAGTAAGTGGTGGGAGAGGGAGTGGGAGAGGAAGAGAGAGAGGGGGTATGGGAGAGTGTGTGTATGAGAGAGAGAGTAGGGGATGTGAGAGATTGTGAGAGTGAGAGAAAGAGAGAGAGAGAGTAGGGGGTGGAAAAGAGAGAGTATGGGATGGGAGAGAGTGAGACTAGGGGATGAGAGAGAGAGCATAGAGAGAGAGTGAGAGTGAGAGAGAGTGAGAGAGAGAGTAGGGGATGGGGGAGAGAGAGTGAGAGAGAGTAGGTGGTTGGAGAGGGAGAGAGAGAGAGAGAGAGAGAGAGAGAGAGAGAGAGTAGGCAGTGAGAGAGGGAGTGGGAGAGGGAGAGGGGGAGAGAGAGTAGGGGATGGGAGAGAGAGTAGGAAACGGGAGAGGGTGTGGGAGAGGGAGATAGAGAGAGATTAGTGGTGGGAGAGGGAGTGAAAGAGGGAGAGTGAAAGAGAGAGGGGGGATGGGAGTGTGTCTGTGGTGGGAGAGGGAGTGGGAGAGGGAGAGTGAGAGAGAGGGGGGATGGGAGTGTGTGTAAGAGAGAAAGTAGGGGATGGGAGAGAGTGAGTGAGAGAGAGTAGGGGATGGGAGAGAGAGTGAGAGAGAGTAGGTGGTGGGAGAGGGAGTGGGAGAGTGAGAGTGAGAGAGAGAGAGTAGGGGATGTAAGAGAGTAGGTGATGGGAGAGGGAGTGGGATAGAGAGAGAGAGTAGTAGTGGGAGAGGGAGTGTGAGAGAGAGAGGGAGAGAGAGAGGGGGATGAGAGTGTGTGTTAGAGAGAGATAGTAGGGGATGGGAGAGAGAGTGAAAGAGAGTAGGGGATGAGAGGGGAGAGAGAGCAAGAGAGAGTAGGGGATGGGAGAGGAGAGAGAATGAAAGATTAGGGGATGGGAGAGGAGAGAGAGTGAGAGAGTAGGGGATGGGAGAGAGAGTAGGTGATGGGAGAGGGAGATATATAGAGAGAGTAGTAGTGGGAGAGGGAGTGGGAGAGGGAGAGTGAGAGAGAGGGGGGATGGGAGTGTGTGTAAGAGAGAGAGTAGGGGATGGGAGAGAGAGTAGGTGGTGGGAGAGGGAGTAGGAGAGGGAGAGTGCGAGAGAGAGAGGGGGATGGGAGTGTGTGTAAGAGAGAGAGTAGGGGATGGGAGAGAGAGAGCGAGTGATAGAGAGTAGGGGATGGGGGAGAGTGAGTGAGAGAGAGAGTAGGCAGTGGGAGAGGGAGTGGGAGATCGAGAGCAAGAGAGAGAGTAGGGGATGGGAGAGAGTAAGTGATGGGAGAGGGAGTGGGATAGAGAGAGTAGCAGTGGGAGAGGGAATATGAGAGGGAGAGCAAGAGAGAGGAGGGATGGGAGTGTGTGTAAGAGAGAGAGAGTAGGGGATGGGAGAGAGAGAGTGAGAGAGAGAGTGAGAGAGAGAGAGTAAGGGATGGGAGAGGAGAGAGAGTGAGAGAGAGTAGGGGATGGGAGAGGAGAGAAAGTGAGAGAGAGTGAGGGAGAGAGAGAGTAGGAGATGTGAGAGAGAGTAGGTGATGGGAGAGGGAGTGGGAGGGAGAGAGATAGAGAGTAGCAGTGGGAGAGGGAGTGTGAGAGGGAGAGTGAGAGAGAGGGGGATGGGAGTGTGTGTAAGAGAAAGAGAGTAGGGGATGGGAGAGGGAGCAAGAGAGAGAGTAAGAGAGAGTAGGTGGTGGGAGATGGAGTGGGAGAGGGAGATAGAAAGAGAGAGAGTAGGGGATGAGAGAGGAGAGAGAGTGAGAGAGTAGGGGATGTGAGAGGAGAGAGAGTGAGAGAGATTAGGGGACAAGAGAGGAGAGAGAGAGATATAGAGTAGGGGATGGGAGAGTAGAGAGAGTGAGAGAGAGTAGGGGATGGGAAAGGAGAGAGAGTGAGAGAGAGAGAGTAGCAGATGGGAGAGAGTGGGAGAGAGTAGGCAATGGGAGAGGGAGATAGAGAGAGAGAGAGTAGAGGACGGGAGAGGATTGAGAGAGTGAGAGAGAGTAGGGGATGGGAGAGGATTGAGAGAGTGAGAGAGAGTAGGGAGAGAGAGAGAGTATGGGATGGGGGGGTAGAGATTATTCTTCACATAGTGCATACACACTTTATAGGTACATACTATATGAGAACACAAAAAATGGTCATAACGCAATTTTGGGTCCCTATTGATCCATATTCTACTTTTTGTCTGTTGTGCATTATGTAGTTTCAATAGAAAACATGGGTTTCAAGCTGTTGGAAGTTAGCAAACACTATTTGAAAGCTTTTTGAATATTCTTTCATTCTATTTGAAGCTAGCAAACACCATACTCAATCATTGAATACACTATTTGAAGGCTTTTTGAATATTCTTTCTATAGAAAAGGTTAGTGTAGTCCTTTTTAAATATTCTTTGTTGTTATATAGAGACAAATTTGATTATAATTTGACATGTTGTTTAATATATAGTGAATTCATTGAAATTTGTATGTTTGAATGAATTGTTATTTGGAAATGGTTAGAAATTTGACAAGTTGTTTAATATATATTGTGTATTCATTGAAATAATTGTAATTTGTATATGTATTTGAATGATTTGTAATTTACAAATTGTAAGTAATTTAGATGTTTGAATAATTTGACATATAGAAATCACCATCATGCCAAGGAATAAACCAAAAAATCAAACAATGGAAGTAAGGGAGAGAGATTTGGCAATTAAAAGAGATAAAATGAAACTAGTACGTGAACAAAGAAAATTGCAAAGTAATAATGAAGAAGTGACTTTCGAAGAGGAATAAGAACCACTGATACAAAGAAACAAAGAGGAAGAATTGGAAAGATAAAGAGAATGAATTTATTTTTCCTTCTTTCTATTTCATTTATTATGTTATTTTGTTTGCCATGAGGAGGTCTTCCAATTGATGTAGGTTACAAAATTTCTTGCTCTTGTTGTGGAGGGTTTTCATTCTCATCTTATGGAGAGTTTTCATTTTGATCTTGTTGATCTAGTTGGGGATTTGGCAGTTCATTATTCACATTTCTTGATAAGAAACACATTGCAATCTAAATAAATAAACAAATTTAAAGAAAAATTGAAAAAAAACCTATAAAACAATGCAAAAACAAGAGTAGAAATCATACGACATGATCTTGATCTCAAACTTTGGCGATGATGAGGCATTTTGAGGAAGCAAGTGATAAAGGTCTTCAATTTCTTCAACTCATGTACGTGCTGTGATGAGGAAATACAAGCAAAATGAAATGGGCCACAGGTTTGCAACCCATTTATATAATTTTTTAATTAAAAAAAGTGTGTACATGCTATAGCACACATGCACTTTGGCTTGGGCTAGGCTTGTGGAGCCCGAGCCAAAGTGTGTGTGTGCTATAAAACATACACAGTTTTCTAATTTTTTTAAAAAATTATGGTGTCATATTTTTGGTACCACAACTTGGTGCACACACCCATAGTTATTTTCAATTATTTGTTAATCTAGTTATTTTAGTTGATCATTAATACAATTATGTTCAGTTCATCATTAATCTAGTTTTTTCAAAAGATCATGGATACAGTCATTTTCATTTAATCATTAAACTAGTTATTTTTAGATGATCATCAATATGGTTATGGTTATTTCAGTTAATTGTTAAAATAATTAATGTCATATGAAAAGGGATTTGAGATATCTATTCAATGAATGCTGGAAAATATTTATATAAACTATCTTTGTATTTTTTATGAAAAACCATTTGTTACAAATGTGAAGAGATTTTAGAAAAGAAAAGAGTGAAAATGGAAAAGTCAAACTTGAAGGGGTGACCCTAACTCAGTGGAACTTCATCCATATTGAAAGGGTGAAAGAAGGAAGAAGTACGATTTCATCTTGGAACAATATGGTGGCACTAGTTAAAGAAACTTATGTGTCTGAATACTATGGGGTGCAACTCCATAGAAGGAAGCAAATTCTCAAACAAAAAGACCTAGATGTAATCTCCTACATAGAAGAGTTCCTAAAACTTTTCATGAAGACAAATGCTGTAGAGGATGAGGATGAAGAACTTTCTAGATACACAAATGGTCGCAATGTGCCCATCTAACAAGAACTAAGCCTATATGCCCCTACTTCTATGAACAAATGGTACTAGTTGGAAATCAAGGTAGAGGAAAAGTGGAAGAGAAGACAAGACAATGGAAAAGGTAAAGGTAATAAAAAAAACAAGAATATTAAAGGAAAGAGAAATTCCTAGAATAAGGGACAGTATAGTGGCAACAAATGTTCTAATCAAAACCAATGAGACAAAGAGTAGGGTAAATCAAATTTCAAAGGAAACTATAGAGGAAAGAAACCCTTTAACAGAGGTAGGGGAAGAGGTAATGGCCCTATAAAATGTTACAACTATAATCAGTTGGGTTACCATGTTGATAGATGCCCTGATAAGAGGAATACAAACAATCAAGGGGAAAAAAGAGACCAACTCATGGAAGAAGACAAACATGACGACAATAGAAAACTAGAACTTGAAGAAGGAGCATGCTTGATGATGGGGAAGGCTTTCCTACAAGTACCTCAGAATCAAGAACCACCTCAGAGGAAGAACCTCTTTAGGACTAAAATCAAATGCCAAGGCAAGGTATGTAACTTGTTAATTGATTCTAGTTCTACTAAGAATCTAGTTTCTTCTAAAATGGTTCAAAAATTGAATTTACCTAGGAAGCCTCACCCTTTTCCTTATCATTTCTATTGGTTAACCAAAGGCCAACAAACTCTAGTGACTAAATAGGATTGGGTAGAATTTTCCATAGCAAACTTTAAAGAGAAAGTTCTTTGTGATGTTGTTGAAATGGATGCTTCCCACATTTTCCTTGGTAGACCTTGGTAGTATGATGTGGATGCCACACATCATTTTAGGAAGAATACATACTTCATGACAAAAAATGGAGTGACCTTTACCATGAAGCCACTGTTTGATGCTAAAGAAGATAAAGAACCTATTGTGGTCACTATAGGGGAAAAGAAAATGTTACAAGCATTGAAGGAACCTGAGATTGAAGATTCCATATTGATTTCTAAACCAAAGGATAGCATAAGATCTGATGACAAGGATCCCATACCTAATGAAGTCAAGAAACTACTAAAGAGATACAATGATGTCATTGCTAGTGACCTACCTAAAAGAATCCCTCTGTTAAGAGAAATCAACCATCAAATAGACCTAATACCTAGTTCATCCTTGCCTAATAAGGCCCCATACAAGATCACACCTTCTCAACATACAAAGATTAAAAAATAGGTCAATAAACTACTAGAAAAAGGATTAATACAAAGAAGTCTTAGTCCATGTGTAGTCTCATCTATCCTTGCCCCTAAAAAGGATGGAAAATGGAGCTTATGTATAGATAGTAGAGCCATCAAAAAAATTACCATAAGGTACAAGTTCCCTATGCCAAGAATGGAGGATTTTCTTGATCAATTGGGTAATGCATGCTATTTCACAAAAAAATGGTTTAAACTCAAGATACCACCAAATCAAGATAAAGCTAGGAGTTGAATGGAAAAAAACTTTTAAAACAATTGAAGGCCTTTTTGAGTGATTAGTGATGCCATTTGGGTTTGAACAATGTACCTAGTACATTCATTAGACTCATGAATGAAATATTCATTGATATTATTAGCAAATTTGTTGTTATATATCTTGATGAAATTCTAATATTTAGTCATAATAGGGAAGAGCATCTTGACCATGTTGAATAGATTTTGAGGAGACTTCATTAGCACAAGTTAGTGATTAACTTGGAGAAATGCATGTTTATGAAGAAGAAACTTATATTCTTATGGTTTTTCATCTCAAAAGGAACCCTCAAAATGGACCCTAAGAAGGTTGAAGCAATTGTCAACTACCCTCTACCAAAGAACCAAGGCGATGTTATAAGTTTTCATAGTCTTGCAACTTTTTATAGGAAATTTATTAAGAATTTTGGTCGTGTGTGCTCCCATTTTTAACACTATCAAGGGTGGTAAGAAGACTAGATTTGCATGGACTAAAGAGGTTGTTGATGTATCCAATACCACAAGAGAGCTTCCCAATATCTAATCCTAGTTCTTCCTAACTTCAATAAGGTATTCAATGTTGAAATTAATGGAAGTAACTTGGCAATTGTTGCAGTCTTGAGCCAAGAAGGTAAGGTTGTAGCATTCTTCTCTAAAAAGTTAAATGATGCCAAGAAAAAGTATTCTACATATGATCTAGAATTGTATGCAATGGTGCAAGCACTAAAAAATGGAGGCATTACTTACTTCCAAAATATTTCACTATTTATATGGAAAACCATGTATTAAGCTTCCTAAATACTTAGGAGAAACTTGGAGTCAAACACATCAAATGGATGGAACAATTGCAGGCATACACATTCAATATTAAGCACAAAAATGGGGTAGTAAACAAAGTGGTTGAGTCCCTTAGTAGAAGGGTTGGTTTGGCTGAAGAAATACAACTTTAGAGTGTGGATATTGACTCAATAAAACATTTGTATGTAGATGATCTAGACTTTGGAGAAATTTTTGAGGTATGCACCAAAATGATAGGAAAATATCATACTATTTTTTCTCATTTTCTAATTTAGAATGGACTTTTGTTCAAAGGGGCTCAACTATGCATACCTAGGTGTTCCATGAGAACAAATATCATAAAAGAAAAGTATTATGGTGTCTTGGGTGGTCATTTTGGGATAGACAAGACAAAAATCCTAGTAAAAAGGAATTACTTTTGGCCAAAAATTGGAAATGAAGTAAAAAAGTTCATATAAACTTGTACCATTTATTAGCAAGCCAAAGGTATACCTACTAACCAAGGAATATACAAACCTCTACCAATTCCCATGAGTCAATGGGAATCAATTTCAATGAATTTTGTGATGGGTTTTGCCTAGAACCAAGAAGGGTTTTGATAGTGTGTTTGTCATAGTGGATAGATTTAACAAAATGGTCCACTTTGTACCTTATAAAAGAACAAATGATGCATCTCACATAGCACATCTCTTCTTCAAGGAATTAGGTAGAATTCTTGGCCTACCTAAAACAATAGTTTCAAATAGAGGTGTTAAACTTCAAGGACATTTTTGGAGAACTCTTTTCAAAAAGCTTGGCACTAATCTAACCTATATCTTTGCTTATCACCCATAAACTGATGGGTAGATTGAAGTGGTCAATAGGTCACTTTGAAGTCTCCTAAGATGTCTTACCAAAAAAAATTCCCAAAATTTGGACATGATCTTGCCTCAAGAAAAGTTTAAATTAAATGATTCAATGAAGAGGTCTACTGGAAAAACACCTTTTCAAACTATTTATGGACTTCACCCAAAAGGTCCATTAGATTTGGTAGAATTACCCTTTGATTTCAAATTTAGTCCACAAGCTGAAGAATTGGAAAAATTGATCACTAAAGTGTAGGCAAAAGTGAAAGAAATATTATGAAAATCCACCATGAAATACACAGATCATGCAGATAAGAGAAGGTGAGAAGTTAATTTCTAGGTTAGAGACAAGGTATGGGTATACATGAGGAAGGAGAGATTACCTAAGGTTATATACACAAAGTTTCATGTGAAGAAGGTTGGACCTTGTTCCATCCTTAACAAAATGGGTGAAAATGCCTATGAAATCTCTTTTCTCCATACCTTGATGATTTATCCTATATTTAATGTTACAAACCTCACCCCTTATAAAGGTGATGCATGATAAAAAATGTTGAAGACAATGAAGATTATGTTAAAGATCTTCCCCAAAGAAAACCTATTAAGTTGGAACAAATTCTTGAGACCAAGTTTTTGAAACAAACTAGATAGAGGAAATACATGCAACAATTGCTGAAGTGGAAAGGACTCCTTGATATAGATGCTACTTGGATGATAGAGGATTAGATCAAACAACATGGCACCTTTGTTGAACAATTATCCTCAAGTTGGAACTTGAGTTCAAAAAATCAAGGGGACTATGGTGCAAGAGCACCCTGATAAACCTAAGTGTTTATATACACATGAAAGACTTTTTGAAGGTCCTAGGAACTATTAGGATAGGTTAGGAATGAAAGTTATTTATTTTGACCCAATTATAAGACCTAGTTGCAAGATTGGCATGTTATAAGCCCTTGGTCAACTATTAGTCAAAGGTTTCAAATAATCTTAGATTTTAGTATATTTCCTTATTTCTATGTTTTTGATATGTTTGGATCCATGTTGGATCATTAGTTAAGTCTTGATCATGATTTGATCAATTATTGCAAAAGTTGCACAATTCTCACAAAATTGCTAAAAAATTGTATTTTCATTCCCCAATGGAAAAATTTGGTTTGAAATATTGTTATGACCATTGGGGATTCCTACATAGTCCTTTCAAGTGGGTGGTAGCATCACAATGTGTAATATTTCTTTGAATCAATAAAAATAACACTATTTTCCTACAAATATGATGTTGTAACAAGTTGTATGGATGTGTACAAAAACCAGGGTGATTAAGTCACCTTTTTTAATTCTTGGATGAACTATCTTTCTAATGAATTTTTTTTTAGGTTCTAAATCAATTTCTATCTCCAGATATCTATATTTTTGTAAATATTGTCATAGTTTATTGTCTAGACCTAGGGTTTCATACAAAATCAGTCATATCTTGGGATTTCACTATGGGAATTTAATGACCTTTGGTGAAATCCAAATATTAACCCTATAATTTAATATTCATTTGGTTTTAGATGATAACTTATAGGAGGCAGGAAGGAAATTGATGCCCTAGGCATGCAAGACCCATGTGCATGCCCACAATGTTGAGCAACAACTCCCATAACTCCCTCTAGAGAAGTCATTGAGACTTGAAATATCATTTGTAACCTTAATGTGTGTTACCCTTTATGTTTCAATAGCTAAGTTGGGTTTTTTTCAAAGGGAAAGTGTACTTCCTTTATAAATGGAGGCCTAATAGGGCTAATTGTCCATAAGAGAATATGTTGAATACCTAATTTTCTTTCGCTTGTAGTTACTAGTGCTTAGGTATGTTTAATAAGGCCCAAAATGGTATAAAAATCAATGATTTAATTAGGGGTTGTGTGGAAGTTTCTTATTTTAAACTTGTTTTACAATATTGAAGGGCTACAAGCCCAAGGTAGGGATTGTGAAGCAACCATTGAAAGGAAGTTGCATAGTATGGATTCATCAATCATCCCACCTTTTTGAGGGCCTAAATAGACCAAACATTCATCCTTGAGTCTCCCTTGGTCCTATTTTTTGTTTTATGGGATTTGTGTCAAAAGTTATCAATTGTGCCTAGTAAGCAATTAGTGATTAGTTGTCTTGGAGAATTGGGGTATACTAGTGATTAGGATTGCCTAGTTTAGGTTGGGTTATGAGAACCTTGAACCACCTATTTGAACACTTGAGATGATTTTTTGGGCACATTGACTTGAAAATGGGACTTTCTTATTCAATAATTTAGTGAAGAGGATCTTGTGAGATCATTTTAGTCTTTGAAGACTTATATGGTTGGCTCCATTGATTCAGGGGGTGAATCATTTATATGATCAATACTATTTTTATGAATCTTATCAAACTTAAAACATGTGTTCAATATAAAAATCAACCATAAGAAGATGCACATACACAAAAACACTAGATATGTTTATGAGGGAAACCTTTTATCTAAGGGAAAACCTTGGTGGGGATGGTATCCATAAAATGATGTACTAAATATTCCTTGCAAGAGGATGGAATTTTCTAGGAGATAATGAAATACATTCAGTACATAGATACCCCTATTATGAGACTTTGAATCCCTATGAGGAGATTCCATCCCTGTTAGGAGTTATGCCAACCTTGTTAGGAGTTGTAAATGGACGATGGACTCACTATCCAAATAGCTTTAGGGGTAATACCACTGAACTCACCATCCAATTGGCTTCTATATTATTTATTTCAAAATAATAGAAATACAACTTATCTTAGCAACTTGAACTCTTGTTTTGTCCTTTTGTCATGCTAATAGTACACCAAATACTTCTCATATCTCAATACCAGATCTCCATCTTCACATCACAATGATATGTTTGATCACTTGCTCGCATCTATCAATCTTCACAAATCCAATACAATTTACTTACTACTCATTACTTTTCATCACAAAGAAATTAACTTTCCTTTATATCATTTCCTCAAAATATTTCATTGAGTTGACCTTTAGGATTTTATAATTACAATTATAATATGACCTCAATAAGATAATACAATTCATTACATCCTTTCATAATTACAAAATATTGCTAGCTTGAAGTCATCACAACTTCTCACATGTGCAACCTTGGACTTCACACAATTATTGACATCATCGTTAGGATATCTTCTATCTCTATCTAACTTTTCTTATCCAAATTCTATCTATGTTAGGAGATAAAATCCAATTACCAAAAATAGCTTCTTAGATATTGTGTCTATACACTTTCTTTTGTAAATCATGAATAACTCTCACATATCTTTGACTTTCTGAATACACACTTATCCACATCATCAAGACACACTATATAACATTTCCTTGATTTTACTTGACCTTATCATCAATACTCAATCCATATGACCTTAATCTCTATCTTCTACTCTGTCAATCTTTTTAGTATGTTGACATCAATGGCAAACATTGTCATGAATGCAACATAGCATAATGTTATCTGTCTCTCTATTGCTCCAACAATGCTAGAATAATCCCCCATAGGAATATCATCAACATTCATGCTTACAATCTCCCCTTTTATAATTAATGACAACATAAATGAAAAACATATAAGTTCCAAGGATACCAAACATATTGATCTTCTATGGCTACTACTCTCATCTTTTTAAATCCTCTTCATCAATCAAATTTGAAGCTCTTAGGAACAACTATTGCTCCCCTATTGGCATACTTCTCTCACTAATAAATATTTTTTCATTGACATCAATATAACTCTCCCCCATTCATAGAAGATGCATTCACTTCTCCTCCATTAACTTTCTCATTCATAGGAGATGGTTTTCATGTGCTACTTCTCCCCCATTGACATTAATGAAAAAGGTATCATTGTGTCAATTGGCTACTCAAAGTCTTCAACCAGATCAAGTGTCCAAAGACACTATTTAATACTAGCTACCAAGAGTCCTTAATGACTCTTCTCAATCAAAGATACTCCCCCATAGAGGAAGCATCAACATTCAGTCTAGATAAACAATAATGCTTTGTACCACTAGACTAATGCAATCTCTACATCATCTACTCTAAAGTAGGAAAGGCTATTCCTAATATTCTTTAGCATCTATTTCATCCACATGATTTGATTGTAATTTTTTGCTACTTCTATATACTTTTCTTTTGTACTTTGTAAAATACAATCTTTTTCTTTCTTATTTAAGAAACCAATCTTCCTCCAAGGAAAAATGCTCCACCACTTGTACTCTTTCTATTATCCATACTGCTTTACTAGTCTACATCAGTATATGCACATAGAGTAAATTTATTTGATCTATCATACCATAAACTAAAAATTAGGTGTACCCTTCAAATATTTGAATATCCTCTTTACTTCTGCATAATGTGATTCCTTAAGATTGGCTTGAAATCTTGCTACTATACCAACTGCAACTTATTATATCTGGTCTTGTGTGAATTAGATATTATAAACCTCTAATCATGGATCTGTACTTCTTATTCTTAATTGTGGATGTCTCATCTTTGCTAGATAGCTTTTGATCAATTATCATAGGTATACCAAGAGCCTTACAACTTTCCAAGCCAAATCTCTTCAACAATTCTTTCAAATAATTAGTTTGTGATAGGAAAACACCATCATTATTTTGCGAAATTTGTAAACCATATAAATATTTCATCTCATCCATCATGCTCATCTCAAACTCATTCTTCATTTCATTAGGAATTTTATGACTTATTTCATCACTACATCCAAAGATTATATCATCCAAAAATATCACAATAATCAACAAACCATTATCAATTTATTTTAGACATAAGTTACTATCTGTAGTGCCTTTAGCAAATCTTAATTTTTTCAAATACTTATCCAACCTCACACACCAGGTTATAGGTGCTTTCTTAATTCCATACAATTATTTCTTAAACTTGCATACCATATCTCCTTCTTCTGTTAAAGAAAATCCTTCAGGATTCTCAATGTAGATTTCTTCTTCAAGATCCCCATCTAGAATTTATGACTTAACATCCATCTAATAAACTTTGAACTTTTTGTTTGTTGCATAAGCCAAGAACATTCTTACTACTTTAATTCTAGATACAAGTGAAAATGTTTCTTCATAGTTTATACCTTCTTGCTACGAATATCCTTTGCATACCAATCTAGCTTTGTTTCTCACAAACTCGCCTTGTTCATTCATCTTGCTCTTGAAAACCTACTTAGTTCCTATAACATTCTTATCCTTAGTTCTAGAGACCAATTCCCATGTTTCATTCTTCATAATCTGATCTAGTTCTTCCTTTAATACTTGAATTTAATAATCATCCTTACATGCTTCACTTGCACTATTTGGTATACTTGAGAAAACAAACATAATTCTATAACTTGTCATAACTCCTCTATCTATGTTTCCAATAATCTGATCAGCAGGGTGATTCTTTTTCAAACTCTTGTTTGGTGTTGGTGTGAATGTCTCAACTCTTAAATTTTCTCTAGGATCATATCTTGGTTTCTCTCTTTGTTCCACAACTTGAATGTCATTTTTCAAATCATTGTTAGTCTCATAAAAGGTCTCAAAATTTTCTTGGATAGGCTTAGGATTAGCTTCTTCATCATCAAAATTATAATCAATCATTCTCTCTTGAACTCCAAACTTCTCATCTAGTTTTACATTTGTGCTCCCAAAAATAGACTTCATTCTCTGATTAAAACATCTATAAGATTTTAATTTGAATGAATAACGAAGGAACATACCATCATTACTTCTTGTATCAAACTTACTAATGTCATCATCTCTCTTGATTTAACATTTTCTTCCAATTTTTTTGAAATAGTTCATTGATGGTGCATGTCCAAACCATAACTCATAAGGTTTCTTAAGGTTTCTTGTTTGTACCTTTTCAATTCTTATTGTTTCAATTTTGGAAATAGATGCAAAATTTTCTTCATAGTCTATACCTTCTTGCTGTGAATATCCTATGCACACCAGTCTAGCTTTGTTTCTCAAAACCTCACCTTGTTCATCCGTCTTGTTCTTGAAAACCCACTTAGTTCCTATAACATTCTTATCCTTAGGTCTAGGGACCAATTCCCATGTTTCATTCTTTGTAATTTGATCTAGTTCTTCCTTTATTACTTGAATATAATAATCATCCTTATATGCTTCACCTACACTCTTTGGTTCAACTTGAGAAATCAAACATAATTATGTATGTACTATGTTTCTTGTCATAACTCCTCTATCTTTGTTTCCAATAATTTGATCAGTAGGGTGATTCTTTGTCAAACTCTTGTTTGGTGTTGGTGTCACTATCTCAAATCTTACTTCTACTCTAGGTTTATATCTTGGTTCCTCTCTCTATTCTACAACTTGAATGTCATTTTTTAAATCATTGTTAGTCTCATAAAGGGTCTCAACATTTTGTTGGGTAGGCTTAGGATTAACTTCTTCATCATCAAAATTATAATCAATCATTTTCTCTTGAACTCCAAACTTCTCATTCAGTTTTACATTTGTGCTCTCAATAATAGGTTTAGTTCTCTAGTTAAAACATCTACAAGATTTTATTTTCAATGAATAACCAAGGAACATACCTTCATCACTTCTTGCATCAAACTTACTAATGTCATCATCTCTCTTGATATAACATTTTCTTCCAAAAATTATGAAACACTTCACTGATGCTAGTAGGTTTAACCATAGAGATAAATAATAATTACATGCAAATGTAACCAATAAAATATAATAATAGATCACATAGAAGAGAACACAAGACAACAAGATTTAATGTGCTTCACCCAAGCCCTAGGCTACATCCACCAAACAATAAGTCCAATATTATTAAAATCCAGTGATTACAACCTGATTACAATCCATAATCCTTTACAAATCAATACCACCACAAGAAGCAATTTTGCATCACACCTTATTAAAATTTCCCTTACCCTAAGCCTTTTTATACAAGTATTTTTGCTACTTTAGGGTTAAAATTAGTTACAACATGTTGGCCGTAAATTGGCGAATAATAACCAATTGGTGATATAGTAGCCAATTTTTTTTTATGAAGTACGTACAATACTTCCCTGATTAGTCACCACAAACTAATAATCTCCCACTTGGGGTCTGATCCCACTCCACACTAGACAACAATCTCCCACTTGGAGACTAATCCTATAGCAATACCACTACGACATGGGATTTCCACTAGATCAAACCACCCTAGACTCTATTGTTCTTTTATTTTTCTCATTCTAGAAGACCAACCAAAGGTAAATAGAAATTTAGCTTCTCCCTTTTCACTACCTTTGTAAACATATCCACTAGATTTTCATCTTTATGTATCTTGTCCAACTTTAATTGTCCATCATCCAAAATTGACCAAATGAAATGGTACCACAACTGAATGTGTTTTGTCTTTGAATGCAAAGCATAATTCTTCACAAGATGATTGATAGTTTGACTATCTATAAAGAAATAACTATCCTTCTATGGATGTCCCAATTCTTCCATGAAGAGCTAAAGTCATATCATCTCCTTGGCTGCCTTGGTAGCAACAACATACTCTGCCTCTATAGTGGATAAAACATTCACCTTCTGTAGCCTAGAAACCTAGCTCACTACTGCCCCACTTACAATAAATACATAACCTATAGTACTCTACCTAGTATCAATATCCCCTACCAAATCTAAGTCAGCATAGTCATATAAGTTGGTTGTAGATACCCCATAGTGTAAACACTTACTAGATGTTCCTATCAAGGATGCATGATGGACCACTAATCTTTATAAGGGAGTCTTGATGCTAATGAACATAGAGAGGAGAAAGGAATCATGAGAAGAAGGAAAAGAAGAGCCTATTAAGGTTGTTGCAGAACATTGGTGTCAAAGATTTTGAGGAAAGGATAACATTTACACATCTAGTTGATCAGAAGAGAACAAGGAACACAATCAATAGATCAGATCTAATAGAGATCAGTTAATAGTAAGAGTAGAACAAGTACCTGAGATCAGCATCAGAGATTGCATTAGATCAGTTGTATTATTCTAATACTCTCTCACAATTGTATTAGGAACTTGGAAATCCCATGGACTTGGGTAGGTTTAACAACCTTATGTAAATCCTTTAATAGGGTGGCATTCTAAGTTGAATGTTCTTAAGTCCTCTAAAAAGGCACACTCCTAATAGGGTGTAGAAATCCTTTAACATGGTCACATTTAACAGTGTGTTGTAGCCTTTAACAGGGCAGGCCTTTAACAAGGAAAACCATTTGAAGTGGTTGAAATCAATTGCTGCAGTAATTTTGTGTGTATCATCCCCACCCCAGTTTTACCTTCTTATTCCTGGAGGGTTTCTGAGTTACCAAAATCTCAAGTGTTATGTGGTGATGCATGTTTGTTTCTCATGATTTTTTAATTTTTATATGCATGCATGTTAATTTTAATTATATGTTATTAAGGGTTTAAAAGAGGTTTAAAAGCCAGTACTTCTAATTCACCCCCCTTCTTAGAAGCATTCTTCCCATTAAGACATTCCAACAATTGGTATTAGAGCCAAGTTCTCTTAAGAAGAAGCCTAACAGCTTGTAGGAAAAGATATGAAGATGGAATTTTTCAAACTTGGAAAGATCATTGAGAACCAAGTGATAGATGTGCATCTTGCTCTACACAAGGTAGAAGAAGCTAGAGAGGAATTAAGAAATTCCTTAAAAAGAAGGAAGGAAATAGCTATAGCCAAAAATGATATTCACTACAAGGAGATTGAAACCACACAAGTATTTTCCAAAGGAGATTCCAAAGAATTTGATGTAGCAATAGTAGAACTGATGGAGAAAAATAGATTTCAAGTAGAAGAGATAAGAACTCTTAAGATAGAGCATGAATCACAGGCCATGATGTTATGTGAAATCACTGAACAAAAGAAAAGATCAGTTGAGAATAGGGTCATGATAGAAGATGAAAAAAGAAATCTTGCAAATAGACTTGAAGAAAAATGTACTGAATTAACAAGGATCTCAAACATGCAGATGGATACACTTGCCTAACTGATGAATCTTTATCATGAACTCAATATGAAAGATATTGAGATCTCTACTTTGAGGATGCAGAATGAACAACTACAAAATGAATTGAATAGAGAAAAAAAAATAGCAGAGAATCTCAACAAGTCAAGTGAAGCTATCAAGTACTTTGAACAGTTGTTGAAATCCCCAAGATCAGCCCATGATACATCAGGACTTGGATACATCAGCACTAAAGTTGGGGAATCATCAAAGAGTGCTAAGAAAAGAAGTGACAAAGGTAAGGATTCTAAAACCACTTGTCATTATTATAATAAAAAGGGGCATACTTCTAATGTTTGCAAGAGTAGAAGGATCAATAAGCCAAACACACCCAAAAGAAAGTGTTATTGTCACAAGTGCAACATGCAAGGACATATGACACAAGACTACAGGTCTAAAGTCACAAGGACAAAAAGATTTGATGGGCACTATCTTAATTGCAAGAAGTATGGACATAGAGCCTTTGAATGTAGATCAAAGCCTATGTGAACACCAAATCAACATGTAAAAAGGGACAACTATTTACACCATTACCATTGGGACTATGATACAAGGAAAAGCTGTTACTATTATCAAGAGTATGGTCACATACCCTAAAATTGCATAAGAACACATTTCAAGGGGAACTATAAAAGATGGTTGAACTAAACTACTTGCTTCAGTTGCTTGAAAACTAGACATGTTAGCAAGAATTGTCTAACAAAGGCCAAGGCACCAAGGACTGAAGTAAATAATGGCAAAGAAAAGGTTGACAAGGAGGCACACATTAGAATAGACATAAAGAAGACATGGCATAAAAAGGATGGACCAAGTACATCCAATGGAAGGATCACTTCACCCATGAGGTCAAGTGATCATATCTCATCCAACTAATCACAAGATGAGCCTATGGGGCTGATACATATAAGGAGGTATCATACATCAGCCCTAAACCATGATGAAGCACTGGAAAGTATAAATTTGTATGAGATAAGATGTTGAGACAAAACTTGAATGATGATGTCAAGCTATCTTTGGTTGCTGAGTGAAATTGCTTTGGATGTCGAGTTAAGAAGTCAAGTGGAAGCCAAGTAAAAATTGTAGTGGTGGTCGAGTTACTAACAAAGTTAGTAGATGTCGAGTGAGAATAGCTATCGAGTGGATGCTAAGTTGAAAATCCTTTGGAAGCCGAGTGATAGGTAAAGGTACAAAAATGCATTAAATACAAGGTTTTTGAGCTGCTTAAAAGTAAAAATTGATTCATTTTGAGTCATTCAAATGAAAAATGATTACTAGGAGCACGATTAAGTGATTTTTCAAGCATTCAACCAGTGATTTGCAGTGATTCAGTATCTACCCAAGTGATTTTAAGCATCCAACTAGGTATTTCCATCAAGTGTCGAGTTTTACAGTTTATGAAGTTTTTTTTAAATGTCAAACCCTAGTTTAGTCAAAATGGCATCTGGTTCAAAATTAACCCAAAGAAAGGAAAGTCATGAAATTCAACTTGTTAGTAACGAGGTTAAGCAACCTGAATTTAGGCCAATCCCAAAAGTTGCATATAAAAATGATCTCGTTGGTGCCCTATCCCCCATCCTTGAAAAAGTTGTTATGGTTCAAGATGCACGAAAGTATTACAACTGCAAAATAGGAGCCATAGGAGACTTAGAAATCTTTAATGTCTTTGACAAACTCTATGATAATGGTATATTGAAAGATGAGTTTTCTATCATAGAGAATAAGGGTTTAACCAAAGCTCTAGTTTTTCCAATCATATTCAAAACTGAGTGGATATGAATAATACTTAGCAAAATCCATGATGGAGCATTCTAGTTAGAGTAAGGACTAGTCAAGATTACCAAGAAAATGTTTCATAGGGTCACAAGCTTTCCAACCCTAGATCGGCCAAAGACATTGAGAAGTGACAAAAAGGAAACAATTGAGAAGAACACATGAGCAATGTGGAATAACAAAGGCATTACCATAAAAACCATAATTGATCCACTTCTAGACTTTGTTGTGAGGATCATATCACACAAATCTTTTCAGTCCAGCAGGTTGAATAGTGTACCATGCATAGCAGTGGATGTGGCATATAAGCTTGTAAAGAAAGACCACACCTATGACCTTGCAGAGCTCATGTTGTAATAGATTAATGAAAATCTTGGAGCTATTAGAAAGTCCAAGGGAGAACAATGTAAATTTGGGTCAGTGCTAGTTTGCGTATTCTTTTATGTGATGAAGGAATTCCCTTCATTTGGCAAAGTTAACTAGAGTCAAAACAAAATAATTGTTGATCAAATAAATGATTTCATTGCACAAATAGATCAATTTGATGATCAAGTGTCTATCTATTTTGATTATTTCAAGAATGCAATGAAGAAAAGAATGAGGATACTAGTTTCACTAGTAGAAAAGCATGTAAATGATATATGCTTTCTGGTTGACATTGATTTTACTTACATCCAAGCAGTCCTTCCAAGAGAAAGATGGCTTAGACCATTGGGATATAAGCTTGATGTTGACCAAGCTTCTATAGCCATCACAACATTACTTGTAGAGGAAATAGACAAAATTGCAAAGGCATTTGGGACATATGACACTATCAAATCAAGAGTGGTTATCGAACTCAAGACAACCATAGTAGTAAAGAAGAAGGAATAGTTAGTAAAGAAAATAAAGAAGAAGTTTGGTGTTGGAGAAACAAGTGTAGTAGGAGAAGTAGAGGATATTAGTGATGATGAAGAGGAAGGTGATGAAGAGAAAGATGAAGATGAGCCAGAACAAGAAGACAAAGATAAGAGTGCTGAGGAAGAAGAAGCCAAGGAAGCACCCATCAAAGGAAAAGTCATCAAAAGGAAGGCAAAGACATGTCTTGCTCCTTAGCCTAAACCAAAGAAAGCTACCACACCAACATCTAAGAAGCCAACAACCATAGCTACAATAAGGGCCTCCACACAAAAAACCAAAGAGGAAGCCACAAAGAAGAAACCAACCAAGAAGGCATAGGAAGAGCCAAGGAAAAGAAAAAGATATGTGGCTCAACATGATACTGATGAAGAAGATAAGTCTGAAAAAATAAGTCATCCTCCTAATTCTTCAGTTGATATATTATGTGAAAAGATTAGGAATGGAGACTTAAGTGAAATGAAAAATATTGATTTCAATAAGTTCACCAAAAAGGAACAAAATAGAATAGAGGAATCAGTCTATGTAATAATGGCACAGTTCAAGTATACACCTCTTGAACTAGATGGACAATTGCCAAAGGAATTGTCTAAAATTGTAGAGGATAGATGGCATTTCTATCTAATGATGGAAAATGAGATGAGGGAATCAACCCTAGAAAGTATACTACCTGATTTGACAAAGGAACAAATAAGTAAAGCAGTCAAACGGCATAATAAAAGGTTTACACCTAAATATAGGGCATTCTCCATTTCACAGAATAAAATTGAAGAAGTTGTACAAAGGACAACAAGATCATGGAGGAATCTATACAAAAGGGTTAAAGATTTATTTGAAGAAGAATATAAAGAAGAGGCTACTGCTCAGCCAGAAGAAAGAAGAAAGAGGAGAGAAGAGAAGAGAGAAGTTGAGAAAAAGGTTGAAGAGGAGGAAGACAAGGGTACTAATGAGTAGCAAAGTGTGCAAGACACACAACTTCCACCTCCTAGCCCTCCTCACTCTACTACCACACCTGTAAAAATCATAAATATTAAGGATGTTGTTGAAACCTCAAGTAAAAACATCAACCCATTAACTATAGATGATCTCACTAAGATCCTTGTCCAAACAACTCTTCAAGCACAATTGTGTACAAGTCCCATATTGGTCAGTGTAGATGATCTTCAAAAGTTAGTAGATAAACTCAAAGAAGCCAAGATGTCACCATAAGAACCACCTCAAATTACTCAAACTATTGGACTTCCATTTCTACCACTTCCATCACCACCAAGAATAGCCATGAAAGCTCATCAAGAGCCAAGTGCAACAACATGAGAAGTCATAGGTATAATAGTATAGAGAGCAAGTACACCCCCAACAAAAGTGACACAAGAAGAAGAAGATAAGCGAGAAGAAGAGGATAAATAAGAAACACAGGATAAGGAGGAGTCTGCAATACAAACTTTGGTTGAATTGCTAAAAATAGGTACTCCTACCAAACCTATCCAGTAGCCAAGTATTGACAAGTTGACCTTACAAGTTAGTACACCAATCTCAAGTTCTACCAGGGTAGCTAGGACCATTCATTATGGTATTCCTGAGCTTGATGAAGAAATCCAAATACCCTATTATGATTCAAGCACTCTAACTAAGAAAAAGATGAATGAAATATAGAGTGCATTGGATAAGAGGAGGAAAGAGGCATTGAGGAAAGACTACAAATACAAGCAGGAAATGAATGAGATCAAAGATATATTCATGGATGCCTTTAGCCTACAACCTCTAGATTCAAGTAGGCCAATCCTTGAGCAATTTTCTAATATAGTTGACCAAGTGAATAATGAAGACCATGATACAAATGTGAAACTCATGGAATGGTCAAAAAAGAAGTTTCTAGGCAAGGTCAACCAAAAGATAGCTAATAACATTATTTTGGGACAGGTTGACCTAGCCAAGAAACTGGATAATGTAAAGATTGTATTAGGGAATATCTTTTCCCTTTATAGAAAATTGTGTGATTTTTCCAGGTTCACACAAGAAATAAATCAAAAAATTTTGAACCTTGAAAGCAACCTTAAGCTCTCTAGTATGCAACTACCCTCAAATCCTGCATAGAGTGAAAAGCAATTTGCTGAAACACTGCACACTCAGAGGTAATTAGCTGCATTATTAGTAGAAGAGGCCACTATTAAAGAAAAGCTAATGCAAATACAAGCCTCTATCACTCCTCACCTGGAGATATTACATAAGGAGCAAATGTATGCAGAAACAATCCTAAAGAAAGATCCAAATATTTCTACTCATGAAGGACTTGTTGATCTAGCAACAGAGCTTGCAATCCAACACAAGTCATTGGATATTGCATTGAATAATTGGGATGCAGCTCTCAAAATTCTCCTTGAGGTAAATAAGACATTTTTGGCCAAGCATGGCATTACTGTTTGGAACCCTTTGACATAAGTATAAAAAAGGGGGAGATAATATAGAAAAGGGGAGATAATGTAGGAGATATATTAAGGGGATTGCCAACTTTTGAAATCATGTTCAGCTTGAAGTTGATTGACTGTAAATAGCAATAAAGGAGTCAAGGGACATGCAAATTTTGGTAATCACATGAAGACAGGGTCATCAAACAGAGAACAAATAGGATCAAAAGGCAAGTACAGGACAAAAATAGAGAACATTAGGCACAATGGCACAAGATATCAAAATTCATGACATAATAAGGCATAATCAACTCAGGGGGAGTCATAAGGTATATTGTTATTCACAATATCTTCTTCAAATTTTGTAAGTGAAGAAAGGACACACAAGGATTGGATTATGAATGATAAGTAAGTGTTTTTGACACTCATGTCAAAGGGGGAGATTGTTGGTCAATAAGTAAGACTGACAAATGAGTGTCAACACACTTAACCATCTTCACTATACATGCCGAGTACATAATGGAAGTTGAGCTAGAATTTTGTTGTGTGCCGAGTCATCGATAGTGCTGAGAAAACTACAGTTGCTACCGAGCCCAACACATTACAATATATGCCAAGCTATATGGAATTCAACATGTGTCGAGTGACTCAGGATCCAATAAGAGCCAAGCAAAGTAGAAGTCAAATAGGTTCCAAGAAAAGTTGGAATTCAATAGGTGCCGAGTAATTCAGGAATCAGTGGAAGTCAAGAAATGCCAAAAAATAACAGGTGTTGAGTAATGCAGAAACTATAGTAGATGCCAAATAATCTAGAATAGATGGTATTGAGCATCAGTATTACTTCATGTGTCGAGCAATGCAGGATCAACATAAAATTTTGTGCAATCACAAGCCAAGATGAAAAATGGTTATGCACGACTCATTGACAAGATAAAAGGATAAGATCAAATCCTCACAATCACCTATGCAATCCTCATGCAACCAATCAAAAAATTGGAAACTGCATGCAGCCAATAGGTGAATTTCAAGGATTTGAGTGGGAACATTTGAATCAAGGATGCATGACGGACCACTAATCTTTATAAGGGGGTCTTGATGCCAATGAACATAGAGACGAGAAAGGGATCTTGAGAAGAAGGAAAAGCAGAGCCTATTAAGGTCATTGCAGAACATTGGTGTCAAAGATTTAGAGGAAAGGATAACATTTACACATCCACTTGATCAGAACAGAACAAGGAACACAATTAGCATATCAGATCTAATAGAGATTAGTTAATAGTAAGAGTAGAACAAGTACTTGAGATCAGCATCAGAGATTGCATTAGATCAGGTGTATTATTCTAATACTCTCTCACAATTGTATTAGGAACTTGGAAATCCCATGGAATTGGGTAGGTTTAACAACCTTATGTAAATCCTTTAATAGGGTGGCATTCTAAGTTGAATGTTCTTAAGTCTTCTAGCAAGGCACACTCCTAACAGGGTGTAGAAATCCTTTAACAGGGTCACATTAATAGTGTGTTGTAGCCTTTAATAGGGCAAGCCTTTAACAAGGCAAACTATCAGAAGTGGTTGAAATCAATTGCTGCAGTAATTTTGTGGGTATCATCCCCACCCCAGTTTTACCTTCTTATTCCTGGAGGGTTTCTGGGTTACCAAAATCTCAAGTGTTATGTGGTGATGCATGTTTGTTTCTCATTATTGTTTAATGTTTATATGCATGCATGTTAATTTTAGTTATATGTTATTAAGGGTTAAAAAGAGGTTAAAAAGCTAGTACTTCTGATTCACCCCCCCTCTTAGAAGCATTCTTCCCATTAAGACATTCCAATAGTTCTTTGGGTAGTATATTGGGTAGTATATTTGGTATTTTATTTGGTAGTATATTCAGTATTTTATTTAGTAATATATTTGGTAGTTCATTGTTGTTAACATCATTTATTGATCATTTATATTCATTAGTAGAAAATATGGTTATCAAATGAATAATTTATTCAATAGTGTAAATTTTTAAATACAAAAAACATGATATAGACTTGAGCTAAAACATAAAAGCAAATGAAAATATACACATGAACAAGCCACAACATAATAAATTAAAAGATTGATTTAATATCACGATAAAGAAAGATAATATGCAATAACACATCAAATTTGTCTAAAAGAGTACATAATATAATAAAAGTATCAAAATTGTTTAAGAGTTTCCAACTCTTTTAAATACACCTTGATAGTCAATATTTAAACACCACTTTCAAATTAGTGCAATATCAAGAAATGATAAAAAATTTCTAAAAAATAGAACATTATAAAGCATTGATCAACTATGTCATTTTTTGCAAATACTTTAGTGGCCATTGTGTGAAGGTTCCCTCTTTCTCTTTGAGATGAATGACTCCATCTATTTCATCTTCATAAGCAAGTGGAAAATTACTTGTGGCCTTTATAATATTTACATTAGCATCTCCAATTCCATTCAGGTTGGATCCATGTATAATGGAGAGAGAATGAATCTGCCCAATAGCTGCAACATCACCATCATATGGATCCAAAACTTTAACTTTATCCTCTTCTTTGAGTTTATCAATACATTTCTGCAAAATGAATTAAAAAAAATCAGACTACATAGGTAATGAATAGCCAAAAATATAATGCAATAATAATGTAGTTGTGATAAAGATTCATTTTTCTTTGCTAAAGGTAAAATATTCTTCTAAAATATAAGAACACTCACAAAATACTATATAAATTAATAATATTATAATTTTATATGTACATGTCTCAACTTAGAATCTTCCAAAGATTAATTTTTTGGTTATACAAATAACAAGACAAGATTAGTTATATCTTCTATGTGACTCAAAGTAAGTTACCAATGAAATATAATAGCTTGAAAGGAAAAAAAGATGTATATGATCACTTGACTTTACGTGGAATGTGAATGAAAAATAAAGCTAATCAAATATAAAGAAATACATAGTCACAAAATAATAATTTTAATTGTGTACAATGAATAAAAGAATCATTTTGAGGCAATTTCATGACTATTTTAGGTTATTTGACAACTAACAATCATAAATTGTAACATATTTCCACAATCCATACTATTCTATGTATGCTTCTATTTAAAATAACACACAATCGCACCCAGAAGCATACATAGAGCTAACAATCATAATGTAATCAAGAAAACACAAAATTTTATAACACTCACCTCAAGTTTAGTATTGCTAGTTCCATACATATCATGTGCATCCTCATCAAAGTCAACATAATCACTATCAACATTGTTGTTTCCTTTTCGATTTTTTTTCATATGATTTCTCTACATGTGGTTTAATTATCATGAGGAGTTAATATAGTTCAAGTAGACAATACAAAATCTATTAAAAAAAAATCCACAACAGTTATTATATTACCTCAAATTCAGCATAACTATGATTGGGCTGCAAATTATTTGTATCTGCTAGTTCATCATGATCGCTATTAATATTAGCAGCTTTATTGGCATGAAGGTATTTTTGTTTTTGTGTTTCTTTGATAAAATTGTTCTGCATATATATCTTTTTTTTTAAAGAAAATGATCAAAATGGTTTCTTCAACAATGCAAAAATACATTAGTACGAAATAGACTTAACTCACCAATATAGCCTCTTACCTGATATGAATATGTGGAATTGCAGTCATTCCATGCAGAAAACATAGGCTAAACTATGGAAATCAATTGACAAACTTTCTCACCAAGACTATGCAAATAACTCATCATATGTTGGTATCCTGCATTTGAGTTAGCATGATTTGGAGAGGCTCTTACTATGTGTTCCAGAGATGGTTGTGAAATTGATGTTGACGAACTAGATTTCCACTTCATACTACTCTTATTTTTTGTAGGATCTATTGCCACCATATAATTGACAATATCTTTTGCACCTGATTCTCTACTATTGTTTTCCACCTAAAATGCAATATCAATTTTAACAATCATTTAAATAAAAAAATGAAATAAATATCATAATGTAAAATGAACTAAAAAGTCATACACTTACTCCAAATTTTTCTATTTTGGCCTGCAACCCACCTCGGCCAAATGTATATTGAGCCCTTACATTATTTCTTTCTCTCTTTCCTTTGTTACTCTTTGTCAAATATTCTTCAGAATGCATGCTTTCTTTTAATGCATCCAACTGGTTGAGAGTTAAGGTATTGTTAGAACTCTCCTTTCCCTCCATGATTAATTTTTTGCAATTGTATAAAAAATTATTCAGTAGAAGTCTCATCTTGTTCTTGTAATACGTTCTAGAGATTTGTCCACCAATAGTCTCAAAAATATTTTCCATTTTTTGTATAACAAATTCCACTCATTGTGGATCTTTCTCTATAAAATTCCATTTGTAAATATCCAAATGGGCCCGACATCTTATGCCCAACTTGGTGGCCCACCTTGTGGCATTTTCCCCAATGGGCTCACCATTTTTTGATACCTCAACTTAGAATGGCTTCTTTCCTTCTAATTTCCTTTCTTTTTCCTCTCTCTATGTAGATCTATACAAATCTTGACTCAATTTATTTATTTTAACAAAAGCAAGCACATCTTCTATTGAACCACTTCCAAAAGGTGCACTCTGAGGTACATCAGATGCAAATGGACTCTCTTCATGACTTTCATCAAGATGTGTATCATCATGTGCTATATTAGGTTGTGCATCATCACAACTACCTTTTTCACCAACTACATTTGTTGAATCACAAAAGCGTTGGCTTTTACGAATTGGCAACACTCTATCTTTTTTTGCTACTTTTCTTTTCTCTTCATTTCCTTTGCACTCTTTTTCTTGCCTACAAAACCAAAAAAAAAAATCATGTCATATATACAAAAAGATATTGCTTGTATAATTTCAGTAGTTAGTATTAAACAAATAATATACTACTTAGTTGATTTACAACTTGCTTGTTTGCCAAACCAGGATGCAATAAACATTCATTATTCTTGGCCATACGTTCTTAATAAAAGCGCTCATAATCTATCACTAGAATTTCAGCATTTTGATCACTATCATCTAATTTGCACCTTACATTATTTCTCTTCATTTTTTGATATAAAAAAAGCAATAATGTATAAATTAGTAACTTGATACAACCATAATTAACCATAACAGAAATTGCAAAAATATAATTTCATGCAACATTTTTTATGTAAAATTTCATTTGTGAAGAAACAAAATGAACCATTGAATTCAAGATATGTAACAAATTGATAGGTCTTGCCACTATTTAGTTTGCAAGATCTATTAGGCCTTGATGAAGTAACAAACTAAATTCTCATTTACAAGAGACAATTGCTAGTTTTTGACAATTCTCGTAATAAAAAAATATAAATAATCTTATCAAAAATTCACTAAAAGTAATAGCAATAGTAGAAAGTATACTCCATAAAATGAAAGAAGAAAAGGGGGTGGCAAGCTCTATTAAACGAGAAAACTTAGAATGAATAATTGAGTGCATAATAATAAATGAGGTGAGAAATCTGTCCAATTAAGCTAATTTTGGGTTTCTATCATCTTAATACTAAAACTCTCCAAAATTACATTTACATTAGAATGTTGGGCACAAACAGTGGTAACTAGACAAGTGAAACTTGGGGCATCCTTGTAGGTGTCATTGCTATTGAGACTCAAATAGTAATGTAGGTGATTCCTGTAGATCCTGGAGAACTTGATTCTGCTGAGAGAGTAGTTCCTCAAGTTGGGCAGGTTTGGTTTCTAGATTCAACAAGTAAGACAGCTCAAGCCTTACAAGATTTTAACAAGGAAGAGCTACCTCTTTTCATCTTGGCTAACTAGAGAGGATTCTCCGCTGGCCAAAGGGATCTTTTTGAAGGAATTCTTTAGGTAGGATCAACCATTGCTGAAAATCTTTGTACATACAAGCAACCTATATTTGTTTTCATTCCAAAAATAGGGGAACTAAGAGAAGGGGCATGGGCTATTGTAGATAGCAAGATTAATTCTGATGAAGTTGAAATGTATGCAAAAAGAACCACAAAAGGTGGTGTACTAGAACAAGAGGGGCTGATTGAAATTAAATTTTGTACAAAAGACCCACTTCAATGCATGCATAGGCTTGATAAGCAACTGATCTCACTTAAAATGGAGTCACAAAAGCCAATGATCGTAACATTGGGGCGATTATAGACACACAACAAAAAATTAAAGCTCATGAGAAATAGTTGCTTCCTATTTATAAATAGATACCTATTAGATTTGCTAAGTTGCATGACACATCCTTCAAAATGGCTACAAAAGGGGTCATAGAAAAAGCAGTTAAATGGGAAGAGTCACGTTTTTTTTTTTCTACAAGAGATTAAACAGAAGAGTAGCAAAATCAATTTTAATTAGGACTATAAGAGATGCTACTAGGGAAACCTTGACACATAAGTCAGCCTTGTGTCTAATAAAGGAGTGGTTTTTGTCCTTAGTGGTTAAGGATTGTGGAGAAGATGCATGGAAAGATGATCAAAGAAAGTTTGAGTTACATCTACAAAAACTAAGATCTAAGAAATTGTGTAGGAAGCTACTAGATATGGAAACTTCTATAGCAAATTTGCAAGGATCACCTAAAGGACTAGCTGCCCTTCTACACAAGGTAAATTTCTTGTTTACTTTCTTGAAAAGATATATCTTTTGGTTTCTAGCTATGAAAGGATCCTTAAAAAAATGCTAATGATCCCTTAAAAAAATTACATTCTCAGATACTTGGTTACAGTCTTATGTTTTTCCTTACTATCTCATGGGTTTTGGTGATGTTTCAAATTCCTTGTGAATGTTATTGAAGGTGTGACTCAATATGAATACAACACATATATCCATCACCCGTAGCTATATGGATAATTCTCAGTTAGAACGGCAAAATATTGGCACTCTCAAGTTCATTGAGCACAATATCTATTTATTGTCATTTTATAAAGGTTGTGGAAGATTTAAATACCACTTTGGTTGTTTTAAATGAACACCTTAGGTTTTGAAACCACATCACCACCCCTTTGTAATGAACTGTTTGAGAATTAGTAACTCATCTGCTGTTGTATACAATAACAATAAATCTACAGGCTAGAAACCCATGACATAGGATTTTAAGGTTTGCATGTGCATTGGAGGTTTAGTATATATATCCTTGGGATGTTGAGAAAATATTTGGAAGGATTAGATCATATGCATATTGGAGTTTGAAGGTTGTTACAACATTCAACAATTAAACATTCATATTAGCATCTACTTGTGCCATGACATCTGCCAAATTCAAGTTGCTAATTAGTTGACTATCAATTTAAGCAATAAAATAGATAAAAATATTTCTTGGTAATAGGTCACACCATTTGAAAGTCCAAGTAAAAAGTACATCTTAAAGCAAGAACCAAGTGGTATTCCATTACTCCACTTAAAACCATTTATGTTCCTTCACAGTGCTTCCAATTTTTACAGCTAACAACCTGCTTCATATGGGTATCAATAGGACTACCAATATGGAAACAATCCAATTGTACTCATATCTTGCAAACAAAACTAGAAGAACACATATTACTATCATAGTGTAGACATGTTTCTATGTCAATTCCCTATTACATTGTTGCAATCTTTGACTGAGTGCAAATCTTTCTTCTAAAAGAAACTATATAAAATGCAATGCTTGCATCTTCATGTTCTTATTAGCTCCTATTTAATAATAGAATGAATGAGAACCACCTTATCTCAATTTTATTATTGGGTAGTGAACAACATAGAATTTTCTCATTTTTTATTTATTTTTGATAAGTTAGGTATATTATCATAGATGAAGCTCATATGTACAAAGGAGTTTTTGGATGTCACACTGCACTCATTTTGCGAAGGATGCACAGGATTTATCATCATTGTATGCTCTTTATTTGCATTCTAGATAAAGATGTGATATTTTAATGTTTATTAATCACTATCTTTGCATACTCAGATTTCTTCTTTTATATAGATTCAATCTCTGATATGTGGATCTTTCATGATCTTTCATTCTCTCCCATTTTTTGTTGTTCCCAATAAAATCTTAAAAGACCAACCTTTATTATTTTAATTGGATTTGCAGGAGTAGGAAAGGATATAATCTTTGGGTAAAATGTGCAATTATGTAGCTGCTCCTCGAAAACAATGAATATCCTTAATTTATGCCAATGTTGCTTCCTTTGGGTTTTTATTAAATTATGAAATACTTTTCTTTTTCGATACAACATTCATTATCATTTTCTAGCCCTGATATTTACTCCCAAAATATATTCAACCTTCACTCAATACTGATTACCTTTTGCATACTATCACTTTATCAAATTAAGAGTACCTATATACTATAAGATTAAGGTACGTATATTTGTCATTTTGTCTTGAAGCATGTTAACTTACAAGTCAATCTTTAAGCATTTTTCAAGAGACTCCTATGAAAGATACGACATAATCCTATTTGACTCATGGGCATTAATAAGCATGAATCCAATTTTTTTAAAAATAACTGAGACTGAAGGATTGTTAGAGTAAATCATATAAAAAGATACTGGCTTCTAATAGACACCATTGAGCTAAAGGAAGGGCAGGTATTATGGAACATGTGTAAAACAAGGTGTAATTTTTTTTCCATCTTTACACTAACATACACACATAATTAGAATATAAATAGTATGATAATTAGAATATAATTATAAATAGAATATAATTAGAATACTTGAGTTTGTACTAAAAGTTGACACGTATTTGTAGCCAATTATTCTTAGTTTTCTTGTTATTTTCAGGATAACATGGAATTAGTGATTCCTAGTTTTTTTATATTCTTTTAAGACAGGAATGGAATTAGTGATAGGTTTATTTGAGTAGTTTATCATTATTTTGGAGTCCCAGGTGTGTCACTTGACGTGTAGTTTTTGGTAACAAAAATGTATGCTTTTCATAATATAATTAGCCTTGATGATTTCAAACATGGGACTCATTTACCCCATGGATGTTTATTGCTTCTTTCTTGGCTTGTTTATATTATCACTACAATTGATATTTTTTGCAATATAGAATTTTGATGTGCTAATTTACCAACTAGATTTTTTTCATTGGAAGGTCATGTGCTGAAGACCTCACATGTTAGTGAGTTTGGTTGTACAAGGAAATTATTAGGAGTTGTGTGCAAAGTCAACTTGTTTTCAGCATTAATCACTAGGTTCTCCTTCATACATCTTTCACTGTCAGTTCTAAGTTTATCCTCTATTTCAACAAGAATTAAACTACTATTTAATGTTATTCATCTTATAGGAAAACTTTGTAGATGATGGTAGTGGATTTCTATTTTTTTACATGAGATCTGGCTATAGAATGGTAGCGACTCCTGGTCAGACATTAAAATGTGATGACCACCAAACCCCTTAAATTTTATCATGGCCATGTTTGTCTTGTTTAAGAATTGTGGAGTTTTTGCAGTATCAATGAAATTGGTAGATAAACATTTTTAAAAAAAAATAACTCTCTATCTATAACTGTGCATGCTTTATATAGTGGATCATTGAAACAACCAACCAGTGAGATCTCTTGGTTTAAATCTCTGTATTTGAACTTTGTAGAAAAGATAACTGATTTAGAAAACATTATGAGATAGAATCCCAACTGCTAGTAGCAAAGCATAGATCGAACCATTGTTTTGTTTTTCTAAAATCTATTCTTTCTTCTTAAAAGGAAGCATATCCACGACTGTTGTTTTTTTAAATATATATTATTCTATGCTCTTTTAAACATTGAAATAAATATTTTTCCCTTTGGTCATTTGAAAAATCCCCTCCGTAACATCTATTATGAGTGATATTTTTAAATTAACTATAGAAAATCCTCTATGAGAATAGAGTTAATATTATGTAAAACTAGTCTATGTCCAGTAATGCAGATGAGCAACTATTGAGAAAGATTATTGGCTAGGAGTGACAAAGCATAGGAGATAGGGAATCTTGCATCCAGGTTCTCTTTTAAATTTTTGTTGTTAGTTATGCATGATTACTCTTTTGATTTTTCTCATATCAATAGATGTTGTCTTCCCTTGAATATTAGGAATAATAAGAAAGAGAACTCATGTTTATGGCTGAATTTTGCAAATATGAATGCAAATTGTGTTTGACCCTACACAATAATGAAGGAAATTATTTGGCACATGCTCAAAGAAAGAGACATTAGACAAATTTAGTAAAGCATGCTACTCATGAAGCAAAAGATGCTTCAACCCCCAACCACAACCAAATAGAAGGAAAGTTGCCCAAAAGAAATCAGGTATATTATCTTGGATTTGAGACATTAGACAAATTTAGCAAAGCGTGTTGCTCGTGAAGCAAAAGATGCTCCTACTCAACCACAACCAAATAGAAGGAAAATTGCCCCAAAGAAATAAGGTGTATTATCTTAGATTCCTATTTCATTATATGCATTTTCAAAATCATTTCTTAACTATTTACTATCAAATCCTAATTGCACTCTAGTGAAGTTTTTTGTTCCCATTTTTATCTTATCGCAGATTGTCAAATTGCAATTTGGTTAGTTTGGGTTTTGCACTTCTTGCTATTCATCAACATAGTTTTGGTATACTTATTTGATTCTCACTTAATCACAGTCAAGTGCAATGTCATGCAAGTTTTGACATTGTTTTTTAATTATCATTAGATTGGAGCATCATCTTGAATATATGATGAAATATATTTGAGAGTACGGAAGAGGTGTTTTTGTAGTTTCTTTTAGCCATTTTGAGGGTCATGTCTTCCAATGATGAAACTTTTGGCACCTCCTATCTAGCTGCAAGTTAAACTTATAGAATGATTGAATGTGCTTATCTCTGGTCCTTCATAAAACTATGTCTATATCCAATCACTAGTGTTCAATTTATATATAATTTTCTTTCATGGGTGAAGCTTTTGCAAGTTTGGACCTTGATTGAAATGTGTGGCATGCTAACCTTAGTAAAATAAATGATAATGGGCCAGTCGTCATATGTAGCTAGCTTTAAAACTTGATGACCGAAAGAGTTTAGGTTTTTGTGAGGATTTTGGCTTCTGTCTATCATCTATTTTTTGTGGGAGAGTGATGCATACTACTAGATCATATTGATAACACTTTCCCTATGATATTGGTTATATTTGGATCTAAGAAACAAGGGTTTTGCATCTCCCACCCCAAGTATCAATTCCATGAATGACTGGTAACTAGTAGTGCAGGCCGACCATCTTTAAGCATTTTGGTGAAAAGGCCCTTATTTTGCTCCATCAACACCATGTAGCTCTAGCAGTTTTGGAGTTGGTTATAGTTGTAGTTGCTCACCATCCCTACTTGCCCTACCTTCTACCTTCCTTGAACCTTCTCATGCATGTTCATTTTTTGTTGTTTTGGTTTTAAATTTTTTTAATTGTAGCTAGCTACTTAGCTATAGATGCGGAGTTCTTAAAGAAGATTAGTCTTTGAGGATTAATGTTGAACATTCATTCAAAATATTTTATGTATCTATTTTTTTGTTTTAATTTTTATTTCCATCCAAAAATTGGTTAGGGTCATGAAAATGTTTAGGGTCTTAATCAAACATCTTCTTAAACTCACATTCTTTAAAAAAAAATCAATTTCTAGGGTGTAGAAGTGGTACATCTTGTGTTACTACCCTCATAAAAGATAACGACATAGTAGTCTCTTATGTTGCAGATTGTCAAGCTATAATTAGTAGAGATGGCCATGCTGAAGCCCTCACTTGTGATCATAGAGTGGCAAGGGAGCATGATTGAGAATTTGGTAAGAAAATTCAACACTATATTTGGCTGTTGCAAAAATATCATTTCTTTTCTGTGTATGAATAATTGTTGTTGCTTGAAAATGCTAGTAGCTATGATCAAACTTATCTAATTTTGATTCCTATTTTAGAGAGGATATGTTGATTGCCTCCATGGAGTTTGGAGAGTCCAAGGAGTATTAGCTATATCTAAGAGAGTAGGCGATTTACATATGAAAGATTATATTTTAGCTGAACCAGATACCAAGAAGAGTAAAATTGAATCTGATTACAAGTTTTTAATTATGGCATCAAATGGCCCATAGGATAAGGTAATCTTTTCCAACACTCATGGCAGATTTCTAAAATCCATTTGAATTTAGTGATATAAATATCAAAAGAATTGACACAATCAAATTCAAAAATATGTCAAAATTTATATAGATTTTTGATAGAAAATTTATAAATTTATCCACCATGGTAGTTGGCTCATAATATTTGAATACTACATTTTGATAGGGGTTTATGGTAGAAAACTTATAAATTTCCCTGACATGGCAATTATTTCACAATACCTTTTTGTAATATTTTAGGTTACCAATCAAGAGGCAGTAGACCTTACCAGGATCTTCTGTATTGGGATGAGGCCAAGTGTGGAACCTTCTGAGCATGTGAAAGCATAAGAGTTATTAGTAGAGGATTCTAGTTTTCCTAAATGAGGCCCCTTGCTACATGTTGAGAGCTTGTAGAGGTTTCAGTAGACATAGGATCTCTAGATGATGTAAGTGTCCCTCAATTGTACTAAAACATTTGATAGCTAACAGAATAGAATACCATATATCTTTCCATGCCATGGTAAACATAGACAAATCCAATGAACCTTGAAGGGTGAAAGCATTGAAAAATAAAGTATAAAATTCAATGACTTACCCATAGTATAGCAGATAAGATTTACTAACAAGGGAATGAAAGAAATGGACCTCAATTTTATAAGAATACTCTGTTTCCTTGAAGCGTACTAAAACATAAAATAATCTCAAAACAACATAAGTGTCTCAAATTAAAGTTCATAAAATGGGAATCATCAATAGTCATCTGCATTTCCAACAAGATCAGAATCATGATCACCCATGTCTATATCTACTTGATTTTCTTCATCATCCTCATTTGTAACATGCAGTACATTCTCTCTCTCAATTGCTTCATTTGTAATCAAAATCTCATCTTCAAATATTCCCTTATTGTCTTCATCCACTTCTTTGAATGTTTCTTGTACATGAAAATATTGTCCATTAGGCATTACATTGACAAATTCCATCAATTTTTGTTTCAAACGAGGCTCTATTTGAATGACATATGACCAACTTGGGCTTCTTACATCCTCAATTAGAAATGACTAATTAATTTGAAGAGGAGAAACATATGGCTCATTTGTTTCTGATAAAAATTGCCATGTATTTGCACATATAAATCCATACTCATCAACTTTTATAGTAGATGGTGGGATCCACTTACATTTTAATCATATAGGACTGTTTTCACCAAAATCCACTTGAATTATTTCTTGGATGATTCCAACATAAATTTTCTTCTCAATTTCATGAAGAAATTCAGCACTAACAACACAATCAAGATTTGTCTTTCCTTTGTCCTTTTGTTCCACCCTTAAATGAATACCATAAACCCACATTCCACTAAAATGCATAGCTCATATACATGGAGCTTTTGAAAGCTTGCTTTACTCTATTGTTATATCTTTACCTTCTCTTTTTGCATCACTAATTGCATTAGCAATCCACTCTTCAAATTTAGGAAAAGAATTACATCTACTCAAATCATAACGTCTACACTTTTGAGGTTGATGTTGTAGCCAAGATTGTTTCTCTTCTTCATATTTTCTACATAGAATAATGGCATACAAATAGTAAGATTAATAATATAAATTTGTGAATATAACTGAGCAAATAAATTAGTGTAACTTTTTACCTTCACCATTTTTTGAATGAAGATGTGATTTGAAGAATAAAGGTATGCGTTGTTGTTCTTTCTTGATATGAGAGTTTGAAGTGACATCCATTTCCTTCTAATACTTCACCCGTAACTCTCTCATATTCATCATCATCCCATACACGTCGATTGACATTTTTAAAATACTTCATATATTCTATGCAAAACCCCATGGCCTCTTGCATTGAATATCCCTCAGACATGCTGCCTTCAGGTTTTGCCCTAGTACGAACAATTTTTCTCAAAACCTTCATATATCATTCTATAGGATATATCCATCTTGTTCTTACTCGGCCACAGTGCTCTAGTTCATATTCTAGATGTATCAAAAGATGCATATAAATGTTAAAGATTATTGGTGGAAATTCTCATTCTAATAGACAAAGGACTTCGACAACCTCCACTCACAAACTATCAAAGTTTAAAGGATCCAATACATGTAAACTCATTCTCTTTAATATTAGGCCAAGCCTTATAATTGTCATGCTTGGCCCTTTTGCCAAACTTGACATATTTACTACAATAGGTAATATATCCTCAATTATGACATGATAGTCATGGGTCTTGAGGCCTCTTATGCTATTAATATTAGTTTGGCTTCTAATGCTACTACTCACATATCTAATAGGAAATCGAGTCTAAGACATTAATTGTAAGAATTGTGCATGTTGTTCCTTTGTCCAAACATAAGGAGCGTTAGGTTTTCTATATTTTTCATTATCATATTTTTCAACCCAAAGATTTTGATGAATCTTTATTTCTTGAAAGTCTTCATGAGATGAAATAGTATCAAAAGCACCAAAAAGAGTTTCTATAATAGCATAAGCTATATTTTTCTCAGTATGCATAAAGTCAATAGTATGCCTAATGGAAATATCCTTAAAGTATGACAACTTATACAATATGCACAATCATTTTACACCACTTTCATTATATGGATCATATCTACTTCCAACAATCCCACCAGTTTCAATAAATGACATTATTTTTTGTCCATTCTCAACAATGTAATCACCTATTTTTTGCAATGGTGCTACACGATTCTCTTCTTGACCATTAAAACATGTTTTTTGTTGATGATATGGATGATCTATTTTAAGGTAAGCATGATGCCCAAAATAGATACACTTATGCAAACTTCTTGAGTGTCTCACAAAATCCCTAAAGTTGCAAGCAGGACATCCATGGTATCCATGAATTGATAGACTAGACAATGTGCCATATGCAGGAAGATCATGAATTGTAATTAATAAGGAAGCTCTTAAAGTAAATTTGATTAAATGGCCATCCCTTAAAGATTGAATTTCTTCAATTCCTTTCCACAATTCAATTAGCTCATCATATAATGGCTCTAGATAAGTACCTATTGTATTTGAAGTCACACTTTTCTTTCCTGATATAATCAATGATAACATTAAGAAAAATGGCTTAGTTGTTAACCATGGCAGTAAGTTATAATTTATTAGAAACATTGGCCATGTTGACCATTTAGTACTCTGATCTAAGAAAGGATTCACCCCATCTAGAGCCAATCCCAACCATATATTATGAGGATCTTGAGAAAAATTAGGCTATCTATTATCAAATTCCATCCATGTCTTAGAATCTAGAACATGTCGTTGTTTTCCATCAGTGCTCTTATTTTGGGCATGCCACTGCATTAGTTCAGATATATCTCTACACCTATACATTCAGAGTAACCATGGGATTATTGGAAAGTGGGGAAGAACATTTCTAGGAACAACAACTAATTTGAATCCTTGTTTATACCTCCCTTCATGACATTTTGGACATTCACTCTCGTTTGCAAGATTTTTATAAAATAAGACACAACCATTAACACGTGTATGAATGTTTTCATACCCTAAGCCAAGCTTATTGATTTTCTTTTTACATTGACTTTGTTTTGTTAGCAATGTGGAGTCATTTGGTAACAATGAACTTAATAATGCCAGTAGTTGATCTACGCTCTCATTTGTCCAACCATGCACCACTTGTAAGTTAGGAATTTGAAGGATTTTTGTCAAATGACTTAACTTATAGTTTGCATACACAGGCTTTAAAACATCCTCCATTGACTTGGTCCAATCATCATTTAGTCCCTCATTCAAAATTTTATCAACTTCAAACCCCTCATCAAACATTTCTATCACTTCATCTATTTTTGTTGCCTCTTCATCTCTCATAGTCTATAATTCTATTGTATTTTCATAATAATTATAAGCCCAAGGACTTATACCACTATGCCCATATCTTATCATGTGTCGATAAATCACATTTCCTTCTTTCACCTTTCCACCAAGACAATCTTTACATGGACATGGATATTTTTTAATGCTCCCCTCCTCAACTACTCTCTCATCATATGCATGATATTAATTCATAGACAACCTATGATGCTGATCCATCTATAATATTGTGCATTCCAATTAATTGAGTTTCTAAATTAATGAAGAAAATGTACATTTGAAAACATAGATGCCAAAACATTGTTGAATGTAGTCACTTTTGGAGATATAATGAGTCATTATTTTGAAATCTTATATTTATTTGAAGATTACCCAGTGGAAATAAAAAATGCATGTGTTTTAGGTTTTGAGTTACCTTTGAATTTGTTGTAGAGGGTGTCACTGACTTCAAATTTTTTGCAACAAAATTTGATTTCCTTGCATGCCTTTTCAAAAGCCTCCAAGTCCTATCCAAAAAAAATTTATGGCCCATGAATGTGCTTCAATACCTACCCACGAGAATAAAAATGCCAACAAATAGGATGAACATTTATTAAAAACTTATGAATCAATCTAAAGATGAGAGGAAAACCATTCTAACTATGATATCTTTATTACAATATAAGAAAAATAATTGCTTCAATACCGACCCACAAGAATAGAAATGCCAACAAATATGATGAGCATTTATTAACAACTTATGAATCAATCTAAAGATGAGAGGAGAATCATTGTAACTACGGTATCTTTATTACAATCATTGTCTAGAATATTTTAAACTTTTGAATATTTTGAGCTTGAGTAGTTTATGATGGGTATTAACCTCCTAGAAATTATTGTTGCTTCTTAGGTCTTGTGAGCAATATCAGTGCCTAGCTAGATCCAATAAGTAGTACTTTTTATAATTAAGTACTGGTATGTGTTTATTAATTCTCATGATAATTATTTGGTTATATGGTTTCAATATATATATTTGAACCAACAATGAGCACAAAATTCAAAGCTACTCTCACAAAAACCTTGATTGCAAAAAATGAAGCATTGGTAGGCCTCATGGATTTGGATCTCTCATTTTTTTATCAAGTATTTGCATTTCCTCACAAATTAAGGTCATGAATATCCTTCAAAAGGAATTCAAGCATCAAGAGTGTTAGATCCATTTGGTAGAATCATTACCTATAGACATGATGATGTTGGAAAATCATATGCATTTGTTGGTGTTGTAGAATTTGTTAGAGTCGATGCATTTGGGCTCAAAAGGCATGGCACACACAAAAGAGACTCCAAATTTACCATAGTGTTGTATGCACTTATTTTTGGGTGACTAATTTTGTATTGACCAATTATTTAGTCATTTATTTACTTACTTATGTTTGTATAACCTTTTGATTTTATTTCATGACCAAATTACTCATTTATTTAATCACTTATTCTTATAAATTGAAAAATAGTACTCTAATTTGATCACTTTTAGTCATGTGACTAAAATTTTAGTCTTGTGACTAAATGTTTTAGTCACGTAGTCATTTATTTACCAAAATTCTACTAGTGTTTGTTTTCCATACACACAACTTTCATAGAAATCCATATTAACACATTGTAGACCTGGTAAAACTTACTTTGAATGAATTAATTTCATACTTTTCTCACTCATATGTCCAATTCTATTGTGCCATAGCACTATATGCAAATATACAACAACTATTTGTTCTCCCTGCTCAATTGCAGTAACTATTCTTAAACATTCATTTTTCTTTGCAATAATTAAAGTAAAAGGAACAATATGACCTATATAAAGATATAAGGTGCCTACTTTCACACCTTTTGCTACTACAAGGGAACCTTTTGAAACTTTCCATTTTTTATCATTAAAAGTAACTACTCAACCATCATTATCGAGTTGCCTTGTTGAAATTAAGTTCCCACTCAACCTTAGAACATGTCTTACCTCATGTAGTAGCCAATGATTCCCATTTTGCAACTTAACCTTAACTTTAACTTTTCTAACAATATGATAGGGTTTATTATCCCCCAAATAAACAAGCCCAAAATCCCCTTGGACATAATCAATAAAATAACCTCTATGAGGTGTAGGATGAAATGAAGCACTAGAATCTAAAACCCATGAATCATCAACACTTTCTAAAGACAGAAGCAAAGCATCCTCTTCAGATTTCTTACTTAACACATTTGGCTCCTTGTTCCTTTCTAGTTTATCTCCTTTTTTTTTCTTTTGATTTCTAAAATCTTTCTTTTCATGCCCTAGTTTCCCATAGTACCAACAATCATTTGGTCCTCTTAATTGAGACCTCTTTCCCTTTGACTTTCCTCTTGATTTTCCACAATTTCCAAAATTGTTTCCTCTCTAAATCATTCTACCTTTTCTTTGTGCATTCAAAGCACTTCCTAATGTAGATCCACCTAAGGTTTTCTTATGAGTTCCCTCACTCAAAATAACACTGATCACATCATCATATTTTAGGGTATTAGATCCAGAAATATAATTACTCACAACCATTACCAAGTCATTCTAGCTTTTAGGCAAAGAACACAAAATCAAGAGAGCCATAATTTCTTCATCAAAATTAATTCCTATAGAAGATAACTAACCAGCAATAGTATTTAACTCATTTAAATGATTTTCAATAGATCCACATTCTACCATTTTCATATTAAATGCTTTTCATATAATTTTGCTAGGGTTTCCTATTAGTAACAATACTCCACCAAGATAACTAGGGGGGGGAGGGGGTGGTGAGTAAGTTATCCAACAATTAAAACATTTATCTTCTTTAAACAAACTTAACCATTAAACCAAAGTAAATAGTAACCATAATAAAATGCTCATAGATAAATAAACTAGATATGTTGACTAGGGAAACCCTTGATTAGAAGGAAAACTCGGGTGGGAATGATGCCCACAAGATGATCTACCAATATAAATATTCCTTGTTAGAGGATGGACCCTATTAGATGTCCATTACAATATTTAGTACATAGAGTCTTTGTTAGGAGACTTTGAATCTGTGTTAGGAGATTCCAACCCTATTAGGTGTTGTGGTATAATGTATGCAAGATAAGCCCACTACCCAAATATGCAATTTCAACTACAAGAAGAGCTTACTGATCATACATGTAATTTACTATTATGCTCCTCTTTTCTCTATCCCATTAATTGGACTAGTCACTATCAGACCTTGTAGACCAAGTCACGAACCTCGGATCCAAAAATCAAACCTTGGCAATGAAGTTTCCTTCACTTTTGCACTGCTCTACTTAATTTTTCATTCCACACTCTTTGCTACTTATAGTCAATCATCATAAAAATATCATTCCATACCATGATAAAGGAAATTTTCCTTTCTTTATACCAAGTCCTCAAGAAAATTCCTTGAGTTGGCTGTTAGTACTTGTCAATTAAATATTATTAAACCACATTAAGAACATGTTACACTTAATGATAACATTAATCTTCTTCCTTACAACTTGAATAACTTTTCTTACATGCAATATTATGATGAGAGAGCTTAGCCACATCATCACCAACATGTATTCTTCATGTCCTCAACCTCAATTCTTAGAATAAAAACTCTGCTAATAGATATAACAAGTTTACCAAAACATGCCTTTGTAAACTCTATCTCAAATAGATATTGCCAAAACTTACATAACTTCTACTAGATTTATCCTTTAAAATTTTGATGTTGACTATATATACTAGATACTCAAAAGTATCTCCCATAACCTTAGGTGGTTATTATACTTAGCTAGCCATCCATACCAACTTGATCTTTTTGTTGTTCTTCTATCAGGTACTATAGAAAACTACTATGTTGACATCAATGACAAAATTATTCATGAATGTAACATATCATCATAGTAGCATATCTACAATACTCCCCCATAGGAATATCATCAACATTCATGCTTGCAACCAATCTTCTAACACTCTACCCAATCTTCTAACACTCTCCCCAATCTTCCAACAATCTTCCCCTTTGACATTGATGACAACATAGATGAAAAAATATCTAGTTTCGAGAATACGAACAAAAGACTGTCAATCTTCTTTTGAATTCCTCTTCATCAATCATTCTCCCCCGTTAATATACCTCAATGTGATTTTTGCAATACTACTCCCCATGATGTTCCATGATATTTTTCATGCAATAATCTCCCCCATTGACACCAATATCAAAGGTTTTAGTAACCAACATCTCTACATCAAACTCTACAACAATGAATTCTGACTATCTCGAGTGTCAAAGGATATTGTTTACAATAATATCCAACAAGAGTCCTAGATGAATTTTTCCATTATAGATACTCCCTCATATAGGAAGTATCAACATATAGTTCAGACAAATAATGGTGCTCTATTACCCTAGACTAATACACTCTTGCATCTTCTACTATGATGTAGGAAAGGCATAACCCCAAGCATACCTCACAAATACTCAAAAGTCTCTTTGGGAAGAGGCTTAGTAAATATATATGCAATCTTCTCTTTAGTGCTCACATACTCCTATCTACTTTCCTCGTACGCAACTTTCTCTCTCAACATGTGATACTTGATAAAAATGTGCTTAGTCTTAGAATGCAATACTGGATTCTTAGACATGTTTACCATGCTTGTGTTGTCACAATGTATGAAAATAGGTTCATTGATTTCTATCCTTATATCCTTTAACATCTGCTTCATTTAAATGACTTGATTGTGATTATTCACTACTACAATACACTCTACTTTCATTGTACTTTGTGATGTACAATCCTACTTCTTGCTTAACCAAGAAACCAATCTCCCTCCAAGAAAGAAAGCTCCACCACTGGTACTTTTTCTATCATCCATACTACATGCCCAATTTGCATCTGTATAAGCACTTAGAGTGAAATCATTAGATTTCTCATACCACAATCCAAATTATAAAGTTCCTTTCAAATATCTAAATATCCTTTTTACTACTGCATAATGTGCTTTTTTGGGATTAGCTTAGAATCTTGCAAAAATTCCAATTGCATTTTCTATATCTAGCCTTGTGTGGGTTAGATATTTCAATCCTTTGATCATAGATCTATACTTTTCTATTCAATAGTAGGTTTCTCATCCTTCATAGATAACTTGTGTCTAGTTACCACAGGTGTTCCAATGGGTTTAAATGATTCAAAACCAAACCTTTTTAGTAAATCTTTCAAGTACTTAGTCTAAGAAATAAAGATTCCTTCTTTATTCTATACAATCTACAATCCTAGGAAATATTTGATCTCTCCTGTCATACTCATCTCAAATTCTTTCTTCATCTCTTCCACAAACTTTTCACTTTCTTTATCATTTCCTCCAAATATCATATCATCAACAAATATTACCAAAATCATCAAACCAACATTAATTTCTTTCCAATATAGATTCCTATCTACCATACCTTTGCTATATCTAAGCTTTGTCAAATTCTTGTCCAACTTTGCATACCAGGTTTGTGGTGCTTGCTTCAATCCATACAATGCTTTCCTTAGTTTTCACACTATGTCCTTGTCATCTGTCAAAGGACATCCTTCAGGTTGCTCAATGTACACTTCTTCAAGTTCTCCATTTAAAAGTGTTGACTTGACATCCATCTAGTATGCTTTGAATTTTTTCTATGCTGCATATGCTAAGAATAATCTTATTACAATTCTAGCCATTGGATCATAGGTTTCATCATAGTCTATTCCTTCTTATTGTGAGTAACCTTTACATACCAATCTTTCTTTATTTCTTACAACTTCTCCTTATTCGTTCATCTTGTTCCTAAATACCCATTTAGTTCTTATCACATTCTTGTCTACTGGTCTAGGGACCAATTCCCATGTTTCATTCTTTACTATCTGATCCAATTCCTCTATCATAGATTGTTTCTAGTAATCATCTTTTCATGCTTCATTTACATTCTTAGGCTTAACTTGAGATATCAAGCATAGTTTTTCATTGAGTCTACTTCTTTTCATCACTCCTTTTTCTTTGCTTGCGATGATCTGTTTAGATGGGTGATTTTTTATCATATTCTTTCCTAAAGTAGGAGTTGCTATCTAAACTTTTGGCTTTACTAAAGGTTCTAAGATTTGTTCCTACCTTGGCTCTCCTTCATTCTGTAAATAATTGTTAGTCTCAAAAAATACCTCATCATTCCTTGGCTTAGTAACAAAAACATCATCTAAATTATGATCAACTATTCTCACTTGTATCTTGAATTTCATATCAATTCTCACATTTGCACTTTCCATAATTGTCACTAAAGTTGTCTCTTCTATTACTTTCTTCTAATTAATCAATCTAGGCTCATTATCATAGTCATTCAATACTCTTTCCACACTAGCTTTAGATTATTCAACTTGATCAAAAAGAAAACTCTTCCTAGTTTTTCTTATTCTTTTAGGACATCTAGATGAAAAATGACCAAACTCTTTACATGTCCAACAAATTTATTTTTTAATACTTTTAGGTTCTCTCTTTGTAAGTAGATCAATACCTTCCTCTATCTTCATGTTTTCTTCAAATATGGATTAATCTTTTCTTGAACTTATGTTCTTTTGTATATAGTAGAAAGATTCTAGATCTAAAAACTCAATACTCTACTCTTTGTACAAATTTGATAACTCACCAAGAATTTCCACCATTCGGGTGACAAAATTTCTTTTGCCAAATGTAGGACTATCTTTTCCTAAACATGCTTTCCATGGATCTCCCAAAGTTGTTAAACTTTATCTTCAAGGACCTGAGGCTTTGATACCAATTGCTAGAAATAATAGTCCACCAAGATAACTGAGAAGGGGAGGGGTGAATCTGTTATCCAACAATTAAAACATTTATCTTCTTTAAACAAACTTAACCATTCAACCAAAGTAAATAGTAACCAATATTAAATTCTCATAGACAAATAAACTAGATATGCTGACTAGGGAAACCCTTAATCAAAGGGGAAACCCTCATGGGAATGATGCCCACAAGATGATGTACTAATATAAATATTTCTTGTTAAAGGATTGACCCTATTAGGAGTCTATTAAAAAATTTAGTACATAGAGTCCCTATTAGGAGACATTGAATCCTTGTTAGGAGATTCCAACCCTATTAGGAGATGTGGTATAATGTCTACAAGATGAGCCCACTACCCAAACATGCAATTTCAACTACAAGAAGAGCTCACTATTCATACATGAAATTTGCTTTTATGTTCCTCTTTTCTTGGTCTTGTCAATTGGACCAATCACTGTTAGACCTTTTAGACTACATCACAAACCTTGGATCCAAATATCAAACCTTGGATCAGTCAATAAAACCTTGGCAATAAAGTTTCCTTCACTTTTGTACTGCTCTACTTTACGTCACATTCCACACTCTTTTTTGCTTATAGTCAATCATAATAAACATATCATTCCATACCATGATAAAAGAAAATATACTTCATTTATACCAAGTCCTCAAAAAAATTCCTTGAGTTGGCTATTAGTTCTTCTCAATTAATTATTATAGGACCACATTAAGTGTTGAAAATATTATGACAAGCTAAGTTACTAAGAGGGGAAGGGTGAATCAGTAACTTCTAAAACTTTTATACCAATTAGATATTAATCCTTTATATGAATTATAATCTAACTTCATGCATGAGAAACTTAGAAAATATGAAAGCATACATAACACTTTAACACATAGATATGGTGACCCAAAAACCTTTCTTTTAAAAAGTAAAACTGGGGTGGGGATGATACCCACAAGCTTTAGTACTACAATATAAGGTTAGTTGGTTAAGGCTTATGTACATAAGACTGTTAGGTCTACCTTGTTAAAGGATTTGACTAATCCATCTATTAGGATGAAGTAGTAGCTAATCTCTAATCTACAACTTGGTTTGTTGAATGAGAGTCCTCTAAGTGTACAAATCACCTAGCTATGATAGATGAATCTTTTCTACTCCTTATACTATTGTAGCCTTTTTAATTTTCTCTTTTTCTCTTCTCTAATGATTACATTACTTATTTTTTGATTCCTTACATTCATTGGATGTGATACAATACATTGCATATATATATATCCAATTACACAATTATAAAGTTGGCCACAATAGAAGTTTACACAAAATATTACAAAGTTAGCCATAGTGTAAAAACTTAGGCTCTGAAGACTGACTTGGTGAGGTTTTGATACTCAACATCCACTGTCATTGCTCGACATTATCATGAACTTTGATAGATGTAGAAGCTCAGTCCATACTGATCACTTCCAAGTAGTCTTGAACTTGGTCTACACTGGTGACTCAACAAATACTGTAAAACTCATCAAATAAACTAAATCACTTCGTTACCACTTCATAGCTTGGTAAACACTATTACCACAAGATCGATATAAACTGAGTCACTTGGTTAACACTAAGTAGCTTGATTAACATTGGACTCACATCACATAAATTTCCAACTTGGTAACCACTGCACAACTTGGTTTGCACTGGTAAACTTGACATACACTTAGATGTTAGGTTTACATTGCTGATCTTCACAATAGTTGTATCGACTCGGCATACATTAGAACTTGTCCAAAGGACTTAGTAGAAACTAAAATGCTTAGTTAACATTGTTAACTATATAGTAAGCTCGGTATGAACTCACAATCTAAATAAGTGTGTGTCACTAATAACAAACATACCTAGAATGTCAACAATCTCCCCCTTTGGCATTAGTGACAAAACACTTATTAGTCAAAACTAAATTATTTATCACCTTATATATCCAACTCAATAGAGTGTATTGTTTTTGAGATTTTTCAAAATTGTTTTTGTAAAGGATATATTTTTGTACATGGTAATGCTATATAGTATAGTATACATACAATATTTGTTTACACTTTCTTACAATTTTCTCCCCCTATCTTTTTACATCTTTCTCCTCTTTGTATCATCTTATATCTTCTCCCCCTTTTTATCTCCTTATAACTTCTCCAATATCTTCTCCCCCTTTTTGACATTAATGCAAAATAATTATGCTATATGTATTTACATAGAAATGCCAAAATGAGACAAGAAGTCTGAATGTACCTTCAATATGATTGCCAAAGTCTTGTCCTAGTTGACTTGCAAGACCTTGCATGTGTACAACACCACCTACACTTCTGCTAAAAGTTCAATCATATGGTTTGCAATAGAGAAATTGTTATCATGGATGAGAGTTTTTTAATAAGAAATATGCTTCTTCAGTGCATCCATGTTGGGGAGTATCATATTTTGGATATCTACCAATGTAGACCTGATTCTAGCTTCTTCTTTAAGCAATTCATTCTACATATCTGTAAAAAATCTGATCTTCTTGAAATGTACAGAGCTTGAACTTGGGTCAAGCTAAAATTGTTGAGCACTTTCTTTGAGATCTTCATCAATCCTAGACAATTTGTCCCTTATTTTCGTAGTAAGTCTTGGAATATCACATAGTTTGCCAGAAAGTAAAGTTACATTTGTACAAGAAGTTTCTAGAGAACCCAAAATAGTAGATAATCTAAATGGTAGATGGAAATTTGTTGAGCAATGTACTTTAAAACTTTATTTAAAAACTTTTTCTCTGCTTTTTGTAGTAATTTATCTTGTCCATCTAGATCTTTACTATACATCTAGACTACTTTTGCCAACTAAAACAAAATTGGCTAAGAAGAATCGATCTCTATGCCTATAGCCTCTACCAAAATATTGTTGGCATCCTTAATGATTTATATTTCTTTATCTCTTTCTTCTCTTCATCTCTATTGCTTGGATTTTTTTTGAGGTAATTCTCCAATGGTTTGCATTGATCAAGAGAAATTTTTAAAATATCCCAATTTGGAATTAGAATTTCCTCATCAAGATCAACATCCTCCTCCTTTTCTTTACCTTTACCCAAAAAATTTTGTGCTTAGTTGAGGCTTGGTCTCAACTTACCTTGCACTTATTGCTTGTGTACTTGGAATCGAAATAATAATAGAAATAGTGGGGCTTGCTGCAAAAATTGATATTGCACTTATTGTAGAAATACTATTAGAAGTACCTATTAAAGCCAAAATTGATGTATCCAAAACTGATGTCTTAATCATAGTTGAAGAGGGAAGAGTTTGTAGCTCGATAGATGAAGTACTTGGTACTTTAGTCAATGATGTGTTGAGTTGTATTGGTGCAAAGATTGATTGGTTGGTTGTACTTGGAGTGCTGGACATAATCAATCCTACAAAGGTAATCTCTATGGTTGATGTTGTCAATAATTTTCTTGAAGAATGAGGAAGTGAGGCTATAACTACTGCAAAAATCTTAACTAGGTCAGTTTCCTCTGTATAGGCACATCTTTTCTCCATACAATAGTGCCTTTTGAAGGAAAAAAATTCCAAACATAAAAGAATAAACATGTCAATAGAGAGCTAAACTTACATGGATTTTTCTTTGATGTTCTGATGCTCTCCATGTTCTTGTTGAATTGTTTCAACTATAGCTTAGCAAGGTCAAGAGAAAGGTTGTCCTTGACTACCTTGTATGCCAAGTCTACTACCTCACATGTCACACTATTCAACTTGCTTGAACTGTAGATCTTGTGTGTAATGATATGGATGCCAAACTTCAATTCCATATCAGTTATATTGCTTATTTTTCCTCTTCCATCCCACTCTAGTAGGTTTTTCTTCTCTAGTTCATCCCAACCTAGGGTATTGGTCATCTTAGCTTTTGCCAGTATGGGGAGACTGGTGATCCTATGAATCATCATTTTCATGATCAAAATTGGTTGCTCCAACCAGAGCTATCCATTCTACATTCAATTGAGAATAAACCTAATCCATTTCACTTGGAATTCATGGGCCATGGGAGGAATATGGGTTAATCCTTTTCCCTCGAAATGTTGATGTTCAAGTTTCAAAATGCCATTCACATATAACCTTTCTAGGGTTTCATCCATTTCTAGCATACCAATTTCTTGGATTTCTCATTTAAAATGAGAACAAATGTTGTTGGTTAACAGTACCTTGGAAGGGATTTGAGGCTATGCTCTACTCAAGTCTAGAGGGTTTCAATGATTATAGAAGTGAGCTTGAAGTCTAGTGCCTTCCATTCTACATTATAGACTAGCATATTTGAATCTTGCCTTGCCTTGCTACTGTTGGATGCCATCTTCACTCGATAGGGTTTGAGAGAATTCAAAAAAAAATTGGTGATAATTTGCTCAAATCACTTGAATGCCCTTGAAGATTGCACTGTGCAATAGCTCTTGAAATTTCATGGTAAAAATGACTTCGATTTTATTCCTTTTATCAAAATTTTCCATAAATGCTTGGTATGAATGTTAGATCAAATTGTCAGACTATCCACTTTCTTTTATTGAAAAATTGACAAAGTGTTCATGACTTGGTAACAATATGCATCTTGATTACTCCCTTGCTTGGTAGAGTCTGTAACCCATCCTTGCTCGGTAATAACTTTCATTTGTTACTCAGTGATCCCTTTTGCACCTTGAATGCTAGTTTGGATCTTTTGTCTTACTAACTAGAATTGATATCTGATGTCTCATTTAGTATCACAATTCCAACACTCCTTTGCAAGATCAAGTAGAGATAGTGGAGTCACTCAATTCTTGAGTAACTTGATTATCATTGCTTGAACTTTTATTCTTAGTAGATTTTGGAACCCATTATTGTTTCATTTATTTTCTAATGTTATCATCATTTTCCTTCTTTTCATCTTCAATCATTTTAATATTCATGCAGTTCTTGGCAAGATGACCAAGTTTAGTACAAATGAAACATCTTTTAGTAGTATCTCTTTTCCTCATGTGATGTTTTACACAATTCATACCAATGTGTCCAAATTCTCCATAGTAATGACATCTACACTAGGTGTTGTAGTCCCAACCAAATATAGCTTTTATAATCTATTCTGCTAGATTTAATATCTTGGTTTTGTATTTTGATGATTTATGCCCATGCTTCTTGCATTTGTGACATTTACCTTCAAATTTTGGTTTTTCTTTGAATTCATTAGCCTTATGACCATGCTAATTGCAATTATAGTACTTTCCATTGAATTTTTCCTTCCAATTGCTCCAACATTTGTTTGATGTATGACCTATCTTACCACATTGATTGCTAGTAGGTCTTTGATTCTTTTGAGTTCCTTGCTTGGATGTTTCACCTTCTTCTATATATTTAATTCCTAATTTTCCTTTTTGTTTATAGAGATTTTTCTCATTCAACTGATTCATGTCTACTTGGGATTTCAACATTCTTTCATTGGTTTTCCTTTCAAAGTTTAGATCATTCTATAATATTTCATTTTCTAATCTCAGGTTCATGATTTCTTCATTTGCATTGTTGAGCTAATCAATGAAGTCTTCCTATTGAAGGGATAGGTATTGGATTTTATTGTTCTTTACTTCTATCTCTTGTCTTATCTTGTTTTTCTCTTTCATTACTTCACACAATCTTACTGACTGAATTTCTTACTCTCTTCTTATTTTTCCTACTTCTTCTTGTAGTGAACCATTCTTTTCTAGGAGTTCCTTGATTGCTTCATCTAGGTTTCTTGAATGAAGGTCTTCAATTCCTTCTTCAATGTAGAGATACTCATTCATTTGAATTGCAAGATCTTTTCTTCTTTATAGGGATTAAGAGATTTGATCCTTTGCTTTCTTGAGTTGGGAAATAGCCATTTCCAAATCTAGCTTCTCATTGTCAATAGCCTTGTCAAGTCTCAATATCTCCATGGCCTTTGATATTTTCTCAAGTTTTTAACCTTTTCTTTGAGAACCACAATGCTCTAATACCAATTGTTGGAAATATTATGATAGGCTAAGTTATTGAGAGGAGAGGGGTGAATCAGTAACTTCTAAAAGTTTTATCCCAATTTGTAATTAATCATTTATATGAATTTTGATCTAACTTCATTCATGAGAAACTTAGAAAACATGAAAGCATACATAACCCTTTAACACATAGATATGGTGACCCAAAAACCTTCCAAATAGAAAGTAAAACTAGGGTGGGGATGATACCCACAAGCTTTAGTATTGTAGTATAAAGCTGGCTAGTTAAGGCTTACATTGATCACTCTGATGATTTGCTCTATTAGGAGCAATAAGGATTGCTAGGTCCACCTTGTGAAAGGATTTATAAACATACAATAAAGTATGCACTCGGTAAAGAGATTTGCATAAGATTGTTAGGTCTACCTTGTTAAAGGATTTAACTACTCCACCTATTAGGATGAAGCAATTATTGATCTCTGATCTACAACTTAGTTTTCTAAATGATATTCCTCTAAGTGTACAAATCACTTTACTGTGATAGATGAATCTTTGTTGCTTCTTATACTATTGTATCCTTTTTAATTCACTCTTCTGCACTTCTTTGATGAGTAAATTACTTCTTTTTCAATTCCATCATTCATTGGATGTGATACAATACATTACATATACATCAATCTAATTACACAATTATAAAGTCAGCCACAATAGAAGTTTACAAAAAATATTACAAAGTCATCGAAAGAGTAGAAACTTGGGATTTGAAGACTGACTCGATGAGGTTTTGATACTTGACATCCATTGCCACTACTCAAAATTGTCATGTACTTAGTAGAAATAGAAGCTTGGTCCATACTGATCACTTTCAAGTAGTCTTGAACTTGGTTTGCACTAGTGACTCAAAAAATACTATGAAACTCTTCATATAAACTGAATTACCTGGTTACCACTACATAGCTTGGTAAACACTATCACCTTGAGCTCGATATAAACTATCACTTGGCTAACACTAAGTAGCTTAGTTAAAACTAGACTCACATCACATCAACTATAAACTTGATAACCACTGCAGAACTTAATTTGCACTAGTAAACTCGGCATACACTAAGATGCTTAGTTTACACTGCTAATCTTCACAATAGTTGCATCTACTTGGCATACACTGGAACTTGTCCAAAGGAATCGGTAGCAACTAAAATACTTGGTTAACACTGCTAACTATACAATAAGCTTTTATGAACTCATAATCTAAATAAGTGTATGTCTCTAATAACAAACATGACTAGAATGCCAACAATTAAGAACACATTACACTTAGCAATAACATTAATCTTCCATCTTGTAACTTGAATAACTTTGCTTACATGCAATAGTATGATGAGAGAGCTTATCCACATCATCACCAACATGTCTTCTTCATTTTCTCAACCTTAATTCTCAGAATAACAACTATGCTAAGAGATATAAAAAATTTATTAGAATATGCCTCTGTAAACTCTATCTCATAATAAACATCACCAAAGCTTACATAACTTCTTCTTGACTTATTCTTTCTTCTTATTATGTTAACTATATATAAAAGATACTTAGAAGTATCTCCCATAGCCTTGGGTGATTATAATACTCAGCTAGCCATCTATACCAATTTGATCTTTCTGCTATTCTTCTGTCAGATACTATAGAAAATTGCTATGTTAACATTAATGAAAAACTTAGTCATGAATGTAACATATCATCATAGTAGCATATCTATAATAATTTTCCATAAGAATATCATCAACATTCGTGCTTGCAACAAATCTTCTAATAATCTCCCCAATCTTCCAACATTTCCATCAACTCTTTCATCATCTTCACTTTTGTAATGTTAAAAGTCACTGATGGTGCCAAGAATAATTGAATGCTTCCAATTGCCTTTTTGTCTAAAATCTCCTAGTCCTCATTTTTCATAGTTCTCTAGTTCTTAGTTTTTCCTTCCAATGGCTTCCATAAATCCTTCTAATAAAGATATTCCTCCATTTGCATCTTCCATAACTAAAAGTTCTACCCATTAAACTTGTCAACCCTCAACTTACCCTCATCTTCCATCACTCCCACTCAACTGTGAGACTTCCTTGTAGAGGATAATTGAAAAAAAAACCTCGCTATGATACCACTTGTTAGGATTTAACCACAAATAGAAATAGAAATTACATAAAAATATAACTAATAAAATAAAATAATAGATCGCACAAAAGAGGACACAAGACACCAAGATTTAAGGTGGTTCACCCAAACTCTAGGCTACATCCACCAAACAACAAGTCCAACATTATTATGACCCAATGATTAAAACCTAATTATAATCCATAGTCCTCACAACTCAATATCATTGCAAGAAGCAATTTCACATCACACCTTATTAAACAATCGCTAATCGTAAGCCCTTTTATACAAGTATTTTTTCCACTTTAGGGTTGAAATTAGTTACAATATGTCAGCCATAAATTGGTGAATAAATAATAGCAAATTGGTGAATAATAGCCAATTGGTGAATAGAAACCAATTATGTTTTAGGGCCAATTCCTTGAACCCCAAAGAATTTATGAAGTATGTACAATACTCCTTTGATCAGTCACCACAAACTAACAGATGGTGCATGTCCAAACCATAATTCATAAGGTATCTTGTTTGTACCTTTTCTAGTGTGCAGTTTGTTCATTACAAATGTTGAAAATAGATTGATACAAGTATGATAAATATGTTTCAATCATTGTTTTGTCATTCAAGTCAAACCTACTTTTTGCTGGTAAGACAATTGCTTATATGATTTAAGTACTATCACTTGTTTGATTGATGAGGAGAATTTGATCAAAAAGATGTAACAAAAGCACCTCGAGGAAAGGTTGAGTTATGATATAAAAAGAGGAGTATAAGAATCAACTAAGATAGTGATATTGTATTAAAATGATAATCCACTTAAGGTTACAAAGGCTAGTTACACTAAGCAAGTTCAGAAGAACAAATTAAAGAAAGTTTGTCTGCCAAGCTTGACCAAATGGATAGTAGGTGCTAAGAAACGTTAGTGCAAGCCAAGAAAAAAATTAGTTGGAGCTGAGTAAAAGTTCATTTTAGTGTATGTTGAGTGAAATAGTAGATGCAGGGTAAAGTTTAGTTAATGCTGAGTGGTAAACTTTAGATCATGCCAAGTGATTTTTTTAGTGGATGTTGAGCAATGTAGTATGTGTTGAGCATCAAAAAAAAATTAATGTCAAGTGGCTACATTATAAGAAAGATCATTAATTTGATAAATCTAAGACAACAAGTTTGTTTTCTTGGATTGTGTGAACTAGGTAGAAGATAAGATTGATGAGTTGGAGGCACAAAATTTGTGGTAAACCATTTTGAGGTGAATTCAAAGAGGATTGAAGGAGAAATCTATAGAGGTGATATGGAATGAGGGGTAGATTCATTAAATCCTACCTAATTTTTCCTAATCCTAAATTGGATGATGGAGAATGAATGAAAAAGATCTTAATTCTCTATTTATAAGGATGGCTGGTTAGAAGAAAGGTTTTTCATGTGTGAGAACCCAAGGAAGACAAGGATTCAAGGGTATTGCTTCATCAAGTGACTTAAGTGAAGAATCTACATTAGCATGCTAAGAAAGAAGGCTTAAGGATATGAATAATTGAAGGATGAACAAGCTATCAAAGCTGAAATGTGTGAAATCCAAGCAAAATGGAGCACTAAAACAAAGATCTATAATTTGAAAATGGAGTTGTAAGTTATTATCAGATCAAAGGCTTATTATTACTCTCTAATAATTGTATCAGTTTAGGGAAAATCCTCTGGATTAAGGTTTACCTAACAGTCAAATTTGTAAATCCTTTAACTGGGTGACATGCCAAGTGAATGGTTTAAAATCCTCTAACAAGGCTCACTCCTAACAGGGTGATTGAAATCCTTTAACATGGTTACATTTAACAGTGTGTATTGTAACCTTTAACAAGGTTAGCCTTTCACAAGGCATCACTTTAGAAGAGTGTAAAAGAGTAGCATATTACTAATGTTTTTTCCCAAATTGGGTTTCCACATAAATCATTGTGTCAAATGTGTTGTTGAATCTATTATGTTTCATGTTTACATTTCTACAAATTGATTTGATAGTAACCTACAAGTTTTTAAGTGATTGCATAAATCTTATGGATGCATGGATTATGATAAATGTTTTATGGGTTCACTAAGCTGTAAAAAGTTTTAGTTATACATCTAGACCTTGGATAATTGATTCATCCCCCCACTCTTAGTTATTCTAAAGAATTCCAATAATTGGTATCATATACAAATGCTTTAGAGGACTAGTTTGAAGGTACTAGAAGCACAAAGATCAAGATGTTAAACAGAGATGTTCCCAAGATGAATAGAGATAACTTCTTTGCATAGAAAATTTTGATGAAGCTACACCTTGGAGGACTTAGAGATCATGCACAATCTACCATTACTACTGATCATGTTGATCTAGCTAGCAAGGATATGAAAAAGAAGAAAGAACACAACCAAGCAATTTTGGATATTGCCTCTGCCCTAAGCTATGCTAAATTTGATGATATCAAAGGTCTGGATAGTGCAAAGATAATGTGGGATGCTTTAACCACCATCTATGGAGGAGACAAAAATGTTCTAAGAGCCAAAGATGAAAGTCTTAAAGGTAAGTTTGATGATATGAAAATGCAAGAAAGTGAAAATATTGCTCGATATTGCACAAGGATAAAAGATGTTGTTAATGTAATAAGAGGAGCTAACTGTACAATAAATGATGAAATTGTACAAAGAAAATTTTAAAGAATACTAATACCTATATATGCTATTAGAGTTTCTATAATACAAGAACTAAGATGTATACCAGGGAATGCTCCTTCTCTTAAAGGTATGGTAGGTAGATTCCCTACTTTTGAACTCTCTAACTTTAACAATTACAAACCTGAAAACATTGAATCTAATTTCAAAGCTAAGCTATCATTGAAGGATCCTAATGAGAAGAAAAAGAAGAAGAAAAAGATAAAGTATGTTTCCAGTGATAGTGACAAAGCTGAGGAAGATATAGAACAACTTTAAGCACTATTGGCAAGGAGATTTCATAGAGGTAAAGGCAAGTTTAAAAGTAAATTACCTATCATTTGTTTTAATTAAAATGAAGTTAGTCATATTGCTACTAGATGTCTAGAGAAGAAAAACTACAGAGGTGGTGACAGGTACAAAAGTAGAAGAGATGAAGACAATAGTCTTGCTACATTGCTAAGGAGGAAATAAAAGATGAATCTAATGAACATGATGATGGAGTGGTGTATGCTGCAATGAAGGATGAATCTGATGAAGATTAGGCAATAACACTTGTGTCTTGTGTGGACAAGAATGATAGATGGATCATTGACAGTGGGTGTTCACATCATATGACTAGAGATAAAAGTAAGTTGATTACCTTGAATTGTTATGATGGAAATAGCGTAAGATTTGGTAATGATGCACCATGTTTGATAAAAGGAAAAGGTTCTATCAAACTCACATAAAATATTCTATGTGACAATGCTTACTATGTTGAAGGACTTAATTATAATCTATTGAGAGTGTCACAATTGGATAATTTAGGATGTAAGGTTGAGTTTGAAAATAAGATTGCTAAGATATATGATGTTGATGGAAAACTGATTGGAAAAGGTGATCAAACTAGGAGTAATCTATTCTATCTTGATATAGAGGATGCTACTTGTCTAATTGTAAATTTTGATGATGTGTGGCTATGACACAAGGTTATATCATGTTAATTTTGATAACTTGGTCAATATCAGTAACATGAGAAAAGTTAGAGGTTTTCCTAAGTTGAAAAAGCTTGATAATGTAATGTGAAAACAATGTCAGTTAGGAAAATGATAAAGTCAAGTTTGAAGAGTAAAAATCACACCTCTAAAAGAATACTAGAGATTTTTCATATTGACTTGTGTAGTCCAATTGAAGTGCAAAGCTACAAAGGAGATAAGTACATTATGTTGCTTGTTGATGATTATTCTAGAATGATGACAATTATGTTTTTGAAATAGAAATATGATGCTTTCCAAATGTTTAAATGGTACTTAGCAAGAGTTGAGAAGAAAATAGGTAAAAGTTTGAAATTTTTGAGATCTGATAGAGGAAGATAATTTACATCAAATGAATTTGAGATGTTCTATAATGATAAAGGAATCAAAAGAAAAACATGCACTCCTAGAACCCCTCCACAAAATGGAATTGCTAAAAGGAGGAATAGCTCTATAATGGATTGTGCTAGGACACTCATGATAGAGAAAAATATTGCTTTGAAATACTAGGGAGAAGCTATAAGTATAGCTGTGTATACCTTGAACATTGTACAAGCCAAGAAAGGTACTCATTCAACATCTTTTGAACTATGGTATGGATTCTCACCTAATGTAAAATACTTTAAGGTATTTGGAAGAAAATGTTTTACTCTCAAAAATTTCAGGAATGATAAACTAAATGTAAAAAGTGACGAAGGTATATTCCTAGGTTATTCCACAAGAAGTAAAACTTATAAGTGTTTAAATACTAACACTAACAAAGTTGTGGAAAATACAAATGTAAACTTTGATAAATATACAAAAGTACATGAGAGTAAACTTATAAAAGAACCAAAAGAATACAAATCATTTGTATACTTTTATGAAGGTATGTATACTAAAGAAGATATTGCAAGTCAAGCCACAAATGAACAACAAGTTTCAGTGACTACTGAGTCACATAATATGAATGTTGAGTTCCATTCAAGAACTGAGGTACATTCGGATATTGAGTGACAGAATGAAGTTGAGGCACATTTTGATTCTTAAATTATTGTACATGAGAGAGATGCTAGAATGCCTGATAGAGATGTACATAGTGACTCTAAAGTAGATAGACCAAATGGAGAAACTAGAGGAGAAAATGTTTCTCCATAGTCAATTCCTTCTTCTTATGCATACCCTTTGTAAACTAATCTTGCCTTATTCCTTGTGACTTCACCATTTTCATTTAGCTTATTTTTGAATACCCACTTGGTGCCAATCACATTTTTGTCTTCTAGTATAGGAACTAAAGTCCATGTCTTGTTTTTCTCAATTTGTTCAATCTCTTCTTCAATGGATTTACTCTAGTCCACATCTTTTAAATCATCTTTCACTATTTTAGGTTCTTTCATTCTCAGCAAGCATGTATCATTTCTTAATTTATTTTTTGTCATTGGTCTAACATTTTTATCTCCAATGATTTGTGTAGTAGGATGATGTCTCTTGACATATTTGGACAATCTTGGTTCAAGCTAGATTGGAAGGAGTAAGAACCTTGCTTGCTTATTTTGCATACAAAGGTTTCAAAGTTTATCAAATGGATGTTAAGTTTTTATTTTTGAATGAAATATTAGAAGAAGAATTCTACACAGAACAACTAGAAGGATTTTTTGATGTTAACAATAAGAACATGGTATGTAGGCTATACAAAGCTCTATATTGTTTGAAACAAGCATCAAGAGCATGGAATGAGAGACTTCATAATTATCTTATGAAGATTGGATTTGAAAGGACTAATGATAATAATAATCTATACATGAAGAAAGAGAAAGGCAAAGGTATATTGTTATTTGAAATTTTTGTTGATGATATCATATTCAGAGGTCAATATGCTTTATGTAAGGCTTTTGCAAATCAACTAAAGTAAGAATTTGAGATGTCTATGTTTGGAGAGATCAAGTTCTTTGTGGGTTTGCAAGTACATTAGGTGAAACATGGTATATACATCACTTAGTCAAATTATGTTGAGGAGATACTAAAAACTTTTGGATTGGAGGATTCCAAATCAATAAGTACACTTATGGTGATAGGCCATAAATTATCAAAGAATGATGATTTAGCTAAGGTGAATCAACCATTATATAGGTCCGTGATTGACAAATTATAATATGTACTATGTAGCAGACCTAATATTGCATCATCTATAGGGATAGTTGCAAGATTCTCTGCTAATCCTAGGGAGAATCATTTGATGGCTATAAAGAGAATAATGAGATATCTAAAAAAAATAGAAGAATATGGTCTATATTACTAAAAAAATGAGAAATATGAATTAAGAGCCTATGCTGATGTTGATTGGGCTAGAAACATTGATGATAGAAAGAGCATCAATGGAGGAGCATTTTTTTTAGGGTAAGAGGCTAGTTACATAGACTAGTAATAAACAAAACTATACTTCACAATCTACTATTGAAGCTGAATATGTTGCTGCTACTGTAAATTGTACAAATATTGCATGGATTAAAAAACTACTCAAAGGTATGAAGTAAGAGATAATTGAACCGGTGATGCTTTATTTTGATCATACAAGTACTATAAATATATCGAAGAATACCATGATGCACACAAAGACTAAGCACATTGAAATCAAGTATCATTAGTTGAGAGAATTAGTTCAAGATAAAGAAGTGAAGATGGAATATGTTAACACAGAAGAGAGAATTGTTGATATCTTCACAAAAGAATTACCTAAGGATGGTCATGAGTATCTAAGAGGTAAAATAGGGGTGATACCCCTATCAAAGACTATGTAAGTAACCAAAGGAGTGCCTTGCATCAAACACGTTGATTGCCACATGTTACCAATTGATGCAATGGATCTTACTTTAGGAGTTTCCTAAAGTAATCAAAGAGATAAAACTTCAAATCAATCATAAGAAGGTGACATAGGAGAAACTGAAGAAGTTCATATCTACATATTAAGATGACAAGTCTTTGTCATTGTTGTCAAAGAGGGAGAAATACAAGAGTTAAACTGATCCTAAAGGGAGATATTATAGAAAGAGAGAGATATGTAGCTAAGAGGGAGAATCTAAACACATAGTATGAATAAGAGCTATTTTTGATTACTGAGAAAGAAAGTATATCTACTGATAATGTCTTCCTAGTAAGAGGGAGCTATTGTAGAAAGGAGATTTAAGAAGTAATTCAGAGGGAGTCATAAGGATGAAGATGAAATAGAATAAAATTTTGTAACCTATTCAAAAGATGAAATTTTCTAATAGAGGGAGATATTTTAGTACAAGCAAATATATTCTTTTTGGTATTTTGTTGGTCAGCTTGGTTTGTTGTCAATGCCAAAGAGGGAGATTATTAAAAATAGATTGATCCAAGTATGATAAATATGTTTCAATAATTGTTGTCACTAAAGTCAAACCTTCTTTTTTTTGGTAAGACAACTACTTATATGATTTAAGTACTATCACTTGTTTGATTGATGAAGAGGATTTGATCAAAAAGATGTAACAAAAGCACCTAGAGGAAAGGTTGAGTTATGATATAAAAAAAGGAGTACAAGAATCAAATAAGATAGTGATATCATAGTGCATTGATAATCCACTTAAGGTTACAAAGGTTGATTACACTAATCAAGTTCAAAAGAAAAAATTAAATAAAGTATGTCTACCAAGCTTGACCGAATGGATAGTAGGTGTCAAGAAAAGTTAGTGCAAGCTGAGAAAAAAATTAGTTGGAGCCAAGTAAGAGTTTATTTTAGTGTATGCCAAGAAAAATAATAGATGTCAAGTAAAGTTTAGTTAAAGTCGAGCACTAGTAAACTTTAGTCCATGCAGAGTGATTTTTTTAGTGGATTTCGAGCAATGTAATATGTGCCAAGCATCAAAAACAAATTAATGTCAAGTGGCTGCATTATTAAAAAATCATGAATTTTATGGATTTGAGCTAACAAGTTTGTTTTCTTGGATTGTGTGAACCAGGTGGAAGATAGATTAATGAGATGGTGGTACAAAATTCATGGTAAACCATTTTGAGGAAAATTTAAAGAGGATTGAAGGAGAAGTTTCTAGAAGTGATATGGAATGAGGGGTAGATTCATTTATTCCTACCTAATCTATCCTAACCCTAAATTGGATGATGGAGAATGAATGAAAAAGATCTTAATTCTCTATTTATAGGGATGATTGGTTAGAAGCAAAGGGTGTCATGTGCGAGAACCTCAGGTAGACAAGGAGTCAAGGGTATTGCTTCATCAAGTGACCTAAGTGAAGAATCTACATTGGCATATTAAGCAAGAAGGCTTAAAGATATGAATGCTTGAAAAGTGAACAAGCTATCATAGCTAAAATGTCTGAATGCCAAGAAGAATGAAGGACTAAAACAAAGATTTGTAAACTACAAATGAATTTGTAAGTTATTATTAGATCAAAGTCTTACTCTTACTCTTTGATAATTGTATCATTCTAGGGTAAATCCTTTGGATTAAAGTTGACCTAACAGTCATTTGTAAATCTTTAAACCGAGTGACATTCCAAGTGAATGGTCTAAAGTCCTCTAACAAGGCTCACTCCTAATAGGGCAATTGAAATCCTTTAATAGGGTCACATTTAATAATATGTATTGTAACCTTTAATAAGGTTGGCCTTTCATAGGGCATCACTTTAGAAGAGTGAAAAATAGTAGCATGTTACTAGTGGTTTTTCCCAAATTGGGTTTCCACTTAAATCATTGTGTCAAATATGTTGTTGAATCTGTTATGTTTCATGTTTACATTTCTACAAATTGATTTGATAGTAACTTACAAGTTTTTAAGTGGTTTCATAAATCTTATGGATGTATGCATTATTATAAAAAATTTATGGGTTCACTAAGCTGTGAAAAGTTTTAGTTATACATCTAGACCTTGGATAATGGATTCACCCCCCCCCCCCCCCCCCCCCCCCCCCCCCCTCAGTTATTCTAAAGAGTTCCAAAAATAAACACTATTGTATTAACCTCTTCTCTCAAAAATATATTCAATTCATTCTCAAACATCATAGCTCTTACTACTTCCATTACAAACTTGTTTCTTCTTTCAGCAATACCATTCTGATAAGTAGGAGATAATTTCCATAGCAACCCAAATTATGATATTACTATCAAGATTTAAATATGTGGTTTTAAATCCTGATAGCAATATAATAATACCATTCTACTTAGGAGCCTTAAGGGTTTATAGACGTGTCTTAATACCATTCACTTCACAAAAAGTATTAAACTCATTTGAAGTAAATTATCCAACTCTATTAGATCTTAAATATTTAATCTTCAATCTAGACTCATTCTCAAGTGCTTCAGACTTTTCTCTAAGGAATACTACCCATATCATCCTTGTAGTGCCTCCTATGTTTGCATTATGTACCATGACTTGTTTTGTTTGATGAGACTTTATGACATTCACATTGATGTTCTTTTGAGATGCTTCAATATTTTGACATTATTTTGATTGACAGTGTCATAGCTGATAGATGTTAGATGCTACATTGTTTAGATTGATCGTGTTTGCATGATGATGCTAGTGATGTGACATGTTGCCTTACAATGATATATGGTTATTTTGTATTAGGATATAAACCTTATTTAATGGATTTATGATGTACTTTATTGGATTATGGTTGGTGTTTATGCTATGGATATTTATATCATTCTTGTAGAATTTTTTTATGTTGATGCAATTGACTGACTTAAATAGATTATTTTAAATAAAATTAATTAAATGATTATTTATGCTATTTCACACACTATTTCTTTGGTTATAGTATTATTGTGTATATGCACTTGATCATGTTGTTTATTGTATAGGACTTATATCCTTGACAATGACACATTGAGTTAGTGATTCAGTTGTTCATAACTAGCCAATGTCATCCTCATATTGGCAACATACTGTGTGCTAGAAAATGTGACCTACAAGAAGCATGGGTTAACAAATAAACACTAGTTTAAAACCTTCAAATTGCATCAAGCATTCATCAAAATGCAAAGAATAAATATCAACTAATGCTTGCTTGGGTTTTGCAACCCTAAGCAACCAACAAATCCAACCTTCTAGCCATCTCTACAGCTCAACAAAGGCACCCATGAGAGGTCTTGTTGGTGTGTTAAGATGGGGGTGTGTTTGGTGTGCTCTCCCAAACACACCAATAAATGAATCTCTTGAGTATGTGGGTGTAAGTGTGAATGCAAATGTGAATAAAAATGTACTAAGATCCTAAACTATGTGGAATGAAGAACACTTCAAGAAATGGCTATGGAGAAAGCCATTCTTGAAAGCATTCAAGAATGAAGATAATATGCAATATAAAAAAACTAACTAAGAATGTATGCTATGGAATGGAAATGCAAATGCATGAAAAAAATTAAATGAACAATGTAAGATGCAAACTAAATAAGCTACCAAATGATTATCATGAACCTACAAAATTACTATGAGAACTCTACCAATGCAAGCTCAAACTATCATGAAAGCTCAAACTATGAATGCAAACTCAAATCTCAAACCAAAATGATAACAATGCAATACAAATGAGATGAAAATTCTTGAGACAAGCCCTCTATTTATAGGCTTGAAAGGGGGCTTGGTGAGGTGGCATCCAAGTAGGTGCCACATAAGGTGACATGTAAGCCATGCAAATGGTCAAGAATTCAAAGTTTTCTCACACATGTGTGAAAAAAATTGAGAAGAAGAGTGGGAGACAAGAGTGTGTAGGCATGCCATCTCACACATGTGTGAACACACTCTTAGGATAATGAGGGGAATTAGGGAGATGATTAGGAATGATTAAGTGGGATTAGAGAAGAAATAGTCTTAAGAGGATGAAAATGATGGGTGTAGACTAGGCTCTAGGTTGGGCTTAAGACTAAATTAAATGAAATTTAATTTAATCATGGGTTTAGAGAAATTAATAGGATGTGGGGAATTAAAATTTATTTTAAAAGGGAGGAAAGATGGAGGATCATGTGTTAAATTAATTTAACACACTAGGGCTAGGAGTATTTAAATTAAATTTAAATACTTAGGGAAATGAACTTATTTAATTAATTAATATAATTAAATAAGTAGAAGAATGTGAGCAATGTAATTAATTAATTAATAATTAATTACAATGTCATGGGAAATATTAATAAATTAATATAGTCTTGAGGGACAATTTTAAGCGTCTACATTTTGTCCCTCTTTGATGTGAATTAATAATTAAATGAACCTATCATTTGTGCGGATGACAAAGGGCAGTGGAGATGACAAAGAATACATCATCATCTCTGTAGACAACAAAATGTTGTCGTCTGGGGAAAACTAGTGTCTGCACAGATCAGCAGTTCTGCAGATCGGTGTCTATGCATATCAGCATTTCCATTGATCGACGTCTATGCATATTAACATCTACACTGAAGAATGGCCATGCCAATTAGGGTAGAATAGGGGGAGGCAAGGGAAGATTCCCCACTATAGGAACATCATAGGCTACCAAAACTGACGCTCTGCATGTCTATGCTGCAAGAGGACATGGTGGTGTTTAGGTCGAGGGAGCACTATCCTCCAACCATGATGATACAGGAGAGGCTGACAGATGCAAATTGGGGTCATGTGTGGCTATGCAAGCTAGAGCACATTCATGAGTGGCCGAATCTGAGGGGCTATTTAGTGTAGCTATCAGCTCTCATAGAGCGATGGCACATGCCTGCTAGGAGTTTCCATCTACCAATGGGGGAGACTATAGTCACACTCCTAGATGTGTGGCAGATCCTGTGAGTACCGATCAGAGGTGCCTACCCAGAGTATGTACTGGAGGATTTAGATCTGTCCTTGAGCGAGTGCTTTGGCAGAGGGCAACAGAGACTACCCATCCAACGATTGTGGTTTTCGTAGAGGGCTGCACTAGAGTAGAGGCTATCGAGGCTAGCAGTATACCTAGCCTCATTACTATGGTAGATGTTACTAGATCACGCAGGACACAGGTCGTCGATCGAGTGGGCGTGAGTGTTGAGCACTCTGCTATAGGAGGAGGGTGCAGTCTACTATTGGGGACAAACTATCTTAGCTAAGCTATATCACAATTTGCACATGTGTGCATATTGGACCCAACACACAATAAGACCAAGGCTGACATTACGGATGGTTTGGTCATGGGAGCACATCAGAATCACACGATCGATCACTCAATGAGAGACCAGGTAGCTAGGGGAGCCATATGCCTGTAGATACTAGCCTCCTATCCAGTATACATCGATGGATTCAGTGGGGTTCTAGCATCAATGCATAGATGAGATCATTATGTTTGACTGGAATCCCTATGATAGGGTAGAGCGGTGGGGGTAGACACTGGCAGCAGGTGGTGAGGATGACACGAAGGATCAAATGTACCTCTCATACACATAGATTGACTATTGGATCATTGTTCGATCTATGCATGTAATTATGTGCTATATGCCTTCTCGAGTGTGATGATAGTTTGGCAGGGTACAGGATACAGTACCAGATAGATTCTTATATCTTGTGGTGTCATGAGAGTATGGCCAGCTATGGGGACACGAGACCACTATACGATTGGCCTGAACATCTTGGATGGGGATGGCAGTAGTGCCATGGGTGCATGGCCAGGACAGGGGAGACATAGGTATGAGACCAACGTACACACAGTGGTGGGTAGCCCACCAGTGAGTCAGGCTTACAGTGCCAGGGGTACCTCCACCAATAGAGTAGGCATAGGGGGAGGGAGATGGAGTGAGGGATGGTGGACAGGTAGCTATGATGCCACCACCAGCACAAGGGGCACAGGAGGGACCACACGGGCATAGAGTTTGAGCGAGGAGAGGGCTAGGGCTAGCACCAGCATAGGGGCCACCACAAAGAGCACCCTAGGCATAAGCATAGGCACAAGCACAACTACAAGCACCTCCGTAGGCACCACCATAGGCACCACCACAGGGATAGGTACAGGGAGAGGACCCAAACATGGTCAGGGCCGAGAGGGACACCCTGCAGATAGAGGTAGCTTGACTACTGGGGGTAGCATAGGTGCAACAGGCAAGAGCAGATAGCTTAGAGCAGGCCATGTAGGCCATATAGGTAGAGATGCAGGTGTAGAGGGCTAGAGGGGATAGTGCACAGGAGGCCTTAGTGGCCCTACAGGCACGAGTGGATGCAGGGGAGTTTGTAGGGGTGGGCACCCATACAAGGGCAGGGGATTGAGCAGAGGTATCTTCCTTACAGGTCGAGTGGGCCACCCATTAGGCGTAGCTGGATGGATACTGCAGGTAGCAGGACATAGCCATACAGATGGTACAACCTAGGGTAGTTGTTTCAGTGATGCAGGAGGCCCTCACAACTAGCCGAGTAGAGACATAGGCCATACAAGAGGTAGCCTATTATAGGTCACTTTATAGGGAGGTCGTGCGTGCTGACTGGCAATAGCCAAATTTTGAGAGGGGAGCCAACTCATGGATCTCAGGTGGCAGAACCAGATTAGAGCAGTCCATAGGACAACAAAGACCTCCTTGAGGGAGGGATACAGGGGGGGTAGGGCTCTCATAGCTAGCGACGTGATTTCATATAGTGATTAGTGTTTTGACAGATATGTGCAGATGCAATGATTTTTGATGATGCATTTGTACTACATGATTCTACATGATGTGTATATAGACTGTACAGACATTATTTTTTGAGATATATACATGACATGATTTGATGATTCTATATGTGTATGGATGTATGTGATGCATATGTATGGAAGATTTATGATGTGGATACTAACGTTTGTGATGCAAGATGTGATGCTATGTGATGTTTCCTATGATGTATGCATATATATGATGTCTAACATGTGTGTGATGCAGATTTATGAGATGTATGCATGGATGCATTATATATATGTGAGATGATGTATATGCCCCTAGATGTGATGACTAAAATGAATGTAATTAATGAACTAATGCAATGTAATGAACTAAAAATGTCTAATGAACACTAAATAAGATGAAACAAAGGGACACTAATGCAATGGAAAATGAATGAATGCAATAATGAGAAGTTAATGCAAATTAATAAATGAATGTCTATCATAACTGTCACTCATAGAGACCTAGTAGTGTAGCATAGGAGGGGGGAAATAAATAGGACCTTGTCTCAAGCATGACTCAAATGAAACCCGATACTACATGCATCCTAACTATATGAGATCAAGAGATTCTATTGTGTTCATATGGAGAGCACACCTTAAGTTGATTTTGAAAAATGAGTTTATGCATTATATGCTATAGAAGCATAAATGACATGACTCTTTTGCATGGACTAGACATACAAAACCATAGAGACTTTAGGACAATAGGTGTAGTTTGCATAGTCATGATGGATCAAATGTCATATATGCAATAGAGAGATCTGGGCACACCCAAAGTCTTTTAGGGATCTTTGGTGGGACGTGTGCTAACCTGTTGCCCCCATTATGCAATGCATTAACATAACCTGAAATTGACACCCATCAAATAAAGCCTCAAAAACAAATCATACCACAAAAACATGTGTAGTTAATGACATCCATTCTGGTACGACCAAAATATGGAAGATCAAGGTGCACCATAAAAGGCTATCACTAACACACAAATAAAATCAACCAAAAAGAGACTTCATGACCAAGTAGTCATTTAGTCCATAGTTCTTGCCAAGAACCTTAGGTCTAGAAATGAATGTTACAATGTCGCCTATAGGAAGGATTCATCCTATGAAAGTGTATCAAGTTGAAATATCAAATGATCATAAAATTGTGCATTTTCGGCAAGGGCTATGAAGTGAACAAGTTTCTTGAAGCATTAAGTCTCAAATGGTGATTTCGTGTAAGTCCAAGGGTGGTCACTGTTGTGAAAAAGCTCAGCGTAATGGGAATGACAATCACTTGACAAAAAATGCCTCGCAGACTAGAGGCCTTTCAAAAGATGGAAGTGAAATGAAGCCTCATAGACAAGAGGTCTTTTATTGGATGCACAAAAGGCTAGATAAGACTTTACACAAGGGAAGTGGAATGGTGGAATGGAGTGAAGCAAAATGAGCCTTATAGACAATGGATCGAACCATACTTTGTTTCAGGAACATTTTTCTGCTTTTTTTTAGGGCTTTTTTCAAGAACTTTTTATGAATATTTTTGGATTTTTGGATTTTCTAATTTTTTTTGGATTTTTGCAGGATTATAAAGACTATATAGGAACTACAAAGGCTGAAGCATAGAACCGCTTGAGATGCTAGATATTTACAGGCTTAGGGAGCAGATCTCCCTCTGGAGTAGCAATTTGATATGCCCAAGAACCATCTTTGGTTGTAATGATAAACAGACCTAGCCAATTTGACTCAAATTTTCCTTTCTTTTCACAATTCTGGAGGTTCTTCATATTATGCTGCAAAACTAAGTCACCCACATTCAAATTCCTGTGGCTTGACTTTCTTATGATACTAAAGCTGAAGGTGATTTTGATACATGCAGAGGTGGTTTAGGGCATTCAGTCATCTCTCATCAAGGAGTGCCAGCTCTTGCAAGCGAGCAACTCGATAATCTTCTTCGGATATCAAATTCTTGAGAGGGATTCTGAGGGAAGGGAGTTCAATTTTGATGGGCAAGATAGCTTCAGAACCATAAACAAGGGAAAATGGGGTGGCTCCTATGGGGGTGCGAATGGAGGTATGGTAGGTCCAAAGGGTGGGAGCAATTTGGATGTGCCAATCATGGCCAGCTACATTGATGGTTTTCTTTAGGATTTTCAAAATGGTTTTATTGGTAGCTTTATCTTGGCCATTGCCTTGGGGGTAGTATCTAGTGGAAAAATGTTGGGTGATTTCGAATTTCCTACATAGTGTGGCAACCTCTTGATTTTTAAAAGGGGTTCCATTATCAGTCATGATATCTTGAGGTATACCAAAATGACAAATAATGTAGTTCAAGATGAACTTCAAAATCTATTTTCCTGTGATGTAGGTTAATGGAATAGCCTCGACCCACTTTGTGAAGTACTCAGTGGCGGCAATAATGTACTTGTGGCCATTTGAGGAATTTGGGTATACTTGACCAACAAGATCGAATCCCCAACGGAAAAAGGGCCATGGAGTGATGGTGGGCTGAAGGTCTTGGGCGAGAGCATGTATCAAATCACCATGCTATTGACATGGAACACATCTTTTCACAAACTGATATGCATCTGCTGAAATAACCCCGACAGGATTATTGCTTCTTAGACACCAAATTACTAAAACTTCAATGATTAGGCATTTCATCAAATAGTTAGCAACCAAGGTTGTTTAACGAACTAGTTACAAACTGATGTCAAGTTCTATTCTTGTAATCAGAGTTGTACTAATACACTATGAGATTTGTCATGAATGGAGTAATTCCTCACATAATTCACCAAGACATTTCAAATGCAAAATATAATCATACCTTCAATGTTCAGGGAGAAGGTCTTATTTCAATCAAATGTTACTATGCTTGACCATAATCCAATTTTCAAACCATAGCCCTGACTGTAGGAGTAATTAAACCTGAGATTTCCTGCTAACTTATATTGTAAGATTTGAAATCTGGATAACAATATGCTAAGGGTCTGGCTTCTGACATAGCTCCAAGCGACTCTATCCAGTACCTACAATAGAGAGTTTTCAATGCAACTCTTCCACACATTAATCATTATGGAGATCGCAGGGATGTCTAGCCAAACAAGAAATGCTTCCCTTGATTATAGTTTGGCAGTTTGGGTCAATACTTTATCCGCAATCCAGGTCGACACTTTATCCAACTGCCAAGCATGAGTCAGAATGATTTCCCGTGCCTTATTTGTTGCCTTATTAATTCTAGATCGGAAAACCCAACTCCGCCTGATCTGGGAAAAATCGCATTTGCCACTTGTGGAGAAATTATATTGACCCTTGTGAAATTATCCAAATTTGCAATTTTTCTCAATCTCCAACGGTGATGGACGCTGATGGCCTGGATGGGAACTCAGATATTTTCCTGCCACTCTGCCAAACTCATGCAATGCGGCACCCAACTATATGGTTATTGCTGCCTGCCTAAAAAGACCGCCCCTGTCACACCTGAAGAAGGAATACTAATTTCTTGATCTTCTGAGCTATCAACAGATCTACGTCTTCTAGGTACAATTATGCTAGGTTGCATGCAATACGTTTAGTTTTTTTTTTGATTCTCCTGTGTGGATTTATTTGCGACCATAGTCCCACATTTGATCGCTTTCAAGTAAGATCGCCTTCGTGGTGAATCAAATTTCAATAGGTGATAATTGATATGAATGACCTCATTTGGATCAGGGCTCGAACTTGGACCCGCCTGGCATTAAGTCGTATTCAAACATATTTTCTCCGTCTTCAATTTCTGGAAATGAACAACCATTAAAAAAAAAACACAGTCCGCATATATATTCTTAACTTTCTCAGCCCGATCCTGGTTTCAGGTTGCGTCCACTTTTAGGGAGAGTCGATACCCATAAGAACTCCGATCTTCCTCTACAACTAGTCACTCTTCTGTTGCCAGCTAATAACAAATCGCCCTTCCTTATGCTCGAACTGAGTCTGTTTGAGAACGGGTAAGTCCAGGTAATGACTTCTGGCCCTGTCTAGAAAATTTCTTGATCAATGATGTGCTACCGTTAATTCCTCCAAAATCTTAGTCTTAAGTCACAGATTCTACCCCTGATGAAATGACTGTAACGTCACCTCCAATCTGCAATAATTCAGATGATATTTCACATCCTCAAATTTGCGTACCAATTGAGAGTTTTCGTTCTCAATGGCCAGTTGTGACAATTGCAGAAACCCTAGGTTCCACAATGCACCTGTGATTGAATCACAATCTAAAATCAAAAGAGAGATAAACAACTACCTAATTCGAATGGAGCCCCGGGGTGCCTATTTATCCTTTTCTCTCCATCTTCTCCAGAGACTTCTAGAACATTTTTGATCTTATCTCTTAAGTGACTTTATTAAATATTTCATAATCCAAGTCACTTTATTAAATTAATTAAATATAAAGTTATCTTTTAATATTTATTTATTTGATAACTTTATAAGTAATTAACTTAATATCATTTATTTATTTAATTAAAATGATTAATTAGTCGTCCTCATAAAATATTCATTATTTCGAACAACCAAGTTAATCAAATTAATTAATCAGACTGCCACTGAAAATGGGGACATGACAGTCTGCCCTTCCTGAAATTGCTTGTCCCCAAGCAATGGCTGAACCATGAACCAATCAGTCTGCCTAGATCCCAAATGTAAATATGTGTATCATCCCAATCCGCACCATACTCTCATGGAGAAAACATTATTACCAACAGCTGAAAAACTGTACTCAATTCCCGAACAACTGACAATTCTGATGAAATCATCTGAAAACCAACTGTAGATGTCGGTAGAAGAAACCATTCTGCAAAACTCAAGCCAACTGAAACATCAACTCTATCAAAACTCAAATCCTTGTCAAAATGACACCTGCACCCAACTGCACTGTAGATATAACAACAGCCATAGGTACCTGAATTACTGCCATCAAATCCAATCTCTGAAAAACTGCTCCGGGTGTGTCGATGCTGCAGGCTGAGTAACTTGCTACTACCAATTTTATTTTCAAAAGATGGTGCCAATCTATCCCCTAATGGATGGTAAGAAACTAGAGCCAATCTACATTTGCGTGAAATAAAATCTTCTATCTCTGTGTCAAAAGAAAAATGATGAGTGTACCCTACCGCATAACGCCGATAAGAACCTCCAAACTCTGCTGCTGGCTCATCATCACTAAACTGGGAATCAACAGATGGCTCCAATTTTTGACTCTGAGTGACTGTAGGCTGGGTAGGATCCCATGCATTCTGCTCAACAAACCCCTCCTCGAGATCCCTGTGAGGTAGCATAGTATAAAGGACCCCTATAATCTTCTCAACCAATCCGCGAATAACACTAGTATCTCGGATGAGAACACCTTCTGTCACCTTATGTGAGTCCAAATGAACACATGCACTATCCAGCAAATACTCCATGAACGGTTCAGTGCAATAAAAATTATATGAGGAAACATTAACATACTCCCCTTTACACCACAACTGGTCCTCCTGTAAGGGTGGCATACTCAACTGTACTACACTATCAACTATCTGAGAAGAATCAATCTAGAAAATTGACTCTACCGGTATCCCGAACTCATTAAAACCAGCTACTACCAAATCCTGATATGTGTGTCAGTCCCAACAACATTCTCCTCAGTAACCACTATAGGAGTGTACTCACCACCAACCACCTCAATAGACAAATGAACTAGGTCTGGGGCTGGTTTTCTCTACAAATGCTTCAACTCCACGGTCACCCCCTTCAACTAAAACTGCAACTTTTGTAGATCTCGTCGTGTATCCTCTAAAGCCTCAGTAGTCACTATGAGCTCCTAGGAAAGCTCACTCACCTCCTCTTCATGATCCAAGAGTGCCTCATAGGCTGTACTTCCCCACTCAACCAGATGATCGTGATTGGCTACCAATCGTAAGTAATCCTGCTTCAAAATCCGAACAGCTTCACGCAAGGCATGAATCTCTGCCGAAGAAAAGTAACCATCGCTGGACTCATCTGTCATAGAAGAACCCCAACCAGCAACAACCAACAACTGATGAGCAGTATCAAAATGCTCACAAGCGATAGCAATGTCTCACTCACTAACTTTCAACTAGCTAATCACATGATGGCTCTGGCTAGACTGTCTTCTATAAACTCCCTCTGACACATTGTCTAAAGGAGTATCTTCAAAGATACTGGTCTCTGGTTTATTACCATCCATATTTTGCGAATCAACTCCAAAACTCATATCAACATCCGGAGTGTCAAAATCTATAGTACTGCTATTAAACTCCCCTGTACCCAAAGAATTTGTCAAGGAATCTGAGTCTACAAAACTGTTCACTTCATCCTCCTGGATGTTATCAAGGTCGAAATGATCCTGGGACTCATCAATATACCCTGCCAAATATGAAAAATCTTCAACACCTTTTAGCAAGAATGGTTGTTTGCATATATGAACCAAACCCAACATCGGTGTATAAAAACTAATACCAACATCGGATGTTCTGCTGGCACAAGGAAAGACAACATCGTATACTCTGCTAATCAAATCCATGATAGCATCCAAATAATCATTGCTACCATAAAGTGCTCTCCAGTCAACTAAATCCCAAATGCTGCTAAAACATTCTTGAGTCCATATCTGTAAACAAGGAACAGCTGGTAACTCAAGCAAACTACTTACCTGAGTAATGTGACCAATACCAACTAACTCCTCATATTTGTTTGACCTTGTCCTTATATCCTGGATATGAATGCAAAATGAACACGCAACATTATCAACAATCACATATGGCCCATCAAATGTAGAAAGTTGAGTGTCAGACGTGCCAGATGAAACTAAGCTTAGCTCCATGCCATGCTCATTCTCATGTCTCTCCCAGTCCTGTAAAGCCAAAGTTGCTCAAGTGACCTCAAGCTCACAAGAAAGCTTGACAATTTCCTCCTCCTTCCTCCTCAAGGCATCTGAATAATCTTTGGTAAGGCTAAGAAGATGGTCACAGTCCGATAGAAGATGTAAATAGCTCGACTTCATTGTTCCCATTCCTTCACTAATTGCTTGTAAGTCAAAGCAAGAATATTTTGCCTGAACTCCCTTATGTCTTCCTTGTAACTGAATCATTCGGATGTGCTCTTTTATCATCTCCTGCATCCTGTCATGATGAGATAAAGAAGTCACAACACTATCTTCGCTCACCTTCAGCTGGCTAGACCAATCATGTGAAGTACTACCAGTTTCATCCTCATGTGATGAAGCATCTAACTGAGCCTGGTACTCTCTCTCAGCAAAATCATGAATACTTAGTGTTTTCTCATTTCTACCTGGTATCTCACCATCAACATTCTTATCATTATCTGAACTCACTCCACTGTAATCATTGCTTGTCGAAACCAAACTACCCTGAGTACCTGAGACATCACCCTTGGGAAACTCGTATTCAACTATCTCAACTTGAGTATCAAGTTGACAGTTACTATCCATTAGCATAATATCCTTCACCACTTCTTCCTGTGATCGAACTGAAACCTCTAACCGGTTGCACACTTGTTTCTCGAACTCCTCATTAAGCTTCCTAGTAACATCGCCCACTGTATCAGCTAGTGCTTTGTGAGAAGATTTTCCAAATTGAAATCTAGTTTACTTATTCACCTTAGTTGGGTCGGACAACCTGTCATTCATACGGTGGTGCTTAACCAATAGTTCAGACATGGTATGCCTTATTTTCCTGAGTTCATCTTGAACGTCTGAATAGCCCTCCTTTTGTAGAAAGGTGGGGCGAGTAGGCCTATTTATTGTCCATGATTTGCACCTGGGAGCACCTTGTGAGCCTGTCGCACTTCTATTATCCGGTGTACCTCTATCTTGAACAACTATCTCCATTAAGGTAGTCAAATCCTGTAGTGACTGAGCTATTCCATATTGTCTGGTAGTCATGTTTCTGTAAAATTCTCTGGTTGCATCAATTCTGGGAAGTCTCAGAGAGCTCTGTGACTGTCTCTCACCCATATCTCTGCCCTTAAGTGTTGTTCTCCTGAAAATAATATCTGCTACCCAATAGGATGGCAGGAATGCTGCTCTGATACCACTGAAATAACCTCGACAGGATTATTGCTTCTTAGACACCAAATTACTAAAACTTTAATGATTAGGCATTTCATCAAATAGTCAGCAACCAAGGTTGTTTAACGAACTAGTTACAAACTGATGTCAAGTTCTATTCTTGTAATCAGAGTTGTACTAATACACTATGAGATTTGTCATGAATGGAGTAATTCCTCACATAATTCACCAAGACATTTCAAATGCAAAATATAATCGTACCTTCAATGTTCAGGGAGAAGGTCTTATTTCAATCAAATGTTACTATGCTTGACCATAATCCAATTTTCAAACCATAGCCCTAACTGTAGGAGTAATTAAACCTGAGATTGCCTGCTAACTTATATTGTAAGATTTGAAATCCAGATAACAATATGCTAAGGGTCTGGCTTCTGACATAGCTCCAAGCGACTCTGTCTAGTACCTACAATAGAGAGTTTTCAATGCAACTCTTCCACGCATTAATCATTATGGAGATCGTAGGGACATCTAGCCAAACAAGAAATGCTTCCCTTGATTATAGTTCGGCAGTTTGGGTCAATACTTTATTCGCAATCTAGGTCGGCACTTTATCCAACTGCCAAGCATGAGTCAGAATGATTTCCCGTGCCTTATTTGTTGCCTTATTAATTCTGGATCGGAAAACCCAACTCCGCCTGATCTGGGAAAAATCGCATTTGCCACTTGTGGAGAAGTTATATTGACCCTTGTGAAATTATCCAAATTTGCAATTTTTCTCAATCTCCAACAGTGATGGACGCTGATGGCTTGGATGGGAACTCAGATATTTTCCTGCCACTCCGCCAAACTCATGCAATGCGGCACCCAATTATATGGTTATTGCTGCCTGCCTAAAAAGACCGCCCCTGTCACGCCTGAAGAAGGAATACTGATTTCCTAATCTTCTGAGCTGCCGAAAGATCTGCATCTTCTGGGTACAATTATGCTAGGTCGCATGCAATACATTTTTTTTTTTTTTAATTCTTCTGTGCGGATTTATTTGCGACCATAGTCCCACATTTGATCGCTTTCAAGTAAGATCGCCTTCGCGGTGAATCAAATTTCAACAGGTGATAATAGTTATGAATGACCTCATTTGGATCAGGGCTCAAACTTGGACCCGCCTAGCATTAAGTCGTATTCAAACATATTTTCTCCGTCTTCAATTTTTGGAAATGAACGGCCATTAAAAAAAAAACACAGTCTGCATATATATTCTTAACTTTCTCAGCTCGATCCTAGTTTAGGGTTGCGTCCACTTTTAGGGAGAGTCGATACCCATAAGAACTCCGATCTTCCTCTACAACTAGTCACTCTTCTGTTGCCGGCTAATAACAAATCACCCTTCCTTATGCTCGAACTGAGTCTGTTTGAGAATGGGTAAGTCCAGGTAATGACTTCTGGCCCTGTCTAGAAAATTTCTTTATCAATGATGTGCTACCGTTAATTCCTCCAAAATCTTAGTCTTAAGTCATAGATTCTGCCCCTGATGAAATGACTGTAACGTCACCTCCAATCTGCAATAATTCAGATGATATTTCACATCCTCAAAATTGCGTACCAATTGAGAGTTTTCGTTCTCAATGGCCAGTTGTGACAATTGCAGAAACCCTAGGTTCCACAATGCACCTGTGATTGAATCACAATCTAAAATCAAAAGAGAGATAAACAACTGCTTGATTCGAATGGAGCCCCAGGGTGCCTATTTATCCTTTTCTCTCCATCTTCTCCAAAGACTTCTAGAACATTTTTGATCTTATCTCTTAAGTGACTTTATTAAATATTTCATAATCCAAGTCACTTTATTAAATTAATTAAATATAAAGTTATCTTTTAATATTTATTTATTTGATAACTTTATAAGTAATTAACTTAATATCATTTATTTATTTAATTAAAATGATTAATTAGTCGTCCTCATAAAATATTCATTATTTCGGACAACCAAGTTAATCAAATTAATTAATCAGACGGCCACCAAAAATGGGGACATGACATCTGCTTCCATAGTGGGCCAATAGTAACATGTCCTAAGAAGCTTTTTTGCTAACATAAGGCCGCTAGAGTGGGCACCAAAAATCCCTTGGTGAACCTCTTCTAATGTCGTTCGGGTTTCATCTAAACTGAGACATTGAAGGAGGGTTCCATCAAAGTGTTTTCAAAAAAGTGTATCACCTAGGATGGTATAGCGGGCGGTTCGACAGACAAAGGTTTTGCTTTTGTTTGGGGTGAGGGCAATGGGAATGGTTTTGTGATGTAAATAGGAAAAGATGTCAGTGTACCATGGAGACTCAAGACCAACAATCTCACACACCAACTCTGAATTAGTTTTCTCATAAGTAGGAGTAAAAAGATTCTCAACAAGAAACTCACATTTAGGACTATATTCTGGCATGGCAATCATAGAGGCAATAGTGGCCATGGCATCTGCTGCTTTATTATTAGCCCTTGGAATTTGCTGAAAAACAATCTCTGTAAAACATTGCTTAAGATTCTCAACTATGCTATAGTAGGGCAACAATTTCTCATCCTTGGTGTAGTATTCATCTGTGACTTGTTTAATGACCAATTATGAGTCTCCAAAGACAAGAAGGCTTTTGATATTCCATCTGATAGCTTGATGTAGTCCTATGACTAAACCTTCATACTCAGCTATATTGTTTGTGCAAGGGAATGAGATTTTATAAGACTTTGGAATGAGGTCCCCTTGTGGTGTCACAAACAAAATTCCTGCCCTCAATCCCTTTTGTGTAAAGGATCCATCAAAAAATAATTTCCATGGTGTAGTAGGGGCTAGGGTCATAATTGTGTGATCTGGAAAATTGGTTACAATGGGATGGTCTCCTTGAAGAGGAGCTTCAGCAAGCTGATCTGCAATTACTTGTCCTTTAATGTCCTTACGATCCTTATAAACAATGTTGAACTCACTTAAAATTAAGACCAATTTTGCTGCTCGACCAATGAGGGTGGCTTTTGATAACAAATAATTGAGTGGATCTATCTTGGCGATGAGATATGTAGTATGATTAAGCATATAATGACGTAATTTTTGCGTACAAAAGACTATAGCCAAACATGCTCTCTCAATAGTAGTGTAGTTTAACTCATAGCCAACTAGTGTTCGACTGAGGTAATATATGGCTTGCTCATTCCCCTTATCATCTAATTGTGCCAAAAGTGTTCCTAAGGAAACTAAAGTAGCTGAAATGTATAGAATCAATGGTCATCCTACAACTAGAGGTACTAAAACTGGAGGATTAGCCAAATATGTCTTAATTTGTTCAAATTCTTTTTGGCATAGGGAATCCCATCGAAACTTGTTTCCCTTGCGAAGCAAATGCTGAAGTGGATGAACTTTATCTACTAGTTGTGACACAAATATCCTAATAGATTGTAACTTTACTTGAAAATTGTAGAGTTGTTTCAATGTGGTAGGTGGAGGCATATCCATGATGGCCTTCACTTTTGTTGGATCTACCTCAATACCTCTTCTTGACACAATGTAGCCTAACAGTTTGCCTGATTTGACCTCAAATACACATTTCTTAGGATTAAGGCGCACTTTATATTTTTCCAACCTATCAAAAATAGTGGTAAGGACATCAATGTGGGATTCTCTTGTCTTGGATTTTCCTAGAATATCATCAACATAGTCCTCCATTATGACATGTAGAAGATCATGGAATATGGTAGCCATTGCGCATTGATAAGTGGCACCGGCATTTTTCAAGCCAAAAGGCATGACCTGATAACAAAAGGTTCCCCATGGGGTGGTGAATGCTATTTTATGTTGATCCTCTTTTGCAATTCTGATTTGGTTATAACCAAAAAACCCATCCATTAAAGACAACATCTCATGTCCAGTAGTCAAATCCACTATGATGTCTATGTTAGGAAGTGAAAAATCATCCTTAGGACATGCGAGATTTAAATCTCAAAAATCTGAACAAACACAGATGCCCCCAGATGCTTTCCCTATAGGAACAATGTTGGAGACCCAGTCAAGATAGTCAATAGGATGGATGAACTTTGCCTCTAACATTTTCTGCAACTCTTCTTTGACTAGGAGTGCTACCTTAGGGTGCATTTTGCGCAACTTTTGCTTCATTGGTTTAATCTTGGGATCAACTGTCAAATGATGCACAACCAAATCTGTATCTAAGCTAGGCATGTCTTTGTATGTCCATGCAAAATTGATTTTTCCCTTTTTTAAGAATTCATTCATGACTTTTTATTCCTCAAGACTTAAGGTAGCAGCAATGTAGGTGATTCGTGGATTATCCTTTGTTCCCAAATTGATTGGAATTGTGTCCTCATTCAAAATAGGTGATTTTTCTAGTGGCAAGGATCTAAATGGCAAGTCAAGCTCTCCCTCTTTTGGTGCCTCTAAGAGGTTTTCACCGAAAGATGCGTCCTTTATTTTATCTTTTTTTTCATCCAAAAGTGCCCCAGGGGAGTTTTCACTAGAGGATGTTTCTTTTGTTTTTCCATTTTTATTTTCTTTTTCACTTTTTTGACTAAGAGAGTTGACTTGGCTACCAAAGTAGGCTTCCTCATTGTATTGGATCTCATGTTTGTAATCTCAGAGACTCTTAAGGCCAAAGAGTGCCATCACTGCTTCATCAGACTTACAGATATCGAGAGCTAGTGGTGTATCTTGAAGGTCCCAGTCTATCATGTTGAGATTGGTGAGAGGTAGGTTAATGGATGAAAGGTCATCTATGGTAATGGCATGGACATAATTATCTAGGTCATCTTCAATGTATTGGAAAGGTACTTCAAAGAATTCGTCCTCTTCAGTCTCAGAATTAGGTTCAACTGTACAATAGTTGTTAGCAAAGGATACCTTAGGTTTAATGGAGCCCAATCCACATCCTTTAAGATAGCTATTAGCTTATAAGGGTTGTCTAATTCCATCTTCTTTTGGTCCAAGGCCGGTACCATGATATCCCATGTTTTCAATAATGGGAGGTGCCTTAACATATTTATCCTTAGGAAACTCCACAAGTTCATCTTTTCCATCATAATATAGCCAATCTAGGATATTATCTTCCATGTGCTCATCACTAAGTGAACCCCAATGCTCAAATATTGTCTTGCTAACTTGCATGGTTTCCTTATTAGTAGAAGGTGATAAGTGAGAAGGTTTTCCAAAGGAACGAGGGGAGAGTGGTAGTTTTCCAACACATGTAAGGCATTTTCAAACTTATACTCTCCCATTCCTAAATTAGCAAAAGTAACCTTCTTTCCTGTGGTGTTAATTTTATTATCTTCAACCTTCTATTTTCCCTTGTGGGAGCTTGAATCCTGATTAGCTAATTCTGGTACTGTTGTGGAAGGTGGTTCTATTATGGTGAGAGATTTAGGTACAACTTTGGAAAACTCAATTATTAGACAAAAATTCATTAGTGCACCTTCTAATCTTTTACAAAATTCAAAAGGAGTGGGATCCCCTGGGATTGTGATCTCTCTTCCTTAGTGGGGGAATTTCAAGCATTGATGATAGGTGGATGGGACCGCCTTTAGTGTATGTATCCACAGTCTACCAAGCAAGATGTTATATGGAAAATCCAAGTCTAAGACATGGCATTCTGTATTTATGATGGCTGGTCCAACCTTTAGAGGCAACATGATGACTCCTTTTGATTATCTTTCTCTTTCATCATATGCTTTTATTGTGATCCTTTTATTAATATCTAGGAGATCCTCTGGTAGTCCCAAGAAATGAATCATTTTCAATGTACAAAGGTTCAAACTGGATCCATTGTCTATAAAGACTCTTTTAATCTTATGTCACTGTATAAGGACTTCAATGTGGAGCGACAAATTATGGTGGGGATCAGGACCTTGGAAATCTTTATCTGTGAAGACAAGGTGTTGTTGAGCGGCAAGGTTTCTAATCATAGCAGTGAATTGGGAAGCATTAATGTTTTCAAGAACACGAGACTCTAAAAGAACCTTCTCCAAGATCTCTTTATGGATGGGTGATGTGGTAAGAAGCTCAAGAATGGAGATTTGTACAAGAGTCTTACCTAGCTGGGACAACACATCATTGCAAGAAGTGGGCCTTTGTGAGGTAGATGGCACAGCAGGTGCATGTGGCATTGGTGGATTAGTGTTATTGGGAGTGGCAACTTGCAAAGTGAGTCTTCCCCGTCGAGTGGTGGCATCACAATCAGCCACTTGTAAGACAAGGGTATTCACATGAGCATCTACTTCTTCAATGTGACCACATAAGGAGTCAAACCTTGATATGTGGTTAGTAGAATAATCATAAGGTAATGCATTTGATGTGGATGCTTGATTCACATTGTTGGTATTGTTATTATCATTGTTGTGATCAGGAAATGGTTTTTGAAATATCTTCAATTTAGCATTTTTAGAGGTTGGACCTCCCTCTACTTCAATTTCTCCATCATCAACAAGATTTTGGATAAAAACTTTGAGCTTGATACATTTGTTGGTGTCATGTCCTTTGATACCGTGGTATTTACAATATTTGTTTTCCCTACACCACTTTGACTTTGGTTGATTTTCATCAAAAGGATGTGTGTTAGGAAATACCATCAAGTTGTGATCCACTAATTTTTGAAAGATGGCCTCCAAAGGTTCACAAAAGTTAGTGAACTTTCTATTTCGATCATAGTCACAATTGTAGTTGTTGTTGCGTGGAAAGAATTGTGTTTGATTTCTAGATTGTTGATTGCTTTGATTTTCATGATTTGAATTGTTGTTGTTTTGATTGCGATAGTTGTTGTTGTTCCCTCCTTGAAGGTTTTTGACATCAGTAACACCATCATGTGTAACACCCTCATTCTTGGACTAGAATTTGGGTTTGCTATTTTTGTTTGACTCATTGTTGGAGGATGATGAATTATAACGCTTGATTGTACCTTTTTCCAAAAGTCCATTTTCAATATTCTTGCCCTTTTTGATGAAAGTGGAAAAGTCTTTGGGGCTAGCCATTTTCATGTGCAAGGACATTTTGGGTATCAATTTCTTGATAAATATATCCACAAGATGGGAATCCTCAATTTTATATGGCATACGATTAGCAAGATGTCTCCACCTTTGTAGGAAGTTGGCAAAAGTTTCTCCATTTTGTTGTTTTGTGTTGCACAAGTCACTCAATGAGGCATGATTTTCAATGTTGTAAGAGTATTGTGCTATAAACTTGCTTATCAAATCATTGAAAGAAGTAAAGGAGCCCTTAGGTAAATTCATTAACCACTCAAGTGCGGGGCCTCCAAGACTTCATGCAAAGAGTCTCTTAAGATAGTCATCACTGTAGGCTACCTCTTGGCACAAAATGGAAAATTCCTTGAGATGGGTGACGAGGTATGTCTCTCCCGTATACTTGCCAAATTTAGGTATTTCAAAACTGGTTGGAAATGGCACCATATTAATGGATTTATCAAATGGAAAAAGGACAAATTTCCTCAAAAGAGACATCCTTCACCCCTTTGTTGTTCATGTTAAGGACCAAATTTTTCAATTCTTGGAATTGTTGAGCCAAATCTTGATTAGGTTGCATTTTTGATTGTTGGGTGTTCACAAATCCACCTCCTAAATTTTGGGGAGTCCCAAATGTAGTGTGAGGTAGTGGAGGCACTCTGCTTTGGCCAATGTATTGATATGCAATTGTTGGAATTGGCATGGATGTCTTTACCATAGTGTTTGGCACTTGTAAATAAGAAGAGTGCATTGGTTGTGTCAAAATTTCCATTGGTTGAGTAGGCACTTGTCCAATGCCTAAGTATCCCATAGTTGAAGTTGTCAAGGTAGATTGTGGAATACTAGCATGTGTGGTAACATTGGGCATGGCACTAATGATCTGTTGAATATGTTCTGCACTCAATTGAAATGTAAGTTGTGTTGAAGTGCTAGATGTAGGCATAGCACTAGTTATCACCATGGTTTCTTTCCCTTTGCTAGAAGTCAGAGCTGCATTTGAAGTGGGCAACACGAGTGCACCACCTTTTGTAATTTGTCTAAACAAAGTGTTCTCATCAAAGCTTGGGGGAACATTAACACCATCCTTGACCAAGTTTAGGAATATCTTAGTTTTGTTTTCCCTAATGGATTTTTTCATCATTTTCACATTGTAGGGGTCTGCAAGGAATGTCCTAACATCACTAGGTACATTGTTAGGGTCAACAGGATCTTCATCTTGGTATATCTCTTTGTCATTATCCCCCAAAGTTATGTTATGGAAGGGATCTTCTAGTTCTCATGTGGATGTTGAGTTAGGCATACCAAGGTTCAAACTAGAGGGAATTGTGTTCCCTAATGAAGTTGTGAGTGGACGAAAAGGATTCTCCATCTTTGATTGCCTCAATGATTCCCACAAATGTGACATGGGATTAAATGTGAATCTTCTTGATCGTGTGTGTACCATACAAGAGTGACCAAGCCAATGGGTGGAAGATTATGGAAGAGAAAGAAAATGAAGATAATAGCTATTAACCTTATGTAATTAAATGGTCAACTACCCAAGTTTGAACAAAAGACCTTGGTTTAGCAAACAAAGATTGATTAGAGGATAGTAGTATCTTTCTCCTACCAAAGATAGCCAAGTGATCTTGTACGCAAGATAGGACACCAAATTGATTGCTTACTATTTGGAGATAGACTTGTGATCCCAAATAAGTAAGTGTGATTAGGATAAATGTTTGCTTATGGATAAAAGGTCTATTGTTGCAATGTCAAAAGATGTTTTAAGGTTTAAGCTCTCTAGAAAAAAAATTGAAAGTGGAAGACTAGGAGTTTGGAAAGATGGAGGTAGATATGAAAAGATGAGAGTGTTGTGGTCACTAATGCAGCTATCTCAATCCTCATTTACTGGAAATAAAAACCTTGGGTTCACTCCTGGGAAAATAGACCAGTTTCAAAGTTTTCTATTGTATTCAATTCTATCATAATGGTCTTGTGTAGCTTCTTCTTTTTGAATGTCTTTGATAGTGTATTGAAATTGTTTGTCACCATATGCTAGGTTCTTCCTTTCCTTGTAGACAAGTGGTTTGGACAATTTCACTTTCTTATGTTTGACTTGGTTGACTTTATCGGTCATGGCAGGAATAAAATAAGACCCAAATTTAGAGTGACTAGACTCAACCAATTTCAAAATGAAAACTACCAAAAGTAACCATGAGTCAAGAAGACCTCACTTAACCTATCTCACTCAATGAAAGGTTACCTCACAATTTCACTCATTTTAGAACTTGTTTGATGTTTTGGCTTTGGTTTTGAATGTTTGAACAAGCACGCTGAACACACCAACAACCCTAATAAGGTTATCTCTAGGATGAACAAGGCTTATCTAAAAGGAGTCCTTGATATACAAAAGGTACATGAGGCCCAAAGTTGTAGATGAAAGGAAATATTGCCACACAGTCAGGGGAAATGGTAACCCAAATCTCCTCCTTCACTTCCCAATGGTATAAAGTTCTTTGGGGCTTAGCCAAGAGTGACAATATTCCACTTCCAAGAGAGGTGTCTTTTGATTCACCTCCTAATTTTTATACTCTTATAGAACATTGGAGTTGAGGTCATCCCAAGGGGTGATGAAATCCCCAAGCAGGCCTCCTAAAAAAAAAAGAACAAAACCACTTATTTCTTGTGCACCCAAGATCGCCCAAAGGCACGAGGGGAGAGAATACATAAGTGGTCTTGGAATTTAAAAGACACTTGTTCTTTTCCAATGAAACTTTAAGTTTTCTATCTACTTGAAGACACTCGTGATTAAAATATGCAAGGTTCTTTCCAACTTGAAATAGCACCAATGTAAATGAAAATGTGGGTTCATCAACAAGAAAGTAAAGCGAGTGCGTGAAAGTAAAATGTTGAGAATAAAAATGCAAGAAATAAAGTCAATTTACCTTAGGACATTCAAGAGTGTATGACTTCATTTTAAGCACCAAACCCAAATGTGATCTAGCCTAGGCATACATGTCCATTTTAAGCACTAATTCCAAATATTGTCTAGCCTAGGCATACATGTCCATTTTAAACACTAATTTCAAATATTGTCTAGCCTAGGCATACACATCTATTATCTTTTAAAGCATTCAAGATGGTGTGAATTATTTTTAAGCACCAAATCCAAATGTGTCTTCTACCCTAAACATTCATGTCCATCTTTAAACACCAAAGTTCAAATGTTGGCTACTCTACACATTCATGTCCATTTTAAGAACCAAAGTCCAAATGTGGGTTAATCTAAATATTCATGCATTTAAATGAAAGTTTTTAATCCATACAAGTTCATTAGCCCTTAAGTTTTAAGTGATAAAAATTACTACAAATCTCCTTTAGTGATGAAAATCACTATTGGTTTTGTTTTTTATGTTTTTAAGGTTACATCTCTGATGAAAACCATTAGTTAAAACCTGCAAGTCCATCAGTTAGCAAAAATTATTGTTAAAAATTGAATGATTCTGATAAAATGTGGAGATGCCAAAATACAGGCGCAGACGCCAAAATGCACAGACGATGAAACACATGGATACCAAACTACACAGACGTTGAAAATCAAAGATGACAGAAGACCCTTAGAAGAAAACTAAATAATTTTCAACACAGACGATAATATGAAAAGCAGAGACACCAAAACTTGGTGATGACAAACGAAGTCCTATCCATAATGAAAATGATAGAATTATCTTCGCGGACGACAAACTAACTTCATAGAAGATAGAACTATCCTCGAAGACAATAGAACTTACCTTAGAGATGATAGAACTAAAGTCATAGATGATATATGAACATTTGAAGACAATAGAGGACTTGTCGGAGATGACAGAACAAAAGCATAGATGACATAATGGCTTAAATACAAGTATTGTTTGGAACTACTACAGAGATGCTAAACTGTGCAGATGCTGATCTGCACAGATGATAAACGCAGACGACGCTGTGGCCTATGGAGATGACAATACAATATTTTACGACTAAACTAAGGTTGTTTGAAATTTTTGAAATAAAACTAGGGATGTGGGTCCCACCGGGCATGCCAAAATGTGTGCTAGAAAATGTGACTTGCAAGAAGCATGGGTTAACAAACAAACACTAGTTTAAAACCTTCAAAATGCATCAAGCATTCATCAAAATGCAAGGAATAAATATCAACTAATGCTTGCTTGGGTTTTGCAACCCTAAGAAACCAACAAATCCAACATTCCAGCCACCTCTACAACTCAACAAAGGCATCCATGAGAGGCCTTGTTGGTGTGTTAAGATGGGAGTGTGTTTGGCATGCTCTCCCAAACACAACATAAATGAATCTCTTGAGTGTGTGGGTGTAAGTGTGAATGAAAATGTACTAAGATCTTAAACTATGTGGAATGAAGAACACTTCAAGAAATGGCTATGGAGAAAGCCATTCTTGAAAGCATTCAAGAATGAAGATGATATGCAATAAAGAAAACTAACTAAGAATGTAAGCTATGGAATGGAAATGCAAATGCATGAAGAAAACTAAATGAACAATGTAAGATGAAAACTAAATCAGCTACCAAATGATTAGCATGAACCTACAAAATCACTGTGAAAACTCTACCAATGCAAGCTCAAACTACCATGAAAGCTCAAACTATGAATGCAAACTCAAATCTCAAACCAACATGATAACAATTCAATAAAAATGAGATGCAAATGCTTGAGACAAGCCCTCTATTTATAAGCTTGAGGGGGGGTTTGGTGAGGTGGCATCTAAGTAGGTGCCACATAAGGTGACATGCAAGCCATGCAAATGGTCAAGAATTCAAAGTTTGCTCACACATGTGTGAGAAAACTTGAGAAGAAGAGTGGGAGACAAGAGTGTGTAGACATGTCATCTCACACATGCGTGAGCACGCTCTTAGGCTAATGAGGGGAATTAGGGAGATGATTAGGAATGATTAAGTGGGATTAGAGAAGAAATAGGCTTAAAAGGATGAAAATGATGGGTGTAGACTAAGCTCTAAGTTAGGCTTAAGACTAAATTAAATAAAATTTAATTTAATCATGGGTTTAGAGAAATTAATAGGATGTGAAAAATTAAAATTTATTTAAAAAAGGGGGAAGATGGAGGATCATGTGTTAAATTAATTTAACACACTAAAGTTAGGAGTATTTAAATTAAATTTAAATACTTAGGGGAATAAACTTATTTAATTAATTAATATAATTAAATAATTAGAAGAATGTGAGCAATGTAATTAATTAATTAATAATTAACTACAATGTCACGGGCAATATTAATAAATTAATATAGTCTTTAGGGACGATTTTAAGCATCTACACATACCCTATTTAATTAAAATAATAAAACCTCTAGTTAATTGGTAAATATGGATTCACGATGCATTTGTGACTAGACTAGTGAAGTGCTTGTACATTTAGGAATTTGTAGTGGTTTTAGAAGTTAACTAATTATTGCAATTTATTATTAAGAGAATTTTTATAATTTATTTAAAATTATCAACAATTCTTTTGTAATTAAATTCCATTCAATTGGAATTACTTTATTTATCTAGGTTAAAAAGCGAAATTTATTTTATTTATGTTTTCCTTTTTTCTTAAATATGTCACTTTGTTTAAAATGCATATATGGCCCAAAAGTGAAAGGAATATTGACTCCTCACATTTTGAATGAAGGAATTTGGAACAAATCCTCCAAACCCCAATGTAAGTTTCTAATGTTTTTCTCATAGGGTGGGTTGCAATCATGGTGTTACCATGAGGCTATGCACATTGGATTCAGAGTGAGAAATTCTTATTTTGCTAAGCTCTTCATCAACGTAAGTGCTCTAGTTATTTTATAGTGTCATTCTCTATATTGGCCCTTTTTCCTATGAGGTAGGGTTTTTTTTTATTGGTCTTGGTCTATTTCAACTTAAATTCTTGATTACTTTAGGGTTAGAGGATGAGAACTAGTGTTCCCCTTATTTTTGTTTGTCTATTTGGCCTGATTCGGCATGTGTAAGCAACTGGGGTTTTCATTTTTGAGATTTTAGAAGTTTTAAGCTATTTTGAAAGTCATTTTTGCATATGAGTTTGGAACTTGAATTTTATTGGAATTTAGGGAGTTTGGGAGCCATTGTGATAATGAGTTTTAATTTCATCAAGTTTTGACAACTTTCATTTTTGAGTGATTTTGCATAGCCTCATTTTGTATGCCATCCAGTTCTTTGTGCATTTCTTGGAACCATAATTTTGGTCATGGATTTGGTTGTTTTCTAGGTTTCCAATCCAACCATGTTTCTTTGTCTTGGCTCCATTAGGATTTGTGTTGAATTTGTACTCTCAATAATATGCTTGGTTGAGTGAATTTTTACACTTGGTATCTTGTTTTCCCATCCAATTCTTGTTTATCATTGAGTTAGTGTGGATATTTGTGTCCACACATGAGCAAATTTTCATGCATATGTCAAGATCTTATGAGACCTGAACTCCTGGATATAGGTCAGTTGAGGGATTTTTCATTTGGGGGTTCGGTTGGGAACTTGCATTGTCTATAAGAACTCATCATGTGATGACCATGGGTATGTAGGGTAGGTGATGGAGTGACTTCTCTTGTGTGCCTTGGCCCAAAAGTGGTTGACAAGGTAACATGAAGAAGTTCTAACAAGTGATAACCAAAATTAATAAATGGGAAATAAAAAGTTAATGATAAGATAAGAGAATACTTATATTGTATGTGGCATCTCAAGGGAGTTGATTTACCATACTATATGATGGCAAGGGTGTGTGGCCTACTATTGGAGCTAATGTTACTAAAATAGGTATGTAAACTCTTGAGGGAGTTGATTTACTACACCAGTTTAAGTTGGGCTTTCTGATGCCAAGTGACTTACACTCCACTTGAGTCCCTACACTAGTAGATTTGGTGTTAATTTTCAACCTTAATTTTTGCCTTATGTCATTTTCTATTTGATTTTAACTTCTTTTTATGTTAAGATCCAGAGTTGGTTAAAAATTTGACCAACATGAGTTTGTTTGGTTGAAATTTTGACCAACATGGATTATAAACAAAACAAAAAATAGAAAAGTGTGCAGTAGATTTGATTTTCATTACAAGCTATTCACTCGCAAGCATAGGAGGAGGGATCGAGCTCATTTCTGTGGTAAGTCATTGACCCCATTGATGAGCTCAATTTATGGTTATTTAATTTATGATTTTCTAGTTTAAAAACATTATATTTCATGAGGTTCTCATAAACAATATTAAGTTGGGCTTTCTGATGCCAAGTGACTTACACTCCACTTGAGTCTCTACACTAGTAGATTTGGTATTAATTTTCAATCTTAATTTTTGGCCTTATGTCATTTTCTATTTGATTTTAACTTCTTTTTATGTTAAGATCTTGAGTTGGTTAAAAATTTGACCAACATGAGTTTTTTTGGTTGAAATTTTGACCAACATGGATTATAAACAAAACAAAAAATAGAAAGGTGTGCAGGAGATTTGATTTTCATTACAAGCTATTCACTCACGAGCATAGGAGGAGGGATCAAGCTCATTTCTTTGGTAAGTCATCGACCCCATTGATGAGCCCAATTTATGGTTATTTAATTTATGATTTTCTAGTTTAAAAACATGGTATTTCATGAGGTTCTCATAAGCAATATTCAAACATTCCATGTTTTTATGCTATTCTTGTGTGTGTATTTGCTACTTTTAAGACCAAATGAATATGTTGAAAATATATATATATATATGTAAAATATGTTTTTGCATGTTGAAGTATGGTATTCTTTCCATTTTGCATTAATGGGGTAGTGTTCATGTAGTCATGTGATGAGGACAATGCTTAATTGGAAAAACTTATTATGAATCTTTATCTTTGGTATGTGTTATGGTTTTTGTGTGTGCTAATCTCTTGTAGAAAAGGATAAGTCAGTGAGTAAAAGGAGACTCGACATTAAAGTGGCATTATCAAGATAACAAACTACTCTCAAGATTTATAATGGTCCCATTATTTCTAGTCACTAGCAGTTTCTATTATAGTCTAAGTTAATTCATTCAACAATTTTTTTGGGAGGAAATCCAGTAGTCATGCATTCTTATATTCTTGGGTATTTGAATGTGGTTTACTTGTGTGTTGAATTTTTTTGTTTCTTTTATAACTAAAATCTATTGTATCCCTAAATGTAAGGATCTTAGTTCTTAGTATTTCAATTTTCTAGCTATATATAAATAAGCTAGAGTTCATGATTTCAAGAGTAGTTAGATGTTTAGGAAATTCTTTTTGTAATCCAGCAAGTAGTGAATACAACTTTGTCATTTTCATCTTGTACTTATGATCTCAGGAATGAATAAATGATACTTTTAGATTTTAGTCTTTGAGTTTTCATTTAGTCACTCTTTCATGGGGGCACACATGAAAGGTGAACTTAGTTTATGACTAAGTAGGAATTAGATTTAAACTTTCTTGAATTAGAAATACCTTGTTGCTCCTACAACCACTTAGTAACAACACCACTAGTTGTTTCCTACAACAAAGGTGCATATATAGGTTTACCATGTGCAACATATCTTAAGATTTATGTTAAGTTGTCATTTCTATTTCTAGCATAGATTTCCTTTAACATTATCTTTGCTTTAGTTTTAACGACTTTAAAGTTGAATTAGAGGATATACTTTGCAGTCACCATTTCAAGTTTACACTCCTAGAATTGATAAATAAATTATTTCAGTATACTATTTTAAATAAGATACATGATGTTTTTTGACCATAGAATCATTTTGAAAGGATGTTCAGTCCTCTGTTACTATGGTATTAAACTAACTAATCAATCACTCTTCTGAAGTGATGCACTATTAAAGGTAACAATACATACTGTTAAATGTGACTTGGTTAGAGGATTTCAATCACCCTATTAGGAGTGAGCCTTGTTAGAGGAATTTAGACCATTCACTTGGAATGTTACCTAGTTAAAGGATTTATAAATGATTGTTAGGTCAACCTTAATCCAAAGAATTTACCTTAGACTGATATAATGATTAGAAAGTAACAGTAAGGCTTGATCTAATAACAAATTATAACTCACTTGCATATTATAGATCTTTATTTTAGTCCTTCATTCTACTTTTCTTTTACGTACTTCAGCTTTGATAGCTTATTCACCCTTCAAGAATTCATACTCTTAAACCTTCTTTCTTTGCTTGCCAATATCTGTCTCTTTTGTTCAGCCACTAGATGAAGCAATACCCTAGACTCCTTGTCTTCCTTATGTTCTCATACATGACAATCTTTTCTTCTAACTATCTCTCTCTATAAATAGAGATTTAAGATCTTTTGTCATTCAACCTTATAGTCCATTTTAGGGTTAGATAGGATTAGGTAAGATACATTGAATCTACCCACTTTTCCATTTGGTTCCTCTAGAAACCTCTTCCTCAATCTTCCTTGAATTCACCTTAAAATGGTTTACCTTGAATACTGTGCCACCACATCATCATAATTATCTTCCACATGCTTCACATAATTCAAGAAAAAAAAATAGTCAGCTCAAATTCATCAAATATATGATTTAACATGAATATTGGTACTTGACATCAATCTGTTATTACTTATCTTCCATACTATTCTTCCACTTTTTTTCAACTAGTTAACTTAGCAGATACTAATATTCACTAGTATTTGGTATTAGCTAAGCTTTACTCGAATTACACTAAGTTTACTTGGCATACACCAAGTCTTGAATTTTCTCAACTCCAACTTATTTTTTGCTCAACTTGCACTAACATTTCTTGGCACCTACTATCCACTTGGTCAAGCTTGGCAAACACAATTCTTCTTACTTTTTCTACTAGACTTAATTAATGTATCCAACCTTTGTAGCCTTAAGTAGTTAATCAATATGCTATATTATCATTGTCTTAACTGATCTTTGTACTTCTTTTTCATACCATAAGTCAACCTTTCCTCTAGGTGCTCTTGTTATCTTATTTGATCAAATCCTCTCCACTAATCGAAAAAATGATAGTACTCAAATCAACTAAGTAGTTGTCTTACCAGAAAGTAGCAAGTTTTATATTAGCAAAAAAGTAATAATTTAAACACTTTATCATACTTATATCAATATTGTATCAATAATCTTCATCTTTGGCATTAATGACAAACCAGTACCAACAACTATACCCAAAAATAATAATAATGAATTCCTTATATTGAAATATCTCCCTCTATCAACAACATTCATCTTCTATATAGGCTACAAAATTATGTTCTTATCAATAGACAATCAACTCTTCCTTATGACTTCCTTCATCTATCATCTTCTAGGGCCTCTCCTCTTGACTATCTCCCTCTTACTAAGTAGATGTATTGCTCATAGTCATTTCTCCCTCATTAGTAAACATTAGGTACACTATCTCCCTTTGAGTAGATATTTCATTTCTCCCTCATTAGTAAACATCACGTGCAGTATCTCCCTCTGAGTAGATATTTCATATGTCAGGTACACTATCTCCCTCTTTGACAATAATGCCAAAAACTTGAAAACTCAACATGTAGATGTCAATAATTTTAGTTTCTCCCTTTTTCACCTTTCATGTGACTGATCTTCTAATTTGGCTCCTTCATTACTTTAGGGAGATCCTAAAGTAAGATCCATTGCATCAATGTGTAAGATACAACATTTAGCTCCAGTTGATGTAGGGCATTACTTATGCATCTTAAGTAGCTTTTGATGGGGGTATCACCCCTAGTTTACTTATTAGATACTCATGAGCATCCGTAGTAAAGCTTTTGTGATGATATCACCTATCTACTCTTTTGTATTCACATATTCCATGCTCACTTCTTTATCTTGAACTAACTCTCTCAAGTAATGATACTTTATTTCAATGTGCTTAGTCTTTGTGTGTATCATAGTGTTCTTTGATATATTTATAGTACTTATTTTACCACAATAAAGTACCACAAGTTTAGTAATTTCTTCCTTCATACCTTTAAGTAGTTGTTTGATCCATACAATATTTGTACAATTTAATGCAACAACAACATATTCAACTTCAATAGTAGATTGAGATATGCAATTTTGTTTCTTGCTAGTTCAAGTAACCAAACTCTTTCTTGAGAAAAATGATCCTCCACTAGTGCTCTTTCCATCATCAATGTTTCTAGCCTAATCAACATTAGTATAGACCATAGTATTCTATTCCTTTTAGATATCTCATAATTCTCTTAACAACCATCAAATGATTTTCCTTAGGATTAGCAAAGAATCTTGCAATTATCCTAATAGATAATGCAATGTCATGTTTTTAATGTAATAGATACTTCAATTTTCCAATCATAGACCTATACTATGTTTGATTCACCTCAGCTGAATCATCATTCTTTGACAACTTGTGTCCTATCACCATATGTGTGCTAACTAGTTTGGAATCTTCTAATCCAATTTTTTTAAATATTTCCTTCATGTACTTAGACTAAGTTATTTATATACCATATTTTATCTAATATACTTGAAAACCAACAAAGAACTTGATCTCTCCAAACATAGATATCTCAAATTCTTTCTTCATTTCATTTGAAAATGCCTTGCATAATACATCTTGACCTCCAAATATGATATCACCAACAAAAATGTCAGATAGTAAAATAACTTTTTCTTTTTCTATCTTCAATTATAGATTGTTGTTATCATCAGTCCTTTCAAATCCAATCTTCACAAGATAATTTTGAATCCTTTCATACCATGCTCTTGGTGCTTGCTTTAAATCATATAAGGCTTTGTGTAGTTTACATACCATGTTCTTGTTGTTAGCATCGAAAAATCCTTCTAGTTGTTCTACATAGACCTCTTCTTCTAATATGCCATTCAGAAATGCAAATTTCACATCCATTTGATAAACTTTGAAACCTTTGTATGTAGAGTAACACTAGTACATTTGACCCTATTCTTAGACCAAAATTTTTGATCATCTATTAAAATGTTTTAGATTGTTCAGAATATGGAGGGAAAAATATCTCTTTTTTTAAATCCATTCTCATGTTGGTTGAAATTTTGACCAACATGAGTTGAAAATGTTAAAATGAAAAAGCGTTTCGACCACCTATTTCATTTTTTTATTTAATTAAGAAGCAGTAGATCAGCACTTGTTCGTACATGCATAGGGCAAGAGGTATATGACTCGTAGGACATGAGCATCTCAATTTGGATCTGAATATGCTTGGGCAATGAGGTCAACATAATCTATATCTGATCTTGAAACTACATTCACTTTCATTGCCTCTACTACTACCTTTGCCTCTATTCACTAAGCCTTTGCTCCTATCTTTCCTGTTTCCCCAGGTTTCAAAGATTCTATGAAGTGCACATGGGGGAGATGCACAAGCAATTTAAGAGAAGAGATAGGAATTTAGGAAGAGGTGAGGAATCAAGGTACTTATCACATTTGTTTGCTATTTTTTTCTCAATCTTGGCCATGACACCCATTAGGTCATTTTGAACAAAGTTTTTCTCTGTAATCTCTTTAGAAATTTCTACCACATGTATATCACACTCCATTTCCAATTGATGTTTTCCTATGTATGAGCACCCAATTAGCTTATTCAACCAATTACACAAACTTTTCTAACTCTTCTAGACTCTATAACATCACCTATCACACTAAACCACCCCCACACAATATTTACAAAAGGCCATCATGCATAACTCAACTCTAGAGTTTCAACACAAACAAAAAAAAAAAATTTCTAGAGTAGATATTGCAATTTCATAAGAATTCAAATAGTGTCAAGATACTACCTTAGTCTTTCAAAAGGTGTATTGGACTCTAGACTGCTAATATGTTGAGGCTCATGTATGGTTCAGAAGAACAAAAATATCTCCTATATCATTTTGGACATTTATGGAGTCTTGGAGTTGTGTGATCAATAAGTTGATATTTGTGTACACCAAGATGATGGAAATGAACTTAAAATTATTCATCTATCAATTAGAATTGCTCCATTTTCACTAATCTATGTACTACTAATCCTGTGCATTTAAGGTATGATACATTGAGATGTTAGAAGGGGCCTCAAGCTTGATGGACTATCAAATCTGATTTGTAGTCTCTATGAGCTGTTATCATCGAAAAAATATACCCCCTTTCATTCATCTATTCATCAGCTATTTCTTGTGATTGTGATTGTGATTGAGCTTGTAACTCAATGACCTACTTTGGTTGCTAGTGTAGTTTTAGTCTTTTTCTTACATAGATTCACTCCTCTGTCACAATGTAATGTCCCCAAATCTTATTTTATATACTAACAGATTAGATCTAATAGAGTAAATATTATTCTAAATAGAATAGGAAAAGGTGGATTATAATTAATGAGGACTTTCATCAACATTTATTTTCCAAATATAATTTTCAAACCTCTTGGAGCATGTAGGTGAAGAAGTTGACATAGCTTATGAAATTATGCTATGCTCTTATTCTCCGAAACCAATTTTTGTTGAGGTTGGACAGAAAACATATTACCTCACAACCATGTTCATGGTTGATAAGACACTGTTAGAAAAGATTTCTCAACATATTCATTTTGTTAGAAAAGAGTCAATGCACACAAAAATTCATCAATGCACATAAAAATTCAAAAAGCATTCCTAAAGGATATAAAAATGTAATTAAATAAGGGGGATATGATCATATTGTGTGACTTATGAAGATAGATATTGGAACCCTTAATATGAATTGATATACTACTATAACCTTGTTAACATGTTTTTTTTTATAGCAGACTATCTGTGATGCAGTCACATTGTTCTTCAATGTTGAGATCATGGCCATGTTTGGAGGCTTCATAGATCAAAATTTACAATTATTTTTGACTAATCTTTGAAGGATTCATAGATTAGTTTACAATATTTAAACTAATCCTTGAGGGCTTCAAAAAAAAAATCACTTTGTGTGATCTTTGAAGGTATCAAAGATAAAGTCATGATATTTTCAGTTATCTTTGAAGACTTCATAGACAGATATGTCAAATTTTCCTAAGTTCAAAGATATTAGAATTTATGTATTTCATAGAAGGATAAATCCCATAATGTAATTATATTGTTAGTATCTATTTTCTCAAAAAATAATTAGAGAGGAGTATATCATTGAATATATAGATTTTAGTGGCTTAAAATGAAATGCCACGTGGATGCATGGCTAGGATTGATATAATGCCTAGATATCCAAAACATCTTGTGGACAGGGGTATTGCAAAATGTAATGACACACAAAATGATTACCTGGAGATTCAATATTAATAAAGAAGTGAAAGTCTCAATTAACAAGAGTAACAAACCATATCCAATAAGGATAAGATTGAAAACTAAGAAAAGATGACAACTAAAAGAATAAAATAATTTTCCAATTAACCAGAATGTTAAAAACTTTCAGAAAATCTAATCTAATTGGATAAAATGACTCACCTTTGGATTTTTGAAGCAATGTTGGAATAGAGCAATGCCGCCATCACCCATGACACCCATTCAAAATATAATTCAAGTTTTCCAAAACTATAAACCTTATAGAAAATTTAATGCAAATGGATATTGGGTCCACCCTTGAACCTCATTTGAAGCTCAATTTTACAAGGAACAAAAGAAATTATACATACCCCAATTCTCTCCCATTATACCTACATAATCAAAATACAAATTAAAACAAGACATTAAGATCAAGATTTAAGGATATGGAAGTCAAATCACAAAAAAAAAAAATTATAATAAAACCTAACACTATAGTCTTCTCCAATTCGGATATGTTGAGACTCCACTTGTTTAGTTTTGCTCTGTCTGTGAGGAAAGAAAATGGAGAACCAAGCAAGCAATTAAGGATTGACCAAAATAAAAAAATATGAGACAGCGAAGGAGGAGGATCTAATGGAAGTCAAACTATCAATAAAAGCCTCCTCTACTAGAAAAAAAATGATAATGAAATTGTATACACAGAACTTGGATGGCAAAGCATATTTATATTTCCATTATTAAATCTTCTTCAATTTGAAGATAATTATTTTGGAATTACTCTCAAAGTTTGGATTGCAAAACGTAGAACAAACCTTTAGAACTAAAATATAGAAAAGAAAGTAATGACACTCAAAATAGAATGGAGAGCTATAATAACCCAAATCCCAAATAATGCATCTTGATAATTCATACTTAGAACCCAAGTATGAAATCCCCTCTCCATTACTTTGACTAAAGGAAACATTGCTTCATCTTCATAGAAACAATGAATCCAAAATAGAAATCCCCTAGTTCAAGCCTATAATTATGTTAATTACTAGAGTCTCCACTTCACCAAAAGCCAACCCATGACAGAAAGGACTTTCTAAAAATGTTTCAACTTTCCAGTAACCAATTTGTTTTATATATATAATAAAGTTGTTCAAAATTCAAATCATTCTTCAAAATTAGGAAAGAGAATGGGGAGAAATATATCACTAATTATTATAGCTTAACTTGTAAAATGATTAGGACATCTCCAACCTGATGCCATTAGATAGTAATATATGTAAAATCAAAGTTACACATTTCATATATGTAAAAATTGATAGCTACCACCATATTCTGAAAAAAGGATAGTATTGAAACATAATTATTGTGGGCTTACAAAATATGCAAGGCCCCTCTTAGACAACAGTCCTTAATAAAGAAAGCTATGTGTGGCCCCATTATCTATAAGAACAGTAATGCCCTATCCCAACAAGACTCTACAAACTTTGAGATTGTATGGAACTTGTCCCTTGCGAGGTATTCAAAGTTTAGCCAAGATGTTGTAATTAGTTCCTCCTCTCACTATTTTAGGTTCCTATTCTTATTTATGAGCTTTAGCTCTTATGTCTCAAGCTCATCATCATAGACAACCTCAATATACTATGGATTTAATAATTGGGTTCCCATAACTCATAGAAATTGAAGCACAATAGACTTACTTCTCAATTCAACAATGAAATTCACATACCCTTTTATTATAGCATTAGATTCTACACTTCTTTTTAAAATTAACATTGTATTGATTCAAAGGAGGTGATGCAGAAATGAATTTGTTCCTTGGCTCTAAAGATTCCAGATCTAGGGACTTTTTGACTGCATCCTAAAGTGTTATTGGATCAAAGGCTAAGCCCATGAGAGGTTCAACTAACCCTTTGATGAGAATTAGTATGCTTCTTCTTCCTGAAACATCTTGTACTATGACTCCTAACAGTCACAAAGTCTTCTATGGATCAATTATATTTCAATTGGGTTCACTCTCTATAATAAATTTTAGGATCATTCCTTCTAAGTCAATCCAATAAATTCATCCAAAAATCTTCTAAGATAGTGATAGAGTTGTGTACATGGATGATTATCCTGCAACACCACCATTCATGAGCCATTTCCTATTTGAAATTATGTTAGTCTTTGCACTATTTTTTACCTCAATTGTTTTATACACAAAATTTTCACCTCTTCTTCATTGAGCAACATGTTTGGAATACTCTTGGTGAGTGGAAATCTCCTCTCATTTTTTGAAAAAATAAGGGCTCCTTCTTCTACATCCAACTCAAGAAGAGCATGATGAAAATGATGCAAAAAATCATTGTCCTCTAGCATCATCATCTAGTAAATAGAATCAAGTTTTTTATTAACCTATTGACAAGAAGAATTTTCTTTGTGTTAAGTACCTCTCCCAAATTAAAAAATAAATTGACTATCTCATATTTGTTTCCCTTCTAGCTACCAAGCTCATTAAAGAGTCTTCTAAAAAAATTCAAGCAATTTGATGAGTGCTAAGTGTTGTATTCATTGTCATGAGACATGGGTTTGTGCAAATCACTACTCATGAAATAGGGGTCAATGAGTTTGACTCAAAAACTACACGGTTGAATTCTAATAGCAATACGACAAACTCAAGTAGGCACTCTTGCAAATAAATAAAATTGTTTATATGAATTCATTATAGCTATTCAATTCCTTGTGTTAGAGGGTTATACACAACCTAAGAAGTTGTGTATTGAGGGAGGTATTAATGGAGCAATCCTTGTTGCTGCTTGCATGAATTAGGTATGTTCAGAACAGTTTAACGTTCCTCACATTATCCTCAATAAATTTTTTTTGTCATTTCTTATTTTCAAAACAAATGATGTGGGACTAAAAGATTGATATTATCTCTTATTTTATTAGAAATAGAGGCTTGACTTATTTGGTTATGTGCTGGCATATGTTGGGGTTATGGACATGTTACACTTCCATAAATTTAATATTGGTATGTCTTGAATGATAAACATTCCATAAATGTATTTTAAATAAAATTTACATTGGGATATACCACAAAGCAATTAGTATGCCTATATTGCACCTTCTTAGTTAAAGCATCTACTTTTGGCTATTACTAAGGAATTTAATGAGCATTCATAATTCTGCAAGACATGCATGGACTATAGATTTTGGATTTTTAGACAAGGAAGAAGAATTTCATTGGATTATTAAGTAAGAACAAAAATCAAGCATCTGTAGTGATTACTAGTTAAATTTTTTTTAAAATATACTAATCTGGTAACTTTCCCTTCCTCAAATGACCCTCAACTATAGATACTTATTGTTGCATAATGTAAAGAGGCAATGGGAAGAGCTTGTGGGACATGCTATTCAATATCCCTCTATGATGTTATTGACAGCTGATCATGATGATCGAGTTGTGCTGCTTCATTCTTTAAATTTTCTTACAATAAGTACTTCAGATCCAATATTTTAACTCCTAAAGCTTTTACACCAATTTGTCTTACAACTCTTGTTTAATTTTTTTCTTTCTTTCCTTGCACAAATTAGTACCACAAAATATTGATGTTACAAATGGGAGTGGATTTTTTAAGGCAAAATAGTATTGAGGATCTAGTGCATAGATAATTGTTGATGGTTTTACTTAAGTTCCTTAGATGCAACTAGTTTGATCTAAATATATTTCTTGAGTTGTTAATATGTGTTTTCCCATAATCTTAGAGTAGCTAAACACACAAATTGTTCATCTTGGGAAAAGTTTGATGTGATTGTGATGTAAGCCATTCAAATCAGAAGTATACATGGAAACTTAGTATCTGTATTATCATGTAGACAAATTTATTGTGCAAGTTCTAGAAAAGTATACATGGAAATCCATTGTTTTTATCCCTAAAACATCAAGGAAGGAGGAACACACATGTTAGATATATGTTTAAACATATCTAAACACATAGTTTTCTTGGCAAATTGAGCAGCTTTATTTCTTAGTTTCAATGGTGTGAGCTCATTCTTTGCCTCTTGGTCTATGGACTCTAGAAATTTGAGCTCAATGGGCAACCCATGGAAATCCCAACCAAGCACATAGTGCATCTTATACCCTTCAAGTAGCATATATCTATTGATAAAATCTTTCAATATCTTGTTCAAGGCATGCCCAATATGAAAATCTCCCAACATAGATCCTACTCATGATTATGAAGGAACATATCCTACATAGGAAAAAGGCCTTGATGTGCATCACAGTGATAGAGGTACATATTCAATTTTTATTAAAAATTAATTATGTAATTATTAATAAAATTTGGCATCTTAAGTTGCAATTGGTGTAACCTTTATATGATAATTTTTGAGTATGGAGAACCTCATGGTAATGGAGTCGAGCATGATGTTAGTGTGTTAAGGTTGGAGCTGAACAAAATGTGGTAGATGATGTGGCACTATCAAGTAAAGAAAAATCCCTATTATGTTCTTTAGATTAATGAAATACTTATAACATTAAAAAAAATATTTAGAATTAAACCCATTTATTTATTATTATAGGGGTACATTAGCCTTATGCTCAAAAAAAGAAGAGGAAGCCTCAAGTTATAAGATTAGAACCACAAGAGCCATGGGAGAATGCTGAAGATAGTCACGATCTGCCTATTAGCCTTTATGCCACAGATAGTCACGATGTGCCTATTAGTCTTCATAATCATGAATAGGATCTATGCCAAGAGTAGAAGGATGTAGTGAAATGTCATGCACATTGTTACCATTGTTCAAAATTAACATCAAATAGAGTATTTCTCATGAAGTTCTCAATTTTAGTTATTATTGATTAGGCCTATTTACCTTTGTGTGAACCCATGCACCAAAATATTCTACATTTCTTTGGCCACTAGAATCTATGTCATGGCAGGCAACCACTACTTTGTAGCCTTGCTTGAAGCCAATTTGTTTGTCCTCTTTTGTGGGTGCTAGATTAAATTTATATATTATAGAGACAAACAAAAATTTACTATTCTCCTTAGCATAAATTGTTGTTTTTCCTCTAGAATAATATATATATGTATAGAGATTTATATATGTATATATTTACAATTGTATTTATTTAGATATATATGTTTAATTGTATATTTCCATATATGTGTATATGTATGTATGTCTATATATATATATATATATATATATATATATATATATATATATATATATATATATATATATATATATATATATATAAACTATCTCCCATAAGTATATAAACTTGTATATGTATACATATGCAGATCTAAATCATTCATACATTGTCCTCTGTATATGTATATTTCTATTTGTGACCAAAGCTAGAAGTGTAAGGTGCTAAATAGTTTTACAGATTCCTATTTTGAGAATAGGTGACTTGTCAGATATTTTTTCTAGGGGGTAAGAACTATTAACCCCTTACCCCCCTTCTTTTCATTGCCATGGAATATTGTTTTTTATTGAAAGTTATTCAAGGATTGTAACATTTACCTCCAGTTTCAACTGATCCACCTTACTATAGGTGTATCATAGTCATCCTCTAGGCCATGATTAGGAATAATATATTCAAACTAAGGATTATTTTTCCCACTATGAGGTGCATTTAATCTTGTCAACCCATGGATGTATACTTGAAATGGTCAGCATAGTATGTGCACTAGGTCTCTTAATGAGTCACTAAGCTTATGTTATAGGAAAGTAAACTGTAAGAAAAAGAACTTACGCTATTGCTATAGGAAATTAACACACTTAACTCTATGAATACTGGACATACAATGAAAGGCTAACAAATATTCCAACTTAGTTCATCCACTATAATTATTCTCACATATGCTGCAGGAACACTCACAAAGTGCGATGCTATAGGAAGAAACTTACGACTTCTACTTACAATACTAAGAATGCTTGGAAAAAAATCTATTCTATCCTAATCTAATCCACCTTCCAAGTGGGCCCCCTTGGTCGAGTTCACTAAACTACTAACACAAGATAAAAGCCAAAAACTATTTCATTATATTTTAGAAATTCATTACATAACACAGAACTATAAAAACACAACTGTAAAAGTTAACAATATGTTCTCATAAACTCTTTCTTCTAACTAGCTAAACTAACATAGTTGGGTTGATTCCTATATATAGGAGATCAACACTTATTCCACAACACAAAAGTAAATATCCTAGCTTTAAATCTATAGGATAGAAAGAAGGAAAATAACAACTCAAGGTGGGAAGAAGAAATAATGGCTTAAGGCAAGAATAATAAAGTCTGAACATCTACTCACCATGAAATAAATGCAGAGAAGACAATAAGTCTTCATGGCTCCGCCTTACTCGCTGCCATGTCTTCTAGAACCATTACAACTTTCCTCCACCATGGCTGCTCCTTAGTTTTCTCTTCTCCTTGAATGCTATTGGTGCTCAACTTTTGAATTCTTTCAATAATCTTTTAGCTTCATTATTAACAGGTTAGTTATTATACATGACATATTTGCTAATAAACATTTATCAAATTAGATTCAAATATAAAAACACACATTTTGATAACTATATGAAATACTGCATAATATATATAATACTAGCAAAAGATGACATAGTTTCTACCCATAGGTTTAACATAGGTTCAATAAAAATAGGTCCACAAATGTTTTGAAAAAGATAAAATAGAGTATAAACAATTTTTTTCAAAACTATTATGACTCTTGGTGGTGGTCTACAAGAAAGGGCCTGATCAGCTGACTTGAGGGTATGCTCCATTCATTTCTTTTGGCTTGCTAATTGTTCCTTTAAATCTATGATTTATTCACCTTGAGAAGCTATGATTTTATTCATCTTTTTCTTCTCTTCTTTCCACAAGGCCTTAGCAAATAGATGTTGTCCATACAACTAAAAAAGGAGTTTCTGTAGTGTGATAAAACTGCTATCTTCTTTATGATTTATTTTCCTCTTTCTTCGCTCCTTCCATAAATGTTCTACAAAACCATTAATCCATGTTGATTTATGGGGAATGAGGGTAGTTTTTGGATCAACATATTTAGAAATTGTTTCATCCCTATAGCTGGAAGTACCTAGTTGGTCTACTAGGATATCATTTGGATTTTCTTTGATTTCATCCCTGCATTCCTCCATAGGATTTTTCAGGAATGCTTGTAATCTCAGGATAGGGAGGAGAGTGATCAGAGACAATTTGTAGAGGGGATTCCTTAGTAGATGTTTTGGACAAAGTAAAATCATTAGAAACTTACCCTCTCATCCTAGGGCTTCTCCTTATGGGGGTTTCTTCTTGCATCACAGCCTTTTGCCTACTTTTCCCTTTGAGTGTCTTTGTTGGAGGAGTACTTGCTACAGGACTTTTCTTTGTTCTCTTTTGTCTCACAATTGTAGGGTTCAACTCTTCTTTTCCTAAATAGAGATTTCTTCTTGCAGTTTTTGTTTACTCTTGGCTTTGCTAGAAGTAGGTTTTAGGGTCTCTTGCATAGGTGAAGGCATGATCTATTGAACAAGAATAGTTTCTTGCATATTTCCTTGGGTATTTGTGGCTTTAGCCTCTTGGGTATTTTTTTTAGTAGGCTCATTGGTGGGGACATTTTCCTCACTAGGCTGTTCACTAGGGGTAGCTTGGGGTTGCAGAGTTTTGGCTTGTACAAATTCATCCCATGTCATGGGGGACACATCCCTAAATGACCTCTCTATTAGTAACTTGATTAAGGCATGATGAGTAATGGAATTAAATTTTCCTTTTCGAGTTTCTTCTACACTAATACATATCATATTATACAAGAAATTTGGAATGCTTACTACAAGATTATGCCTTACATAACTAAGTAATTTGAAATGATGTGCATGCAAGTATGAGAATCTATCTTCGCATGTAAAATACCTGATAATATACATAGATAATTCATTGTATGGTGGCAATAGTGACATTCTCTTGCAACCTTGCTTTGTAATGTCCATTTGAGGATCAAGCAGTGTAGTAAATTGAGCTCTTGCTGAGCTTGCATCATGTGTGTTGGGTTAATGTTCTCCAACTGTAGGAAACCCAATTACTTCAATAATGCATTCCTCTATTGCAATCACCGTTAAACCCCAAATAGAAGCTTCACCCTCATCAAATGTCCTTGTAAATTCTATGGCCACCTCTTCATCATATGTCATCAAACTCAAGAAATACACTAGGCATTTGCATGCATTAAATCTTCTTACGACTTCTATGTATGAGAGCAACATAGTATGTTCCACTAGTTCTCTCCTCTACAATTGTCCACCCATTTTTCTTAACACTTTCTCTACTTGCTCTATTTTTCCCCTTTTGAATTCAAGTTTCTTCATTGTTTTACAGACTCAACTCACATTTCTTTATTTTAATAGGCAATTAATGTCATAAAAAATTGTTATGCATAATAATATGGCTTTTAATGAAGATAAATCATGAATATGTGTGAGAATCATCCAAAAATTAGGTTTAGATCATATAAAATTTAAACACAGGTCACATCATAGGTTGACATAGAAAATCATTCAAAAATAAGGGGTACGACACCTCACTTGTGTACTTATGGCAAAAAAATGAAGGAAATACAAAAATTTGGAAAAATCTTTATGGATAAATAGAAATGCCATTGGATATTAGTGACCTTCCCTACCCCCTGCTAAATATGGACAAGTGTCCACACTTATCAGACCTAGTATGTGTAAGGGACTAGCATAACACTGCCATCATATAAATTATGCAATATTAAATATAATTAACAAAATCTGTGGACTATAAGTGAATAATGATTTGAAAATGTTATACCTATCAATTTGATTATCACACATACCAAAAAAAATGTGGTAGAAGTGATATCAACAACAACATCCATTAGCATCTCACAGAGTTTATTGAAAACATGAGAAATTGATGACATGAAAAGTGGGTGGATGGAAGATAAAGAAATGAGATGAGGTGGATGGGTGGAAGGTAAAGAGATGAGATGGAAGGAGAAAGTAAATGAAAAGTGAACTTTATGTAAACATAAAGTCTTTATTATGAACATGCACAAAGGAATTAATATTGAAGAGTGGCAGTTGGAAGGTTGACACCTTCGACTGTAGGAAGAGTTACATTGGTTGTATTTGAATTTGGCTGCTAAAATTGCTATAGGAAGTCCTCTTAGGTTTGGGGCCATTTATATAATTTTATTCTGTGACCATTGACTAATAATTTGAAAGGTTCTGGATCAATGGTAGTTAATTGAACAGCCCCATTATCAAAGACATGACTAATTTCATATGGTCCCAACCATCTTGTCTATAGCTTTCCTAACATATCTTTAAATTTGGAATCATATAGTAGTGCTTAGTCACCAACTTGAAATTGTTTATTGATAATATGAGAGTCATGCCATTGTTTCCTTTGTTTCTATATCAGTTCAGTGCACTCCAAAATAGCTTTGCACATTTCATCTAGAGAATTGAGATGTAGAAGATGTTCTCTTTGTGCTACAAGAAGTTCAATTTCTTCTAGGTTGTTCTATAAGCCCAAAAAACTTCTTGTAATCTATTGGTCCAATCCCTATGATGTAGATGAACTATTTTTGTTAGGATGCTCTCCAATTCATAGTTTGTGACCTCTGCTTGTCCATTAGCTTGTGGATGATAAGGACCAAATTTCTAGTGCCCAATGTTATACTATTTCATCAACTCTAAGATTAGATTAGAGGTAAATTGCACACCTTGGTCACTGACTAACTCCTTGGGTACACCATAGCGAGTAAAAATTTCTTCATATAGAAATTCAACAACTTTTTCATCACAAACATGCTTCATGGCCTTGACTTAACCCATTTTGTTAGATAATCAGTGCACACAAGAATATGGGATTTCCCATTAGATGGAGGATCAATTGGACCAATGAAGTCCATGCCCCATTTGTCAAATGGTGTTAATGCCATCTAAGGATTAAGATGTATTTCATTTTTTCTTGTTGGTCAACCCATCCTTTAAAACTTGTCACACTTCCTTGTATAGTTTGTTGCATCTTTGTGAAGTGTAGGCCAATAATAACTAGTTGTCAAGATTTTCAAGGCTATTCTTTTTCCTGCAAAGTGTCCTCCACATGGTTCATTATGACATGCATTTAGAATATCATATGTATCATCTTCTCTCACACATCTTCTCATAACTTGATCAGGTCTAGTGTAGAACAAGAGATTATCTATCTAGGAGAAACAAAAACTTTTCTCTACAAGCAGCTTCTTTTCCTTGTAAGAAAAATGTCCTAGTATTTTATTGGTTGCAATGTAGTTAGCAATATCTGCATACCATGGATTTTGAACAGTAATATGAAATAAATGCTCATCTGGAAATGCATCATCTACCAAAGTAGCATCAGTATCATCATGATAGATTCTTTATAAATAATTGGCTACAATATTGGCTTTTCCAGGCTTATCAAGAATAGTTACATCAAATTCTTGCAACAACAACAACTATCTTGCTAATCTGCTAGTTATAGTAGGTTTATTCATGAGATATTTAATTGCTACATGATTATCATGAAAAAATATGTAATAGCCAGTTATGTAATGCCAAAATTTGTTTAGGGCATAAACTACTACTAGCGATTCTTTTTTTGTCACTATGTAGTTTAATTCTGGTCCATGAAGGCTCTTACTGATATAATAGATTGTCGTTTCAAGATTTTGGAATTGTTGTGCTAGGACAACACCTATGGCATAATCAGAGGCATCTATATATATGTGAAAAGGTAAATTCCAATCAGAGACTTGTAAAACTGGGGTTGTAGTCGGAAGGCTTCATCACATTTGGAGGTCCAATAAAATTTAGCTTCTTTTGTGAGTAACTTATACAAGGGACTAGCTATTTTGCTAAAATCTTTTATGAAATGTCTGTAATATCTAGCATGGCCTATAAAAGATCTTACATCTTTTGACTTTGTAGGTATGGAAAATGTTTGAATTACCTCTATCTTAGCTGGATCCACTTGTATTCCTACAACTAATATGAAATGACCAAGTACCATGCCTTCCTACATGAACATGAAACACTTTTCACTATTAAGTGCCAAATTATGTTCTTGAAATCTTACCAAAACCTTTTCAAGATTCACCATTGCTTCCTCAAAAGTGACTCCAAACATTGTGAAGTCATCCATGTATATTTCCAAACAATCATGTGATATATCAGCAAAGATGCTAATAACTACTCGGTGGAATGTTGCAGGAGCATTACATAGACCAAATGGTAAAATAGAGTATGCAATAGTACCCCATGGATATGTAAATGTGGTTTTGTCTTGATCTTTAGGAGCAATACTGATTTGATTATAGCCACTATACCCATCTAGAAAAGAGAAATACTTCTTTCCAGCTAGAGTGTCTAGAACTTGGTCTATGAATGGTAAAGGAAAGTGATCCATTTTTTTGGACTTGTTCAATTGTCTATAATCTACACAAATTCTCCATTTTCCTCCTTTTTTAGGTACTATAACTAGGGGTGAAACCCATCTACTATCAGATATAGGATAAATAAAACCAGCATCAAGTAATTTTTGCAATTTAGTTTTAACTATTTCTCTAAGGCTTAAATTTATCCTTCTTTGGGGTTGATGGAGTGCTAGACAAACTTCATTGATGTATATCCTATGGGTGCATAGTGTAGGACTTAACCCTTTCATATCACTATAGTCCCGTACAAAGGCCTTTTCATGCCTTTGAAGCAATTCTTTTAACTGTTCCATCTATGTGGGTGTTAATTTGGGATTAACATGGAGATTATGACCTTTAGTCAGTTCAAAAGTAGTGATGGACTCTATCATAGTAGCTTTAGATATTGGACTTGCTTCTAATTCACATGGTAAGAGTGGGTAAAGAATTTTAGGTTCTTTGAGTAAAGTGCAATTCTTATCACATTCTTCATATGTGATTAATTCCAACATAAAACTTTTAGATACATCTTTTTCTACCACACAACTATTAGTGAGGAACTCTAAAGTACTAAATCTTCCTCTTACAATTTTAGAAAAGATTGTCTATGTAACATCATAAGCTGTACTATATAGTTTAACTCTTCTTCTTCATCTTCTAAATCTAGCTAAACAGATGTGTTCAAATCTAGTAATGGTTGGGTTGGAGGATATAAATCAATTTTTTTTGTTGCTTGGCCATTTGATATAGTCATATTCCCTGACCTGCAACTTATATTTGCATCAACTATGGCTAACCATGGTCGACCTAAGATGATAGCTTAACTAGATAGATTAACTTTGGGGGATAAAATCATGAATTCTATAGGATATTCTAGAGAATCTAAGGTTACAACTATGTTTTCTATCATCCCATTAGGGGTGACAGTAGAACTATCTACAAATTGTAGAATTATTAGTGTATCCCTTAGTCCTTCTATTTTAAACTTCTTCATAGTATCCTTGGTCATGACATTTATAGTAGCTCCAAGATCTATTAAAGAATGTTTAACAAACTAACCATTTATACTGACATTCACTACCAGACTTCCTAGATTAGAATATTTTGGTGTGATCAATTTCCCTAACATGATGTCAACCAATTGTCCCACAACATGGACTATGGTGGGGTCCTTTTTCTTCCTTTTAGGCTTCTTCAAGCAAGCTTCTCTAATAGCTTTTCCATAAACTAGAATGAAACAGGGGTATTTGGACATGTATGTTTTTTAGCTAATCAATAATATTAAAAGGTTGTTCCTCTATTTGTTCAAGTTTCTTTTGTATTAACTTTTTTGGAAAAGGAGGTTCCACTGCTAGTTGAGCTTGGGTTGACATAGTAACATTGGTTGAATCAATTGTTTCAACAATTGAGGCTTCTAATGCGACATGATGGTCTAGTATTTGAGTAATAAGAGGTAGTATAGGCACTAGTAAAGTCATACCAGATCTTAGATGTATATCTGCAACACCCAAAGCATAAGTAGGATACTACTGAGCATCAACACTATACATGGGCTACTGTGGCTATTGGATATTTGGGTTTGATTGAGGTTGTGCAAGTAATTGTGTCTACTTTTGAGGTCTAGGATTTGTAGGTGGTGGCATTAGAGTAGGTTACTGAACTGGAGGTGGTAATTGTGGAGTACTAGTATTTTGGTTAGGCCATTATTGAGATCCCCTCCATTGGTTTGTAGATTGCCAATTCCCTTGGGGTGGTTGCCATTGGCTTTGCTAGTTTTGCTATTAGTTCTATTAGTTTTGCCATTGGTTACTCTATTGGTTAGGCTAGGGTGGTTGGGAATTCTAACGCCATTGGGATTGTTGTGGGTTATTTTTCCCAACATTGTTCTAATTAGGTTGATTTTGTGGAGGACCTTGGGGATTATGTTTTTGCCATTGATTACCATATAAATTTAAATTTTGCAAAGGGTCCTGAGGCATACTTTGATGTTGGGTCCATGGTTGGTATTGAGAAACAAAGAATACTTGCTCATCATCTCCATCTATCTTGACGTATTTAGTTGGAAGATGCTGGTTCTCCATGCTTGCAACTAGTTTACATTGGAAATCCTTCTTTTGCTTCTGGCAATAGGGGCAATATTCAGCTAGTTATAGCTCAACTTTTGCATACCTCTTCTTTGCAGTCATTGTGACAAGATGTGTAGTGACATCATTGATGATGTCTTTTTTGAAATCTGATAATAGGTTAGATATCTCAAGCTTTGAAATTCCTTGACTGATTCCTTTAGTGATTGTGGAACGAGGTCCCCAGCCTTTCTTCATGGTTGACCTTGAATTGTTCTGACAGATCTTCTTGAGGTCTTCCTAGAAAGCTTGCTATACATCACCACCAACCATTAGATCTAGTGCTTCTAGACAGTCATCATTCACACCTCTTAGAAAGACTAGCTTTTTTGAATCCTCAGACAACACATGTTGAGGGTTCTTCTATAGTGTATATAGAAAACATGAAACATAGTCTTCCAATGTCTCTTCCTCCTTCTGGGATATCCTAAAGACATCATCTCCTCTTGAACTAGATGCTTTGCAATACTCTGTCTACTTATCTAGAAATAGAGTTTCCATTTCATCCCAACTTCCTACTGCATTGGCTCCTAAGCCAATGAACCATTGTAGAGTTGATTCTTTCAATGTTTCTAGAAACAATTTAAGCTTATGGCATCACTGTTGTAGTCAAAACTATGCCAACGTATATCAAAATCAAACAAGAAAGTATTAGAGTCTTCAGTTGCAAGGCAATAGAACTTTAGAAAGGCAACTGCAGGTATATTCTTGAGATTATCAAAATTTACAAGGCTTGAGAGAGGAAATGGAAAAGTAGGTTGTGCCATGACTAGAGGTATTAGAATATGAGGTTTCTTCTAAAAAGGGACATTGGGTACTAGATGATTAACAACTAGTGGATTCAGAGCAATGTTATCAAGAAAATTGGCCAAAACTTCAGTGAAAGGTTGAAGACTACTTGTATCTATTGTTTAAGCTCTTGATGATGATGTTGTGGGAAAAATAGGGCTTGTGTCTTCAAAAATCAACTCAACTTCTTGTTCTTCAATTTCTTCATTCAAATTAATAGACTCTCATGGAAGAAATCTACCATATTCATCTCGTTGTCTTCCTCTTCAATGCATGCAATTAGACTTTTCACATTGGGGAAAGAAACTTCAAACTAGAGATTTCTAAAAAACTTATTGTAAGAACTATGACTCAAAAATTCTCCTAGCTTGACACCATCCTTGAAAATGATGCCAAAAATGATCTACCTCACAATAGTTGTATCATAGTCATGCTCTAGGCCATGCTTAGGAATAATATATTCAAACTAAGGACTATTTTTCCCACTATGAGGTGCATTAAATATTGTTAACTCAGGGACATATACTTGAAATGGTTGGCACAATATGTGCACTAGGTCTCTTAATGAGTCACTAAGGTTATGTTGTAGGAAAGTAAAATGCAAGAAATAGAACTTACACTATTGTTGTAGGAAACTAACACACTTAACTCTATGAATATTGGAAATACAATGAAAGTCTAACAAATATTCCAACTCAGTTCATCCACTATAACTGTTCTCACATATGCTACAAGAACATTCATGAAGTGCGATGCTATAGGAAGGAACTTACAACTTCTACTTACAATACTAAGAATGATTGTAAACAAATATATTCTATCCTAATCTAATCCACCTTCCAAGTGGGCACTCTCGGTCAGCTTCACTAAACTACTAACACAAGATAGAAGCCAAAAACTATTTCATTATATTTTAGAAATTCATTACATAACATAGAACTATAAAAACACAACTGTAAAAGTTAATAGTCTGTTCTCATAAACTCTTTCTTCTAACTAGCTAAACTAACACACTTGGGTCTATTCCTATATATAGGAGATCAACACTTATTCCATAATAGAAAATTAAATATCCTAGCTTTAAATTTATAGGAGAGAAAGAAGGAAAATAACAACTCAAGGCGGGAAGAAGAAATAATGGCTTAAGGCAGGAACAATAAAGTCTGAACATCTGCTCACCATGGAATAAATGTAGAGAAGGCAATAGTCTTCATAGCTCCCCCTTACTCATTGTCATGTCTTCTGGAACCATTACAACTTTCCTCCACCGTGGCTACTCCTTAGCATTTTCTTCTCCTTGAATGTTGTTTGTGCTCAACTTTTGAATTCTTCCAATCATCTTCTATCCTCATTGCTAATAGGTTAGTTATTATGTAGAGACATGTTTGCAAATAAACATTTGTCAAATTAGATTCAAATATAAGAACCCACATTTTGATAACTATATTAAATATTGCATAATATATATAATACTAGCAAAAGATGGCATAGTTTCTACCTATAGGTTTATCATTGGTTTGGTAAACATAGGTCCAAAAATGTTTTGACAAAGATAAAACAAAGTATCAACAAAGTGTTTAAAAACTATTATGAAATAAAGGCAATATTTGGCCTCATCATCCACCATTTCTTTAACCAGACTAGAGATCTCCTCAAAATTTTGTCACTTCAATTTCCTTCAACATTAATATTTGTAACCCTTTCAACCATTGTTATTTGTAATTCCCAATATGTTGGGAAGGGAATCTGGCTGAGACAGATTTTGATCCAACCTTGTATTTATTTTTGGAGGTTCTTCTATTAGAAATCCTCCCCTTGTATAAAAGGAGGTATGCTTTCTTAAAGACCCTTATAAAGGGCATCTATAATGAATATAGGACTTCAATCTCATGCTATACTGGGGATTTTCTTTACCCTATTCTTTTTCCCTTGATGCCTATAGTTGAATAGGGAAAAACTTTTGTAAAATATTTTGATAATATAATATAAAGTCTCGATTACTCTTGCATATTAATGAATTTTATATCATATTAATGAATGTTATGTGATTGTATTGATTGAATGTTATAGTTCATAAATGGATGAATGAAATGAATGAAGTATGTAATTAGATGTTAATGGGTAATATAGATTGATGTTAGTGGGAGGGGGGGGTGAGGCCAGATGAGTTTGCACCTTCACGTGATTGGCCTTGTTAAGTAGAGAATATTATAGTATTCCTAAAACCAAGTGAAGCTCAAACTAAAATACCAAGGAATTGCAAAGCCCAAATCCATCTACTTCTCATCTTCTCATCCCAATAAGTCATCTTTTTTGCCACTTTTATTTGGAAGGGTCTAAAGCTTGATAAATTCATCATCTGCATATCCTAAAATCATAATGCTCCAAAGAACTTCTTTGTAACTTACTATACTTTTGTTTCCAATTTAAATCCATATGCAACATAATATGATCTATTTATATTTTAGTCTGTTTACATTGCTCCTACAACTGCACTTGTAAAGGAAAAGTATTGTGAATGGGAGCAAAAGTTTGAGAAATGTCTGGGATGGAAAGTAGTTGAAATAAAAAGTGAGACTGTGACTAATTTGAAGCTACTTGAGAAAGGTCATATTGTTATAAGTGCACCTAAGAAATGGGATTCTCTGTCTCGTAGATGGAAACAACATAAGCAAGTGCAACAAGTTAGCTTATTTGTTGTTGATGAACTTCATTTAATTGGTGGAGAGGGTGGTCCCATATTGGAAGTAATTATTTCTAGAATGAGGTATATTTCAAGTTAAATTGAAATCATATTTGCATTGTTGCTCTTTCCACTTCACTTACAATGCTAAAGATCTTGGTGAGTGGATTGGAGCTACTGCATATGGCCCTTTTAATTTCCCCTCAATGTGCATCCTATACCATTAGAGATTCATATCCAGGGTGTTGATATAGTCAACTTTGAAGCTTGAATTTAGGCAATGACCAAGCCAACTTATACATAATAATTCAGCATACAAAAGGAGGCAAACTAGCTCTATTATTCATGCCAACAAGAAAACATGTCTGGCTTACTACCTTGTATTACTTTCTCTTTCTTGCCTCTGCCATTACAATATTTTTGATTGGTTAAGTTGGGGACTATAACCTATTCAATCTGGTGATCCTTTGAATATAATAAAAGTGATTGAATAAAATTTTAATACCTAGTGCTATGTCTTATTACCATATAACAACGCATAAAAATCACAATAACAGAACACATTTAGATTTTATAGTTAATGTAACTACTCATAAATGATGTTTGAGAAAGATATAGATTGCTTTAAAATATAGATTTATGTGTCCAATCACTTTTTCCATTATGTGCAGGAGAAATGTTTACATTTGGCTACCAACATACTCCTCCCCATGCTACTTATTGAGTTGTCATGAAGGAGGGAATAATGCTTGATCTAGTTCCCATAACACTTTAAAACCCTATCATGATGCATGACATTGCAATAACTAATAACTATGCAATTTTCATGGATTTTCCTCTCTATTTTTCCCCAAAGGTATTTTTATTTTAGAGTAGTCTTATATGATTGCCTTGTTGTTTGAAGAGTATGGAGAAGTTATTGGAAACTATGTAAACTCAAATAATTCAATTGTATGAACAATGTATTTAAAGCTTTAGAACTTTAGATCCTTTTTGTTCTTCATAAAGAAAATATAGGATAGAGGTTGTCTATACATCTCTCTAGAATAAATCAAATTGCTCAATTTTACTTGGTGCTATCTTAGGATATGGTGAAGGATGGAAAATTCATTATTTCTTATGATACTATGGGAAAAGAACATTTTGGTATATTGCCTCGATATGCCAAAAATAATCTTTAGATGAGATGGTTTGAGCTACCAAACTAGTACATCTTTCATAATGGTAATGTTAAGACACAATCATAATATTTTAGTATTGTCTTGATAATTTATAGACCATTTTTCATTAAGTTTCCTTCAAGAATCATTTTACCTCGCATTTTTTAATATTATATTTAATTAATTTACATTTTTCTCTTTTACAACTAGTATTGGATAAGATCATATTACTATTGTTAGTTTTATTATGTCAATCACTCTAAAAACAAGTTGAGATATCTCTTAGGAGTCTTATGTATCTCTAATTTTGTCTCCATTTCTAGTTGATCTTATTTCCTTGGATACAAGGTTGATTGGGAAATATCTAATTCTACTCTATGATTGAAAATGCATGAAGAAAATAATGTTATGTGTATGGTACTACACTAGATTCAGTAGCTAAGGTCAAGGAACTCATAAAGTTTGATATTCAAGTAGAACGTGAGGCGAGAAAGTTTCAAATTGAAGTTAGAGGCAATGTGCTAGGGGTTTTTGAATTTGGACCTAGAAGATTTGGTTATGAGGCAATATTTATACCCAGGTATTTTGGGTTAGATCTGGAGGACGACGATGTTTAGTTGATCTATTTTGTTAATGATGAGAACATTGGGTATGGTTGTAGCTTACACTAAGTTTTTTTGAGTCCAGAGTTGTCTTATATTTTTCTCTAAAGATGATAAGAAGAAACTTATACTTATGTGAAGGCTATTGTCTCTCAAATACATGATGAATAGGTTGTCTAGTACGTGCCACTATTTTGAGAGATATAGTCTTTAACAAAATGGCTCAGAATAATAACAATACCATAGCCAATACTGAAACTAGGATCAAGATAAATCATAGTATTTACTATTAATCACCATATTAGTAGGTGACATGTTAGGAAAAAATTGATTATGTTAGAGAAATCAGTAGTTATGAGATGATCAATCAAGAGGTAACAATTGAGAGCTTAGAGTGACACAATTTTTAGATGATCATATGAAATGAAATGGGTGTGCAAGTAGAAAGAAACTAGAAAGACATTGTGTACAGATGAAGGCATGAAATGGATGGTTTTGGAGCACTCAACATAGTCACTTAGCATTTAGTATCATCATTCAAGATCAAATGGGTGTGTGGGATTATACGCATAGTGAACAATAAAAGAGGGAATTGAACTCTTCCTGAAGCTCACACTTGTTGAGGTCCACTTCAGCAATGGCCCTTCCTATGAAATTGATGTCTTTTGATTCCACTATCATCATAGAAAATGTCAAGTACATTTGATGTAAATTCTCCTCCTCTGTCAGATCTCATACATTTTAGACTTTTACCTATTTCCTTTTTAATTCTTTCTAAGTACCACTTAGACATTTGGAAAGCATTATATTTTTGTTTTAGAAACATAGTTGTCATCATTCTAGAATGATCATCAACAAATAGCATAATGTACTTTTCACCCTTGTAGCTTTGCATTTCAATTGGTACACACAAATAAGTATTAATAATCTACTAAATTCCTTTAGAGGTGTGAGTCTTACTTTTAAAACTATATTTTGTCATTTTTCCTAACTGGCATTATTTGCAAATTATATTTTCAAGTTTCTTTAGCTTAGGAAAACCTCTCACTCTTTTCATGTTACAAATACTAAGCAAGTTATCAAAGTTAACATGACATAGCCTCTTGTTCCACATGAATGATAGATTACCTCTAGTTTGATCACCTTTTCCAATTAGTTCCCCATCAGTATCATAGATCTTAGCTATCTTGTTCTCACACTCAACCTTGCAACTTGAACTATTCAGTTGTGACACACTCAAAAAATTATAGTTAAGTCCTTCAACATAATAAGCATTAACACAAAAAATATTTTGTGTGAGTTTTATAGATCATTTTCCTATTATCAGATAGGGTACATCATTACCAAACCTTAAACTATTTCCATCATAATAATATAGGGTAATAAACTTACTTTTATCATGTGATGTGAACATCCACTATTAATGATCCATTTGTCATTCTTGTTCACATAAGATACCAATTTAATTGTCTCATCAAAATTAGAATCATCCTTCATTGCAACATACACCACTTCATCTTCATGATCACTTGATCCATCTTTGGTTTCCTCTTCTACAATGTAGCAAGACTTATTTCCTTTTTCTTTTTAATCTTTTTTGTCCTTATCTCTTTTACTTATGTATTTATCTCCACTTTTATAGTTCTTCTCTGGACATCTAGCAGAAATATGACCAACCTCATTGCAATTAAAAAACATGATAGTTAACTTACCTTTGAATTTTTCTTTTCCTTTGTGAAATCTCCTTGCTAGCAGTGCTTCAAGTTGTACTACATCTTCCTCATCTATATCACTATCACTATAAACATTTTTGAATGTTTTCTTCTTCTTCTCATTAGGTTTTTTCAATGATAGCTTGGCTTTGAAAGTAGATTCAACATTGTCAGATTTTAAATTATCAAGATTAGATAGCTCAAAAGTAGTGAGCCTACGTAGTATACCTTCAAGAGTTGGATTAGAACTTGGTATACATCTCAATTCTTGTATGGTGGAAACTCTAATAGCATAGATGGGAAACAATTTTCTCAAAACTTTTCTTATTATAGTATCATCATCTTTCTCACTAGTAGCTCCTCTTATAGCATTAACAACATCTTTTGTTCTAGAGAAATATTGAACAACATTCTCACCTTCTTGCATTCTCATATCATCAAATTTACCTCTAAGACTTTTAGATTTGACTCTCAAAATTTTTTTCTCCTCCATAAATGGTTTAAAGAGAATACCACATATTCTTTGTAGAATCACAACCCTTGATACCATAAAACTCAAAATAACTTAGGGCAAAGGCAATCTCCAACATTGTCTAATGTGTTCTTTCTTATTTTCCAAATCATCGATAGTTAGGGCTCCAACAAGATAAACATGCTCAGTGATGATGGTAGATTGTGCATGGTCTCCAAGACCTCCTAGGTGAAGCTTCGTCAAACTTTTCCATGAATGGAAGTTATTATTATTAAGCTTAGGTACCTCTCTTTTTGACATCTTGATCTTTTTTCTTCTAGTACCTTCAAACTAGTCCTATTAAGTAGATGGCCCTGATACCAATTGTTGGAATTATTTAGAATAACTAAGAGGGGGGTGTTGAGATAATGGGCATTTCACACATTATATAATATTATTATATTATATTAGATTATTTTTTTATGTTATGTTCTATCTAGGAGCACCTAGATGGATGTGAAACATGTAAAGATTCCCATGAGATATACTTGATGAGTTGTATTGTAACATTGTGATAATATTTCATGTAATTATTTAATATTGAAGAAAAGAATTAAATTTCTAATATCAAATGTGGGGTCAATGGGTTAGTTAGCACATGGTTTATGTAATACCACTTGGTGGTTTTGTGGGACTTGCTGCTATATAAGTAACCACAAGGGTAGTTGTTATGTGAGAGAGAAGAAGAAGACAAAAGGGAAAGAGTTGAGTAGGACAAGGTTTGACAAGTTATCCAAGGGAGCATTTGTGAAGGTTAGAAGCATGGCATGGGGTGTGTAGATTCATGCTTATTCACATGGATTGCTCAGTTGTGGCTATGGATTTGAAAGATTCCATGGTTGTATTATAATGGTGATTTTTCTCAATAATACATGGTGATGGATGCTTTTGGAGGCTAGGTTTTTCTCTCAATGAGGGTTTCCTAGGGTATATCTTGTGTCACAATTTTTGTGGTTATGTTGTCTATTCTCTTGCATGTGGATTTTAGTTTCATATTTATTTTGGATCTATTATGGGTTATGTGGAAATGGTTATATTCTTTCTTGCAGGTTTCCTTACAAGTGGTATCAGAACTATGGTTTTGTTGTTGTAACCCTAGATTAAATCCATAAGAATGCATGAGAGGATAAAAGAAAGGGAAAGATATATGAGTTGTTTATTGTAGATCTGAGGGTTTTGGGTTTGCTATTATGATGAGATGTTTGTAGATTATGGACATGTGAAGTTGTTGGACAAAAGAGTTTTTTAGATGTTCCATTTAAATGAGGGTTTTAGGGGGTAGCTTGCAGAAATGACCTCCTAGGTAAAACCAAACCTCACCATTGGATCTGGGTTGATGTTTCCATAAATTTTGATATATAATATGCCCTAGTTTGGCCATGTTTAGAGGAAATGAAAGAGTTTTTTAGTTTCATCCCATGATGGCCATCAAATTTAATCCTATTAGAGTTTTTGTCACTAAAAAAAATTCATTTAAAAAATGGTAAAAAGACTATCTTAGTAAAAAAAACCATAACTTTCTCTCAGGATATTGGATTTCAAACTTTTTATAGGCATTGGAAAGATAATTCAGAGCACTACAACTTGGTCTAGGCTGTTAGAATTTTTTAGAATAACTAAGAGGGGGGTGAATCAGTTATTCAAGGTCCAAAATTCCCTATTAATACCTTTTTACTACTTTTAATGAATCCATATACTTTTCATCCATCCAATACTTGAATCAATCATATGAGCAAGTTACAGTAAATCAATATGCAATGATAAAACATCCAAAATCAACACATGACACAATGATTTATGTGGAAACCCAATTTGTGAAAAACCACCAGTAACATGCTACTTAATTTTCACTCTTCTGAAGTGATGCCCTGTTAAAAGCCTACCCTGTTAAAGGCTTACAACACACTATTAAATGTGACCTTGTTAGAGGATTTCACCAAACTATTAGGAATGGGCTTGGTAAAAGGTCTTTAGAACATTCACATGGAATGTCACCCTGTTAAAGGATTTATCTTATGGCTATTAAACCAACCTAAGTCCATAGGATTTAAACTTACTGTTACAATTGCTAGAAAGTAACAATAATGGTCTTTTGATCTGATATAACTTACAACATACTTTGCAAATTTTAGATCACATTTTCAATTCAATCCTTATGCTTGGCTTCAACCACTTTAGCTCTGACTGATTGTCTCCCTCTCAAGCTTTGTCTCCTTGAGTCTTCTTACTCATTCTACCAATGCAATCATCCTTGTGGTCATCTATTCAAATAGATTTCCTGTGCTTTCTTCTCCTTAGCACATTCTACAACACTTCATGCTTTTATGCTTGACCACCTCTCTCTCCTTATTCCCCTCTTGCTCTCTTTCTTCATTAACTTGTGTCTTCTTATATAGAAGTCTGATTTTCCTTTGCTGCTCAATTCTCCCTCTCCAATTTTAGGGCTTCAAAATGGATTAGGTAGGATACAATGTATCTACCCCATATCTTATTCTCTTCTAGAAACTTTGCCAGTTATATCCTTAAAAGAAAAATGTTCTACATGGTGTTCTATTCCACTAGCTCATCATTCTTATCTTCCTTTTAATTCACAAATTTCTAGATAACAACCTTGTCAACTTAGATCTGGCGAATCTTTGATTTCCAAAATAATGCAGCAACTCAGCATTATTGAGTTACTGGTGCTCAACACCTCTATGTTACTTGACACCTATACTTGCTTGGCACTTGGTTCTACTTGGCACTTGGTTCTGCTTGGCACTTGGTTCTGCTCGGCACTTGATTCTGTGTGGCACTTGATTCTACTCGGCACTTGATTCTGCTCGACACTTGATTCTGCTCAGCACCTAAAGTTTACTCGGCATCAACTAGAAATTTACTCAGCTCTTACTAGCTTGCTTGGCTCATTCTCTCTATGAATTTAGTTTGAGCTTTACAAAAGACTTAGCTAAAACCTTAAATCTTTGATATGTTTCAGTGTGCCCATTCTTTGTTTCTTATAGTATTCCATCAAATACACTTTTTCATCAATGGCTTAGCTAATCCTTGTACTTCATTACAACATTATAACTTCAACCTTTCTCTAGGTGATCTAGTTACATCTTATTGATTGCCTCCACCTTGACAATCAACTAATTGATAGTATTTGGATCACTAAAGCAATTGTCATTCCTACAAGTAGCAAGTTTGACATCAATGACAAAATAATGATTGAGGACATTCTTTACCAGTTCCAACTTTTCTTATGATCATTTCAATCATTTCCAACATAGGCTTGTTCTGTGATTTTTACATTTTGTTAGGTCTTAAGATCCGAAAAGTCAGATGTTATTTATTTTGAGCAAAATAAGGGCATAACTTGGGCATATAGAGTCAAATTTTGGACTTCGAGTACTCAACAGAAAGCTCTTGGAGAGCTCAACACATTGGTTTAGATTTAGTGCATGTTTGAAATGATTTATTTAGTGATATATTAATCTAAATAATTTATGGTATATATTGACTATGGTAACATTGTGAGTTTAAGAATTGTATATTTTGGAGATTTAAGATTTGATGTCATTGTATACTCAGTTCATATTTTAGATTGGTCTCATGATGATATGATTATCAATATTTGGTTTGGATATGTATGTTGACTTGTTGGGTCTACAAGTTGTATAATTTTGTAAGTGGTCTATACTTATAGGTTCCATTTATAGCTTGGTTATGGATTGTCTTTGCCCACTAATCTTTCATTATTGATGCATATTCAGATTGGTGGCTTGAATTTGTGTTGTCTATGCCCTAAATCATTTGTTTTGCTAATTTTGTCTTCATGTGGAAGGGATGAGATGTTTTTATTAGGTATAGTCATGGTAGAGATTGTGGTTGACCATTTAATGTTGACAAGTTGGGCACATTGAGAGTTAGTTGCCCAGTTCATGGATGTGATCATGTTATTGGTGTTTTAAAACTACTGAACAACAAAATGCTCAATACCAAAGTGATAATACTTGCATAACCTAAGGATTATCTAATTCCTATTAACAATTACATGTGCAAACCACTTGGCCCAACTTCAACAAAGCTAAGGATGGTTTTTTTCTCTTTAGGCTCTACAAAACCAAGGTGGGTATACCTAGGGATGATTCAAATGCAAACTATTGTTTGAACATTATCTTAGTTTCATTCTATTTCTCATCTTTTATCTTCAAACACATACACAGTTTATCCAATTCTTTGATATATTTAGATTTATATACATCCCTCATAAGCAGATCTGGTCATAATTCTCCTAGGGTCTAAAAATATTTTTGGAAATTGCAGCTACCTAAGATTTAGAAACTAGATATAAACAAGTGTTGACTAGCATTTATGACTCTAAACAAATTGGTATGAAAATGATTTTTATTTTTATAATTGATTTGATATGTAGTGACAGAATTTACCCCTATGCACTTCTGACTTATGTGACCAGTGCCTTATCCATTGGGCAAAAGATTGACTTTTGGTGGGAGATCTAATTCAAATAACTTGTAAATGAATCTATCAATTGTAATCACCCATTCCCATTCTTATGAATTATCCCTTTTCATAAACTCATAAACTCTACTGATCTATTAAAGCATTTACTTAACTCCTTGAATTGAAAGGAATAATAGAATCAGTATACAACCCTTCTAGGTTGCATTCAATCAATTAAACCTTATCCAGATGACTTCAAAGTAAGAAAACTCATGAAAAGGAGACAAAAATTGGTGACATAGATCTAATGCAAGTACCTCTTTGTATCATCCTTTTAGATGATTAATATGATAACCAATAGAAACTCAATGAGAAGCCCATAATATCTTGTTGATTCTATCATTTCTATATATTATCAAAGAGTACACATTTGACAGTAAACTCAAAACATCTACTTACAATTGGATTGACTATACCTTTCTTGAACCAAAAAAAAAATTATATCACCTTTAGACCCTTCTCTAGCCTTGGAATCTTACTTATATAGTGTGAGATGCAACAAGCTTCAGGCTTAGAGAACTAATAGCTATCAATAGAACAAAAGATATTTACATACAACTATCACAAAAAGACAAGAAAGTGTGCAATAAAAAGCTTATACATCATAACATCCTCTTGGAACAATAAAAATTCTATGATTTGATTCTTATATTACTCTGAATCTTCGAAGTAAGTGGATATTAGGCTTGAAAGTAATGTGTCCTCTTCAGTTACCTGTAAACTTACTTTAACTTGGGGGTTCTCCTTGTCTTCATCATTAATTGTTAAGGAAATAGTTACATCTATATCTTCTTCTGCCCCATCACCTTCTACCATCTATTTTCTAGACATGAATTCTTCCTTCCATTTGTTGAAAGCAGTGTCATCAGGCCAATCAAAATTTAGGATTTCCCTTTGTATAGTTATTAAAGAATTTCTAACTACTTCTATTTCAACAAAGTCTTTTTTGATGGTGCTATAGAATAACTTCACTTTAACCAACTCCTCATTGGTCATTGCCCATAATAGATGCCTAGTTTCATTTATAACATTATTCATTCTTTGACAAAATATTTTATCCAATTCCTTTTCCACTCTTCCTTTTCCTTTATTTTATCAACAGTTTTTAGAGCACTAGGAAATAGGTCAAACTTTTTAGCTATGTATTTGGAGAAACAAATTGTCATTCTTTTCTAAAATGAATCTTGTTTGTCATCAAAACCCTCCAAATTATTTAACAAATTAGAAATCTTCTCTATCTAATGACATGGCAGTTGGATGACAGATATGTACATGATAGTAATATCATTATTTCTTTCAGTCCACTTCTATATAAGGTTTTTAAATCTATCTTCATCTCCTTTTAATGCATCTCTAATAGCTAAAATTCTTACCAACTAATCAAAAAAATTGGCCATTCAATTCTATCTATTAAATACATTATACCCTACCTTATTTTTTCCTCATATTGATTGTTCAACTCTACATGCATTGCATATAATTTATTTCTTTCCTCTTCAAATTCCTCTAAATTGTAGAATTCAAGACTTTCTAGGGTGTCTGGTATCTCATTAATGGGGGTGGATTTGAATGGTTCAATAGGTGGCTAGGGGTATACAATTCTAGGCCTACTAGATTCTCCCACCTTCCTTTTCCCAAGTTTATTTTCCATTTAAGATACTTGATTTTCAATTAATTATATCTACTTACCCCTTTTCTCATATGCCTTTAAGACGTCTTCAAATTTAGCATTGAGTTCCAAGAACTTATCCTCTTCTTGTCTAGACACCACATTCCCAAATTTTACTATTTCTGAAGCAATTCCAAAAATTTGCTTACTACTTGCCTCACCAGCCCTATAAACTATAAGAGCACTAGTATGTTCTACACTAGAAATTTTTTGTATTCTAGTTTTATATCTCTACTCAATTGACCAAATTACTAGAGCTTGGTGGTCATCACTAAATTTAACTCTCCTATGTGTTTGTAGTATCTCTTCCTTAGTTTTATAGTGTACATCCTTTTCTTTCCTAATTGAGTCAAAGATCATAGCATTAGCTATGTCCCACTCAGACAAAATTAGGACCCTTGATTGCTTAACTATCTACCTCCTAGCCTCAAGTGTGAATAGGGAAAAATCACTCAACAATTTGGATTTTACCTCTTCTTCAATGATAGAGTTTGGTTTATTAGGCTGCTCTGCCTTTATTTTCTTGCACACCTTCTCAAAATTTCCTATATTCTTCCTCCATAGCAATTGTGCAAAGGCCCTAGACTTAATAAAATTTTCATCATTTATAAAATTTTTAAAAGTTTTGGCAATTATTGGATCTATCTCCTTACCTTGATAATCAACAATTGTAAGGTCTAAGGAGGGTACAAGAGGCTCTTGAGGCACTCCTCTTTCCATGTTTGTAGTGGTAAAAATTACATCCCCTTCTCCACCAACCTATCTTAGCTACTCCCTTAAGGATGCTTCATCATCTATTCTAATTGGGGATTGACTTGGGGAGTATTCTTCTACACAAGAAGAGGATCCTTGTTCCAACTTCTGCCTCTTTAGGGCACTAGCTGCAGGTGGGTTCTCTAGCCTTGGTCTTAAGTGAGGGGGAACCTACTATATTTTTTGTACTACTACATATCCTACCCTCTTTTGCAATGCATACTAACCCAGAGAAACTATATTTATGTTGTTTATTCCTTCTTTATACCTCTGTAGCTCTATCCAGATAGGCTTTGACATAAGTAGCCTTTTTCTCATTCTTGGCTTACATTATCGTAGCAAAATTATTTATTAACACATACATTTTGGTTCCCCAATACATTTTATCCTTTAGAGGATGATAGCCATAGTCAAAAGCATTAATGAATTCCAAAGTTTTACTCAACACTACCCATTTCTCTTTCCTTACTTCCTGCTCCTATAAAGAGAAAATATTTCTGATAACATCTTCGAGAAAATATACTTGTTGTACCATATGAGTAGCTTTTATTCTTTCTCTCAAAAGATCATAAAATCCTTTTGAGTTAATATATCTTGAATGGGACTCTGCCATATTGTACCTATCAAAAAATAAATTGAGGTGCCTTCATCCCTTTTTTACAAAAACAAAATCATGGGCCACAGTGACTACTGGGAAAAAGGTACTCATTTTAGTCATTTCTCTCTCCTCTATTGTTCCAATATGCCACAATAGTTTAGCTATCCCTATCTTTAATAGTACATGGAAAGGTGATACATGAGGTTTTCCCAAAAAACCATACACTCTTATCATTGTAGAAATGTTATATGGGATTATATCCTGCCAATTGTGACTAACCAAGAACCCTTTTGCATGATATTTGGGTTTAATTAATTCTAAGAATAATTGCAGAATTCTAGGGATATCCCCTCTCAAAAGAAATCTAAGCCTAGATTGCAAAATATCTGTCAAATCTCATAAAACTAGCATTTCTGGCCTCCAAAGTCATATCAACGCTCCACAATTGGACTAGATTCTTTTCTCCATCCCTTGTAAATTCTAATTCCATACCTTTAGAGAAAAAGGTAACTCCCTTAAATAGACATATGTTCATGAGAAATAAATACCAACAAAAGGGTTTATTTACCTTTCCTTGTGCTATCCCCATCAAACCATTATGGATTTCTTGTGCAAGGAAAGTGGCAAAATCAAGAATACTACTCATTCCAAATTGTAGTGTCTACGCCATGATAAGAACAATAGAGCTTTTGATGTGTTCCTTTGTGTCCATCCCAAAAATTTTGTGGAGGGTGAAGTATAATGCCTAAGCCTTAGGATTGAAATTTTTCCTCATTAATATCTTTGGAGTATGAGCTATAACCAAGGGTAATGTACCAATTATAGAAAAATGCTATTGCAAAGGCCATGCCCTTAAGTATATTCTCTGTGCATCATACCTTTCATGAAGGTCATCCATGTAAGTGATCTCATGCATAGCATGGTTAGGGTTAAGGTTGAAAACTTCCCTAATCAGTTCAGGAGAAACCTTAAAAAGATTGTCTCCAACATAATTCTTCACAAATCTAGTAATGTGATCATACTTCTTAGCCAAATCAGAAAGTAGATCACTATCAAAGAAAACCCTAGGGACTACTAATTTCCCAATGTCAAATTCCAAAATTTTTCTCAAAGTATCTAGGTTTCTCTCAACAAACCATTTTTTAAACAATTCTAGTTCTCCCATAGAAACCCAAGCATCTCTTACCCAATTAGCTTTATCATAAAAACCCTTTGCAACAACTAACCTAGGGTTCTTTGGAATGAACTCTCTCTCCTTGGTTATTTCATTTATAGACAATGGGAGTTGTTCAAGAAAATCATCATGTAAAGATCTCTTAAAGTAATCAATTTGTTGAGAGAACTCCTTTTGTGGAGGCATTTTTGAAAATTTCAAACTTTCACAACACCAATTTCTTAATCTTCACAAGTTACAGATCACTTACCCGCTAAATTACCCTTCCATTCTATAAATTTCTTCTACAAATTGCTGAAATGCTTGCAAAATTCTATGCCCTAGCTTTGGAAATCTTTACACTCTGGAAAATTTGTAATTGTGCAGCATAGTAATGGAAAATTTGTAGTGTATGCTATTGCATTAAGATTGCATGAAAGAACTCTAAATCATATTAATTCTTTTAGCTATTAATTTCATCTCGTGCCATCAAGTTTGAATTTTACTTGTTGATCCTACAACATCAGACAACTTAAATTGAAAAAAAAAACTTCTTTATTATTTCAGAGCCCCTTGCCATGTGTCAAATAGGCACTTCCCCATATTATTTAAAATTTAAGTATCTTCTTCATGCAGGTAAGCATTGTCCATCGATCTTACCTAGATTGATAGTGTATCAAAATCTCTATCTTTATGGTCCCATTACCTTAACTTGACCAATAAAATAACACCCTTTAACCAATGTTTTTTGACAAGTCTGACTACTACATTAATTGTTAGAGTTTTTGTGCCCATGAAATCATCACTCCCAACTTGGTATACATGTCACATTCTACCAATGAATGCATTCAAATTTTTCACAATTTTACAACTTGGTGTGACTCAGCAATCTTCCTTGAAACCTGGTCCCACTGTGCCACATAGTGCAAAGGCTCTTGCCTACAATATTTAAAATTTGAGTAGTTCCTTAATACGGGTAAGTGTTGGTCACTCATCTTTAAAAGATCTACGATCGTGAGGTCCAACATCTCTAAAAAACAACCTTTTTGAATGGTCCAACTAGTATTACACATCAGCATCTCTTTATAGCCTAGCACAACTCAGTTCATACCCTTTGCAGTTGGTCCCATCTTGCCATGCATTAGATTAGCACTTCCCCATATTATTTAAATTTTTTGCAACTTCATAAAGTGAGTAAGCACTAACCATGGATCTTACATAGATCAATGATCACAAAATCTTGCATCCTTATAACATCGAGTCAGCTGGACTAGCCAATGAGACATTTTCTTTTTAATCCAACTCACCTAACAACTGCCATGAAAGAAATGTCATTACTAACCTCTAAAAAGGTAGGCCCATGATGTCATGTTGTGCGACACATCATAGTGGTGCTTTCCCACTTTGTTTAATTCTCTTGCATTTTCTTAATGCGAGCAAGCGCTGGCCTTTGATCTTAACAAGATCAACGGTGCATCAAAACTGAACATAAATAAATACCTTCATAAGAGACCAACCAATGACATCATAGGAATTTTAGAATGTGCATTAAAGGTACTGAAAATTCTACAAAAAGGTTCCAACCAACTCTAACAAACCATAAACTATGCAAGACACTGAAGTTCCATCATCAGCAAGGGCTACGTGTCACAAAGGCACTTGCCCACTTTAGTTAAAGGCCTTACATTTCCATATTATGAGGATGCACCATTTGTCGATCTGACTAAGATTGACGGTTGATAAAAAAGGTGCTATAGTCACTATTTTCAATAAAATATTTGAAATAATGGCAAGATTATAGAAGGTTTATCAAAATTTATGAAGTCATCCTTGTGCAAGTAAAACCCTAGGGTAAATGTGTCCCGCCTAAAAATAGATTGAAATAGCATTTTCAAAAGTTTTCAAATGCTAGGGTAAAACAAGATAGGGCATTAGGATTTTTGATGAATTATACCCAAGATCTAGACCTAATTCCAAATTTTGAAGACACATACTTAGGGTTTTTCATTGCCAAATGTAGAAAATAGGAAAAGTGAAAAATTAGGCCAACACATGGTGCTATTAATTTTGGCATGACATGATTGGATATATAGGTACATCCTTGATGTTCATTAGTTTTTGGATTCCTAATTTGGTTATGGTAGTATATCTTCTTGGTTGAAGGTCATGGTTATTTAGTTCCTTTTAAGGAGCTCATGATGTTCACTTTGAGTTCTTTGATGGTTTGAAGCCTTGGTTGATTCTCATGGCTAGAGGATGGATTTTTGATCATGTTGTCATGGATAGCTTGGATACATGGTTTAGTGGTAGCTTGTGATAGTGATGGGGTGATAGTGTAGGATTAATTCTTGGTTTGGTTTTTATCTTCTTTGGTTTGGAGATCTTAGGTTCACTTGGTGTTGACACTTTGGTTGTGTGAGTGTAGACCTCGATGATCTTCATGTAGGAGATGTATTTTATGATGCCTTAGTACCATGGTTGAGTTGGAGTTTTTCTGGCATAGTTATTTATTGAGTCTTTTCATATGTTGGAGGTTTTTCTTTGATCTTGTTGATGCAAAAGTGTCTTTGATATTTGCATAATGCACTTGTTATCTTCATGGTGTGTGAAGATGGTTAGATCTTAAGGACTCATGGAGTTCTTGGTTATCTTCATGATGTGTGGAGATGGTTCTTCATGGTATGTGGAGATTTTTTTTTCTTCATGGTGTGTGGAGATGGTTGCATCTTGAGGACTCACAGGGTTCTTGGTAAAGGTGTGGTTTAACCTTTAATTTGACATGTTATCCTTGGTGTTAGGATGGTTTCATTATTATGTCATAATATACACTTGATACACATTTAGAGTTTTTAGATGTTATAGTATGTTCATATGGAACATGTTATCTCTTTGGTTGAGATGGTAAGATCATTTTGTTATGTTTATGTTCCTGAGGCCATGGTTGGACATTGACCATAAGCTAGATACTTCATGATATTGCTACGTTGGATTTGGAGTTGGCATGGATTGATTGGTTATAGGTGCTCATGGATACTTAGAGATGGTGGTGATGCTGATTTCTCTTGGATTAGAGAAGTATTTGTGGGATGGTTGATGGTTTCAGCAGGAGAGTCTGAGGGGCATTCACCTGATATGGACTAGAGAGGAGATTGTTCTTAGTTGAGTCTTGGTGAGAGATTTGGATATCTTGATGAGAATTTTTATTCCCTACTCTTGGTCTACTCGGTGATTTTCTACTTGAGAGGTATATCACATTGTTTCTCTCAAGTGCATTATGTTTATGCTTGTATTTCATGGGTATGGATCTTGAGCTAGTTTTGGAGGGTTCATTTGAGAGATGGTTTAGCATTGGTTATCTCCATTGCATATGTTTTTATACTGGTTGAGTTTGGGAAATGGTTTTATATTGGGCATATGCCTTGGTTTAGGAACTGTTATTCCTTGAATTAGGAATGGTTTATGAGTTTGATCTTCTTGTGAGAGGCTTACATCCATGATTAGTTATATGGTATGGTTTGGGTGTTATTGTGGCTTCTTGTTGGGCTTTTATGGAGGAGATCATACTTGCAAAATTTACATCTAGAGATGTGTGTAGAAGGACATGACATGGGTTATTATTGGCATGGTTTCTCTCTAGTCTTGGTTATCTTCCTAGATGTTTAGTTTTCACTTGCATTGGATTTGAGATGGGATAGATATTGTGATCACTTGTTTGTGCTCATGTATGTCATGTGAGAGATGGCATGTTAATTCTTTTATCTCTTTCCTTTGTTGGTTGTGAAAAGCTTGGGAGAGTGTTGGAAACTTGTTTTGAGATTTGTTCTTTTAGGTTATTGGTTTATGTGTTGTGGATGTCCTTGAGACTACATGGATTCACTTCTTTGAGATGTTGTGAGTGGATTGGTTATAGATTTGACATTATCTTTTGTAGTGGGAGCTTCTTGGTATATATGTGGTAGGTATTGCTCTTGAGGCTTGTGATAGTAGGTTATATATTGGATATGTTGATGATGTGAAATTCACTTGGTATACCTTTGAAGGTATAGATAGTTGGATGGGTTTGGCACTTGTTGTGGGTGTTATTTTAGCTATGGATATTTTGACAACTACAAATATATGTGAATACCTTTGGATCAAATTTTTGTGCTTGGAATTTTAGTTGGTATAGGATTTTATGAACTTCTAATGTGACAAGTTGGGTGGCTTTCTCTTTGGATGACTTCTATGTATTTCTAGTGGCAGTGGCATAATAGGAGGTGAGATAATTCATGTTTGAGATATTGGATACTTTGACTTTTTTGTGAGTACCAAGATTGAGCATATGGTGTACTTTGATCCATGATGGTGGATGTACTAGGAGGGATTGTTCCTATTGGTGTTTTGAAAAAACTACTAAGCAACAAAATGCTCAATACCAAGATGACAATACTCACACAATCTAAAGACTAGCCAATTCTTATTATCAATTGTATGTGCAAACCATTTGGGCCCAAGTTCAACAAAACCAAGGGTGGTTTTCTACTCTTCAGGCTCTTCAAAACCAGGGTGGATATACCTAGGGATGATTCAAGACTAGGAAAAATTTTATGAGGAATATTTTAGTTTCATTCCTATTCTCATCTCAAATCCTCAAATACATGCATAATTCATGACAATTTTCTAAACACATCCCATATAATAGATATGGCCAAAATTCTTCTATAGGTCTACAGATGTTCTCAGCAATAGTGGCTAACTGAAGCTAAAACATTCCATGCAAACAAGTATAGGCCAACTTTGAAAATCTTCAAGAAATAAAAGTAAAATTGATTATGATTTTGCATTTTTGACAACCATTTGTGACACATTTCTCTTTCAGCTGGATCAAATTTGATCAGTGCCTAATCTATTGGGGTTCAGAGTCTACTACAATTTTCTAGATCTAATTTGTTGCCTTATAACAAAATTTATCAACAATTCTTATCAGAATTCATCATTCAAGATCCTTTCCACTACTATAGCAACCTTATCAAATTCATCAAAGCTTTTACTTGATCCATTGAACTAATAGCAATGATGGATAGATATAAAACCTAATTGAATTGCATTCAATTTCACAAGCCTTTACTCATACAACATCAAGATAACCAAGTAATCAAAAGGAGACAAAGTTTAGAAAGAATTAATATGGATACAACTCATAATTTGTATTCATTTTCCTTGAAAATTGTATACAATTTATAGTAGACATAGAATGACCTTTAGAAGAAACAAAGATCATTCTATATCCATGTATTCCCAAGATCTGACAGAGAAAATACACCATGAATTTTTCTCAAAACAATTGACCAAAAAAGACTAAGTATCACTTAGAAAAATAGAATTTGGACACTCACATTTCCTTGAAAACTCACTTATATAAGCGTGAGTTCCAACAAGCAAAGGGAAAATGTGACTGATAGGTGTCTTTTACAAGGAATACTTATATAAACCTATCACAAAACACAAAAATGTTGGTAACAAAAGATGTCCAAGTCAAAACATTCTTTTTGGTGGGTCAGCTTCTATCACATGCTCTAATGTTGCTGAGTTGGCTGCTATTCTGATCCTTCTTCATATGCAACAACCAAACTAACCAATGATAAAGTTTTTTCTAATGATGGCACGTCAACCTCCACCTATGGGTCTTCACTACCTTTATACTGTATGGTAGGAGCAACATCTACCTTTTCCTTTTCTTTAGTTGTATTAGCATTCTGTGGTCCTGGGTTTGCAACTGAAAGTGATAGATTATTCTTTTCTTCTTCTTCTAGTTGGGCCTAAGTAGTGATGTTATCAATGATTTGGGTTTCCTCACTTTGTACCTCATCACTGTCATTTTCACTTTCATTAAACTATTCACTAGGAGCCATTTCTGCCATTCACTTGTCAAATAATGTGTCATTTGGCCAATTGAATTGCAAAATATCCCTTTGTCTTTCCAGCACATATTCAGCTTCATTATTAATGGCAACGAATTCTTGTTTTAAAGAATCAAAGAATATTTGGGCCTTCAACATTTCTTCTATTGTGGTAGCCCACCATGCATGCCCTATTTCATTAATGACTTGATTCATTCTTAAACAGAATAAATCATCAAGTTCTTTTGCCCATTCCTCTTTGCTTTTCAAATTATTCCTTTTATCTAAGGCACGAGGAAACAAACTGAATTTATGGCTCTTTTACTTTTTCAAGTAGCCTACTATTATTTTTTTGTAAATGAATCCTTTTATTATCAAAATTAGCAAGATCAGAAACAATATCAAATATTTTTTCAATTTGATCAAAAGAATCATCTATAACAAAGAAACATAAAAATGTTATTGCTTTCTCCCTTCTTACCCATTTATTCACAATAAGCATTAGAGCCTCATCATTGGATTTCAAATCCTCCAAGATACTAATCACCCTTGCCAACTGATCATACATTAGTAGCCATTCAACTTTGTCCCCCAAATATGTGAGAGCTTTTCTTAGTTTATCTTCATATTTGGATTCCAATTCTACATGTAAGGCCCACAGTTTACCTTTTCTTCTTCAAACTCCTCCGCAGTGTAGTACTGTAGCTTTTGGGGTGTATCTGATATTTCTATGAGGGGGCTGGATTTGAAGGGTTCAACTAGGGGGCGAGGGAATGTTATTCTTGGCCTAGTGGATTTTCCCAATAGCTTGTTCTCAAGCTCAATTCTCTTTTTCACCTCTTTATTGTAGGCATCCACCACTATTTCATACTTGCTCTACAGCTCAATCATTTCCTTTTCCTCCCTTTCTACAATAGCCAAGGAAAATTGAGAATAATCAACATTCATGTGGGTTTCCTATACATGTGAGGTATCAACAACTCTCCTCAGAATGATACTCCCCATTAGTCTTGAATCATCAAGCTGTGATGGAGTAGCCCTGGATCATCTTCTTAATGACCACATAACAAGAGCAGCTTGGTCATTACTGAATGTAGTTCCCAAGAACTCCTTTTTATCTAGATCTTGCAATCCCAAATTATTTGACACAAAATTAAAAATCAAGGCATCAACAATGTCCCAATTGGGCAATAATAAAATATTTGCAGCCTTTACCATTTTTCTCCCCTCTTCAGGTGTTATATTCTGGAACTCTTGTATTATTTTTTTGTTTATTTGATCTTGAATGGAGGCTTCATCCATTTCTAGATGCTTTGCTTTCATATTTTTACATCTTTCATAAAAAATGTGCATGTTTGCTCTCCAAGCAAACTAATGGAAAGCCCTAGACCTTAAAAAACTATCATTAGACAAAAATTGATGACTGGCTTGTTCTAAAATAGGGTCTAATTCCCTTCCCCTAAAATCTACTAAAGTTAACTCAAAACTTGGGATAGGAGGCTCCTGGGGGTTCCCTTCATCAATCTCTACTTGGGTAACAAAGACTCCCCCTTGTGATCCAATTTGTTCAATTTTCTCATCAGTGAGTTGCTCCTCCCCAATTCTCATAATGTTTTGGCAAGGTGAATAACTTTCATCATGCGATTCCTCTTCCCTTATTATCCTACTTCTCTTAGGAGAAGGTTTAGGTGGCCTTTCTTCAAAAATAACACTAGTAGATTCAACTATCTATTTTTCTTTATTCACAATGGTCCTTTGATCTTGAATGATAGTATATCCTGAACTCCTTTGCACAATTAATGGGCTTGCCCCTATATTGGGAGTGACACTCTATCTTCTCATCATTTCCCTAGCTTTATCTAGAAAAGAATCAATGAAATGTTGCTTCTCCTCATTCATTACCTCCATTATTTTGGGGAATGTACTCATAAGAATATTTATTCTATCTGCAAGAGTCACAACATTACTAAGAGGGATGTAACCTTTATCAAAACAATTAATAAAATCTGAAACTTTTGAATAGACTCTCCATTTTTCTTTCTTTATTTCTTGCTCCTATAGAGAGTACTCATTCCTTATTACATCTTCAAGGAAATAAAATTCATGCTAAACTGGACGAAGCTTGATTCTATTCCTAAGAGAAGAATTAAAGAAATCTTCTGCATCACAAAAATGAGAGTGAGAAATTGCCATTTTATACTAATCCAAAAATTTGTAGAGGAAGACCCACCCTTCCTTGGTTATTACAAACTGGTGGGCTACTGTGCAAGTGAGAAAAATTGATCTTGTTCCCCTTTTGTGCAAAAAGGCTTCTTCCACTCCTCCCAATTGCCACAAAAATTTAGCCACTCCTACCTTTAAGGGCACTTGTTAAGGTAGTACATGGGGTGTCCCTTTGAATCCATAAACTCTGATGATAGTTGAAACTAAATATGGGATGATATCTCCCCAATTATGTGAAACTTTCAAACTATGGGGTTTGTCCATAGGCCTAACAAGGTGCATTAGTGCCTTAGGAATTCTTGGATTGTCACTCAATATGAGGCATCTTAGTTTTGAGGCAAAGTGCCTGTCAAATTTAACAAAACTAGCATTTTCTGCCTCTCCAGTCATATCTGCAATCCATAATTGAATTGGCAGTGCTTCCCCCTCTTGTTCTTTGTTCAAAACCATTTCTTTACCAAAGTATGTAGGCCCCTTAAATAGAAACATGCACATCAATAGGGAATATTGGCCCCAAACCTTTTCAACCTTACCCTTTGCAATCCCCACCAATCCACTGTGAATCTCATCAGCTAGATAAGAAGCTAAATAAAAAATTATTTTTACACTAAATGAGGAGATTTGAGTGATCATATACATAAAACTCATAGGGATAAAGTCTTCTTCACCCTCTCCAAAAACTCTGCACAGGGTCCTATATATTTCTACTGCCCTAGCATTGAAGCGTGATTTATTGAAAGGTTCTTTAGAGGATGATGTTATTTCTGGTAGGGTTCCAATTTTGCCAATGTGGGCCTTCAGTGCACCTTGTCTAACTACATCTTTCTTTGCCATATATTCTTTTTCTAATTCTGTCAAATCAATGGGCACATGATACCTAGTGAGAGGCCCCAAATGAAAAACTTCCCTAATCTCTTCTAGATTGATGGTGATTAAAACTTCACCATCTACTCTTCTCACTACCCCAGTGGCTTGATCATAACTCTTCACCATGGCCTCACAGCGGTCATAATCCATAAACACACTGGGAACAACTAGCTTTCCCAGGTTAAAATTCCATATATTGGCATATGGGGCATACAATTTCCTTTCTGCAAACCATTTCTTGAACAAATTCAAACTAGTTTGCGAGGTTTGAGCATCCTGGACCCAATTACCCTTGTCATATAATCCATTAGATATTCTCAACCTAGGGTTTAATGAGGTCAACCTTTTAACTTGCATTGTCTCTACAGTAGACATAGGCAGCAACTCAAGCAAGTCATATCCAAATAATTTACTCGACCTAAAAATCCCTTTTTTGGAGGCATCTTTGATTATGCTTTATAGAACTAAAAAACCTACAGAGATTACAGTAGATTTACTTACTTGAATTCCATCCTTTTTTTCCTTTGTATTCCTGCATATTTTTTCTGCAAACAAAATATTTCACAAGCTTTCCAAACTTTAGCACGATTTTCTTCAGTAATTGCTTCTGCTCAGGAATAGTTTGAAATCTTTTCTTGCGTAAGGTGAAACTGATGAAATCTTCTATATTATACTCTATTTTTTCCTCACATGCAAAGCTTTCATGTCTAATTAATACATAGAGTGGCATGATATTCTATATTTAAATCTATGCCATCGATCTTTAAAAATCCTATGATCATGGGATATGGAGAAAGACAACTAGGCATTGCACTTGACAAGTTGGTGAATTGATCCAATGAAAATCACCCACGTACATAGCACTTTCCTTGATGGCACTTCTATCTAGACCCACTGGCAACTAAGGACACATTTCAAAAGGTCACTACGTTTCTATACATAAAGAACGAGCACCTTGACATAGTGAAGCAATGAAATCCATTGATCTGATCTTGATCTTACAGATGATATGTTACTGTACTGCTTAGAAAGATAGTGGTGGGCCCTCATTTGCTACCTCGCTATACATATCCCCCTCTCAACTCTTCATGGTGAGATAATGAAAATCATTGATCTAAGATTAAATCAAAGGTGAAGAAATTGCACAAAGTTTCCTGAAAGGTGGTGGGCCCCATACTCGCTATGTCGCATAGCTTAAACAACTTGCAACTTTCCAAAGTAAGATAGCAAGGACTGTTGATTTTTCTTTGGTCTGATGATCAAGTTCTCTTGTACACTTGCTCAATGGGGCGTGGGTCCAGATTATTGATGATGTAGGAGATTCTACACTGCTAGCACCCAACAAGACTTTACTTCAGTCCTAGTCATCATCCACATTACTAGAGGTCCCACCAGCTGTTGATTTTACGACACCTCACTACTTTACTAAAAGTGAGATGTTAGAATTTTTTGATAGTGAGGTAGTGAGCTCCAACAAATTTAATAAATCTTGGCACCATGAAATACAAGGACCCATCAAATCATTATTGCTCCTACCAACTGCTTCTGACAACAACAGTTATTACTGGTCATGCTACCTAGACAAATCATGGTTACGGATAAATTTTGAGGCCATAGTGTCTTGTATTTTATGGTGCCTCACTACTTCATTAATGGCAAGATGTTAAAAATTTTTGATAGTGAGGTAGCAAAGCATCGAAAAGACCCTCATTCTGGCATCGACTTTTGATTGTTTCTAACTGGGTCCCTTTTCTAGCTCTAAAAGTACTTGTAAGGTGCACGTGATTACAAAATCGGCTAGAAAAAAAATCTTTTACTGTCATGTCTTCATTTTGGGGCCCTATCTTATAAAATTTTTGGCACTCACTACCTCACTATACATAAAGAGTGCCCATGTTTTCATGGCGAGGTAATGACAATGGTGGATCTATTTAGATCAAATGGTTGGGGAGTCTGAGAGGAAAAGTAGCTTAGGGCACAAAAGATATAAAGGGAATAGAATATTCGCCAAATTTGAAAATTCAAACATTTTGCACCCAAAAAATTATGAATGGAATGAAGTGTAGGGTTTTCACAAAAAAAATTGAGAGGCTAACAAAAGGATGACTTAGCTAGAAACCCTACTCACCACTTATGGACACAATTTCAAAATTCTATTCCTGGACAAAGGACTTCTATTATATAAAAATTTAGACCAATAGTGGCTCTATCTGGGGACATTGAATTCTCTGGATTCAAATGAGGGCTCCAAATTTCTGGGAGAAGCAGACCACACACAGACTCCCAACAAATCAACCACTTACTAAGAGAACAACACACACAAGAAAACTATGCATAGGAAACTACACACAGACAAAAGTATTTAATAATATGTATAAGAAAACCCTAAACTACTGTTCATGGAGAAAATAAATATTTTTTAAGAAAAATACCTCTTTAAGAACTAACCATGAACTGGTAGTTCAAGAATATTATTTGATAGATCTTTGAGTACATAAGAATCCTCACCCCAAGTAGTTTCAATCAAATAAGGGCCTAACTAGATGGGATCAAGTTTGTCATGTTTTCTTATATCCTCAATTTTGGCATTCCACATTAAGACTAGATCACCATCTTCAAACTTTTTTCTTACCGTTCTTCTATCATAGAGTGTCTTAACTTGCAGTTGCAACTTTTGGTTCTTAAGAGATGCTTCTCTTCTAGTTTCTATTAGTCCTACTAGTTCATCTAACCTTTCTTGCATATCACCAATGATATCCTCATCATAAATTTGAATGTAATTGTACAAACCCACTAGGTTTTTTTGAGGCATTATTGTTTGGATTCCATACACCATATCAAATGGAGCTATACCAATGGCTTTCTTCACAGCTACCCTATTAGCCCAAATTGCTAGCTGTAACTTGGAATCCCATGCTTTTTTGTTATCATCCAAGGTGTTAGTGTTTGAAAATGCTAGAGGGTTTTCAATTATCCCCATGAGAACATGACACATCTAGGGGTAGCTAACTCCCATTATTAACATATCATTTTAGACATAGGGCCAACTATAAGGCATGATCCTTCTTCTTCTTCAGGCTCTGCAAAACCTAGGTGGGTAGACCTATAGATTCTTTATATGGTACAAGTTATCAAAGCATACATTGAATCTAATATGAAGTAGATAAAACCCTTATTTCTCCTAATAACTCATGAAATAACATCAATCTATAGCAGCTAAATGCAGATCTAGGAATTTCTTAAGCTAAGTGAGGGTTCAACTTTTATAGCTCTTCAATATGAAAGGGGAAAAGTGTTTGATTATTGATGTTGAGTTTCAACAAATCCTCAAACATGCAACAATATAACAAGTGATCTTATAACTGATCAGTGCCTAATCCATTGGGCAATCCCATGAATTCAAAATGTACATCTATGACATCAAGACATATTTTTTATACCCAGACATTAGATCTATCTAATCACCTTGTGATTCAGACATCGATGTTCATTAAGACCTCATTCTTATGAAATATCTCTCTCAAGATAACTAGCAACCCTGTCAAACACATCAAGCATTTACTTGGCACTTTGTTCCAACAGCAAGATATATCAGGCATACAACCTGAAGGGGAAGCAAATAGATCTAAGCTCTTTGTTCCAAGACCACATAAGACTACAAATTACTGAGATAGGAGATGATAACCTGAATGAAACTAATGAAATGCTTGCTCATATGTATTCATTTCCTTGAAACAATACAATCAAATGCATGAAATTAAAACATGAAACAATCTAACATATCAAAACTATCTGTATGATCTTTACACTTCCTATTCACATGAGAGAAAAATGTTGAAGAAAATGGTGTCACAGTGATGGGAATGTAACCAGAACTGGATCCAAGACCTTGATATCACAGTAATGTGCATATTTTCTCCAAAAGACTAGAACCAACTGGTTTCTCAGTAACAAAAAATGGAACCCTTCAAATGGAAGAAAGAAAGAATAATATAGCAAGGAGATGAATTCCTGGATTGAAACTAAAACTGACATCTGTCCACTGGGAATTCAATCTTGTGCAACTGAAAACCTCTTTCATCTTTTTACCCATCTGATATGATTTTCTATTTCATCATTACACTCTAACTGATTGGAAAATATCTCTATTCAAATGATGAAAGCCTTTTGATTCACTAAAATATCTGATATCTTCATGAAATGCCGAAGGAACCAAACTTTAACTAATTTTAAATTAGTTCCATTCGACCCTAACTACATTTTACTATCTTTTATGCATATCCAGGTCATTTCCATGCTAGAAAAAAATTTTGAACTCTGATACCTAAAATTGGTTACAATCTAGGAACTTGGGAGAAAACTTGGTATAGCTCGAACACATTGCTACCTATGCAAAAATTGACTCCAAAAATGGATAGCTCATCTTTTCTCAATTTCGGTGATATATAACATTGTCTATTTCGACTTCCAGAAACCCATTGAAAGTCCATTTGAAAATAGTCTCCTCTAGTAGAAATATTAGGTCTGCACATTTGGATTTTAAATTTCTTGAAAAATTTTAAAATTTTCTAAAGTCAAAACTTTAGAATAAAATCCCCTTTTGGAACTTAAAACTCTGACGTGCAACTAAAATTGAAAAAATGATTAAAATATTTCTTTTTTAACTCTTCACATTTTTCCTCTATCCTTCCACTTCTTGATCAACCCTTTGTTTGATCAGTTCCACATGGCACTCCATGATTGGTCGACCTCTCAAATGCAGTGCCACATCATCACTGGGCAGGCTAGTGCCACATTGCAGAAATCTGCATGCCCACATTTTCAATGATCGCACAACTTTTTTTTGTGAGGAAGTGCCAGTTGTCAGATCGTGACATGTGTCATCATCTAGTCGCTTCCTGCTTGAACTGCCTTGTAATGCCATCTCATCATCCGCAGGACCCACTACCACATGGCAAAAATTTGCTTCCCCGCATTACTTAACGGGCGAGTAACTTAATGTTGTAGTTTTGCGCTTGTCATCCATCTCTGCCATGTGTCGACATCTCGGCCCTCATCGCCACATCATCATCCCTACGTGTTTGGTCAAAAATTTTCTTTATCTATGCTAATGTCACCTCCATAGGTATAGGCCCCCACTACGGATTGTTGCCTCACAAGGCCATGTCATCAAGACACAAAGCAAAGTGCAATGAATAATATTTAAAGTCTTAGGAGTCCCCTCCCATAGGAAATGTGGGATAATGTGTTGTTCCTATTAACAGGTGGCTAACCTTGTTCATTGCTTCTTATATATACTTTCAGACTTTTGGATGAACATCTTCGTGGTCGCAACTAACCCCTATGTCTTCTATTTGGCACTTTTTCCTTTGCCTCTTCCTTTGGCATGATTTTTAGTTTTCTATGTCCCTTCCTATGTTAAATCTGTAGGTTCTTTTATTTGTTGTGTGCTTGGCAATGTTTCTTCTCTTTAATAAAACTGTTGTTTCCTTAAAAACGTGGCTCCATCTTCATTTTTAGCAGATTCCTCCTTGTTGCTGAGACATGGGTATTGCTTTGATTGCATTCCTTTTTGTTTATATGATTCCCTCCTTCATGGAGTGGGGGCCCTTTTAAATTGGTGGCTTTCATTTTTTTTTTTTTAAATGTCTTCTAATGGCGCAAGGTCTTCATTGCTTTGGCATCTCCTTTTGGATGCATGAAGTCCCCTGCGGCTACTTTGATGGTGGATTGCTTCAGCGTTAAGTACTCTCTATTACATGCAGACACCTTTGTCTTTCACCTCTTGGTGAGTTCCTCTTTTAACCTGTCTGCTCCTTTTAGTTGCGTGGGTTGCTACCTCTATAAACAACATTAAAATTGTTGCTTCTCCTTCCAATAGCTACCTTGATCTGCAGCTCCCTCTCTGACATGCTGTGTGGAGGTTTTAATGGAGCGTTGACTATTTATTTTGATATGCTCTTTTGTTTTCTCAATGCTCTAATTCCCTTGTTCATGCCCCAATGGCATGACATCCTTCTTTCTATTGTGGACGCCTCTTCTTTGTCTTATCTTGGCACTGAAATATTCCTTTAGCCTTCAATCGACTCCCTCCCTCAAGTGCGTATTCTGCTGGTTTTCTTTATATTCAACAACTATCTCCCTGTATCTTGCACCCATTATATATCAATGCCACCTTGTACCATTTGAAAGCCAGTAAAAATTAAAATAATGCTTCTATCCAATATGGATGGTTACATATCGCTCTTGGTTCTATTGGTATCACTGGGTGTGGTTTAATAGCAACTACAGCATATTATGTTCACCATCTTCACATATCAATGCTATTCAGCTTGCCAACATGGGCAAAAATCACATGGTTACAAGAGAGTGAAGAAAATGGATGCCTCTAAAAACTGCTCATTAAAGCTCATTAAAGTTCACACCAAGATTTAAGCACGAAGAAATTTAATGAATTGGGGCCCATAAAATATTCAGAATAAGATAATAAAAATGTTCCCCTCCTCAATATCTGATACAAAATTCTTCAGACCTATAGATACCTTTGAACTGCAAAGTCATGTTGTTTTGAATAGCAATATAAACTTAGTCCAGTAGATTCTCATCATCGAACTCTAGAACAACAAAACAGGTCCCCAAGCATACCTTCACACAACACATGTTTCTCATAATGAATTTCACCAGCATGTAAACATGATTCTCTGCATGACCATCTATTTTCCAATGCCAAGATACTGAGATGATTCCACACTATTGAACAACAGTATCAACTTATATTCATTTTTTTTTGTTATGCAGCTATACTAGGCAGTATATGGATGAGAAAGGAAGCAAACGTCTTTCTCAGTAAAGACAACAACTTAGAATTTGTATTCAAATTTAATACCCAATATCATATTATAATGATCGATAGTATGAATTACATGGGTTCATCTCTGCTTTGTATTACTCTGCCTAATGGAATCAGTCGGGCCCCAATGTGGGTTCGGCTAAAAAAAATTTATTTTTGGACACCTAAGCTAAAAAATTGATCAATTGAACATCTGATACTGATTTAAAACAAATTTGAAAACTGAAAGTGAATTTGAAACTCATTTTATATCTTTTTGCAAACTGTCAATTTTTGCGTTTGGTCATTTGATTGGCCTTAAAAACTGATCCAAACACCTAACTAGGCTTTGAAAACTGACACACTGAATCTCTGTTCTATATTCTTGCACTATGTCAAATCTTGTCTCATGAAGAATTTGGGGTCAAAAGATATTCTCTTTCGAAGTTGCCTTTCCAGAATTACCTGCAAGAAAACACGTCAGAAAAACAACAAACTAGGTTTGGATTTGGCCTTAAAAACTAGGCAGATGAGCACATGAGGTTCTGAAAATTGGGACAGGGGTATATTGTCATGAGGAGAGTGTGATTATATGATTTGGGCTCATGAAAAATCACAGGGGAAATTTGGCAAGGGCGCAAAGTTGGCTACCTAGATTTGCGGGATAGAGGACATCATTAAAATATCATTTTTTATAAATGGAATGACCCTAGTAAAGTTTGAAGATGGATTCATCAAGTTCTAAAAACTAGCACACTTGTAGTATTTTTAGTGGACAATATAGGGGAACAAACTATTTGGCCCTACCAATCACGGGCACAAAGATATGACATCTCGAATAGGGCTCCCAATCAATCTACAGTTCTAAATACCAATGAAACCTTGAAAATTGTAAACGGAATCATGCTTGAAAATTGATCAAACAGATTCCTCATAAGCTCATATCTAGAATGTAGAAAGTCTCTAATGTCTACAATGCAATGCAATAGGAATTTCAAAATTTTGATCAACTGGGTTAAAGATATAGCACGTCAAAAAGGGCTTCCCAAAAATGTGTGCAAAATGCAAAAGCATGAAAATAGTAACTGACCAACTTTGAGGGATTCAAAACCTAGTCAAACAGATTCAGAATGACTCAAAATCTAAAACATAGGTTTTTGGGTATAGAAACTCAATACTCCCAAAGTGGCAAGTCACAAAACATTTCTGGGTGTGAGATATTTACTTGCAAACATGGCCTTTTGTTGCTCTCTGACACTTGGGGTAAAAATGCAAATTTGAAACTGGCTCAAAATAGGACTTTGCCAAACAGCTCAGAATGATGATTTATCTTCATGGAATAGGTAGACGGGCTGAATGAAAGGTGTTAGAAACATTGAACACCTTTTAGGCCTCATACTGATAGCTGGGTACGATCTCATCAAAAGGGCATTCATAGGGCTTGTATTGACCCAAAATTTGAAATGGGACTAAAAATGAAGCAGGTAATTTTTCATCCCAACACAAGGTCCTCTTAATAACCTTTAATAGGCTCTGATTTGTGGATTTAGCTTGTCCATTTCCTTGTGGATGATAAGGATAAGATGATGACCTTGTGATTCCATATTTATCACAAAATTTAATGAATTCCTCAGACTTGAAGCACATTGCATTGTTTGTTACAATTTTTTGAGGGCAACCAAATATGGAGATAATATTATTTAGTAGGAAATTATTAACAACTTTACTTGTTGCATTTCTTGTGGGAATAGCCTCTACCCACTTTGAAAAGTAGTCAGTAGCCACTAGAATCCAAGAATAGCCAGTGCTAGACTTGGGGGAAATCTCTCCTATGAAATCCATACCCCATTGTTGAAAGGGTTTTTTAACCTCTACTGGCTTCAATGGAGTATTAACTGAGAACTTTAGTTTTCTAGCAAACCTTTGGCAAGGGTCACATTTCCTAATCATAATTTGGACATCCTTGAAAAGGGAAGGCCACCAAAATCTAACCCTCATCACTTTATGTGTAGTGGTCTTGGCCATATAGTGTCCTCCACACACTCCAGCATGCATTTCATTCAAGACTTCTCTTGCCTTTTCTTGATCAATACATTTCAGCAACACTCCCTCAAAAATTTTCCAGCACAAACTACCTTGGACAATTATGTATCTAATGGCTTGTAATTTAGTACTCCTTTTTTCAAGTTTAGGCAAATGGGCAGGAGCTTCCATGTGTTGTAGGTAATATATGACATTAGTGTACTAATCACAATGATCCATGTCACATAAGTCACATCTGAGGTCATCAACTACCACATTTATCAATTTGGCATCCAAATTAGATTCAGCCATGAGTTTTGCCAAACCTTGACCTCTTACCAAATTAGTTATCTATATTTCAATATTGAATTCTTGGATCCTGTTGATCCATCTACACCTTCTGCCTGATACTTTCTGTTGAGAGAATATGTCCTTCATAGCTGCACTAGGTACAAAGGCAATAACAATAGCACCTACTAGCCTTCACTAAAGCATATGCCTATTTTTCATTTATATCATATTTCAATTCAGCAGGCTATAGTGACTTACTGAAAAAGGCAATGGGTTGTTCATAACCTTCTTCATTTTTCTGCAACAAGACTATAGCTATAGTGTGAAAGGATGCAAAAGAAAAAATATGCATAGGCTTTGAATAATCTGGGATTCTAAGGATTGGAGCATTTTTTATTTTAGTTTTAATATCCTAGAATGCTTTGATGGCTCACCATTCCAATCTATAGCAGCTCCCTTCTTGAGCATCTTTGAGGTAGGTCTACTAATTTCAGAAAAATTGGTAACAAACCTTGTAAGATAATTGACTTGGCCAAAGAAAGGTTGAATTCCTTTTACATTTTTTGGCTTGGGGACTTTATCAATAGCTATTACTCTCTTAGGATCTATTTTCACCCCATCCTTGGACACTATATGTCCTAGTAATTTTCCTTCTGTCACCCCAAATGTGCATTTCTTTGGGTTCAAGGATACTCCATATTCTAGAGCTTTGATAAAGATTTTCTCCACATGTTTGCAGTGATCCTCAGCCTTCTTAGAATATGTTGTAAGATCATCTTGGTATATAACCATAAATTTTTCAATATAATCATGAAATGCCACATCCATGGATCTTTGGAAAGTAGCTCCTACATTAATTAGGCCAAATGGCATCCTTACATATACATATGTTCCAAATGGAGTTGTGAAGGTTTTCTTGAATTTTTCACTTTCCTTTACCAAAACTTAATTGTATCTAGGGAAATCATCCATCATTTACATTAGCTCAGAACCAATCACTTGTTGCAACATGGCTTCCATATTGGGTAATCCATAATTGTCTTTCAAAGATGCAATGTTCAAGTTCCTAAAATCAACACATAATCTTATGTCTCCATTATTCTTTTTGATAGGTACCAAATTTGAAACCTAGGTGGGATGCCTAATTGGTTTGATTATCCCTCCATCCCTTAGTTTCATCAACTCTTCTTGTATTTTGGGAGCTAGGGTAGGGTTTATTGGTCTTTTTTTCTGTCTGAAAGGTTTTATATTCTCTTTTAATGGTATGCCATGCTGGAACAAATCTTCCCTATAGGCCTTAAGGTCATCATATGACCATGCAAAAACATGTCTATACTTCCTAAGCAAGTCAATCAATGTTTTTCTAATTTTAGCATGCAGGTTTTGGCCAATATAAACTTTTTTGGGAGCTTCATTAGTACCCAAGTTTATCTCTTCTAATTCCTAAGGCTTAGGGTCCTTAACTCTTGGTTTTACTCTATCATAGTTTTCAAAAACACTTTCCAAAACCACTAACCCCTTAGGCACCTTATTGGTTTTTAATTGCATAATATCTTGGCCAAAAATAGTTTCCTTACTATCTATGGTTTCAATTAAATCACTGCAATCCATTTCTTGTCCATGGTACTTGTCTTCATTTAACAAAAAATTTATAATGTCTTTGTCATCTTCAAAGACTTGCCAATTTTTAATGTTATCAGGTATGGAAGGTCTATTTTGTACCTCAATTTGAGATATTCTTGCAAATGATATCTCCTTAGGCTTGATTGCTAAATTCACTAACAAATCAGCCATCTTATTTTGAGTCCTATCTCTCCATGAGATACCAAATGCATCAAAAGATTCTATCTGATCCCAAACTACATTTATATACTTCTTTAATCTCCTATTCTTGGATGCATAAGTTTGTTTTATCTAGGAGATTACTAATTCAGAATCCCCTATGACATGTAATTTCTTAATTCCATGATGAGTGGCAACTTTCAATCCTAGCAACAATGCCTCATATTCTACAATATTATTTGTGCAAGAAAACTTCAAAGTGAATGAATATCTGAAAGTATTTTCTCAGGGGAGACAAAACTACCCTTTCCCCAGAACCTTCTTTTGAACTTGCCCCATCAAAAAACATTGTTCATAATACTGGTGAGTTTGTGCAACATTCAACTTCATGTTCAATGATAGCAGGTAAAATTTCAAATTCTTGAATAATCTATTCAGCTCTAAAGGCATTTACACCAATATCTAAGAAACAAGTGGAGTCTCTGTCAATTTCTTTCCCTAAAATGTGACTGACCCTAGGCTCTCTTTTTACCTTGACCACTTTATCCCCTATGTGGAAAGTAGCATAAGTCAAATCATATTGCAAGCTTCCCCCTATGGCAGCACTCCATTTTTTGGAGAGTAACATTCCATAATGTGGAGGTATATCCACTACAAAGATAGAAATGGTTAACTCTACTTCAGGATATGCAGCTAATTTGAATGGTAAAGCATTTATGGTTCCTATGACTGAGGCTTCCCTAGCATCCATTCTTCTACATCTGCCCTACTTGGTATCCACCTTCAATCCTAAGGCTTCCATTACTTTGAAAGGCATTATGGTATTAGAAGCTCCTAAGTCTATCATGCAATTTTTTAGGGTCTTCCCTTTTATGATCAGACTGAGGAAAAAAGGGTCAATAACTTCTATAAATGCCACTGAGGAATCATCTAAAAACATCTAGGGAATTTGGGATATGATACCACTTTCCTCTACTACTAATGGGGTTTTTTGGGAAATAGTTTGTTCTACAACAATATTATTATTTCCTATTCCTCCCAACCATGATAAAGCCTTTCTCTTATGTTCTTCAATTCTAAGAAGTTCATATAAAGGTACTTTTACAGTTATTTGGGACAACATAGATATCATATCAATAGGTTCAACAATAGTGAGTTTTACAAGAGTACCTAGAGTTGAAGTCTTTTGAATAGCAGGCACCATTGTTTTCTTGATAGTATCAAGTTCTGATTTCTTTGGTTGCACAACTGCTTTTACTGTTTCACTTATTTGAGACTGAACCTTCTTTTTTGGTTCCCACTTCTTACCCTTGTTGTCATTGATCTTAGGCACATCTACATTGACTTTCTTATTTTGGTCATTCATCTTATGGGTGATATCTTTGATGAATACACTGGATGGCTTTCTTGCATCATTATTCACTATTCTATTTCTCAAATTGTAGTTACTATGGACTTGGGAAATCATTTTTGTTTTGATTCTGTCAATCTCCTCTTTGGAGGTCATTCTTAAGCTTTTGTGACCTACATCAAAAGATGTAACACATACCTTATCTGTATCATAACCTTCATCATCTAAAAGCACTTTCTGATGATGTAAATGATAAGCAATTCTCTAACTAGTAATATCATTTTTAGGTTCCTCAAAATCAAAATCTACAAAGTCATCACACATGCTCACCATATTGTAGCTTATATCATCATGGCTTTTCTCTTCACTTCCTTCTTTAGGATGCACACCTTGATCTTGGGCAAATAATTGAGCAACAACACAATAATCAGTAGAATGAGATGATTAACATACAATGCACCATGGTACATCATCATTCATATTTACAGTATTCCTTTGCAGGGGATCTGGGGTGCCCTTATCCTTCACATTTTGTGTCTAGTTGGGGACTGGCTTACCATCTTTCCACTGGGTGGTATAAGGGTTATTTTGCATTCTAGGTTGCCTATTGAAATTGCTATTATTCATAGGAGTTCTCTCAATAACATTTGGCTTACTAAAACTAGTGGGATTCATCTTCTTTAGTAATTCCAGGACCTAGCCTATAGTAGATTCTTCTATCTTTTTTCCTATAGGAGTTTTATCACCCTCCCTTTTGTTATTGTTCTTGGCATTAAAAATCTTTGGATCATTCCTCCTACCCAGTTTGCTAGATGCCTTCCTATTATTCTCTATATTTACTGCAATTTTATAGGCATCCCTTAAAGTTTCAAGATCCTTATCTCTTAATTGATAAGCCATTTTGCTATCAAAGGCATTGAAATATGTTGTGAGACAGACATCCTCTTTCAACCTCATAACTTGAAATAGTCTGTATATACCTTTTTTGGAATCTTAAGTTAAAGTCAAATGTGGACTCATTTGGGTTTTTCTTGATGTTATTGAATTCATTCAACATGAATCCTACATTAGTGTTGTCTCCATATTGCTCCTTGAACAATTTCTCCAAGTCACTCCCTGATGTGATACTATCATCAGTCAACCTCCTAAACCAATCCCTTGCATCCTCAGTTAGTGAATGCACAAAAAATTTCATTACCATATCTTGATATTCAACTTCATAATCATTTAACATATCAATGAAATTCTAAATGTTCTTCACTAGTAACAACATTATTCCCAGAGAACTTAACCACTTTTTCTCTTAAATCAAATGATATGGGATGTGGAGCACCAAGAATACCAGCAAATAATATTTGTCTATACTTTTCTAGGTATACAGGTTTCTTCTGGAAACTAGGAACATTTGAGGTACTAGCTATGTTAGCTTGGTTTAGAGGAGCAGCTTGGGATTGTTGAGGTTGGACAAAGGGGACTTGGGTGCTAATGGTGGAAGATGAGGTAGGGGTAGATTGGGATATTCCCTAAGTTGAGATTATTGGACCACTAGCTGGTGCAAGAGTTGTAGGTGGAATAGACAAATTGGGCCATGAAGCCAATGTAGAATTAGATTTTATGAATTGGATTTTTCTCCTAGTTTCTACGGCTTGAGCTTCATTCTCAACCTTCTCAAGTTCTTTTGCAAGATCTTCCTTCTCTTTTCTAGCCTTCTCTAGATCTAGATCTAATTTTGACATGGAGAGTTGTATGGGTTTTCTTGGTAGAGCTTGAGATTCATTTATTTGGATTCCTATATCTTTACCTTTCCCTTTATCTGGAGCTTTTGTAGTGGGCTCTATAGGTTCCACTTGAATAGGTTTATAGGTTTGGACTTGAGCAATAACTAGTTCTTGCCTTTGATTCAGGCATTTTTCTTGTTCTTGAACTTTAGCTCTTAGATTGTCTACATCTCCAAATACATCAGTATGGAGAGTTGTGGTATTTTCTTCTAACTTTTTATTCTACTCTTTCAAGGCAGCCATCCTTCTTAGTAGAGCATCCATTTCTATCATGGCATCCAAGGTGGCTTTCTCCTTGTCGTTTTCAAGATTAATGCATTTAGCTTCTTTGTCAAAAATCCATGTCTTTAGAACTCCTATCTTAGAATGCACTTCTTTAGGATCTGCAGAAGTAGCCTCTAAATTAGTAGGATCGTCCAGATCTATAAGATTGGGCTCCACGTATGGGGCTGCTCTAGGATTAAAAGGATCATCAAATGAACTATTAAATCTTAGCCTATAGTTCATATCTACTACAGAATCTAGCCTTGATGAAGCAATTCCTATTGTGGACACATCTTTGTCCTAAAAAACTCTCTCATTTGGTAATAGGGTACTGAAAATGCCTCCTAAGAGTCTTATAGTTTCGGATTTAGAACTGAGTGAAGAAGACTCTCTCCCTAATACTGGTTGATACTGGGAATTGATGGATACATTACCTCTAGGTTTCCAGGTGGGATTTGGATCTATCCTTTTCTTATTTTGGTTCTTCCTACCACCTTGGGGTAAATTAGTATACATTGGTACATCAGGATTGGCTCTCATATAAGCTCTTGTGTTCTTTCTCTTGTCATCCATATTCACCTTTTGTTAAAATAAGCATTAGCTTCAAAACCTTAACTGAGCCGCCATCCTATTCTTGGGAAAATACATAATGATAATTATTCCTAACTCGAAGGAAAAAACACACAAATATGAATAAAAATATTTGACATAGATAGACCAATCACTGATGTCATTAGATTGCAACTCTTGCTTGTTAGATAAGACACTTGGATAGGCTGGATACGTAAGTGTGTAGCTGTGGTACTTGGGCTATTCTCTCCTTTAAATTCTCAAGGTTTGTCACTAAAATATTCCTTAAAACCATCAAAAAAACTTAGATAACCTGACACACACATACATAACAGGACCAAAGAAACTGTAGTACTTTTCACAGATGTGTTGGACAACTCCCTAGTAGAGTTTCCATTTTGTTGGTGTTTTGAAAAAACTACTAAGCAACAAAATGCTCAATACCAAGATGGCAATACTCACACAATCTAAAGACTAGACGATTCCTATTATCAATTGTATGTGCAAACCATTTGGGCCCAACTTCAACAAAACCAAGGGTGGTTTTCTACTCTTCAGGCTCTACAAAACTAGGGTGGGTATACCCAAGGATGATTTAAGACTGGGAAAAACTGTATGAGGAATATCCTAGTTTCATTCTAATTCTCATCTCAAATCCTCAAATACATGCATAATTCATGACAATATGCTGAACACAACCCATATAACAGATATGGCCAAAATTCTTCTATAGGTTTGCAAATGTTCTCAGCAATAGTGGCTAACTGAAGCTAAAACATTCCATGCAAACAAGTACAGGCCAACTTTGAAAATCTTCAAGAAATAAAAGTAAAATTGATTATAATTCTACATTTTTGACAACCATTTGTGACACATTTCTCTTTCAGCTAGATCAAATTTGATCAGTGCCTAATCCATTGGGGTTTAGAGTCTACTACAAATTTCTAGATCTAATTTGTTGCCTTACAACAAATTTTATCAACAATTCTTATCAGAATTCATCATTCAAAATCCTTTCCACTACTACAGCAACCTTATCAAATTCATCAAATCTTTTACTTAATCCATTAAACTAATAGCAATGATGGACATATATACAACCTGACTTTATTGCATTCAATTGTACAAGCCTTTACTCATACAACACCAAGATAACCAAGTAATCAAAAGGAGACAAAGTTTAGAAAGAATTTATATGGGGATAGCTCATAATTTGTATTCATTTTCCTTGAAAATTGTATACAATTTACAGTAGACTTAGAATGACCTTCAGAAGAAACGCAGATCATTCTATATTCATGTATTCCCAAGATCTGAGAAAGAAAATACACTGCAATTTTTTCTCAAAATAATAATAGAATTCGAACCCTCACATTGCCTTGAAAACTCACTTATATAGGCGTGAGCTACAACAAGAAAAGGGCAAATGTGACTGACAGGTGTCTTTTACAAGGAATACTTACATACACCTATCACAAAAGACAAAAATGTTGGTAATAGAAGATGTCCAAGTCAAAACATTCCTTTTGGTGGGTTAGCTTCTATTACATGCTCTAATGTTGATGAGTTGGCTACTATTCTGATCCTTCTTCGTATGCAACAGCCACATTAACCAATGATGAAGTTTGTTCTGATGATGGTACATCAACCTCCACCTATGGGTCTTCACCATCTTTATCCTATATGGTAGGAACAACATCTATCTTTTCCCTTTCTTTAGTTGTATTAGCATTTTGTGGTCCCAAGTCTACAACTAAAAGTGACAAATTATTGTTGTCTTCTTCTTCCAGTTGGGCCTAAGTAGTGATGTTATCAATGATTTGGATTTCCTCACCTTGCACCTCATCACTGTCATTTTCACCTTCATCAAACTGTTCACTAGGAGCCATTTCTACCATTCACTTGTCAAATAATATGTCATCTGGCCAATTGAATTGCAAAATATCCCACTATCTTTCTAGCACATATTCAACTTTATTATTAATGGAAACAAATTCTTGTTTTAAAGAATCAAAGAATATTTGGGCCTTCACCATTTCTTCTATTGTGGTAGCTCACCATGCATGCCCTATTTCATTAATGACTTGATTCATTCTTAAATAGAATAAATCATCAAGTTCTTTTGCCCATTCCTCTTTGCTTTTCAAATCATTTCTTTTATCCAAGGCATGAGGAAACAAACTGAATTTCTAGCTCTTATACTTGTTCAAGTAGCCTACTATTTTTTTTGTAAATGAATCCTTTTATTATCAAAATTAGCAAGATCAAAAAAAATATCAAATGTTTTTTTCAAATTGATCAAAAGAATCATCTATAACAGAGAAACACAAAAATGTTATTGCTTTCTCCCTTCTTACCCATTTATTCACAATAGGCATTAGAGCCTCATCATTGGCTTTCAAATTCTCCCAGATACTAATCACCCTGGCCAACTAATCATAAATTAGTGGCCATTCAACTTTGTCCCCCAAATATGTGAGAGCTTTTCTTAGTTTATCTTCATATTTGGATTCCAATTCTACATGTAAGGCCCATAGTTTACCTTTTTCTTCTTCAAAATCCTCAACAATGTAGTACTATGGCTTTTGGGTTATCTGGTATTTCTATGACAGGGGTGGATTTGAAGGGTTCAACTAGGGGGCGAGGGTATGTTATTCTTGGCCTAGTGGATTTTCCCAATAGCCTGTTCTCAAGCTCAATTCTCTTTTTCACCTCTTTATTGTACGCATCCACCACTATTTCATACTTGCTTTGCAGCTCAGTTATTTCCTTTTCTTCCCTTTCTACAGTAGCCAAGGCAAATTGAGAATAATCCACATTCATGTGGGTTGCCTGTGCATGTGAGGTATCAGCAACTCTCCTCACAATGATACTCTCCGTTAGTCCTAAATCATCAAGCTATGATGGAGTAGCCCTGGATCCTCTTCTTAATGACAACATAACAAGAGCAGCTTGGTCATTACTGAATGCAATTCCCAAGAACTCCATTTTATCTAGATCTTGCAATCCCAAATTATTTGACACAAAATTAAAAATCAAGGCATTAGCAATGTCCTAATTAGGTAATAATAAAATATTTGCAGCCTTTACCATCTGTCTCCCCTCTTTAGCCTCTTCAGAGGTTATATTCTGGAACTCTTGTATCATTTGTTTGTTTATTTGATCTTGAATGAAGGCTTCATCCATTTCTGGATGCTCTGCTTTCATATTTTTACATCTTTCCTCAAAAATGTGCATGTTTTCTCTCCAAGAAAACTGATGGAAAGCCCTAGACCTTACAAAACTATCATCAAAGAAAACTTTATGACTGGCTTATTCCAAAATAGGGTCTAATTCCCTTCCACTGAAATCTACTACAGTTAACTCAAAACTTGGCCTAGGAGGCTCCTAGGGTTTCCCTTCATCAATATCTACTTGGGTAACAAAGACTCCCCCTTGTGATCCAATTTGTTCAATTTTTTCATCAATGAGTTGCTCCTCCCCAATTCTCATAGGGGTTTGGGAAGGTGAATAACTTTCATCATGCGATTCCTCTTCCCTTATTATCCTTCTTCTCTTAGGAGAAGGTTCAAGTGGCCTTTCTTCAAAAACAACACTAGTAGATTCAACTATCTATTTTCCTTTATTCACAATGGGCCTTTGATCTTGAATGATAGTATATACTAACCTCCTTTGCACAATTAATGGGCCTGCCCCTATATTGGGAATGAAACCCAATCTTCTCATCATTTCCTTGGCTTTATCTGGAAAAGAATCAATGAAATATTGCTTCTTCTCATTCATTACCTCCATTATTTTTGGGAATGTACTCATAAGCTTATTTATTCTATATGTAGTAGTCATAACATTACTAAGAGGGTTGTAACCTTTATCAAAACAATTAATAAAATCCAAAACTTTTGAATAGACTCTCCATTTTTCTTTCTTTGTTTCTTACTCCTGTAGAGAGTACTCATTCCTTATTACATCTTCAGGGAAATAAAATTCATGCTAAACTAGATGAAGCTTGATTCCATGCCTAAGAGTAGAATTAAACAAATCTTCTGCATCACAAAAATGAGAGTAAGAAACTGCCATTTTACACTAATCCAAAAATTTGTAGAGGAAGACCCACCCTTCCTTGGTTATTACAAACTGGTGGGCTACTGTGCAAGTGAGAAAAATTGATCATGTTACTCTTTTGTGAAAAAAGGCTTCTTCCACTCCTCCCAATTGTCACAAAAATTCAGCCACCCCTAACTTTAAGGGCACTTGTTAAGGTAGTACATGGGGTGTCCTTTTGAATGCATAAACTCTGATGATAGTTGAAACTAAATATGGGATGATATCTCCCCAATTAAGTGAAAATTTCAGACTATGGGGTTTGTCCATAGGCCTAACAAGGTGCATTAGTGCCTTAGGAATTCTTGGATTGTCACTCAATATGAGGCATCTTAGTTTGGAGGCAAAGTGCCTATCAAATCTAACAAAACTAGCATTTTCTACCTCTCTAGTCATATTTGCACTTCATAATTGAACTGGCAGTGCCTCCCCCTCTTGTTCTTTTTTCAAAACCATTTCTTTACCAAAGTATGTAGCCCCCTTAAATATAAACATGTGCATCAATAGGAAATATTGGCCCCAAACCTTTTCAATCTTACCCTTTGCAATCCCCACCAATCCACTGTGATTCTCATCATCCAGATAAGAAGCAAAATCAATAATTATTTTCACACCAAATGAGGAGATTTGAGTGATCATATACATAAAACTCACATGGATAAATTCTTCTTCACCCTCTCCAAAAACTCTACACAAGCTCCTATATATTTCTACTGCCCTAGCATTGAAGCATTATTTCTTGAAAGGTTCTTTAGAGGATGATGTTATTGCTGGTAGGGTTCCAATTCTACCAATGTGGGCCTCCAGTGCACCTTGTCTAACTACATCCTTCTTTGACATATATTCTTTTTCTAATTTTGTCAAATCAATGGGCACATTATACCTAGTGAGAGGTCCCAAACAAAAAACTTCCCTAATCTCTTTTGGACTGATGGTGATTAAAACTTCACCATCTACTCTTCTCACTACCCTAGTGGCTTGATCATAACTCTTCACCATAGCCTCAAGGAGGTCATAATCCATAAACACACTGGGAACAACTAGCTTTCCTAGGTCAAAATTCCATATATTGGCATGTGGGGCATACAATTTCCTTTCTGCAAACCATTTCTTCAACAAATTCAAACCAGTTTGCGAGGTTTGAGCATCCTAGACCCAATTACCCTTGTCATACAATCCATCAGCTATTCTCAACCTAGGGTTTAATGAGGTCAACCTTTTAACTTGCACTGTCTCTACAGTAGACTCAGGCAACAACTCAAGCAAGTCATCATGTACATTTCTATCCAAATAATTTACTTGACCTAAAAATCCCTTCTTTGGAGGCGTCTTTGATTATGCTTTATAGAATTGAAACACCTACAGAGATTACAACAGATTTACTTGGTTGAATTCCGTCCTTGTTTTCATTTGTATTCCTACATATTTTTTCCACAAACAAACTACTTCACAAGCTTGCCAAACTTCAGCATGATTTTCTTCAGTAATTGCTTCTTCTCATAAATAGCTTGAAATCTTTGCTTGCATAAGGTGAAATTGATGAAATCTTCTATATGATACTCTATTTTTTCCCCACATGCAAAGATTTAATGTCTAATCAATACATAGAGTGGCACCATATTCTGCATTTAAATTTTCACCGTCGATCTTTAAAAACCCTACGATCATGGGATATGGAGAAAGACAACTAGGCATTGTACTTGACAAGTTGGTGAATCAATCCAATGAAAATTGCCCATGTACATAGCTCTTTCCTTGATGGCACTTCTATCTAGACCCACTGGCAACTGAGGACACATGTTAGTAGGTCACTACTTCACTATACATAAAGAACGAGCACCTTGCCATAGCAAAGTAGTGATAGCCATGGATCTGATCTTAATCTTGCAAATGATATGTTACTGTACTACTTAGAAAGATAGTGGTGGGCCCTCATTTGCTACCTCACTGTATGTATCCCCTGGAAACTCTTAATTGGTAAGACAACAAAATTTGTTGATCTAAGATTAAATGAATTGTGGATAAACTATATGAAGTTTCTTGGAAGGTGGTGGGCCCCATACTTGCTATGTCACATAGCTTAAACAACTCTCAACTTTCCAAAGTGAGATAGCGAGGACTGTGGATTCCACTTTGCTCAAATGATCAAGATCTCTTGTACACTTGATCAATGGGGCATGGGTCCAGAGTATTGATGACATAGGAGATTCTGCACTACTGGCACCCAACAAGACTTTTCTTTAGTCCTAGTCATCATCCACGTTACTAGAGGTCCCATCAGCTATTGATTTTATGGCACCTCACTTCTTTGATAATGACAAGATGTTAGAATTTTTTGATAGTGACATAGCAAGCTCCAAAAACTTTAATAAATCTTGGCATCATGAAATACAAGGACCCATCAAATCATTATTGCTCCCGCCAACTGCTTTTGACAATAGTAGTTATTACTAGTCATGCCACCTAGACAAATCATGGTTATCGATAAATTTCAAGGACACTGTATCTTGTATTTTACAACACATCACTACTTTGCTAATGGTGAGATGTTAAAATTTAGTATATTGAGGTAGCGAAGCATCGAAAAGACCCTCATTCTGGTGCCTACTTCTGACTATTTCTAATTGGGTCCCTTTTTTAGCTCTGACAGTACTTGCAAGGTGCACATGACTGAGAAATCGGCTAGAAAAAAAATCTCCAACTGTCGTGTCTTCATTTTGTGGCCTCATCTTATAAAATTTTTGGCAGTCGCTACCTTGCTATACATAAAGAGTGCCCATGTTTTCATGGCGAGGTAATGCCAATGGTGGATCTATTTAGATCAGATAGTTGGGGAGTCTGAGAGGAAAGGTAGCTCAGGGTGTGGAAGATATAAAGGGAACAGAATATTTGCCCGATTTGAAAATTCAAACATTTCGCACCCGAAAAATTATGAATAGAATGAAATGTAGGGTTTTCACAAAAAAAAATTAGAGGCTAACAAAAGGATGACTTAGCTAGAAACCCTAATCACCACTTATGGACACAATCTAAAAATTCTATTCCTGGACAAAGGACTTCTATCATGCGAAAATTTAGACTAATAGTTCCCTTGTTCATTTATGTGGCCACAAATTGACCCTATGCAATGTATACATCAAGTGGGAGATTGTTGAGATAATTGGTGTTGCACACATTGCATAATATTTTTATATTATTTTATTTTATTTTATTATGTTATGTTGTATCTAGGGGCACCTAGATGGATGTGCAACATGTAAAAATTCCCATGAGATATACTCGATGACTTGTATTGTAACATTGTGATAATATTTCATTTAATTATTTAATATTGGGGAAAAGAATTAAATTTCCAATATTAAATGTGGGGTCAATGGGTTAGGTAGCACATGGTTTATGTAAAACCACTTGGTGGTTTTGTGGGACTTGCTACTATATAAGAAAACATAGGGGTAGTTGTTGTGTGAGAGAGAAGAAGAAGACAAAAGGGAAAGATTCGAGCAAGACAAGGCTTGATAGGTTAGCCAAGGGAGCATTTGTGAAGGTTAGAAGCATGGCATGGGATGCATGGATTCATGCTTATTCACATGGATTTCTCAAGTGTGGCTATGGCTTTGAAATCTTCCATGGTTGTATTGCAATGGTGATTTTTCTAAATAATACATGGTGATGGATGCTTTTCGAGGTTGAGTTTTTCCCTCAATGAGGGTTTCCTAGAGTATATCTTGTGTCACAATTTTTGTGGGTATGTTGTTTATTCTCTTACATGTGGATTTTAGTTGCATATTTATTTCAAATCTATTATGGGTTATGTGGAAATATTCATATTCTTTATTTCAAGTTTCCTTATAGGGGGGTGAATAATTTATCCAAGGTCTAGATGTATAAATAAAACTTTTCACATCTTAGTGCACCCATATCCATAAAACCTTAATATGCATGCATCCATTAGATCATACAATACTTAAACTTTGTAGGTTAATGCCCTAGTTCTAAACAACTTTTTATAAATGTAAACATGAAACATAATAGATTCAATAACACATTTGATACATGAATTTTACGTAGAAATCCAATTTGGGAAAAACCACCAGTAACATGCTATTAATTCTCACTTTTCTAAAGTAATGCCCTATGAAAGGCTAACCTTGTTAAAGGTTATAATAACCACTATTAAATGTGACTTAGTTAGAGGATTTCAATCACCCTATTAGGAGTGAGCCTTGTTAAAGGACTTTAGACCATTCACTTGGAATGCCACCCAATTGAAAGATTTACAAATGGCTGTTAGGTCAACCTTAATCCAAAGGATTTACCCTAGACTGATACAATGATTAGAAAGTAATAGTAAGTCTTGATTTGATAACAAATTACAACTCTCTTGTAGATTACATGTCTTTATTTTAATCCTCTATTCTACTTGGTTTTCACACACTTCAGCTTTGATAGCTTGTTCACCCTTCAAGCATTCATACTCTTAAGCCTTATTTTCTTTCCAATATTAGTCTCTTCTATTTGGCCACTGAATGAAGCAATACCCTAGACTCCTTGTATTCCTTAGGTTCTTACACATGACAACCTTTTCTTTTGACTAGCTCTCTCTATAAATAGAGATTTAAGATCTTTTGTCATTCAACCTCAATCATCCATTTTAGTGTTAGGTAGGATTAGGTAGGATATAATGAATCTACCCAATTTTTCATTTGGTTCTTCTAGAAACTTCTTCCTCAATCTTCCTTGAATTTGTCTCAAAATAGTTTACCTTGAATACTATGCCACCAGCTCATCATAGTTATCTTCCACTTACTTTACATAATTCATGAAAATAAAATAGTTAGCTCACATTCATCAAATCTATGATTTAACATGAATACTGGTACTTAACATCAATATATTATTACTCAACTTCCATATTGTTCTTCCACTTGTCTTCAACTAGTTAACTTGTCAAACACTAATGTTTACTAGTGCTCAACATTCTTACACTAAGTTAGCTTAGCATACATTGAGTCTTGACTTTTCTTGGCTCCAACTTATTTTCTACTCAGCTTGCACTAACTTTGCTTGGCACCTACTATCCACTATGTCAAACTTGTCAGACACAATTTTTCTTACTTGTTCTTCTAGACTTAATTAGTATATCCAACCTTTGTAGCCTTAAGTAGATAATTAATATGCTATATTATCACTATCTTAACTAATCTTTGTACTCCCTTTTCATAACATAATTCAACCTTTCCTCTAGGTGCTCTTGTTATCTTATTTGATCAAATCCTCTCCATCAATCAAACAAATGATAGTACTCAAATCAACTAAGTAGTTGTCTTACCAACAAGTAGTGGGTTTGACATTAGTGAAAAATAATAATTGAAACACATTCTCATACTTATATCAAAGGTCCATTATTATGAATGAATATAGAGTAGAGTCTCAAGTGTTTCCTTAATCAGAATGTATCCTAGAAACCATATTACCACTTTTGAACACACCTCAATATTCAAAAGTTTCCTAATTCCTTCAATCCTTATTGCCTCATGAGGTGGATTCTCTAGTTGGGCAATTAGTCATGGAAGATATGGTCATTAAGATGGAAGTTGGTCCAGGAAGAGATTTGAATGTTAGTAATGTCTTATCACCTTCCCATTAGAAAATTGTGTTGGAGTTACTGTAGGAGAATCAAAAAGAATTTTCTTGGGACTACATGGACATGAAAGGATTAGATACTATGCTTTTTACTCATAATATCTACATTAGTCTTAACTTCAAACCTATCTGACAGCCTTAGAGGAGAGTCAACCCTATTTTGAGGGATATAGTTAAGAATAAACTACAAAAGCTATTACGTGCTGGTTTTATCTACCCCATCTCTGATAGCCAATGGGTCTCACCCCTAGTTATAGTACCAAAAAAGGGAGGAAAATGGAGAGTTTGTGTAGATTATAGGGAACTCAATTTAGCCACTAAGAAAGACCACTTCCCCTTGTAATTTATAGATCAAGTTGTTGGCAACCTAACTGGCAAAAAATATTTGTCTTTCCTATATGGTTTTATTGGTTACAATCAAATACAAGTAGCTCTAGAGGACCAAGAGAAAACAACCTTCACATGTCCATGGGGAACATTTTCCTACTTATTCCTACCTTTGGCTTTTGCAATGCTCCACATTCCAATGAGCTATCTTAAGTGTCTTTTCTAATATATCTATTGACTATATTGAGATCTACATGGATGATGTTACTGTTTATGACACTCATTTTGATGAAGCAAAGGCCAACCTAGAAAAGGTACTCAAGATATTCCAAGACTCTAATCTTTCCCTAAATAAGGAGTTGTACTCGTTCATTTAATTTCATCATAAGGAATCAAAGTAGACCCAACAAAGATTGAGGTAATGAGTACCTTGCCCATGCTAGAGAAGTTGAAGGATGTGTAAAGTTTCCTTAGACATGCTAGGTATTATAGAAGATCATCAATAACTTTAGTCAACTTACAACACCCCTTTACAACCTATTAAAAAAGGATTATGAATTTTCTTTGGACTCTGTGTGTACTACATATTTCCTACAGCTTAAGGAGGTTCTCACCACAACACCAGTATGAAGAAGACCCAATTGGGGATTGCCTTTTCACATTCATACAGATGCCTTGGACTATGTTATATGTGTCATGCTAGGCTAGAAGGTAGATTCAATTGAACATGTTATTTATTTCATCAATAAAAATTTGCAAGTTGTAGAGTTCAACTATACACTTATCTATGCATTGAATAAATTTAGGCACTATATTACTAGATATGAAATATTTGTTCATACTGACCACTCTACAATTAAAGTACTTGATGAATAAACCTACAATATCCAAAAAATTGGCTCATTGGTTGCTACGTATGCATTAATTTGATATCACAATAGTAGATAAGACCAGCAAGGCCAATGTGGTATTTGACTTTCTCTCTCAATTGCATGTCCCTATTGATCTTGTAGCCATTGATGATAGCTTTCCAAATGAACATTTCTTTCTATTGTCAGTGATCCTAATCAAGTAATGCATTAGTAAATAATTGAAGATGAAACATATGATATCTTACATGCCTACCATGATGAGCCCTATGGAGGTCATTTTGTAGCCAAGCAGATAGCCTTTAAAATATTGGCTACTGGGTACTATTAGCCAAGTTTACATAAGGATGCAGCTAGATACACAAAGAAATGTGATAAGTGTCAATGCATGAGGAGACCCACTAAATTAGATGAAATGTCCCTGCATCCTTAGATAGTCATTGCACCCTTTGATAAATGGGGGATTGACTCTGTAGGTCCTATTAAACCCTCTTCACAAGGTAAATCCTATATTTTAGTTTGCACTGATTATGTAACCAAATGGGCAGAGACCAAACCCATCAAACATCCAAGGGATAAAAATGTTGCCAAGTTCTTATATGAATCTATCTTTACATAGTTTGGTGTCCCTAGAGAGTTGACATCTTATCAGGGAGCTCATTTTACATCTAATTTGATAGTTGCTTTAATGGAGGAATATATCATTCAACATGGTAAATCATCACCCTACCATCCATAAGCTAATGGCCAAGTAGAGGTTACTAATAGGGAGTTGGAATCCATTCTCACCAAAACCATAGCACTCGATAGAAAGGATTGGACCACACATCTTCCTAAAGCTCTTTGGGCTTATAGAACCACCTGGAAAAATCTACTACAAGTTTAACTCCTTTTGAGCTAGTCCATGGTAGGTCAGCTATAATGCCTATGGAGTTTGAATATAAGACATTCAGGACTACTTTGGAGCTTGGTATGGAACTTACTATTGCACAACAAGACTAAATTCTGAGTTTAAATGACTTTGATGAATGACACAAATCTACATTGAATAACACCAAACTCATCCAACATCAACAAAACAATAGCATGATAATTTTATCAAAGACAAAATGTTTTTTGTGGGGGATTGGGCACTTCTTTATGATTCCAAGTATCAACACAATCTAAGAAAGTTTCAAACTTGTTGGTTAGGACCATATAATTTTTTTTCCATGTTTTCAAATGTAGCTGTCCAACTATCTACTATTGATCATATTTGATGTAAATTTATAGTCAATGGTTAAAGGTTGAAATTGTACCACAAACTATAGAGTAAAGTAGAGTTCCTATAGCAGTTATCTTATGTCAATGGCAATACCTCTCCTGCAGCCTCTAGAAATGAGTCTTCCACTCTTTTAGGTTCTTCTCTTTAAAAGTTCTTGTCACTTCCATAATAAATTATTTCTTTATGAAAGTCATTGATCTACAATAAAATCCACATCATCATCTCTTGTTTTTTCATCCATTCAATTCATTATCTCTCATTTGTGGATGATGATAGCAGATGCCTTCAACAAATTTTCAAGTTCGTAAACTACCCAAGGTATTTATTTCTTAATTTTTTTTCCAAAAATTTTAGCTTTGCCTCGTCACATGTTCTTTTGGAACCAATTGCCAAGTTAAGATGGGGCGGAGATATATCATTTTTTATACATATATCCATAAAATCATTATATTTTATTATTTTAAAATCTTATTTGTACTTTTGCACACTTCTTGCCATTCTTTTCTTTGAGTGATGTGATAGTTTTTAAAAAACTATCATTTTATTTTGCACATATCATGATAAGTTGGCTAGTATGAGTCTGTGATTATGTAATTATGAGTAGTTAATGTGTGATTTATGCTTAATTTGCACTCATATATTCTAAAGAGCTTAATTTCAGCCCATTTTTTGAAATACCTATGCCTTTTACACTTTGAACTTTCCCTATTGTGGAGCCATTTCAAAAACTCCTTGTCCAAGTTGTGTTTCAATGTGTTTAAATTTCTTGCAACATTGTGGTGGAGTAATTTAACAATGTGAAGATGGGAGGTGGCATTCTCTAGTATGAACCTATAGTTCATTGTTAGATGATCAATATTTTCTTCCATACTTCCAAGAAAGAGGGTGCTTGATTATATTTAGAGGTTCACCAGTTGGGATGAAGAGGTTTCATTATGTTGAGAATTGTGTCTCAACATTGCAAGCTTTTTTCTAGAAAATTCTAAAATTGGTTTGTTGTAGTTTTCCACATGTTTATTAGTTGATAGGAGGACTATTTTTAGAGTATAAACAACTCATTATATGACTTTTATAGGGGTCTAAACTAGAGGACAAAATTATGCACAAAAAAGCTATTTTTAGAGTTAAAAATGACAAGTGGGTAACATGTGGCATGGTTATTTTTCTCATGGTTTTGTAAGAACAAAAATGGTTTCAAAGTTGTAAATCACTATAAAAGAAGGGCTTGGGGAGGTTTTTTCATCATCAAGTTCTATTTGCAAGATTGGGTGCTAAAAGGAGTCTCTCTCAGTTTGAGTTCGAGTTCAAGTTGTGGTGATGTGCTCTTGTAAGAACTTGCATTGCAAGTGTATTATAATCTTCTTGATTTAAGAATACATTGTCCAAGTTTTAGAGGGTGGAGTTTTTCTCCCAAAAGGATTTACCAATGGTAATTATTGCATTATGCATTCATTGTTATTTTGATTAAATTATTATGTATTTCTTGAGATCTTTGCAATAGTTGGTTGAATTTTCATAATCGTGCTCTCAAGATTAGTGTAGGAAGCAATTATGTGAACCTTTTATTCCTTACAAGTGGTATTAGAGCCTACCCAATTTTGGTTCTATTTTTTGGGTACAAGGTTTTTTGAGCTAATTAAGATTTGAGTGGTAGCTTGAGTAGAGTTTTTTCATTTTTCGCACTGTAGGATTGCAAAGATGGAAAGCATATTAGGGAGGATTGATGTGGAGAAGTTTTTTGGCACAAAATTTGAGATGTGGGAGTTGAAGATGGAAGATATATTGATGTATTGAGATCTATGGGATGTGATTGATGAGAATAAGTTGAGACCTTTAAATCCAAATTTAGCTACACAGTATGATGTGATAGATAGAAAAGCTAAAGGTCTTATCAAATTGTGTCTTGCAAAATTGATTCTAAGTAATGTCCATGAAGAACCTACCAAAAAGAAGCTTTGGAAGAAGCTAAGCAAGATCTATCAAGAAAAATCACTAGTGAACAAGATTTTCTTGAGGAAAAAGTTGTATTCCTTGAGAATGGAAGAAGGTGGATAGATTTTTGAGTATCTTGAAGGTTTTAACATGTTGGTGACTTAGTTGACCTCAATTGGGTGTCAATGGATGAAGATGAAAGGTGTCAAATCTTGTTATGTTCATTCCTAGACTCATGGGACAGCCTTGTCATGGCCATAGGGAGTACTTTAGTTGTCTTGAAGATGGAGGACATTGTTGGTTTCCTACTTTCTAAGGAGATGAGAAGGAAAGTCTCTTTGAATGCCAAAGAGGCTCTAACTATTTGATGAATACAAATAGAAAGAGGCAAGAATGAAAAGCAACATGGTTGTTCTAAGTCCAAAAATAATGGGAGATCAAAATCTCCTGGTAAGTCTAAGGCAATCTATTGGAATTGTTGTTGGATACAATTGATAATTGCATGATTGTCTTTGATGTTACACAAATGTCATATCAATCATCAGACAGTGATTAACCGAGCTCACTCGGTCATCGAAGAAAAGTAGCAGACAGTGTTAACCGAGCTCACTCGGTCATCGAAGAAAAGTAGCAGACAGTGTTAACCGAGCTCACTCGGTCATCAAAGAAAAGTAGCAGACAGTGTTAACCGAGCTCACTCGGTCATCGAAGAAAAGTAGCAGACAGTGTTAACTGAGCTCACTCGGTCATCGAAGAAAAGTAGCAGACAGTGTTAACCGAGCTCACTCGGTCATCAAAGGAAAGTCGAAGAAATCGGTGTTTACCGAGTTCACTCGGCGACTGAAGGATTTCACAAAATTCTCTGTATTAACCAAGCTTAGTCGGTTAACACAGGAATTATTTTCTGTGCAGTATTTACTGAGTTAAGTCGGCCAGCGAAGGATTTCTCGAAGGTTAAGTAATTAAAGTTAATTACTTTATGTAATGTATGAAGCCGACTTATAGCACAATTATTTATAATTGTAACTTGTATTTGAGCCAACTTGATAATCTGAAAGGTATATATGAAGGATCAAGTTGCAAATTCAAGTATGGAAGTATGAATGTGAAAAAGCTAGAAGATATGATTGAATATCTAATATGCGAATTATAAGGAAGGTCAGAGCAAATTTTTGAAGGATCAGAGATGCAGAGTTGCATTTGATCAGAGAGGAACAGAACAGAGATCTGTATCAGCAAAGATAAGTTGTATTTATTTCAGATCACTCATTGTTACTTTCTAACAATTGTAACAGTGTTTTCAAATCTCTTAACAGAGTGGGTTTAACAACCTTTTGTAAAATCCTCTAACAAGGTGGCAATTTAGTTGAATTGATCTAAAGACCTCTAGCAAGGCCACTCCTAGCAGGGTGATTAAAATCCTCTAACAAGGTCGCACCTAACAATGTGTTTTGTAACCTTTAACAAGGTTGGCTCCTAACAGGGCTCACTTCAGAAGAGTGAAAAATAGTAACTAGTTACATTGGTGGTTTTTCCCATATTGGGTTTCCACGTTAAATCTGGTGTCTCTTGTCTCTTGTTTCTTGTGTTTTCAGTTTGATTATATGAGTATCAGCAATGAGTATTTCCTTTGACATCTTAAGGGACTTGTGGGAAAAGTTTTTGTAGTAACTGATTCACCCCTCTCCTCTCAGTTACTCCATTCTCATTTCCAACAATTGTAGCAAACCTAGACACTTCCAAAAGGACTACAGAGAGGAGAAGAACAAGATTCTAATTTTGAGTCTAAGAAGGAAGATGGAGATGTTTTCATCACAGCCTTGGCCACTCATGCAAGTGACAATGCATGGTTGATAGACTTAGGTCCATCTTTTAACATGACTCCTAATAGAAATTGGTTTAGTAAGTACGAAATTTTGATGGTGATAGGGTGTATTTGGGTGATAATTTAGTTCTTAATATTGTTGGTCATGGAAGCATTCATGTGAAATTTTATTATAGTAGAATTAGAAGATTTAATGGTGCCTTGCATATCCTAGGACTAGTGAGGAATTTGTTATCTGTTAGCAAACTAATAGATGTAGGTGTGCATGTATAGTTTTTTGAAGTAGGTGTTGAAATGGTGAGAGGTGCTATGGTAATAGCAAGAGGAAGTAGATTGGGTATATTGTACCAGATTGATGCATGCACAGTTGAGTGCAATAGTACTTCTGATAAAATTATGAAAATGTGTAAGAATTTTCCTTAGGGAAAAATTCACCCAAGAATAAAGAACTCAAACACAAGCACAATTGTAGACTAGAGAGAGTATGATCAAAATATCGATATGTATTTGATTCAATATAATAGTACACTAGGAATGATTGTATATAAAGGGCTCTAAGATGCATCTAGAATGCCTAGGAATCAACATCACGATAAGTCATACAACTAGGCACATGTCTACTAGATATGGGTTATCCTCCATTATGCACAAGAGTAAGTGCAATGATGAGAGGATAAACCTACAAGGGTGTAACATGCAAATTTATGTTATAGAAAACATGTGTTAAAAATGGAGTGTGAATAACTATATTGTCAACATGATAACTCAGTTAATGATGCAAACTCTAGTGTTGTAGACATTATGTGTTGAATTAGAGTTGCTTACTTTTGTGTTGTCAACATGACAACTCATGAAAGCACACAAATTCTTAAGTGTCTCACAAAATAAATAATAAAATAATGCATTAACCTAAGTAAACTTAGGTAAAGTGTAAATAGTAAATATGTATTTACACCAACACCCTCCCTTAAGTGCAACTTAGGAGAATACCCTTAAGCTTACGAAAACTAGGATGAAATGTATAATGGGTCCCTGCTACTAGGCCATGTTAGGGACCCATGTACATAATGAAATTCAATCTCTCATCAAGCAAAGAAAGAGGGAAAACCTCATGGGAAAAACCTTCCCCCAAAAAAGAGAGATGAAAAGACAAGATGCATGGATGGATGGAGTAATCAAGACCCTCCCATTATGACATACATCAAATATATACAGTAGTGAAGAATGAGAAGAACAAGAACTCATAAGAGGAAAAAGTTCCCCCCATAAGAAAGAAGAGGAAGAGAGACAAGGTAGTCCTACCCCCCCCCCCCCCCCCCCCAATGAAGAGTGTTGACCAGTGAGTGTTGCTCCAAGGAAGAAGCTGGTCCATGAGTGTTGAATGATGTTCATCCCCTTCAAAAGAAAAAATGGCAAAGGTACAATCCTAAAGATGTATGGTGGCCCTAAAACCTACTCAAGTGTCCTTGTGTCAATACTATTGGTCACCCCTTCTAATAGTGCTAAAAGGAATGAATGAAAATTTGACAAGGATGTAGGTAGAACTTGTCCCAAGGAACCATCTATCTCCTCAATTGATAAAGACACCTCTAACAACTATTGTACATAAGGATACATAATTACACCAACCTCTAAAGATTGATCATGTAGAGAATGGACATAAGGGTTGGAGTGAGCTCTCGCAACAACTTTAGAAGGATCATCATCATCAAAGAGAAGATGAAAATCATCAAGGTTGTCTCCCAAATCTACGGTGAGTGACTCCATGAACAAACCTATAATGTCTACCAAGAAGTCATCAATTGAATTTGGAGCTGGAAGACAAGATGTACCCTACTATGCTAGACCTATCACTATGGCAATGATGTCATGACCTCTCACTACAACTGTCGATAGAACACCACATATCTAAATCTATTGAAGCACTATTGTTGGTATCACTATTAGTTTCCATAGTATATGAAGTGTAGAGAGGATTAGAGGATAAGCTAGGTGAACTTTCCTCAAAGTGTACATCCTTCTCCACAAAGATCTCATGAGTCTCTAGATCCATAAGTCTATAAGCCTTAACATTGTCTTCATACCTAATAAATGTACAAGGCCTAGGTGCTAGTGCCTTGCATCCCCTAGAAGATAGGTTTTCCCATGCTAGACAACCAAAGAGTCTGAAGTGACTCACAACTATTTTTCTATAGCACCATGCCTCAAAAGGAGTCTTCCTATCTAAGGCATTATGAGGAGACCTATTAAGTATGTGAGTGGTACTGCTTATAGCTGTGACTTCAAGTGTTGGATCAAGAGACTTTTCTTTAATCATGCAACTTTCCATGGAATTAAGAGTTTGTATCCTCAGTGCTGTAACATCTGTCTTATGTGGACTAAATGTTGGTAGGTTTTGAAGATCAATTCCCTCAAGTTTGAAAAAGTCTTTAAGTCTTCTATCCACATATCTTATTTCATTGTCCTATAGAACCTTGATGGCTTTCCTTGATTTTTGTTCAACATGATTCTTGAAGTCTTAAAGCTTATCAACCACTTCATTCTTATGATGAAAGAAGTAGACCCATGTGAATCATGAAAAGTCATTAATGAAAGTAAGGATGTAGCAGCCTTGGCTGACTGATGTCACTACAAAAGGTCCTACTAAAACCATATGAACCAACTAAAGAACAACTGGTGCTCTAGAAGACTTCCATTTATCATACTTCTCCTTGAGATGCATGAACACTCACCCTTAGAAAACTTGATGTTAGGTAGACCTTTGACCATGTGTTTTGAGAAAAGTTGTTGAAGATAGTGGAAGGCAATATGACCAAATTTCTCATGCCATAGTTTGTTTTATGAATTAGATTGAGTTAACAAGGCATGTGAAGGAGACTTAGGCACAAAGTGGGAGAAGGAATAAAGCCTCTTGTAATGATTGAATTTCCCCAGTGCCACTAATGAAATGTCTCTAAGACTATGCACCATCACTAAATCTAGAAGGAACTCAACTTTATTTCCATCTCCAAGGTGAGTGATTTGGTAAATTGAGAAGAGATTGGAGCTAAGGTTATGAACATACAGAACGTCTTTGAATTCCCCATTTTCCATCTCTACATGTCCTTTCCCTTCAACTTCCATTTTAGTATCATCTCCCACAAAGATGTGCACTATGTGTGACTGCTTCAAAGAAGAAAAGTCTCCCTTTCAAGAACCCATATGATAGGAGGCACCTGAGTCAAGAATCCATTCTAATGAAGAACTTGTGTTTGCCATAATATCTTTCCCTTTCTCCTTTGAATTGTGTGGAGTTGAATACTTTGAAGTACCTGGCACTTGAATTTTGTTCTTCTTGAGTATGTTTTCCAACTCATCGATTCTTTTAGTCTTGCAATGATGCTCATCATGATTTTGCTTCTTACAATATGTACAAAAAAAGTTGTCCTTCTTTTCATTACTTTCCTTCTTGCTGGAAGAAGAATTACCTTGCTGTGAGGAGGACTGTTGTGTCTTAGATTGTGATTTTTGCTTCCACTACTTCTTCTTGCTGTTATTATAACTTTTCCCTCCTTGAATTGAGTGGTTCTCATCACTAGCCACCAATTTTTTGGTCTTTGATGTCATGAGAATTCCCAAATCTATCAAGTGAGATTGTTCAACAATCAACATCTCTACAAATGCATCAAATGTAGGCTTTTGGAAAGCACTTCCCATGGTTAACTTGTGAGTATTATAACTCAAAACAAAGGAAGCATACTCTAAAGGTAGCCTCTTTAGGATGTGATGAATCAACTTTTCATCCTTCATGGGATTTCCACAATCTTTAAGTAGTGTCCTATACTCATTAGCTTTGCTGATGTAATCTTGAATTGTGTCAAAGTTGTTTGGATCCAATAGAAGTAGATCATCCTCAATTTGGAAACCCTTTTCCTTATCCACTTTACCATATAATGATTCAATTTTTTCCCATACAGGTTTGGCTTCCTTGAAACTAGCAATGTGGAAGAAGATATCTCTATGTACACAACTCCTAATAATTCCTAAATCTTGGTTGTCTATAATTTTCCAATCAATTAGTTCTTTAGCATCAGTAGGTTTTAGAATTGTACCATCAACATAAAGATTTAGATCTTTTTCCATTAATCTACTCCATACAATATCTTTCCATGTAGAATAATTGTGTGAAGTTAGAAGTAGAGCTTTAGGTGAACCGATGATGTAAAAAATGAAAAGAGCACACAAGAGAGACACAAAAAAATAGTATACACCCCCTTTCACTCAATCAAAAGACCCCCCCAAAAAAGATGTTTTTAACACTTTATATATAGTGCATGTACAAAAAGCCACTTGTTAAAATGTACAAAGTGGACCTCTAATTTTTCTATTTACAATGACCTTTTGAGGCTCAAATTTGTCACTAAGCATTGTAGCTCAGATGTACAACAATTTTGAAAAGTAATCAATGAAATACAATGTATAAAAAGCCCTAGTTCTAAAAGTGATATTTTTGTCCACACAACCCTAGAATCTAATTGTAGATCTAAAAAGTAGACAAAAAATAATGTACTTTCAAAAAAAATAGAACCTAAAAATGTGTCTAGATGAGCCCGTGCAAAGCATTTCAAGTTGCAACATGTAAGATTGAATAGGTACAGTTGTCAAAAAATACAATTTCTAAAAAATTATTGCACAAAAACTAAAAAATAACACCACCATGGAAAAGCTCAAGAAATTCTATCCAAAATCAAAAAAAATTGCACCTAATTTGGAGTTTAGATGACCAAAGTTATGGGCTCTCAAAGTTAGGCTACCAAATAAAAACTAAATCTGGAGAGGGGTCTAGGAAAAAAATTGTGAGCTTAAATTTGATGGTCAAACAACCATCACTATAGTTATAAAATACCTAGGAATGGTAGCCAAAAAATTGTCAAATCTAATCCTACGAAATGCTAATATAGGAAAAAAAAATAGCCTCCTTTGTTGATGTGGTAGTGATGTTAGGATGATGTCAATAGCTAATTGGGATGTACAAAATGTACAAAAATGTTGAATTGGTGTACAAAAAGACACAGATCTATTTGCATGTCTGTATGAAAAAATTGTGGCAATGTTTGATTATTTTCCATGCATCACATGACAGGGCAAGGTATCCTCATAACTGGGCAAGTGAGGTGTGGGCTATGTGTGCAAGTTGGGTTGTTTGCATAGAAGTCTACTCCTAATGAATGGGGGCTTGCAAGTGTCCACATGGGAGCTACTAGAATCACTCATCGGGCCATTTAGCACTATGTCAAAGCATTGCATGGACCAGTGCAATCGGAAGGAGAGTGGCTATGCCAGGCTAGAAAAAATTTTGTGGGGGCTAGAGAGTTGTGTCATTGATTGAACTACACTAACAGGTTTAATTAATACCTAAAAGATATTTAACAACTGGTAGGAGGACTAGTCACATCACTGGATTAACTCCTATAGTCACTATAAATTTAAAAGGTGGTGGGAAATGATCCCACATGCATGCTGGTGAGCCTTTCTATGTTGTTTAAAAATAAAGGCCACTAATTGTAGTGTAAACAAGATAGCTCGCTGATTTTTGGATGAGCTTGCTAGAATTTGTAGAGGTTTTGGCCAGTTGATGCAGACTACCAAAGTGTGAGAAGTTAGCCAAAATTATGATGAATACCCTCTAAAAAAATACTAGAATATTTTGTAGAAGAAATATTCCTGCATAGGGTGTAGGGTTGGGGTGTGACTGCTCGGTACCTATACAAAAAAATTCTTTACAAGGCTGCTTGGCCAATTTTTTTTTTGAAAAAGTAGAGAATAAATCATATTCAAAAAACAATTAAATAGATATGAAAAAAGACCATACCAAATTGAAAATTAGGGCCTCTAGTTGCCAGTTTGCAAAAAAAAATTTCCTCACGATTGAATTTGGCCTAGGGTAGTCAAATTTATAGCCAATTTTCACTAAATCAAAGTTTTAGATGCAATGGTGAGGTTAAATTTGGCTCTAGACGCTCCCAATTTCTGCAATACTCTAGATCTAGGCTGAGGTGCTAAAGAAATAATGTTCTCAAATGGCTATCTGAAGAGAGATTCTCCAAGCACTAATACCATGTAAGAATTTTCCTTAGGAAAAAATTCACCCAAGAACAAAGAACTCAAACACAAGTGTGCAACTATAGACCAGAGAGAGTATGACCAAAATATCAATATGTATTCAATTCAATGTAATAGTACACTAGGAGTGCTTGTATATAAAGGCCTATGAGATACATCTAGAATGCCTAGGAATTAGCATCATGATAAGTCTTACAACTAGGCACATGTCCACCAGATATGGGTTATCCTCCATTATGCACAAGAGTAAGTGTGATGATGAGAAGATAAGTCTACAAGAGTGTAACATGAAAATTTATGTTGTAGAAAACATGTGCTAAAAAGGGAGTGTGAATAACTATGTTGTCAACATGACAACCCAGTTAATGATGCAAACTCCAGTGTTGTACCATGTGTTGAATTAGAGTTGCTTACTTCTATGTTGTCAATATGACAACTCATGAAAACACACAAACTCCTAAGTGTCTCACAAAATAAATAATAAAATAATTTATTAACCTAAGTAAACTTAAGTAAAGTGTAAATAGTAAATATTTATTTACACCAACAAGATGAATACTTTGTTGGAGAAGGAGAGGGTTTCTCTTTCAATACATGGTCATGATTTTTGGGTACACAAGGGTGCTCTATCTATTGAATCAAAGTTTCTTGTAGAGAAGACTATGCTATGGCACTAGAGACTTGGCCACATAGGTGAGAAGGTTCTACAAACCTTAAAAAATAATAACCTTTTTGATGGGTTGAATGACTACAATCTTGAGTTTTATTTTTGTGATCATTACATCTATGGTAAACAAAATCATGTTCATGTATTTGGTTTAATTGATGTTCCTTCTATTGGTAGATCAGATTATTATGTTTCTTTTATTGATTATTTTAGTAGAATAACATGGATTTATTTCCTTAGGAGTAAAGATGAAGTTTTCAATTGTTTCAAAGAATTTAAAGCAATAGTTGAGTTACATACTAGAAAGAATATAAAGTTTGTGAGAATTGATAATGGTAGTGAATTTTGCTCCAATGATTTCAATACATTTTGTAAATTTTGGCATTAAGAGAGAAGACAACTTCATATTCTCCATAATAAAATGGATTTGCAAAAAGAATGAATAGGACCTTGGTGGAGAAGGCTAGGAGTATGTTGAGTGGAGCTAGACTAGAAAAAAATTCTGGGCTAAAGTTGTAGCCACTACTTGCTACTTGATAAACAAGTCTCGTACATCAACTCTTTTTGAGAAGACACAAATGGAAGCATGGTTAGGCCACAAGCCTTCACTTAGAAATCTAAGAGTTTTTGGTTGTGAGACATATGCTCATGTGCCAAAGGAGAAGAAAAATAAATTGGACAATAAAGTTGTCAAATGTAACTTCATCAAATATAGTTATGGTGTGAAAGGATACAAGCTTTGGGATTCTTTTGCACAAAAGGTATTTTATCCCAAAGTGTTATTTTTGAAGAAACTAAGCCTTTTTCTATTACAATATACCTAGAACAAATGGATGAAAAGAAAGATGAGATTTAACTTCTTGCTACACTTGAGAAAGTTGAATTGAGGCCCTTAGAAGGATGAGATGTTGAAGAGAGGTCTACAAGTTCCAAATCATCAGAGAAAGAGGAAGAACTTGATCATGACTTCTGATTCACTCCCCCCCCCTGCCCCCCCTCTCATAAGTAAATCTTCCCACTTGTAAATTCCAACAATTGGTATCAAAGTCAAGTTCTCTCAAGAAGTAAGAGCCTTATAGCTTGGAGAGAAGATATGGAAATGAAAATCTAAAAACTTGGAAAGATCATAGAGAATCATGAAATTGATATACAACTTGCTCTACACACTTTGGAAGAAGCTAGAGAAGAACTGAGAAAACCCTTAAAGAGAAGAAGAGACATTTCCATAGCTAAGAATGATACATAATACAAGGAGATTGACACCATAAACCTATTTAAAAATGGAGATTCCAAAGAGTTTGATGCAGCAATAGTAGGCCTGATGGAGAATAATAGAGCTCAACTAGAAGAAATCAAAACAATTAGATAGAACAAGAATCACAAGCCATGATGCTCTGTGAGGTGACTGAATAGAAGAAAAGAGCCATTGAATATAAGGCTATGCTAGAAGATGACAAGAGAAACCTTGCCAAAAAACTAGAAGAAAAGTTAGTTGAGCTTGCAAGAATATCAAATATGTAGCTAGAAACCCTAAGTCAAATGATGAATGCACATCATGAACTGAATGTCAAGGACATTGAGATCTCTACACTGAAGATGCAAAATGAACAACTGCTAAGTGACCTAAAAAAAGATAAGTAAATTGCAGAGAGCTTCAAGAAATCCAATGAGTCCATTAAGTGCTTTGAGTAGCTACTGAAATCACCAAGGGCTAGCAATGATATTTTAGGACTAAGATACACCAGCACTGAACAAGGAGATTCATCCAAGATTGTAGAAGAAAGAAGTAATAAAGGTAAGAACACTAAACCTACACATCCAAAGAAGTATTAGAGTTAGTCCATATAGACTTATGTGGCCTTATAGAAGTACAAAGCTACCAAGGAGATAGATATATAATGCTATTTGTGGATGACTACTCCAGGATGATGACTACCATGTTCTTGAAGAAAAAGCTTTAATACCAATGGTTGGAATTTACAAGTGGGAAGATTTACTTCTGAGAGGGGGGAAAATAAGAAGTAACTAACTTTAACCTTTTCAAAACCTTTTAAATAAAAATATTCACATGCATCTAATTCATCTAGTAAACATGAAAGTAAACACATGCATGAAAATAGATGACACAAGATTTGGTAACCCAGAAACCCTCCAAAATGAGAAGGTAAAACTGGAGTGGGGATGACACCCACAAAGTATCACTACAACAAAATGTAACTATTCAAGGTTACAAATTTTGACCACTTCCAATGGTCTACCCTATGAAAGGCCTATCCTATTAAAGACTTTACACCCTGTAAAAAGTGACCTAGTTAAAGGATTTACAAACATTCACTTGAAATGTTACCTTGTTAAAGGTTTTACAATCCTATTAAGGATCTAAAATGTGGTTGCTAAACCAATATAGCTACTACACCAACCTATCATCATAGGATTTTCATTCTCCCAATATAATGGTTAGAAAGTATAGAAGAATGTCTTGACTTGATTACTTGTAATCCTTAATTACTGATTCTAGATCCTTGTTTTGTCATGTCTACTCTGATCCTTTCTTGATTTGATATGTCTCTTCTTGAAATTTTGATACTCTATTCTTGATCAATTGAATTCTGTAATGTTGTTTTGCTCTTTCTAAGTCTTTACACCCCTTTGCACTTCGCTATAATTCATCTTTACACTTCTCACTCATATGCACACAATGGGGTATTGCCCTCCTTTTAAAGGCTTTGAAGACTTAGGATTAGGTATGAATCTATGATCAATATCTACTCTTCACTTCATGCTCAATTCTTGCACTTTTCATATTGGTTGTATGCCTTCTCCATTTTTCTTATTGGCTACAAAGATTCGATCTCATCTTCAAGATCCTTTGAGATTCATCCTATGTCAGATCCAAAAATGGTTTACATTTGAGTTCGTGAAGATACAAACTCATATGTCGATTCTGTGTTGCTTAGCACTTACTAGTTGTTGATGCTCAACACATATAGGAATTTTATTTCACTTGGCTCCCATAGAAATTTTGTTTCACTTAGCATCCATACTATGCTTGGCACCTATAGTGACTCGGTATCACTTACCACTCGGCACTTGAACTTCACTCAGCACCTAAAGTTCACCCAACACCTATTGAATCTCTAGCTCAACACACACTATAGCTTGACTTGTGTATTATACTTGGCATCATCTTGAGAATTGGTTAAGTGTGTTGACACTCAATTGTCAAAACCAATCTAAGACCAACAATCTCCCCCATTGACATGAGTGGCAAAAATACTTAACTAGGCATTATGAATCTGATCTCTATAAGTATACTTCACATTCTATTTGGCATATGTACAAAACTTCAAAAACTTGTTCAAAATTTTGTATACCTCAAAAATTTGTAACTCCCCCTGAGCTGATGTGCCAATTTTGTAACCAAAATTTCATTTCTGCAACCAAAGACTTTTGTGCTAAATTTCTCTCATGCTGATATGTCTGATATTCTTTGCCTTGTCTACTTCTATGTCTATGTACCCTATTTCTGATATGTATTCTACTCTCCCTTCTCATAAATCTCTTTGTAGTTTATCCTTTTGGTTGTATCTCCTTATTTCTCCTCAAAATTTCAAAATTTGTACACTTGTACAAAAGAAATAATATATCACTAAATAAACTACTAAAAAATGTAAATATATGACTAGTTTTGATCACATGATCATTAGTAGTTTATTTCTGGTCATCAACATGACAGCCAAATTTATGACTAAACTATTTTAATCATTAATTTGGTTGTTGATTGTTATTAAATGGTAGGTTACTTGGTGATTTAATTGGTAGTTCATTTGGTAGTTTATTTGGTGATTTATTTGGTGGTTTATTATTATTATGACAGTAGTTTATTTGGTAATATATGGTAGTTTATTTGGTGGTTTATTGTTATTAAATAGTATTTTATTTGGTAATAAATGGTAGTTTATTTGGTAGTATATTTGTTATTTTATTTGGTATTATGTTTGGTATTTTATTTGGTAGTGTATTGGGTAGTAGATTAGGTAATATATTGGGTAGTATATTGGGTAATATATTGGGTAGTATATTGGGTAGTTGATTTCGTAGCATACTTGGTAGCATATGTGGTAGTGGATTTGGTAGCACATTTGGTAGTTGATTTGGTATTTAGTTTGGTAGTCAAATTGGTAGTATATTTAGTAATTGATGTGATAGTTGATTTAGTAGTTGACTAGTCATTTATTGGATAGCTAATTTGGCAGTTTTATATGTTTATTTCCATTATTAGTACTAAATATAATTACAAAATGAGTAATTTATTGAATATCATAAATTTTAAAATACAAAAAAATGATATTATAGTCGACTAAAACATTAAAGCAAATAAAAATATTACGCATGAACAACACTAAAATTTAAAGAACGATTCAATATCATGAATGAAAAAAAGGTAACTTGGAATTAAAAGTTGAATATATATATATATATATATATATATATATATATATATATATATATATATATATATATATATATATATATATATATATATATATATATATATATATATATATATATATATATATATATATATATATATATATATATATATATATATATATATATATATATATATATATATATAAGTAATAAAATCTCAAAATTGTCTAAAGAGTATACAAGTAAATATGATAAAAAAATGTTAAAATTGTCTAAGATTTTCCAACTCTTTCAAATACACCTCAACAAAATATATTTAAACAACACTTCCAAAATACTGCAATATAAACCAATGAACTAATTTTTCTAACAAATAACACATTGATCAATTATTTCATTTTCTCCAAATACTTTAGTGGCCACCATGTGAAAGTTCCCTCTTTCTCTTTGGGATGAACAACTCCATCTATTTTATCTTCATAAGCAAGTGGTACATTACTTGTGATTGTTATAATGTTTACATTGGCGTATCCAATTCCATTCAAATTTTCTCCATGTAAAATAGACAAGGAGTGAATAATCTTGATACCAGAAACATGACCATCATATGGATCCAAAACTTTAACTTTATCCCCTTCTTTTATTTTATCAAAATATTTCTACAAAAAGAAAACAAAATAACATATTAGATTATATGGCTAATGAAAGGTCAAAAATATAGAATGCAATATAAATATAGTGCTTATGAAAAAGATTCATTTTTCACTGCTAAAGGTAAAATATTCTTGTAAAAAATTAAGGACACTCACATAATGTTAAATAAATTGATAATATTAAATTAATTAATAATATTGGGATTTTAATGATGAGATTCAAGAAAATGACTTATGAAAAACTATGAATATGAATGTATTATGGTAAGTAGTTAAGGTCCCTAAATTATGAGGCAACAATAACCATTAAAATTGACTATGAATACACATTCATGTACATACAGTTAAACCTTTATGCAATTTCATGTTTGTTTCTAGTTATGAAACAACTAAAACTCATACCCAAATCAAGGAAATGTAAAGTTTTATAGCATTCACCTCCAGTTTAGCACTATTAGTACAATAAATATCATGTGCATCCTCTTTGAAATCAGCATAATCACTATGAACATTGCCCTTTCCTTTTTTATTTATTTTCATGTGATTGCTTTGCATGTGGTTTAATCATCATGCAAAGTTAGTATAGTTCAAGTAATTAATACAAAAGCTTAAATATTTTTCCACGACAACTATCATATTACCTTAACTTCACCATAACTATGATTGGGATGCAAATTATTATCCATGAGTTCATCACGATTGTTGTCAATATTGGCATCCATTTCCATTAGGGTAGTTTTATTTTTGTATTGCTTTGGTAAAATTGTTCTACATGTAGTTAAAATTGGTAAAATCTTGGCAAAGAGGAAATACCATAAACAATGGTGTGAAAGTGAAATATCAACAATGTCATGTATGAGAATCAATGCTTAAGGATAATAGTGTTATATATAGAGAAGTTTGAAAAGACAATGATCAAAATGATGCCTTCAACAATGTAAAGATACATTAGTATGAAATAGACTTAACTCATCGATAGAGTCTCTTACCTGATATGAATTCATAGAATTATGGTTATTCCATATAGAAACTATAGGTTGAACTAAGGAAGCCAATTGAGAAACTCTCTCATTTAGATGAGAAATTTTCCCATTAAGACTATGTATATATGACTTATACCTAATAAATGCAGCTAATGAACCCAATTTAATATAGAAGCATATTGTAGTAGAAAGCTATAGTAGCTCATGATATAACTGATCTTGGACAAGAGATTGATATTTTTAATAAAAGCTCCTAACTAATATTTGACTAAGCTATTGCCAAATATTCTTATAATATAACTTGTTTATGTAATTTTTGTCACAACCTCAGCATGTAGGATGGAATACTAGTATTACAAGATGAACCACTAGATGTCAAATCCTTTGTTGAACAATAAAGTTTAGATGCCAAACATAGGAGAGTGCATGATCCTAAATAATCCTAGTGTTCCTTCTAATTGACTTAACTCAAATTTGTGATGTGATTTTCTAGTATTGGGGACTTACTCTATTTATTCCATGAACAAATTATCAACTTTATAAATGCAAATGATTTGGAAATGATGACTTGTCAATTAATTTTAGAAAACAAATTGCAAAAGATACGAGTTTAGAGACCCATTTGGTAATGATGACTCTTCAACTATATTTTTATTTATCAAAACAAATTGCAAAGAGATAGGGGTTTAGAGATCCAAGCTAACTCTATCAATGCAAAACAATATTGATAGTGAGGTGAGACTAAACCAGTTCTTGCTTTGCTAATTCAACTATGCAAAGGATTCAAAGGATGCATATTGCCAACACTCATTTAGATACCTAGTGATGAGACATTCCAAATGACCATCTTTAGTTGAAGTTTAGTGTTTGTAATTAGTTCGTACCAACCTTACATTGTTACTTGTAGGCAACAAGAACCAATAGGGTTCAACATAAGATTTACAACAGCTTGATCATGTTGCCAGTTTGAAGGAATCACAAACATATACTTTTTTCAGGCTTCAAAAAACACAAATACTATAGTATAGGTTGGCGTGAGATTCTCTAGCACATATATGTAAACTCTAACAAAACCTCTATCATGGTTTTCCTAGAATGCTGATTAACATTTTTTACTGGCAGCAGCAATTAACATGCTGATTCACACTTAGGTTGAGGATGATCAAAGGAGTTTATCTATTATTTCGTAAATCTTTTTAAAAAATCCACATAAAACTTAGGTTATGATTTTGAAAACTCCAATGCAAAATTGCAATTAAGTAGAATAATTGCAATTGAAACAAACTCTTGAAGAAAAAGTAATTCATTTCTTTTGACCATACATGAGAACTTGCATGAAGATATGATTATTAAACTCTACTAGCAGCAAATGTTTCATTGATGTAACAATACATGGATATTAGAAAATATATGATCTAGTGCATATGTTGGGAAGAATTTGAACAATAGATCAGTATATAGTAATGAATCCACAACAAGGCTAGTTTGAAACATTTGATCTTTGGATCTTGTATAATAAAAAAGGGAACTATTTGTAAGGGAATTAATGACTACCACATAATTTTGAATGGTATGATTGCTGGGTGCTATCCTATAATTCAAAATCTTGGCTCTATAGTAGCAAAGAATATTTCAATTAGTAATTTGAAGAAGACAAACTTCTAAAGTTAGTAAACAAGCATGGTCTTGCTAAAAATTATCACCTACTACTACTACTATTATAAAGATTTGTTCATTGCATGTAGAATTTTGGAGGAAAACTTGTTTGAAGTTTAAAAATTCAATAAAGAGTCTAGAAAAGAAGCCTATACCAAGACTACAACCAATTACTATCCAGTACTTGGATGCTTTGGAGTTCCTACATAATCTTGGTCTTATTCATTATGACCTAAGAACATTCAATAGTGAATGATGCTACTAGTGTTACAAAGATTTAAGAAACATTTATATGTAAAAAAAATTTAGAATCATTTCAAAGTGTAGGTAGTAAAATGGTTCCAAGTCCAATAGTTTGATTGTAGAGCCACTAGGTCTATCACTATCTTAAATTAATCTTAAGGCTACCTCAAGAGAAAGAAAAAACATTATCAATATACCCCAAACATAGATGTGGAATAAATGTAAAAATTCTTCACCAAATTAACTATTCAAAGGTCTCATAATTTGTTTGCATGAGCATGATACACCTTCAACCAAGTAGAGATGAGAAACTGATGTGTTTCCAGCATGTCAACAATTAGGGATGAGAATTTCTTTTTAAATGGAATCTCAACAAGGAAATGACAAATAACAGTGTACACATTGAGTAAATAAATTTTTATGATGTTTAAATCCAAAGCACCAAACATCTAGAACATTGAACATGTTTAATGGAATCATGTCCATGGAAAGGCACATGATCTAGAACACCGAACATCTCATGGGCAGTGGTGATATTTCATACAAAGAATGAAATAGTCTACGAAGGTAACATATGTTCCCATAGTCAATACATTGGAAAACTTATATCTTATGTGGATTACCATGATATTGAAGGAGTTATGATTTGTTTCTTCTATATGGGCTCAATGCTAGGAAAGTAAGATAAGGTCTGTAATTGTGTACAATGAATACAAGAATTGGTTAAGGCAATTTCCTAACTATTTCATTTTATCAGACAACTAAAAATCATATTCTAATTAAGAAAACATGTAATAAAGTTGGAGACTTCTTCTTATGCCCTTATTTGGGTTAGTAAAGGATTCTTCTTCATATACCTAATTTGGGTCAATAGAAGACTCTCTTTGGTATTTCTAATTTGGGTCTCTCATGTACTAGTAGTTAGGCAGGATTAGGGTATGTATTTTTGGGAATGGAAAATTTCTACCACAAGAGTCCTTCCAGAATTGGGGCAAATTATACAACTGTTACTAATTTTTAGGACATTGCTAAAATTGGCATACCTGTAGTGGCATACCTATAGGTTATAGCCAATACTAAGCTAGACCACACCCATGTGTTTTCAAAATAGTTAAAATTTCATACTCTATTGATGAAGTGAAGTGAAAGCATGGAAAATAAGGAATAAAGTGCAACTCATGATAAAGATTGATTGATTGAGATTGATTTATTTGCATAAAGATTACTTTCCTTTTAATGGATCTAGAGGGTCAAGATCCAATATGCCCATTGGGTCCCAACTATCAAGACTACATGGATCCTATTAGATTTGATAGAAAATCTCAATTTGAATCTGTAGCTCCAAATTTTTAGTAAAGTGATATGACATCTTCCATAGGTTTTCCTACCAATGTTTCTCAGTATGGCTCAGATTTTGTTATCAAAGTTTTGGATGTAAACACTAGCCTAACTGAAAATGTAGGGATGCCTTAGTATAATAAAGTGTCCTAGTTAGTAGTTGTGTTAAGAGACACACATGATATGGAGTTCTCATCACCAACAACAAGGATAATATCCATTCATTCTCATTGTAAAATATTAGACTTAGTAGTTAAAAAATTGAATATCCATGATCTATCACCAGGGGAATAGATGAGATGTTCAATAGCATCACATCTGAGGAGAAATTCTAGCTATTTGATATGGCAGAACAGTCTGGTAACATTAAACTACAACCTGTTATTGTCATTAAGGATTAAACTTTATAGAAGTGGGTTGAGACATCCTTGTTCAAAAAATTAATGTGCTAAAGATAGATGAGTTTGTTGAAGGATGCATTCTAGAAGATGGGATATCCATCTCTAACATGGAGATGAACATTGGTCCCCAAAATTTGCAACTAGGCTCAATGGGTAATCCAATATTTCCTTGCTCTATTGCTCAATCAGATGCTAATGTAAACTAGATTAAAAATTTCTCATCTACCAAAAATCTAAAAATACTATGGAAAATATAAAACCCCAAATGCATGTTTTCCATTGACTAATAGAAGGTTTCTATGCATAGGCACAATATAAAATAGGAAAAAAAAAAAGTAGATGAAAAAACTCAAAATATTGCAAAAAAAAGTAAATATTTTTCATCAAACTAACATTTCTTTTTGAGATAATTAAATAATTTGCAATTACATACCATGTTGAGCTGGAGTTAGAGGTTTTTAGGGTAATTTTGGAGGCACCACTATCGTCATTTGCACTTGCTTTTACCACTCACGTGGTGTCTTTGTCTACACTGGCATATTACCACTCCCTTTCTTTGCCCCTAATTTTTTAAAACAATATCCCACACATTCAAAACCATCATCAGCCACCACTATTGTCATCACCTATTATGTCAAAAAAATTCCCTGTCATGATTACACCTGCAAATTTCCTCTTCGAACCCTAGTGAAAAAATCCTCAATATGACCTCTTCTAGCATCTTAAAAGCATTTTTTGTTGGACTTTCTTGGTTACATGAGACATTTATGACTCATTATCTCAATCTATTTAATTTATAATATTTACTAGATAATATATATTTGATATGTTTACAAATTTTCTTGATGAGCCATTCTGAATTAGGGGCCAACACAATATCTAGGATGTCAACTATGTAGAAAGAGCATTAAAGCTAATGTTACAATGTTTGTGATTTTAATATTCATATATTTTGGTCTTAGAAAAATAATATATAATATCAAAAAATTAAATATTTGAATAACACTATTATTATTTAAGTGGTTTTAATTTTATAGAAGCAAAATTTTAATTAAAAATTTTGTGTTGAAAATCATTACAATTTTAATGATTATTGAATATAAATTTTCCTACATATCAATATAATAACAATTTAACAAATGCGTTATTTTTCAAAATAATCATTTTAAAATATTATCAAAATGATCATTTAAAAAATTAACAAAATTAAAATGATCAATATTGAATAGATGTATAATATATTTTTAATTATTTCTAAATATTTTTCTTATGATAATGGATCAAATTAAAATAGACCTTTAAAATGGATTTGCAAGTAGACTAGTTTTAACCATGGAAGAAACTCTATTGTCAAGTGTGCTAAAATCATAGTAGTACTGTGATAGGTGACCTAATGGGAATTTATAGTGCTTTACCCTTGTGAGTATCACCTAGGTCCAATGAGTGCTAAGTGTTCCATTTATTCCCATGAGAGATGCATCTGTGTGAATCACTACTTTTGAAACATGGTTCCATGAGTTTGACTCAAAAACTACACAGTTCAATCCTAATAGATAACAATATTACAATTTGACTTGCTAATGAAAATATCTCTTACTTATCAATTGATGAGCTTAAGGGGCTTTCTAATGAATGGTTCTTAAGGCACAAAACTTGGTGCAAGTTTTGGAAATGGGGTTGCAAGAAGAATGGGTTTAACCATGAAGGAGATTCCATAGTTAAGTGCACTTAAGATGGAGCTGTAGTGGGATGAGTGACCTCCAAAGAAGTACCCATGATTTACCTCTCTCAACATCACCTTGATCTAATGAGTACTAAGCATTCCATTAAGTGTTCCATTTATCCTTATGAGATATGGATTTGTGTGAGTTACTACTCATGAAACATGGGTAAATGAGTTTGACTTAAAAACTAAACAATTAATTTAAATAGCAATATCACTATTTCACTTCATGTGAGATTTATCTCCTACTTAACAACAATATTATCACAAACAAAATTTTATCATGTTAAATTTTAATGATCATTGAATAAATTGTTTCTTACATATCAATATAATAGCAATTTAAGAGATATACTATTTTTGAAAATGACCATTTTAAAATAATTTCTAAAAAATTATCAATATTATAAAAATGTATAATGTATTTCTAATTTTTTAAAAACATTTTTATTAAAATTATGAATAAAATAAAAATAGATTTTTAAAAGAACTTAAATCATATACGATAATTTAATACAATAATAGTATCACAAACAAAATTTTATCATCTCAAAGATTAATGAAACAAAGTTTTGAAATGATAAAAGTCACTCATGAACACTTTTGAAGAATCATTTGATGGTGCAATAAGGATACTACCTCTTTGAATTTACATTATGGTTAAGTCAATAAATACCTAATTTGTCAAATATTTACATTCAAATCTTGATATCTATAATCCAAACTTCTTAAATCTCGTGGCTACTTATATCAGGCAAAGCCTTCTTTCACATTTTTGTATATGAGAACTGATGGAGACACAACCCAACAATAGAATGGACACAATAGAAAAGGGGAATTATATTAACTGAGAAGATAAGCTAGTACAAATAGTGCAGAGAAAATAAACTTCAAAACATGCCCTACGGGCTTACAATAGCATAAATCTGGAGAATATTTCTCCTTTTAGCACATCCTCTCAAGCTCCAATCCAAACTGCCTTTTACAATGCCAAAAATCTCCTTAAATAGACCCCGAAGGGTTAAGGACTAGGAGTACATTCTAGAAAGTGCTAGTAGGCATCCACTGACAAAATAGAAGGTTCTAGAAGCTGCGTTAGAAGTTGGTGCAAATCTAGAAGAATCCAAAAACGGTAGCCGAACTTTCGGGAGGCATAACTTTTGAACCGTAGCTCCGATTGACAAACCGTTTACATTTTTGGAAAGATCTCGAAGTGCTCTATAGCCCTATGGACAAGCTTTGCTCGTTCCCCATTTTTTGACCCTTTTCAAGGTCATTTAATGCCCCAAACCTAACTTTGAAGCATTCTTAGGAGGTCTCCAAAACCTGAAAAACTGCAATAACTTTCAAACCGTGGGGCCTTTTGACCTGATTCTTTTTTTGGAATGCTCTAAATCTCAATTACATTCATTTGGCCAAGTCACACCTTCTAGGTCACCAAAATGATGGCCAAATTGCATGCTCCTATTTTTTTGGGATTTTCAAATGCACTGATAGTTGAACTATGAGAGTTGGAACCTTTATTTGAGCCAAATGGGTATCCAAAAATGTAAAGACATGAAACAGAAACTAAGTCTAAGTACATTTTTTTTTGGGTGACACAGGATTGCCCTTATACCCCTGGATGCTCCTGCATCAAAAACACTGGACTTATTTCTTCTATGATTATTTATGACTTTTATGACTTCCAAGTCAATAAGATTGTCTACCTCTTCCCAAATAGTAAATTCCTAGCACATGAAAATTTATGTATTGCATAGGGATAAGGAATTTTTCTCTTTCTGCATTCTTGTATAACTTTCTTGCATGTCCTATATAATATTAATATTATAATTAATTAATGTTTTTATTTAAAAATAGTAAGTATATGATATTTGTGTTTTACTAATATTTTTCAAAAATATAAGTATTTTAGTATATTAATAGTTAAAGAGATATTTAAAATTTTAATAACAATGAACTTATGTGTTTAATTTTTTAAAATTTATTCTTTATTATAATAATTATTATATTATAAGCTATATAACATATAATGAAATGAGTTGAGAATGTATTATATAATCTTTTAAAAACTTTATTTCTTATTTTATTTAATAATTATAGAATAGCATATAATATATATTTAATGATCTTAGGATGTATTCTTCAAATAACATGTTTGCCCTTTTTGTGTCAATTCCAAATAAATTCATCTTGATATTTAAAATTAAATTTGATTCATCTTGATAGATACTTTATTTCACAAAAAATAATTATAAAACCTTTTAGAAACAATCATATCATAATATTAGCCACCCTACAAGCATTCAAGCTTTTTAAAGTAAAAGAAACATCAAATCCAACTTTTAAAAACTCTAACTTTATAGAGGACACCACTTATCTCATTTCTATCTTTTGATATAATTATACTAAGTATAAAAGAGTTTTAAAAAAATTAAAGATTGTACCTATCTTATTTCTATCTTATAATATAATTTTACTAAGTATAACAAGTTAAATTTTTTAAAAACAAATATTAAAATTAGTAAAAATCTCTTCTAAAATGTATTAGTAATAGCAATCATACTCCCATCAAGCACTATACGATAGATAGGAAAACACTATGCATGTCATGGAATCAAATGTGGCATGAAGCATTTGATTTGAATGAGTGCAAATATGTTGCAACATAGTGAGTACCTTTTGTCTACTCTTGTTTTACATCACATGTGGCACAATTTCTATGTCATGTTAAGGTGGTTGATAAATCATTGCCATCTTCAATGTTGCATTCCTCTATTTTTATTGTATTAATGGATAACCACTACTAAGGGGAATGAATGATCATAAAAGGGGAATATTAGTTCAAAGGAAATTTTAAGAAGTTAACTAATAATGATGTATTTATAGGACAAAATTTTTATTAGTGAATAATAAAAGTTATAAAAATAAATAAAAAGAATAAGTTAATATGATAAAAAAAAATCATGAATCATTCATTTAGTCATTTGTTTAGGTGACTAATTATTAGTGACCAATTTTTCATTCATTTATTTGATCCTTCATTTATTCGCTTATTTTTGTCCAACCTTGTGATTTTGCTTGATGATTAAATTAGTCATCTATTTAGTCACTTATATTTATAAATTACAAAACATTACTAGAATTTGATCAATTTTGGTCACATGACTAAAAAGTTTAATCCTGTGACTAAATTTTTTAGTCATGTGGTCATTTATTTGCCAAAATTCCACTAGTGTTATATCTCCCCCTTTAGGTATGTCTCCCTTTATTTACACATCCATTCATATCTCCTATGGGTATACTCCCCCAAAGTACTATATCTCCCCCTTTTTTGACACTTATGTGAAAGGGTCTTAAGGATGAATAGAATATTTAGTCAAAAAAAATTATTTACCTCCATGATCATCTTCAAAGAAGCATCTAAATTGTCTAAGGCAATTTCTAGTGATTTGTGTTGGATGGTTGTCTCTACTGCAAGATGTACTAGGCCTTCTAAAGTAGAAATATTTGGGTCTTTCTTCAAAACATTTTTTGCATAGGCATGTTCCTTATGTAGGACTTCTAGGTGTGGGGTAATAGTAGATTGAATTTGCATCAATTTGGCCTTTATATTGGCTTCTTCTACTATTAATACAGCTAGCTCCTTCTGGGTGTGAAGCATTGTTGTAAAATGCTTCTCACTTTGAGCTAGATCTTTGGGTAGTTGTGTACAAGAAATCTTGAGATTTTGCTCCAAGCTCAGTATCTTGTGGCTAGTTTCTTATGTGAAATGTGATGAATCACACAACTTGCAGTATAATGAAAATACATTGCCAAGTATTGTTTAACTTTCTCAATTTTCTTAGCCAATTCAACTTGTGAAAGTGCTATCTCACTAGATATCTTCTCATTGACTTTCATTTGAAACTTCTTTTTAGACTAGACTAATAACTTAACATTTGTATCAAGGTCTTCATTTTGTACTTGGTCCACTATGTTGGATAGTTGCTCCATGATGGGCTTGGTTTCATCAGGTACTGGCAAGTTGAATGCATCAAGGAATATATCTTTTATTCCCACTAATGCTTGCTTATGTCTATACTCATTTCTAAGTATTTCCTACTTCTTCCTTCTTTATAGTGCTTCTTACACTTCATTTATCTATGCTAGGTTCATTTTTCTAGAGTCATAACTTGGTATGACTATTTCTTCATCAAGTGCAGGGTCTCCATAGTGAAGTACCCTTGCAACTTTGGTGGAGCTTGAGCCTGGTGCTAAAATCTGCAATGGTACTACATCAGTACTTGGCTTCTTGGTAGAAGTCCCCATAGTAGGCAAGTTTACTAGTGTTTGTATTGCCTCTTGCTCCTTTTCTTTAGGGGTTTTCTCCTCTTCCTTCTCTTCTTCTCTATAGCCTTGATCAATGATAATGATTTGAGGAGGTGCACCTTGGCTTTGTGCTATAGGAACATCTTGTCTTATTTGCTCCTTTGCTAACTCCTTAATAGTTGTTGTTGCTATAATTGTATGATCAACCTTAGCAAGAATAACTAAGAGGGGAGGTGAATTAGTTATCCAAGGTCCAAATGTCCTAATAAAACTTTTTCTTTGAATAAATTGAGTCCATTAAACTATTCATTCATCCAAGCTTAAACTTTCCTACATAGCAAGTTACTAAAAATCAACATGCAAGAATAACACATGAAGGATCAACACATAACATAGTGATTTACATGGAAACCCACTTTGGGAAAAACTACCAGTAACATGCTACTCAATTCTCACTCTTATAAAGTGATGCCTTGTGAAAGGCCTACCCTATTAAAGGCTACAACACACTGTTAAATGTGACCTGCTTACAAGATTTAACCACCCTATTAGAAGTGGGCCTGGTTAGAGGACTTTAGAAAATTCACTTAGAATATCACCCTATTAAATGATTTACAAATGGCTATTAAACCAACCTAAGTCCATAGGATTTTAACCTAACTGATACAATTGATAGAGAGTAACAATAAGAGGTTTTGACCTAATTACACTTCACAACTTATCTTTGCAGATTTTAGATCTCTATCTAGCTCTTCACAACTTGTCTGTCTTTCAATCTCTTCAGCTCTGATAGCTCATCCTCCTTAAGTCTTCATGCTCAATATACTAGTGTAATAATCTCTCTCTAACCACTTATTGAAGTTGCATCTCTATTCTTTGTTCTTCCTTCTCCTTGATGCCTTCTTCTTGACACCCTTCAACCACTTTGCAATTTGGCACCCCAATAGCTCTTGCTTCTTGGTTTGTGACTCCTTAAATAGAAGTTTGGAATTTCTTTTCCCACTCAATTCTTCACTCCTTCAATTTTAGTTTTAATGGATTATGTAGGATTCAATGAACCTAACCCATATCTTGTTCCTTCTAGAAACATCTTGAAGAATCCTCTTGAATTTGTTCAAAAATGTTTTACCTAAAATTCTATGCCACTAGCTCATCATATTTATCCTCCATCTAGTTCACAAAATTCAAGGTAACAACTTTGTCAGATTTGATCTTGTGAATCTTTGACTTTTTCAATAGTCTCAAGCTACTGCATCATTAGGTAGCCTTGAATAGTAGCTTGAGACTATTGAAAGGCTACTTAAGAAACAACTTAAGAAACATATTAGTAGACTGTTATCAACTTCAATAGTCTCAAGAAATATGTTTCAATAGCCTTTCTTAAGTAGTCTCAAGTTGTTTCTTGAGACTATGAAACATATTTGATGTTTCTTAAGTAGCCTTGGCTAGGGGTATCACCCCTAACTTACCTCTAAGATATTCAAATACATCTTTAGGTAATGCTTTTGTGAAGATGTCAGCAATCTATTCCTTTGAACTAACATATTCCATTCTCACTTGCTTGTCTTCCACCAATTCTCTTACATAGTGATACTTAATTGCAATATGCTTTTTTTTGGCATGCATCATAGGATTCTTTGATATGTTTATGAAAATTGTGTTATCACAATAGAGTATCACAGGTTTAGTTACCTCTTCCTTCATACCTTGCAATAGATGTTTGATCCATACAATATTGGTACAATTGATAGCAGCTGCAACATATTCAACTTTTGCTATGGACTGTGAGGTACAACTTTTCTTTTCACTAGTCCAAGTAACCAATCTTTTCCCTAAGAAAATTGCTCCTCCACTGCTACTTTTTTTGTCATCAATATTTCCTCCCCAGTCTGCATTAGTGTAGGCTCTCAACTCAAACTTTTCACTTCTCTTGTAATACAAGCCAAAGTCATTAGTTCCTTTTAAGTACCTCAATATTCTTTTTAGTACCATCAAATGATTCTCTCTATGGTTAGCAAAAAATCTTGCTACTATTCCAACTACTAATGCAATGTCTGGTCTACTATGCACGACATATTGCAACTTTCCAATCATTGATCTATGCAATGTCTAATTCACTTAAGCAGATTCATCATTCTCGAATAGCTTATGTCCTATTACCATTATTGTACTTACTATTTTTGAAACTTCTAAGCCAAATGTCTTAAGTATCTCCTTGATATATTTTGATTGGGTCACAAATATACCATGATTCAGTTGATGTACTTGCAATCCAATAAAGAATTTGATTTCTCCAAACATTGACATCTCAAACTCATGTTTCATTTGGTTAGAAAAATCTTTGCATAGGGCATCTTTATCTCCAAATATTATGTCATCAACAAAGATCTTAGATATTAGAATTTCTTTAGCTTTTTCTACCTTGATATACAAGTTGTTGTCATCTATTCTCTCAAATCCTATTTTCACAAGATATTTGTGCGATCTCTCATACCATGCTCTAGGTGCTTGCTTCAAACCATACAGTTCTTTATGAAATTTACAAACCGTATCCTTGTTGTTGTCATCAAAAAATCCATTTAGTTGTTCTATGTAGACTTCCTCTTCTAGTATACCATTTAGAAAATTAGACTTTACATCCATTTGGTAGACTTTGAAACCTCTGTAGGCAACATATGCAAGTAATATTCTTACTCCTTCCATTCTTGCAACAGGCAAAAATGTTTCCCCATAGTCCAGTCCTTCTTCTTGTGCATAACCTTTGTAGACTAGTATAGCCTTGTTTCTTGTGATCTCACCATTCTCATCAAGCTTGTTCCTAAACACCCATTTGGTACCAATCACATTCTTATCAATTGGTCTAAAAATAAAGTCCAGGTTTGTTCTTCCTTATCCGATCTATTTCTTCTTCCATAGCTTTATAGCAGTCATCATCTTGTAGTGCATCTTTCAATATTTTAGGTTCAATCTTTCTCATCAGACATGATTCATTTCTTAGTCTATTCCTTGTCATTGGTTTGACTTCCTTTTCTCCAATGATTTGTTCTATAGGGTGATGTCTTCTCACATATCTGGATAGTCCTGGTTCTATCCTTCTTTCCATGTTTGATCTTTCATCTTTAGAGTCACTATGCACATCTCTTTCTAGTATTTCATCATCTCTCTCATGTGTACTAACTTTAGACTTAGAATGTGCATTATTTTCATTCTTTTGAATGCAGCTTAATATTTACTAGTTGTGACTCGGTTGATACTAAAACTTGTTGTTAATTCTCAACTTGATTGATAGTTTCATCTTCAGTAGGTATTCCCTCATAAAAAGTATACAAAGGATCTATACTCTTCTGAATTCTTAATTTCATCAACTTGCACTTCTGCATGCTCATCAAAATTTACATTTTCACTCTCCACAATCTTATTAGTGTTAGTATTCAAACACTTATATACCTTACTTTTAGTGGAGTATCCAAGGAATATGTCTTCATCACTCTTTGCATCAAACTTACCATTTCTAGTATCTTTAAAAATATATCATTTACAACCAAATACTTTGAAATTTTTTACATTGGGTGAGTGACCATACATAATTCAAAAGGTGTTTCATTTCTACCTTTCTTGATTTGAACTCAATTTAGGGTGTAAACTATAGTACTAATAGCTTCTCTCCAGTACTTCAAAGCAACATTTTTCTCCATCATTAAAGTTTTGGCATAGTCTATCACTAATCTATTCCTCCTTTTAGAAATGCCATTCTATTGGGGAGTTCTTGGTGCTAATTTTTGTCTTTTAATTCCTTTGTCATTGCAAAATGTCTCAAACTCTTTTGATGTAAACTCTCCTCCTATGTCTGATCTTAGGCACTTCATAATTTTTCCTATTTCTTTCTCAACTTTGACCAAATACCACTTAAACATTTGAAATGCATTAGATTTTTGCTTCAAGAACATAACAGTCATCATCCTAGAGTAGTCATCCACAAAAAACATTATATATTTGTCTCCTTGGTAGCTTTTTACTTCTATTGGGCCACAAAAGTCTGTATGGACTAACTCTAATACTTCTTTGGAGGTGTAGGTTTTGCTTTTGAAACTTGACCTAGTCATCTTTCCTAGTTGACATTGTTTGTATATTGTATTTTCAGGCTGCTTCAATTTTGGCAACCCCCTGACTTTCTTCATTTTGCTGATACTGATCAGATTATCAAAGTTAACATGATACAGTCTTTTATGCCATAGCCACACATCATCAAATTTTACCATAAGATAGGTTGCATCTTTCATATCTAGGTAAAATAGATTATTCCTAGTTTGTTCACCTTTTCCTATTAGATTTCCATTAGTGTCATAGATTTTGGAAGATTTTTTTCCAAATTCTACTTTGTAACCTACATTGCCTAGTTGTGACACACTCGACAGCTTATAGTTCAATCCTTCAACATTGCCTTTGATTTGACATGGAGCATCATTTTCAAATCTCACACTATTTCCACCATACTGAGTAAAGGTAATAAACTTACTTCTATCTCCTATAATGTGATGTGAGCATCCATTTTCTATAATCCACTTGCCATTCTTGTTCACACAAGTTACTAGTGTTGTTGTCTCATCTCTATCTGACTCATCCTTCATGGCTACATAGACTAATACATCATCATTCTCACTAGAATCCTCTTCAACAATGTAGCATCTTTTTCCTTTGTCCTTGTAATCTCTACTATCATCTTCTCTTTTTTTCTTGTACTTTCTTCCTTCTTTGTCATTCTTCTTCTATGTACACCTTGTAGTAATACGTCCTACTTCATTGCAATTAAAACAAATGATAGGAAACTTACCTTTGAATTTACCTTTACCTCTATGAAATCTTCTAGCCAATAATGCTTTCAATTGTTCCACATCTTCTTCATTTGTGCTGATGTCACTGGATGCATGTTTTCCTTTTCTACTCTTCTTCTTTGATTTCACCTCCTCAATGTCTTTCAATGATAGCTTAGCCTTGAAAGCTAATTCAATATTCTCAGGTCTGTAGTTATCAAAATTGGATAGCTCAAATGTAGTAAGTCTTCCTACTATCCTTTCAAAGATTAGTGCATTTTTTGGTACACATCTTAACTCTTGGATGGCTAAAACTCTAATAGCATAGATAGGGAGTAGGATTCTTAATCATTTTCTATTAACAGTGTCATCTTCCAGATGACCACCCAAAATTATTATTGCACTTACCACTTCTTTGATTCTAGAGGCATATTGAGCAACATTCTCACCTTCCTCCATTTTCATGTCATTAAAATTTCCTCTGAGGCCTTCTCTTTTTTCTCTTTGAACATTTTGATCTCCTCCATAGATATCAGCCAAGGCTTTCACATCTTGAATGCAGAGTCACATCCCTTGATGTCATCAAATTCAACATAGTTGACGGTAGAGGCAATTTCTAGCATTGTCTAATTGTGCTCCTTCCTTTTGTTCAAATCATCTACAGTAAGGGCTCCAGCTATATTTACATGTTCCACTCCAATTGAGATTTTTGCATAATGACCTATTGATTCAAGGTGCAATTTCATTAGAATTTTCCATGCAGCAAAATTATCTTTGTTGAGCTTGGGAACTTCTCTCTTAGACATCTTGATCTTCTTACTTCTAGTATCTTTAAGCTAAATCAACAGATGGCTCTAATATCAATTGTTAGAAATGCTTTAGAATAATTGAGAGGTGGGGTGAATCAGTTATCCAAGGTCTAAATATCCTAATAATTTTATTTTTTTCAAATAAAGTGAATCCATTAAATTTTTCATTCATCCAAGCTTAAACTTTCCTATTTAGCAAGTTACTAAAAATCAACATGCAAGAATAACACATGAAGGATCAACACATAACACAGTGATTTACATAGAAACCCAATTTGGGAAAAACCACTGGTAACATGCTACTCAATTCTCACTCTTGTGAAGTGATGCGATGTTAAAAGCTATAACACACTGTTAAATGTGACCTAGTTAAAGGATTAAACCACCTTGTTAGAAGTGGGCCTAGTTAGAGGACTTTAGAACATTCAGTTGGAATGTCACCTTGTTAAAAGATTTACAAATGGCTATTAAACCAACCTAAGTCCATCAGATCTTACCCTAACTGATACAATTGCTAGAGAGTAACAATAAAGGGTTTTGACCTAATCACAGTTCACAACTTATCTTTGTAGATTTTAGATCTCTATTTAGCTCTTCACAACTTTCCTAGCTTTCAATCTCTTCAGCTCTGATAGCTTGTCCTCCTTTCAAACTTTATCTCCTTGAGTCTCCATGCTCAATATACTAGTGCAATCATCTCTCTCTAACCACTTATCAAAGTAGAGTCTTTGTTCTCTATTCTTCCTTCTCCTTGATGCCTTCTTCTTGGCACCTTTCAACCACTTTACAATTTGTCACCCCAACAACTCTTGCTTCTTGGTCTGTGACTCCTTAAATAGAAGTTTGGAATTTCTTTTCCTACTCAATTATTGCCTCCTTCAATTTCAATTTGAATGGATTAGGTAGGATTCAATGAATCTAACCCATATCTTGTTCCTTCTAGAAATATCTTGAAGGATTCTCTTGAATTTGCTGAAAATTTGTTTATCTAAAATTCTATGTGATGCGGAGACATTTCCAAATACTAAACAGTGTTTCATATCTTCAAAACCAAATATGGATGAGGCAAATTAAAGTAAACCCAATACAAAAGAAACATTTTCTTCATCAATAAAATATGATACCACACTATTAAACTTTCTCCATGAAATTTGATAACTGTAATGTAGGTTTCAAATACAACATATCTTCAACTAATCCATCCTTCATTTGACAAAACAATTCAAAGATTTAGTAATAGGGAAATTACAAACATCGAAGAACCAAACATCTAAACATGAAATTTGATTCTCTTCATTATTCAATCCACATTACACTATTTCTTCCCCATTCATCGATACATTTCCCTTCTATTATACACTACCTCCCCCCTTTGCTATCAGTTTATCATTTTCATAAATAGTGACCTTCCCAAAATCGAATATCAATAACTATCAACTAATCTCACAACTGACTTGTTCATAAAAAACACTTATTAGATTAAAATACTAACATCTACTTGACTTTACCCCACTGATTACATTGACATTGAAAAATAAACATTTATAATGCATATAATGTGTGAAATAATTTGAATCTTGTGATGCCCCTGCATCATACTCCTGGGGACAGAAAAATTCAAGTCCCATGGAATTTTTGTGATCTTCTTTCAAGTCTTCCAATTGTATGAAGGCCATAATGTTACCATAAGAATGACTGAATTGATGCCACTCGCCATAACATGCTTATTCCAATCTTCATGGTAAATATCATTCTTTGGCAAGTGTAGTGCTACCTTCTTTGAATCCTAGAACAAATACCTTAGTTAGCCTCATATCACCTACATACCAATCCACTGGATCCACAATATGATCTTCTCCCTATTTGTAAATCTCTAGAGCATCACATTCATCAACAAATACTTCATCCCTGTCATCAATAGTCTTCTCTTCAGCATCTAATCTTTGCACTACATCTTTTCCTTCCTGATCATTTGTGTCAAGATCTCCATCATCCAGGCAAATAATTTCTTCAGCCATACCTATCACCAACTCTCCTTCATCTACAATAACCTTTTCCTCACAAGGTTCAACAACAACCTCTTGTTGTTCACTCTCACTCTCACTCTTTACACCAGCATTCATCTATTGTCCATGCCCTTCCAATCGAATGTGTACCACTTCTTGATCCTTGTCTTCATCATCAACTTCATCTTCATCTATTCCTTGCTCCAAAAGCAATGCTATCTTCTCCCACTTTGCAATACTCTTATCTAACTCTCTTCTAAGATTCTTGTAACTATCTTCTTCTTGTTCTTCCAAAACCCTTCTTAGGCCTCTCAACTCCTCTTGTCTCATCCATTCTATTTCTTTTTTTCTTGCTTCTTCTTCCCTCTTCTTTCTTTCTCTTTCTTCTCTCTCCTTCTTACCACCATACAAGTACTCCTTCAATGCCTTAATAATTTCTCTCTCACTCCTTGTCAAAACCATCTTCTCAAACCAATCTAGGGTTCGTTAGATATCTAGCCACCACCTTGGAACACTCTTAGAGGATAGTTCTACTCTAAGCATCAACAAGGGACCTTCAACCTTCCAAATCCTAGATCTTCTTACCATACTTTTTGTTGTGCTTTGATACCAATATGATGTGGAGATCTTTCCAAATACTAAACAATGTTTCATATCTTCAAAACCAAATATGGATGAGGCAAATTAAAGGAAACCCAATACAAAAGAAACATTTTATTCTTCAATAAAATACGATACCACACTATTAAAATTTCTCCATGAAATCTGATAACTATAATATAGGTTTCAAATACAACATATCTTCAACTAATCCATCCTTCATTTGACAAAACAATTCAAAGATTTAATAACAGGGAAATTACAAACATCGAAGAAACAAACATCTAAATAGGAAATTCAATTCTCTTCATTATTCAATCCACATTACACTGTTTCTTCCCCATTCATTGATCCATTTCCCTTCTATTCTACACTACCTCCCCCCTCTACTATCAATTTCTCATTTTCATAAATAGAGAACTTCCCAAAACCGAATACCAATAACTATCAACTAATCTCACAACTAACTCGTTCATACAAAACACTTATTAGATTAAAATACTAACATCTACTCGACTTTACCCCACTGATTACATTGACACTGAAAAATAAACATTTATAATGCATATAATGTGTGAAATAATTTGAATCTTGTGATGCCCCTACATCACTATGCCACCAGCTCATCATCTCTATCCTCCATCTAATTCACAAAATTCAAGGTGTCTACTCAAATCTGGTGAATCTTTGACTTTTCTAATAATGCAATAGCTCAACATTATTGAAATTCTGGTGCTTGGCACATACTATGTTACTCAACACCAACTACATTTTACTGATGCTTGACACCTACTATGGATTCACTCAGCATCCACTAAGTTTTTTGATGCTCAACACTTGAACATGCTCAGCTCCTTTTATATCACTTAGCACACACTAGATTTTGCATTTTCTTGGCACTAACTAAAAATCTACTTGGCATGAACTAGCTTGCTCGACACTTACTAATGAACTTAGTTAAGCTTTGTAGGCAACCTTGTTACAACTTATTCTTCTAATGTTTCTAAGTGTGGCCAACATCTGTATCTTCGTGTATATTATCAATACATCACTTTATCATTGTCTTGACTAATCCTTGCACTTCATTAAAAAATCATAACTCAACCTTTCCCTTAGGTACTTTTTTTACATCTTGTTGATTAAATCCTCTTCATCAATCAATTAAGTGATAGTACTTTGGATCTTATAAGAAATTGTCATTCTAGAAAATAGAAGGTTTGACATTAGTGAAAAAATAATGATTGAAAACATTCACTATCAACAATCTTCCTTATTTGCTACAATCTCCCTCTTTGATAGTACTCTTTTTCAATCAAATTTCCAACACCTAAACATGAACCTGAACCAGATCTTGTTCAAAGGTCTAGTAGATAGAGGAAAGTAATAGAAAGGTATGGATATTCTCCTAATGATTGAAGGTATATATTTTCTTTGAATGTTAATAGTGATAAACCAAAATCTGTAGAAGAGGCTCTTGGTATGAATGATTAAGAGTCCTCGAAAATAGCCATGGAAGAAGAGATGGTAAACCTTAAGAGGAATGATACATGTGACCTTGTGCTATTTTCTAAAAGGTGGAAGCCTGTTGGTTGTAAATGGGTGTTCAAAAGGAGTATGGGTTCGAATGGGAGCATTGAGAAGTATAAAGAATGATTGGTTGAAAAGGGTTACTCCCATGTTGTAGGAATTGATTATCATGAATCTTTTTCTCCTACAAAAAAAATGACATCCATTCAATTTTTACTTTCTATTGTAGCAACTTATGATCTAGAAGTTGAGAAGATGGATGTGAAAACAAATTTCCTTCATGGAGATTTGGAGGAAGAAATTTATATGACACATTTAGAGCACTTTATGGTGAAAGGTAAAACTCATTTGGTCTATAAATTGAAGAAATCCTTGTATGGTTTAAAACAAAGCCCTAGGATGTGGTACCAAAAGTTTGATACATATGTATTGATTTTGAGATTTGTCCTATCCAAATCTGATCATTGCATATATTACAAGTCTAATGGTGATAATTTCATGGTTATTGTCTTATATGTTGATGACATGTTGTTTATTGGAAAACGAAAAGGTTTGATTGTAGAATGAAAATCTTAGCTCTCAACAAAGTTTGAAATGAAAGATCTTAGTGCAGTAAAGTACATTTTGGGAGTGGAGATTATAAGAGATAGACAAAACAAAAATCTTTGTCTAGGTTAGAGTAAGTATGTTGGTAATATTCTAAGAAGATTCAATATGCAAGATTCTAGACCATTGAGTGTTCCTATTATGATGGGAACAAAGCTTTCTAGCTCACAATGTTGTACATCCCCATTGGAGATGGAAGAGATGAGTCAAGTACCATATCAAAGTGCTATTGGAAGTTTGATGTATGCTATGATCTATACAAGACCATGCATTTCTCAAGTAGTGGGAGTACTTTCCTATTACATGTCTAATCTAGAAAGAGCCCATTAGGATGTAGTAAAAAAAGTTTTCAAATACTTGTGGGGTACCTCAGAGTACTCTATATGCTTCCATGGAACAAGAAATGAGCATTCCTTTAATATTCAAGGCTATATGGATTCAGACTGGGCTGACGATGTTGATAGAAGAAGATCCACTAGTGCATATGTGTTTACATTATTTGGTCATACAATTAATTGGATGAGAAAGCAACAAGATTTGGTTGCTCTATCCACTAAATAAGCAGAGTATATGGCAACTACTCATGCCTGCAAAGAACCTATCTAGCTTAAGAGACTATGTTAAAATATAGATTTCAAATAGGGTGCAGTGACAATTTATAGTGATAGTCAGAGTGCAATCTGGCTAGAGAAAAACTTGATAGTTCATGCCAAGACCAAGCACATTGATGTACAATATCATTTTGTGAGAGATATGGTCAATGATGGCAAGGTGAAGCTGGAGGAGGTGGAGACTTTGGTTAATGGTTCTAATGCATTAACTAAGCCCATGAGCATAGAGAAATTTAGATCATGTTCAGAATCTATGGGCCTCTTGGCCCCTAGCAATTAAGTCCATGACACTTTGGATCCCCTGACTCTTTCAAGGTGTTTTGACAAGTGTGAGAATGTTAATAATTATGTGTTAACCTTGCAAGCTTTTTTGGAAAATTCTAGAATCTATTTTTGGTAGTTTCCACATGTTTATGAGTTGGAAAAAGGTGTAAGAGTTGTTAAAATGTGTCTTGTCCCTAGTACAATATAGGATGACTATTTTTAGAATATAAAAAACTCATTATATGAATTTTATGGGGATCTAAACTAGAGGACAAAATTATGGACCAAAATGCTATTCTTGGAGTTATAAATGAAAAGTGGGTAACATGTGGCATGGTTATTTGGCCCATGGTTTTGTGAGACCACAACTAGTTTCCAAGTTTTAAACAACTATAAAAAGAGGGCTTGGGGAGGTTTTTGCATCATCAAGTTCTATTTGCAAGACTAGGTACTAGAAGGAGTCTATCTAAGTCTGAGTCTGAGTCCGAGTTCAATTTGTGGTGATGCGTTCCTGTAAGAACTTGCATTGCAAGTGTATTATAATATTCTTGATTTGAGAATATATTGTGCAGGTTTTAGAGGGAGGTTTTTTCTCTCTCTTGGAAGGGTTTCCCCATGGTAATCATTGTTTATGCATTTATTGTATTTTGATTAAATTATTATGCATTTCTTGAGATCTCTGCAATAGTTGGTTGAATTTGCATAATCATCATCTCAAGATTAGTGTAGGTAGTGATTTTGTGCACCTTTTCTTCCTTACACATTATAGTTTATGAGCACATTGAAGAAAGGAGTGGTCACGGTCAAGGGATTAAAGGTACCCTTTTCATAGGTAGTGGTGGTGGATGTTATGGGTTTGCCACAAGAAAGGGAAGAGTTTTCTGAAGACTTTGATCCAGTAACAACTAGGGCACAATTTACCCTATATATAGACCCACTTCTAGATATTGACAAGAAGCAAGGTACACATAGAATTTCTTTTCGAAACCCATTTGGGTAGGGTGCAATCTATGTTATCAAATATTTCACTTGTGAAGGATGGCATACATATTTGCATTCAATTCATTTCAAGTTTTTAAGCTATCTATGACACGAGAATCAAGTCATAAATGTTCCCAGCTTCCTACTTAACATTTTAAAGAAGAGTACTAATTTGGTACAAGAAGGTAAAATTACATCTATTTCACATCATTTTTTTATTTAAGTTAATTTTTTAAAAGGGCTTGAGGAAATAGTTGGAAATGTCATGGGATAATTTTCTATCACAAGGGTTTAAATAAAAAATCAGAGAGCCTATAGAATGAAGAGTTGGGCAGAGAATTCAAATTGAGTATGGGGTTAAGAAAATTATTGTAGAACTTGAACCAAGATCTTTCTTTAAGAAAAATTTCAAGGTTAGGACTCCTATAGGTTCATGTTCTCTCTCTACCTTTGGGTCCACCTAGAATAAAGATGAGGAAAAGACCTTTGTGAAAAAATTTACTCATGTGTCAAAAAGGATCTCTCAAATAAACAAAGATAAGAAAGGAAAAACTAGCCCTAGTCCTCAACAACATATAAATTAATGGTCTCCTATAGCCATGTTCATGTGGAACACATGACTAAGGAATTTATCATAGTTGGTGATAACTCTATCCCTGAAGAGCAATATTTTGGATTCCAAAGAAGAGGTTCATCCTTTAAGGGTCCTCAAACAACTAATAGTTGTGGTAACTCAAAAAATGATGAGATTCCTAAGGAATATATTACAATGGAAGAAGACGAGCCAAAATGATCTCCTACAACAAAGAAGAATTTGTTTGAAGAAAACCCTAGCATTAACTTGGACTTTGTTAGCCAAGTGGCAGAGCAGATTTTGAGTAAAGGGTTGGATGCATTGACCTCTTTTGCAAAACAATGCAGTAACACTGAGAGATCCATGGTGTTATTTAAAAATCCCATGAAAGGGGTGAGTTCCAAAAATGGTAAGTCCCCTAGTTTTCATTCATTAGAAAAAGGAAGTATTAGCTCTATGTTAGATAAGTCTAGTTCATATCTCTATTATCTATTATTTTTCAATTGTCTAATCAATTAGCTTTAGAAATGGAACAATGGAAATGAAAAAATAAAGAATTGGGTAGGGTTATAGATAAGCATTATCAAGAAGCCCTTGAATAGGAAGAAAGAGTAGAGCAACTACATGAGAAACTCAACAAAGTAACATCTCTTATTCTGAGTTAATGAGTTGTAGGTCCCCATCTCCTATATATGCCATATTCCTTAAGGAACAACTGTTGAATTACTAGTTGATTTGCATCATGCAAGATAGTCCCCCATCATTGCAAGAGTGTCATGCCCAAATTTTATAAGGAAAAAACACAACCAACAATTTTTTTTATAAGGTGGACATAGAAAACCACATATATGCCTACATTTGTAATGAATATTCTATTAAACTATAAGGTGTTTGAGATATAACTATTCATGATTCTTGAGTTATTGTTAAGTACATTAGGGTAATATGTACATTGATCATTAAGTTTTTTTTTTTTTTTTTTTATAGGAAAAAGTGGCAAGCCACTATAATATTTATTAATCTGATTCAACAAGGTCAACTGGGAAAGAATCAGTGAAGAAAACCCAGCATCGTCCCTAATGATTATATAAATTTGTATATTTTGAGCAAATAATTACATAAGGTTATCACCCATCAGAATGCCAAAATTTGATGATAACCCACTCTAAACTTCTGCAAAATATAGATACAAAAATTTTGGCATAAAGTACCTAGACATGGAGCTGCAAAAAAAAAACAATGAACATAGCCTTTCAATTCTGCTCAGACAAAAATGTGAGCACGTACAAAGGATCCAAAACCAAAATCAACAAGAGGAATTTGTAAGAATTTGCCTTAGGCCAAAATTCACCTAAGAACTAAAGAACTCAACACAAGCACATAGTAGATCAAAATAGATAGAGTATGATCATAATGACGATATTCATTTAATAACTACATGAGAGTACACTAGGAGTGCCTAAATATAAAGGCCTCGGGTGAGCTTCTAGAATGCATAGAAGTCAACATCATGATATGTCATACAACCAAGCACATGTCCACCAAATATGGGTTATCCTCCATTAAGCATGGGATTAAGTGTGATGATGTGATGATAAGCCTACAATGGTGTAGCACGCAAATTAGTGGTGTAGACAACATGTGCTAAATGAGGAGTGCAAATAATTGTGTTGTCATCATGACAACTCAGTGAATGATGCATACTCCTATGTTGTAGACACCATATGCATAATTAGAGTTTCGTAACTCAATAAGAGTTCACAAACTCCTAAGTGTCTCACCTAAAATAATAATAAAATAATGAAAAATAATTAAATATTGCATTAACCTAAGTAAAACTTAAGTAAGTGTAATAAGTAAATACTTATTTACACCAACACCCCCCCCCCCTCTCACCTTAAGTGCAACTTAGGGGAATGCCCTTAAGCTTAGAAAATCTAGGACAAAATGCAATATGGGTCCCGGCTACTAGGCCATGTTAGGTACCCATGTACATAATAATATGCAATCTCTCATAAAGTGAGGAAAGAGGGAAAACCTCGTGGGAAAAACCCTCCCCTAAAAAGAGAGATAAATAGGGATGCATCGATGGATGGAGTAATCAAGACCCCCCCATTACAACATACATCCCATATATACATAAGAGAATGATGAGAAGAGGAAGAGAGACATGTTGGGCTCCCCCCCAAAGAAGAATGTCGAACAGTGACTGCTCCAATGAAGAAGCTAATCCAAGACTTCCCTTAGGAAGAAACAATGCCAAGGGTACAAATGAGACACTTCCACTATGCGTGGAAAGAATCCCATGGATAAGTGATGTCTTTGAAACCTACTCAACTGGCTGAAGAACTTGTCCCAAAGAACTATCTGTCTTTGCAACTGATGAAAAATCCTGCTGCAACTGTTGATCATAAGTATCCACAATCACTTCAACCTATGAGGATCAATCATGTAGAGAATAAAAAAGAGATTTTGATGGATCCCTCGTGACAACTAAAGAAGGTGATTCTGCATCAAGAAGAAGAGGCAGATCATGAATACTGTCCCCCAAATTTGTCACTGAACCTGTATCTAGAAGACTAGATGTACCCTATTGTTCTGGACCTATCACTATGGCAATGTATGCATGTGGACTGAACTGATGAAGTGACCTCTCACTGTTGTAGACACCTAAAAAAACCTTTAGAAAATAAAGTATTTTTATTTTCTGAAAAATTTCTGATGACATCATCATTTATTAATTAATTAATTATTTAATTAATTAATTAATTTTTATGCCATTAAATCCCTTTATCTTAATTAAAAATATTTAATTAAGGAATCCCTCCCAAAAATGTTTAAATCTTATTTAAATATTATTTCCTTATTTATTAATTATTTAATTAATAAATTGACCAAAAAACCCAAAATAAATAAAAAAATTATTTTTTGCCCAAAACTTAGCCAATTTTCTTAAGACCACTAACCTCTTCCAAAGTCTTCTAATCCTTCTTTAATTTTGATTAAAGGCTAATCCCATCATTTCCTACCCCTAATCCCAACTCAAAATATTTAATTAAGATTAAATATTAATCCTCATGTTTATTAAAAAAGTTTTAATAAATATCTCCTCAACCCAAACCCTTGAAATAAATAAAACTTTATTTATTTCCTAAAAATATAATTTATCCTCATCCTAAGAAGTTCTAGATTCTTCTAGAAGTCTTCATCCTCATCCTAGGAAGTTCTAGACTATTCTAGAAAGTCTTTATCCTCATCCAAAGTCTAGACTCTTCTAGAAGATGTCTTTAAACCTAATCCTAATCCCCTCCTAACCTTGTCACATTCCCTAAAAATGGGTTAAGACTTACTAACCCAAGCCAAAGTTAACAAATATCTCCTCCTTCACCCACCCTCATTAAATGCCATCCACTTGCCTATCCCTAAGCTAATCCTAAACCATCCTAATCCATCCTCTAATCATTTGCACAATCCTAAGCAAGCTTAGAACTTTCCTAATCAAGCCCAAGTCGAAATTCCTCTCATCTCCTTCAAAATATCCCAACCATAAAACTTTATGAAGCCCACTAGGCCATAAATGACTCTTCCAAGCCCTTTTATTGCTCTTACAAGCCATTATGAGGGTCTTTATGAAGATTTTATCCCTTGAGCCTCCTTTGTTGACTCATCCTTCCCCTTTCCTCCATCCTCTCACCCTATGACATGTGTCACTCCCTAATTGGTTGTAAGGAAGCACAATCCATGTGCTCTCCTCTCATGCAATCTGAGCCCTCCATGAGCTTTTTCCCATCCTTGCATCTTAGCCCTCAAACCCTCAAGCCTCTTGCCTATAAATTGGATCTTTCCCCTTTGCAAAAAAACACAATCCATGAAGTAAAGTCATAATGCCATTTTAAGAAGCCATTTTACATCAAAACCATACACTCACACCCAAATTCCAACTCCATTTGAAGCCCTTTTTGAAGCATAAAGCTTGAGCATACATCCTATATATTTAGACAAAGCTACTCAACAAGAGAGCTTCTCATTGAGAGAGCCCATTAATGGCTCATATTCTTAATTAAGAGTTCATCTTAGTCTATCTTGAAGTTTATGAATTTTTTTTAGTTTGTAGAAGCTTTATTTAAATTTGGTTTCTATTAGCATACTAACATTGCTCATATACAACTATAATTGTTGATAGAACCCCATGTGTCTGAATCTGTTGAAGCACTATCACTGAAATCACTATCAGTTTTTGCACTATATGATGTGTGAAGAGGAGTAGAGGACAAGCTTGGTGAACTTTCCTCAAAATGTACATCCTTCTCCACAAAAATCTGATGTGTCTCGGGATCTAGAAGTCTATATGCCTTCACACCGTCTTCATAACCAATGAAAGTACAAGGTTGAGATGACTATGGCTTGCATCCCCTGGAAGATCTCTTTGCCCATAAAAGACAACCAAAGACTCTAAAGTGTGTCACAATAGGTTTTCTGCCTCAAAAGGAGTTTTTCCATCTAAGGTTGGATGAGGAGAATGATTAAGAATGTGAGTGACACATGAGATTGCTTCAACTTCTAATGATGGATCTAGAGACTTGGCATGAATCATGCAACTTGCCATAGACTTAAGAGTTCAAATACTCAAAGCTGTAACATCTATCTTATTTGGACTAAATGCTACTAGAGTTTGAAGATCAATTCCATCATGTCTACAAAATTGCTTAAGTTTTTTGTTCACCTCCATGTTTCCATTCTCCATGAAAAGTATTTTGATGGCCTTTCTGGATTTTCATTCTACATGAGCCTTGAAGTCTAGAAAAGTGTCCCAAGTGAACCTTGAAAAGTCATCAATGAAGGTAAGTATGTAGCAACCCTGGCTGAATGCAAAAGGACCTGCTAATACCATGTGAACCATCTGTAGAACACTAGGTTCTCTTGAAGACTTCTCTCTTTGTAACTTCCCTTCTGGATGCATATCCACTAAATTTGTTGAACATTCACCTTTAGAAAAGTTGATTTGAGGTAAACCTTTCACCATGTGGTATGTGCAAAGTTGTTGAAGATAGTGGTAGTCAAGATGACCATACCACTCATGCCATAATTGCATGTTTGAATGTGATTGAGATAACAAGGCCTTTGAAGAAGACTTGGGTACAAAGTGAGAGAAATAGTACAACCTCTTGTGATCATTCACTTTCCCCACTGCAACCAAGGAATCATTTTTAAGACTATGCACTTTTACTAAGTCTAGAAGGAACTCAAATCTATGTCCATCTCCAAGGTGAGTGATTTGGTAGATTGATAGGAGATTTGAACTTAGGTTTAAAACATAAAGAACCTCTTGAAACTCTCCATTTTCCATCTCCATGTTTCCTTTCCCTTCAACTTCCATTTTACTATCATTCCCCATGAAGATGTATGGTACCTTTGAGTGATTCAATGAAGAAAAATCCTCTTTTGAAGAACCCATGTGATATGAGGCACCTGAGTCAAATATCCATTCCTTTGAAGAGTTTGCATTTTCCATGAATGCTTTTCCTTTCCCCTTATAATCTAAAGATGACCCTTTATCCTTATAAGAATTAGGCAATGGAACATTATGTTTCTTCATGATGTTGGTCAATTCATCAATCTTTTTAAGATAACACTCATGCTCTTCATGACCCAATTTCTTGTGATAAGCACACTTCTTCTTCACCTTATTGTTGTCCCTTTCTTGTTGGAATTCGAGGACTTGCCTTGTTGATTTGATTGAGGTGTTGTATTTTCTACATCCTCAGATTTGTCTTTCTTCCATTTCTACTTACCCTTTCCTTTATTTGAAGACTGTCCAGCTGAATGTTTAGAACCCTCATTATTGGCCACCAATGCTTTGGACTGAGGTAATTTGAGAATCCCCATTGATTTCAACTTCTTTTCTTCATCATCCAATAGTTTAGCATATTCATCAAAAGTGACTTTCTTGTAAGCAGACCCTAAGGTAGTCTTTGAAGTGTTAAAAGAAGATACAAATGTGGAATACTCCAATGGAAGCTTGTTATGAATGAGATAGATCAATCTGTCATCTTTGATAGAACTCCCACAATTAGTAAGCTTTGTCCTTAATTCATTCACCTTGATGATGAAGTACTATATTGAGTCATACAACTTAGGATCTAAGGAAACAATCTCATCTTCAATTTTGAAAACATCCTCTTCAGATACTTTACCATAAAGGCTTTCGAGGGTATCCCAAGCTTCCTTGGATGTAGTACATTTCTTGATTTGATACATGATCTTATCATCTACCCCCAAATATATATCACCTAGGGCTTTCTTATCCATTGCTACCCAATTTGAAATATCACTTGCAAAAACATTATCACCTGCTAGTTTAGGAAGAGTACCATCTACATATTGTGAAACTCTATTACACATTAAGTGATACAACATTTTGATTGACCACAAAGCATAGTTATGAGGAGTTAATTTAGGAAACTTAAAGTTTCCCATAATGCAGAAAATGAAAGAAAATTGCAAAAAAGAGAGAACACAACACCAAGAACATCCCCCCTTTTCACTAAATCAAGAAACCCCGCCAAAATAGATGCTTTGGGCACTTTATTAGTAGTACGATTACAATGGGCCACTTGCCAATTTTGGCCTTCATGGACTTCTAATTTTTCTTGTTACAACCTCTATATGATATACAAATCTACAACTTTACAATGTGCTACAATTTTGAAGCATTACAAAGAAAAGAAAGGCCCTATTGCTGAAAGTGACAATATTTTCCACACAACACTACAATCCAACGCCAGATCTAGAAATTAGACAAAAAAAATGAAACCTATTTTCGACTCTAAATGTGCCCATACCAAGTGTTTGAAGTTGCAAAATGCAGGATTATCCAAGTTTAGTCGCCAAAAAATGCAATTTCTAAACAATCATTGCACCAAAACCAAAAACTAGCTACACCACTAAAAAAATTTAGAAAATTCTACCCAATTTCAAAAAAAAGCACCTGATTTGGAGTCTAGATGTGTGAGTTATAGCCTCCTGAAGTTGGATTGCAAAAACTAAAATGAATTTGGAGAGGGGTTGCATCAGCAAAATATAGGGTTAAATTTGATGGTCATATAGTCATTGCAGCAATTGAAAACTACCTTGGAATGATGTCTAGATGGGCATCAAATTAAAATTCTTGAATAGGGTGATGTCAGCAAAAAATTTTGACCATTGTTGACATGGAAACTAATGTAGCTATACAAAAATGTATGATTTGTATAGAAAAATATAGTGTGACACATGTGTTAGTGATGAAATGTTTGCTATGTTAGATGCTGACATGTGTAGGGGGCTAACTGGAAAAGTTGAGTCACTGTTGTCATGTACGCAGAGTGTTCAGGGCTAATTGGGCTTACGTAGGCTATTGAAAACTGCCACATGGCAAGTTTTACTACACTAACAGAAATTGCTGAGTGTGTTGGTGTTTTAAAAAGTACTAAAACTACTAAGCGACAAAATGCTTAATACCAAAATGATAGTACATACACAATCTAAATACCAGCCTATTCTTATTAACAATGGCATATGTAAGGTATTTGGACCCAACTTCAACAAAACCACAAATGGTTTTCTACTCTTTTGGCTCTGCAAAACTAGGATGGGTGTACCCAGGGATGGTTCAAAACTGAAACAACTATATGAGGGTTATTCTTAGTTTCATTCTAATTCTCATTTCAAGATCCTCAAACATATACATAATTCTTACTAACTTGATAAACACATCCCATAAATAGATACGACCAAGAAGTCTTCTATAGATCTACAGATGTTTTCAACAACAATGGCTAACTAAAGCTAAAACATTCCATGTAGACAAGTGTTGGCCAACTTTGATGATCTACAGGAAATAAAAGTAAAATTTGATTTGATGATGCATTTGAAAAACCATTTGTAAGATATTTCTCCTTCAGCTGAAATAACTTGATCAGTGCCTAATCCATTGGAATTCAGAGTCTATAGCAAATTCTTAGATCTAATTTGTTGCCTTACAACAAATTTTATCAACAATTCTTATCAGAACTTATCATTCAAAAATCCTTTTCAATACTTAAGGAATCTTATCACATTCATCAAAGCCTTTATTTAATCCATTGAATTAAAAGCAATGATAAATGGATATACAACCCAACTAGATTGCATTCAATTGCACAAGCTTTTACTCATACCACATCAAGGTAGCTAAGTATTTAAAAGGAGACAAAATTCAGAAAGAACTAATATGGGGATAGTTCATAAGTTGTATTCATTTCCTTTGAAAATGGTATATCCTTTACAATAGACTCAGAATGGCCTTCAGAAAGAAACATAGGTCATTCTATATTCATGTATTCTCAGAGAATTTGACAGAAAAATACATTACAAACTTGCTTTCAAAATTTGGACCAAAAACCAGACTAAGCACAATACTTAGAAGAAATATAATTTGGACCATTCTTTAGCCTTGGAATATCACTTAAATAATGTGAGATGCAACAAGCTTCAGGCTAAAAAGAGTGACATGTGTCCCCTAAAAGATACTAACGAATGTCTGTAGTAAAAGACAAAAAACAAATAACAGAAAAGCTAACACATCAAACCATCCTGGGTGGGTCCCTTTCTGTTATACTTCTCATCTGTTTTAACAAGAAGATAGGATCTGATTCTCCAATTATTCTTCATCCTCAGAGTAAGTATTCATGAGGTTTGAAAGTGATGTATTGTCTTTAGTTACCTATAAATTTACTTCAACCTGGGGATTTTCCATATCCTCATTATTAACTTCGGGGGTGACTTTTACTTTTACATTTTCCTCCTCATCATCTTTTGAAATTTGTTCTAGAAACTGATTTTTCCATTTATTAAAAGCATCATCACCTGGCCAATCAAAGCTCAGAGATTCTCTTTCTATCATTATTAAAGAATTTTCATTTTCTTCTAAAACATCAAATTCTTTCCTCATAGCAGTATAGAATAGCTGTATTTTTACTAGCTCTTCATTTGTCTTTGCCCAGAAATAGTGGCTAGTTTCACTTATGATGTTTATTATTCTTTCATTTAATAACTCATCCATCTCCCTTTTCCACTTTTCTTTTTCTTTTATTGTATCAACAAATTCTAAAGCACAAGGAAATAGGGTGAATTTTTCAGCAATGTATTGGGAAAAACAGAGTGTTAATCTTCTCTATAAAGAATCTCTTTCATCATCAAAATTCTCTAGCTTATTTAATAAATCAAAAATCTTCTCAACTTGATGATAAGGCATTTGGACTACAGATATACATATGATTGTAATATCATTATTTCTCTCCCTCCATTTCTGTGCAAGAAGAGTCAGTTTATCCTTATCCCTGTTCAACTCATCCATGAGGGCTGCAATTCTTGTCAACTGATCAAAAAAAGTTGACCATTGTATTTTATCCCTCAGATATATTACACCCTGCTTTAATTTTTCTTCATATTGATTTCTCAATTCTATCTACAACTCATGCAATTTTGTTTTTTCTTCTTCAAATTCCTCTGTAGTATAGAATTGGGGCCTTTTAGGGGTGTCAGGTATTTCAATAATAGGGGTTGATCCAAATCCAACCAATGGTTCTGAAGGGTATGCAATTGTAGGTGCACTTGATTCTCCCATTTTTATTTTCTCCAGTATCCTCTCCATTTGAGACATTTTGTTTTCCAATGATTGTATCTGTATACCCCTTTCCTCATATGCCTTCAAAACTTCTTCAAACCTAGCATTGAGTTGGGCAAACTTATCTTCTTCTTGTCTAGATACAACACCACCCAATTTTAGCATTTCTGAAGCCATTCCCATTACTTGTTTACTACTTACCTCACCAGCCCTATATACTATCAATGTACCAGTATGTTCTGTAGTGGGAAACTCATGTATCCTGGTACTTTCTCTCTTATCTATGGACCACAAAACAAGGGCTTGGTGGTCATCACTAAATTTGATCCCTCTATGAGCCTGTAAGACTTCTTTAGCAGTTGTCAGTTGAACATCCTTTTTCTTCCTTACTGAATCAAAAACAATAGCATTCGCTATATCCCATTCTAGCAGAAGGAGGACTCCTGATTGTCTAACTATTTGCCTTCTAGCTTTAGGAGTGAATTGGGCAAAATCACTCAAAAACTTTGATTTTACCTCTTCCTTGATAATCATGTCAGATTTATTTGGTTGCTTAGCCTTGATCTTCTCACAGGCTTTCTCAAAATTCTTTATATTTAATCTCCATAAAAACTGAGCAAAAGCCCTAGATCTTACAAAATTTTCATCATTAATAAATCTTTCAGAAGCATGGGCAACAATTGGGTCAATTTCCTTACCTTGGTAATCAGCAATGGTCAGGTCCAAGGAAGGTGTAGGAGGTTCTTGTGGCTCTCCAACATTCAGGTCTATAGAAGTGACAATCACATCCCCATCTCCTCCCATTTGTCTAAGCTATTCCTTTAGAGATGCCTCATCATCTATTTGGATTGGAGACTGGCTTGGTGAGTATTGTTCTTTTTGAGAAGAAGAAGACCCCTGCTCCAATTTTTGTCTTTTTGGAGAGCTGGCTGCAGATGGACTTCTTGGCCTTGGCTTCTCATGAGTGGGTACCTGTTGCACACTCTGAACCATGACATAACCTGCCCTTTTCTACAATGTATATTGGCCAAGAGTTACTACATTTCTACCACTCATTCTTCTTTGTATTTCTGCTGCCTTGTCTGGGTGTGCCTTAATAAATATATCTTTCTTTTCATTCATAGCCTAAATTATTATAGCAAAATTATTCATTAATGCTTGCATTTTATCTCCCCATTATTTCTTATCTTTCAATAGGTCGCATTGGGGGTCAAAAGCATTAATGAACTCCAAGTTTTTACTAAAAACTATCCATTTCTCTTTCCTTAATTCTTGCTCCTGCAATGTGAAAATATTTCTGATTATATCCTCCAGATAGTAAACTCGATGTACCATATGGGAAGCTCTCACACTTTCTCTTAATAGATCATAGAATCCTTCAGGGTCAATGAATCTGGCATGAGATTCTGCCATGTTATATTGATTCAAAAACAAATTTAAATTCTTCCACCCCTTTTTAACAAAAACAAAATCATGCACTACAGTAACCATTGGAAAGAAAGTGCCCTTCTTGACCAATTCCCTCTCATCTATAGTACCTATCTGCCATAAGAGCTTGGCTATCCCTATCTTCAAAGGTACATGAAAAGGTAACACACGAGGTTTTCCTAAGAAATCATAAACTCTTATTACTATTGAAACATTGTAGGGAATTATATCCCCCCAGTTGTGATTGACAAGTAACCCTTTAGCATGGTCCTTGGGTCTGATCAATTCTAATAATGCTTGTGGGATTCTAGGGCTATCTCCTCTTAAAAGCAGTCTAAGCTTTGATGCAAAATACCTGTCAAATCTTAAATAACTAGCATCAGTGGCCTCTGAAGTCATATCCACACTCCATAATTGCACTGGATTTTTTTCTCCATCCTTTGTGGTTTCTAACTCCATACCTTTGGAGAAGAAAGTATATCCTTTGTATAAACATACATGCATCATCAATGAATACCAACAGAATGGTTTGTTTACTTTCCCGTTTGCTATTCCAACCAGCCCGTTGTGAATCTCTTTTGGTAGGAAAGTGGAAAAATCCAGAATGGTACTCATTCCAAATTGAAGGGTTTGAGCAATTACAAGGACCACAGAACCTGGAATTTGATCACCCTCATCTATCCCCAAGATCTTGCAAAGAGAAAAAAATAGTGCTTGAGCTCTCAGATTGAAATGTCTTCTTAACAATGGCTCTAGAGTACTGGCTGTGATCACAGGAAAATTTCCAACCCTAGCAGCATGCTCCTATAGTGGCCCTATTCTCAAGTACACTCATTGTGCATCATATCTAGCTTGCAAATCATCCAGATCAATGATTTCATGCACAACGTGGTTAGGGTTTAGGTTGAAAACCTCACTGAACAATTCAGGGGAAACCCTAAAAAGGTTGACCCCTAAATGATTTTTTACCCACCCTGTGATAGGATCATACCTCTTTGCCAAGTCCATCAATAAATCACTATCAAAGAAAACACTAGGGACTACTAATTTTCCAATGTCAAATTCCCATACATTGGTCATAGGATTGTCCAATTTTTGCTCTAAAAACCATTTCTTAAACAACTCCAAACCTCCCATGGAAACCGTGGCATCCCTTATCCAATTAGCTTTGTCATAAAATCCTTCTGCCACAACCAATCTAGGGTTTTTTGGAATGAACTCCCTTCCCTTTGTTATTTCATGCACTGATAAAGGGAATTGTTTGAGAAAATCATCATGCACTAAACATTTTAGATAATCTTTTTGTCTAGTAAACTCTTTTTGGGGCAGCATTTTTAATGAAACTTTGGAAAATTCACAACAACAGATACTTCAAATTTTACTCAGAAACTCACAAAGCACTTACCCGCCAGAAATTGCACTTTTGCACTATATGATGTCTTCTGCAATTTTATTGGAGTATTAACCAAGAAATTTCATGCCTTAGCTTTGAAATATTGAACGCCCTTTTCTTTCTGTACTTTGGTGATTCATTAATGGTGAAATCGTGGGCTCTTTTTATGAATTAAAACTGCACGCACCAGGTTTGGATCACATTTACTCTCAGTAACCGTTGCCTGCAATTTGCACTCAAATTTGAATCCCATCCGTAGATTTTATCAGATCACACGGTCCTGATTTAAAAATAACAAGGCTTTACAGTCTTTTTTGAAAAATGCTACATGTCATCATTGCACTTCCCCGCATTACTTAAAAACCTGTATCTTTATTATGCGGGGATGTGTCAACCATCGATCAAGACAAGATTGACGATCGGAATAATCCATTTCGTATTAATGACCAGCTAGCTGTACTGACCAATAGGAAATTTCCATATTAGCTTATACTTTCTAACAACACTTCATGCCAACGGATATCGTATCTTCTTTTGAGCAAGCAAGTGTTTGACGTCATCAAGGACACGTGTCACCACTGCGCTTCCCCGCATTACTTAAAAACTTGCATCTTTATTATGCGGGGATGCGTCAACTGTTGATCAAGACTGGATCAACGGTGATACTGCTTCTCATTCATTAAGCAACCAAAAACCTTCTGTGCATACCTAGCATTACACGTCATCAATCATTTGCAGTGTAGCATACTAAAATACAAATATCTGACCCCATGTTGCCATGCGTCACCACTGCGCTTGCCTACATTACTTAAAAGCCTGCATCTTTATTATGCGGGGATGTGTCAACCATTGATCAAGATAGGATCAACGGTTATACAGCTTGGTAAGTAATCTTCATAGCTCTACCAATGAATCCACCAATGATATCGCAGAAAAACAAAACGTGTACAAAAGTACTAACAAATCTAACATATAGGAGCTTTTGCAGCATACTGGATCTCATAAAACATCAGGGGCTACATGTCATCATTGTGCCTCCCTGCATTATTTAGAAAAACCTACAACTCTATAATGCAGGGATGCACTGACCCTTGCTCTCTGATAGATCAACGGTGATTGAAAAACACTTCAACTTGGCATCCTTTCAAATGGAATATTGCAATTAAAGGTACACAAAGGGTTTTCAAAAGGCATTCTGATGTAAATTCAAATATTTAGGATAAAAACCCCACCAGAATATTTGAAGAAAATACCTTTTTTTTTTAAATTTGAAAATGAGGGCACCACAAAACAAAGACATAAATAATTTTTCACCCAAATACCAGAAATTTTTATAATACTATGAAAAATCACACCAACAGAGTGCACCAAGAATATATCTGCCAGAGATACTGGTTGCTGTCAAGATCACATTTAGCCCCCTAGAATATGCTCCTACGATGTTGTTGAAAAAATGCGAGTTTTATCCCACATACGTGGGGTGGAAGTCTACGGACTATTTTATATAGTGAAGCCCATGCAATCTAACCAAAAGAGTTTGCTAGAGATTGTTGAAGCCTATTTAGTCTGTTCATAGGATTCTATTGTTGTGTTTGACCAGAAAGTGTATGGGCTTTGCCAAAAAAGACATGCAAGGGTTGCAGGCGTGGCTGATGTATATGGACGTGGAATTAAAATGCAGTACGGCTCAGACTTGTTGAATAGCCTTGCAATTTAATAAATAATTTTGCCAACAAATTAAAAAAAAACAACAAAGTCGAGCCTGGGGTGTCACTTCCCAATTCAGAAAATAAATTTTCTCTACCTGGGAATAATTCTAAAAATACCAAATATGGAAATAAATTGTAGAGAAGAAAATTAATTCAGATTTGAACAACAATTTAGTTGCAACAATTAGATCAATGAAATGACCATACCTGAAATGAAAATTGGGGCCTCTAGGTTTCGATTTACAAACAAAATTTTGCCTCATGATCAACTTTCACCCAACATAAGAAAATTCATAGTCGATCTTCACCGAATCAACACTCCAGACACAATGGTGATGTCAGATCTAGTTCTAGATGCTTCTAATTTTTGTGAATCCTCCAAATTCGTGTCAAGGTTTTGAAGCATGAACAGTCTCAAATGGCTATGTGATGAGAATCTCCGTCAACTCTAATACCATATAAGAATTTGGCTTAGGCCAAAATTCACCCAAGAACTAAAGAACTCAACACAAGCACATAGTAGACCAAAATAGATAGAGTATGATCAAAATGACAATATTCATTCAATAACTGGATGAGAGTACACTAGGAGTTCCTAAATATAAAGGCCTTAGGTGAGCTTCTAGAATGCATAGAAGTCAACATCTTGATATGTCATACAACCAAACACATGTCCACCAAATATGGGTTATCCTCCATTAAGCACGAGATTAAGTGCGATGATGTGAGGATAAGCCTACAATGGTGTAGCACACAAATCAATGGTGTAGACAACATGTGCTAAATGAGGAGTGTGGATAATTGTGTTGTCATCATGACAACTTAGTGAATGATGCATACTCCTGTGTTGTAGACACCATGTGCATAATTAGAGTTGCGTAACTCAATAAAAGTTCACAAACTCCTAAGTGTCTCACCTAAAATAATAATAAAATAATGCAAAATAATTAAATATTGCATTAACCTAAGTAAAACTTAAGTAAGTTTAATAAATAAATACTTATTTACACCAACAAAATTATGTAGCCAAGTTACACTATTGAACTATCTACAAGCCAATCTAGGTTAGAACTGACCTCCCTAATTGAATCCCAAAAACTCTATTCAATTGGTTGCATATTTCCTGTTGGTGTATTCGATTGTATAGAATTTGAAATATTAGGATTATTTTGCAATTCAATCATGGCTAGGCCTATTGACATAATTCTATCCACCATATTCACACCCATTAAGCATGGATCAGGAGGCAAAGCATGTTTTAGATAAATGATACTGGAAGTATCTATGGCTTTCTTCATAGCCTCAAAAACAACATAATATTCATGTTTTTGCAAAAGTTGAAAATGTGAGAACAGACTCCCTACTAAAGCCATACCATTCCATAGATCATACTTCTTCATAGCTGTATCTTGTAATGCTCCTAAAAAACAAAGAAGAGATTCTAAACAAAGAACAATAACAATGAATGCAATAATTTTTTTTTACAACTCATTACAAGTGCAAGTACAAACATTGAACCACTCTTAATCTAAAACCTCACGATGAAAGCTATTATCATCCAAATAGGCTTCCATAAAGATTCTAATACATATAGAGTTCAATGCAATAATGAAGTACAACATCATTCTGAATCACTAATGTCCAACATATGGTCTCTATGAGATACAAATTTTGCTATAAGAAGTAACTTCAATAGATATCCTTAGCTACATGTTAATCAACCTGAAGCACCTAGAAAACACATAGAAATGCAACACAACACAAAGAAGGGGGCTCAGTACACACTGAGTTGAAAAGTGTAATCCACCTACATACATGTTAGTACCAACATATACATTCCAAATGCAGATATCTGATCCACCTAATATAGTGCAAATCTGATATTAATATGCAAGAAGTAAACAAATACTTAACAATGCAAAATTAAATTCGCACTAAGAATAACCCATAAATGAAACATATATATATACACACTAAGGTGTCATCGTTATGGCACTAAGTTTTTGCATCCATGTGTGGTATGCTCATAGTCATCACATAATGGTGTTCTCTATTATACTTGTCATTGATAGAATAGAGACATGCCTTGTTCTCCATACTTAACCATATAGGTTTAAGTCATAGGTAAGGCCAATTATCTTTTGTATGTAATTAACCCACCCAATTCATTTTAGAGTTATTACTAAATTATTTAACTGAATAGAATAAATCAATATTCAGCCACCTCAATGTACGTTCATTATAGCTATCCTTAAATACACATCAAATAGATATCCTAAGAATGCATAAGCAACGAATAACCAAAATAGTTTACTCATGATATTACATTCTTTATCTTAGAAATCTCATCTTTTACTGCCAAATTCAAAAGTAAACTTAGATTATTTTAACAACAGAAATAAGTACAATAATATTACGCTCTTGTAACTATAACTAAACTAATTCATCTGTTTAATGATAATTACCAGTTGTAACACTATACTACTTACTCCTACTATCAAAATAAACTAAACTTATCCTCTGAAAAGACCAAGATAATAAAACAATGTTCATATGATATTCTTGTTTTAAATTGACAAACTTATATCATAACTTTTCTTTACACACAAACAACTGTCCATTTCAATTATGAACTAAATACATCTGGTTAACTTAAAAAGAATTTTATTTCAAACATAACATCTCAACAAATCCATAATTTCTATAAAGATTCTTCACAAAAAAACCAAATATAATTAAATCCAAATATAGCCACAGTTTTGATAAATGATCCTTCACAAAGACATTTGAAGTTTTACCACTGTATGCCTATAAGCCATCATCTAGATATACTACAACAACATATAGTAATACAATACCTAAGATCAATGAAATTCCCAAATATGCAAATTAATTTTTACAACCTACTAATGACCCCAAGTATTTAAGATGCAAATCCTTAAGCTTAATGAAGCACACAAACTGTTCTTAAAAAAAACCTTGTCCATAATGATTTAATAGCATCTACCTTTGCATAAGAAAAGTTTCGAACAGTTTCACAACAACAAATTATAATTACGTCACCATATTGCATTAATAAATCAATTTCCATATATAAAAAGTAGTCTATACTATCGCATGAAACTTCTTCATGTTTCAAACTAACTCCCAACAGTTTCACCAGTTACTATGACTATTTTGAAGAAAGCTTTTTAACTTAAGATACTATCTATCATAAAATTCCCACAACATCAACAATAAGAAACATATTAAAAGTAATAATTTATACTAATAATGGATAGTTTAATATTCTTTTTAGTTTTACGTTAACTATTTGACTAAATGTCTATCACAGTACCATATAATCGCTCAATATCATTACTATACTCAACATAACCCACTACTCAAAGCTTCATCGAATTAACAGCACATTGAATTATATTGTCACTACCCTCGGTTCCAATTTACTATCCATGAAATAGAGTGACCGGTCCTTATTTAGTCATGAGACTGCAACCAATTACGAGCTCAAGATACGGGTACTCTTGAGCTCGACTCCGTCAAAATCTAAGACCCTAAGCATAACACAACCAACTCAACAAACCATTGCGTGATATTTCAAATCATGTTCGATTTTCATATTAAGACCTTTGCGCATAGTTACCCGCAACTGTTTGACATAATACTCAAGTTGCAGATCCACAATATGTATAATACAATACCCTATCCAACTTGTATAAAACATAAGGGTTTTATGTTTATCCACAGATTTCATGTGATTTGCTCGAAGGAATAACCTTCAACAATTTACATAGATATAAGGTCCTCACTAAACTCTTTCTCTATGATAACAACATACTAATACACATTTCCACTTTATATAACAAAACCCAAATGCATCTTTGCTATTAAAGCCACAAACCCACACTCACACCTCAATATGGAAATATACAAAAATTCAAACGTAAAAATAAAAAACTTTGCATACTTCCAGACTTAGATGTCAGTATGAGCTGCATATAACTAATCAACCATATTATTCCTAATTTCCAAAAACAAATGCAGTATGAACAAAAAAAGAGAAGGGTTAGAAAAATGCCCCTACGTGAAATTCAGCAGATAGAAAATTCTCAACACAAAGCCCTACTATGTAGCTTGATGCGAAAACCCCAGATGCCAAATCCAACCAAACTTCAAAATTGTAGAGGTTGAAGAACTTGCTAAAAAAATTGGCTAAGAGAAACACCTCGATGCTCAGCCTCATATGCATGCAAATACATTTAACAAACTCTTCCATGTTTCCGAAACCACATGAACTAGGCTCACAAGTATAACCCAAACAGAGCAAGGCGGTCATTTTTTTGGCCTAATCTCAATAGGAAACCCATTCACAAAATGAAATGATCAACAATACCCTGAGCGCCATAATACCTCTTAAATTTTGCATTTAATGTTTCAGTGACACATAATGATGTCGGTATATAAGACTGACCCATTACCACCGCCATTTTGTCTTTTGAACAATGCAAAATTTACCTTCTTTTTTTTAAGCCTTCAAAACCCAATTAACAAAACAAAATAATGTGTATGTTCTATCAACTGTGGTAAATAAGATCCTTAAAAAAAAAAAGTGAACTAATGTCATGAAACAAAACCAATTTAGGGTAGAATGAAATTAGATATATATATATATATATATATATATATATATATATATATATATATATATATATAACCCCATTTACATCATTTGCAATCATGTTATGTCAAATTCACTTCAAAGGAACATAATTAATCATTTTAACAATTTATATGCATAAACAATGTAAAGTTCAACCTCATGAAACACTTGATACCCTAACATTATAAGTTCTTATAATCACGTTTTCAAACCTAAAACTCAAATTTGAATTAAGAACTTAAATGTTTAATCCTTCCAAGCAATCTAATTTCTGCAACCAAAATTGCCAGGTATATAAAACCTCTCAATTAACATAATTATAATAACTATAAAAATATTAAAATCATAAGTCATTTGTCACGTCTAAATAGAGTAATGCTGATACAAAATACACACCCAACAAAAGTTTTATGTTCTACTAAATAGAATATAACCAAGTTCTGTATCAAACTGAAAGAAACTAGATAACAACTAAGTCCTAATAAGTAGAATAAACAATAGTAGTGGTCAGGCATGACACCCTCCCCCACTAAACTTTGACTTTCTCCTGGAAGTCAGTAAACAAGTGCGGATGAGCTGCTCTCATCATTTCAATGTTCTCCCAAGTAGTAGATGTTTCATCATTGGGGTCCCATAGGACCTTTACCTGATTTATTTCTCTTCCTCTTAAACTCAAAGTTCTGCTTTGCATGATCTATACTGGTTCCAACATGATTTGACCATCCAAAGCCTGCAAATTTTTCTAGTCAAGCATGTGAGCAATATCAGGTATATACTTAGGCAAAACTGAAACATGAAATACATTATGAATGTGTGAAAAACTTGGTGGCAAGGAAATTTTTTAGGCAACAAGTCCAATCCATTCCAGAATTTCAAGTGGACCTACGAATTGTGGTGCTAATTTGGACCCCTTTCCATAATGAATTGGACTCTTACGCAGCCTTACCCGAAGAAACACTTTCTCACCAACCAAGAATTGATAGTCAATCCTATGCTTATCAGCATATTTCTTTTGTCTATCTTGAGTAGTAATAAGGTGTTCTCTGATCCTCTTAACCTGCTGCTCCAAATCTAGCAACATATCAGATCCTAGAAGAGTCCTTTCATCCAAATTGTCCCAACTGAGAAGTGTCCTACAAGGTCTACCATACAATGCTTGGAATGGTGCCATACCTATGGAACTATGATCTCCATTATTATACACAAATTCTACCAAATGTAGATACTCCTCCCACTTATTCTATCTATCCAATACGTACATCCTAAGCATGTCTTCCATAATCTGGTTGACATGTTCAGTTTGTCCGTTTGTTTCTGGATGATAAGCTGAACTAAAATTCAGCTGAGTACCTAACTCTCACTGCAAGGATATCCAAAGAGATGAAGTAAACACTAGATCCCTATCAAATATAATCTTTTTAGGAATTTTGTGTAACTTAACTATCTATTCCATATATACTTTGGCAACCATTGCTGCATTATAAGATGATCTAACTGGAACAAAATGAGCAATCTTTGATAAATGATCTACTACCACCATAATAGCATCGTGCCTACGAGCTATAATAGGAAATCTAGTTATAAAATCCATAGAGATGGTGTCCCATTTCCATTCTGGAATACTATGTGGCTATAATAGTCCTACAAGGTGCTGATGTTCAGCTTTAACTCGCTGACACTCCAAACATCGAGCCACAAAATCTACTATGTCTCTTTTCATTCTAGGCCAATAATAATGCTTCTTAAGATCAGCAAGTATTTTCTTGACACTCGGATGAGCAGAATATGGTGCTTTGTGAGCCTCCAACATAACTAGATTTCTCAAATCACCCAACTCGGGAACATACACACTCCCTCTACACAGCAGCAAACCTTCAGGATTCACTGAATACCCCTCAAAACATCCTTCTAAAATTTTGTCACTATCAATAAAAGCCTTAACATCCTAAAACCAATGATCTGTAGAAAGATTTTGAAGAATCTTATCCCTAAGATCCACTATTAAGATCAAAGAAGATAATTCATGTCGCCTTCTGCTAAGTGCATCAGCAACCATGTTCTCCTTCCCTTGTACACACTTAATCTCAAAGCCGTATTCACACAGGAACTCCATCCATCTTCGCTGCCTAGCATTGAGGTTTGGTTGTGTGAAAAGATACTAAAGGCTTCGATGGTTAGAATGTAACTCAAAACGTTGACCCAGAAGAAAATGCCACCACTTAGCCAAAGCATGTATAATCACAACAAGTTCAAGATCATGAGTAGGGTAATTCACCTCATGACTCTTTAGCTTTCTGGATTCATAAGCAATAACACATCCATCCTACAACAACACCACTCCTATGCCATCCAAAGATGCATTAGTACAAACTACAAACTCCTTAGTAGAATCTAGGACTACCAGGACTGGTGCACTAGTCAAACATTCCTTAAGTTTCTGAAATGCTACCTCACACTCCTCTATCCACACAAATTTCTTCCCTTTTTTTTGAAGAGATGTGATAGGATGTGCTATTTTGGAGAAATTTGACACAAATTTGCGGTAATAACTTGCTAAGCCCATGAAACTTCGAACCTCAAAAACATTTGTAGGTGTCAGCCAATCATCAATAGCCCGAATCTTGGATGGATCTACAAAAATTCCATCACCTGAAATGATATGTCCTAAGTAGAAAATCTTTGATCTGAAGAATTCACACTTCTTAGGGTTGGCATACAGTCTGTTCCTATGAAGACATTCTAAAAATTGCTCTAAATGCTGCTCGTGCTCCCCAACAGAGTTAGAAAACACCAAAATGTCATCCAGAAAAACCACTATGAACTTGTCAAGGTAAGTTCTAAACAAACCATTCATTAGGTTCATGAAAATAGAAGGTGCATTTGTCAACCCAAAAGGTACTACTATGAATTTGTAGTGTCCATACCTGGTATGAAAATTTTTCTTATGAATATTAGCTTTTTGAATTCTAAGTTGATGATACCTAGATTTTAGATCAATCTTCGAAAAGACTCGGCCACCCTTGACCTGGTCAAACAAATCATCAATTCTAGGCAAAGGATACCTATTCTTAACAGTGACCTTGTTCAACTATCTATAGTCTATACAAAGTCTTAAAGAACCATCTTTCTTCTTGATAAAAATTACCGGAGCACCCCAAGGCGAAACACTAGGATGAACCAAACCTTTCTCCAAAAGTTCTTCCAACTAAAATTTAAGTTCGACTAGCTCTTGAGCTATCATTCTATATGGAGTCTTGGAAATTGGTTCCATTCCTGGCACTAAATTGATTCAAAAATCAATTTATCTCCTTGGAGGTATTCCAGGAATCTCCTCAACAAAAACATCCAAAAACTTTTACAAGACTAGATGATCAAGAGAAGAACTTTTAACCGTAGAATCTTCTAAATTGTTTATCGAAATGAAAAATAAACTATAGCCTTTTCGAGCACACGTTGCCAATTTCTTGGCAAATATTGTCCACAAAGAGATGGGTCTCTTAATTCCCACAATAACTCTAGCTAATCCAAAATCATCTACACAACTAATTAACTTATCCTTACAATCTATAATTGCTTGATGCTAATATAACCAATCCATCCCAAAAACTATGTCATACGATCCTAACGGTATAACCCTAAGGTTTGCTGAAGTAGAAAAGGATTCCATATGAATCTTACAGTCAAGAGCAACAATATCAATGTTCACCTTGGATCCTGACGCTAACTCCACTAGCCATATGTCCCTTGCCCTAACCACAGGAATTCCACTATTTGCAACTAAAGCAAAAGAAATAAATGAGTTTGTAGCTCTAGAGTCAAATAAAATAGATACTTTCATACCTTGAGTATTACCCTGAGCTTCAATAATCGTGTTCTGGTGTTCGGCTTGCTTCTGATCTAGGGTTGCAAAGATACAGTGGTTCCTAGCAGAATCACCAACTATTTTTTCAAACCTAGCTGGCTTAGGTCCTACCTTTGGCTTGTCCCAGTTAGGACACTAAGACTGGTAATGACCCAACTGACCACAATGAAAGCACTCAACAGATTTCCTGAATCCCATATTCTAACCAGAAGGATTAGGAAATGGCTTATTACTCTACACACTCTGAGATGGTTGAGGTGATTTAGGCTGTTCTGAACTCTTGGAGTTCTTATCAAAATTTCTCTTCTTGAATTTCCCACCCAAAAATCCTGATTTCGAACTACCTTGAGGAGGCTTTTGATTCCTGCTGACATCCAAAGTAGGTGGATTCATGCTGGTTTTGTATGAAGCCCCATGATATCTAGACTTCATCTCAATTAGCTTTGCTCACTTCGAAGCTTCCTGCATAGTCAAAGGTCAAAAATTTCTCACTTCCTCCCCAATCTTGGAAAAAAGTCCTCTGATGAAGTGATGTATCATGGCCTTATCATTTTCAGCCCACCCAAAAAACTTCTTAAGCTCATAGAATCTACGTTCATAAGCTTCCACTATAGAACCAGACTGTACAATCTAAAAGAACTCCTCTGCATGGGCCTGATGCCAATATTCAGACATAAACCTCTCCTTAAATCACCCTACAAAGAGCTCCCAAGTAACTAGAGAGATATCAATGCCCAGCTTCTCCATCTCCTACTCCCACCACAAGGAACCAAATCCTCTCAAATGCATAACTGTCCATCTTACCTTCACATTACTCAAGTAACAATGTAAGACAAAGCATCACTGAATGTTCAGCAATGAATCTTCTATCGTTGTACCCTATTTCGTACCATAAAATAATAGTCCTTTAATCTTGGAAAGATCCTTGAGCTGAGCTCTTGCCATAGGGTCTTCCTCAATCGGCAGATGAATACCCTAAACAAGAGGTCTCCTATCATTCGCTCCCCTACCAAGAATCTAGTTGTTAGCCTCAATATTATCAAGACGTTCCAGAATCCTCTAAAGTACCATAGCCTGGTCTACCTGATTATCCTAGTTGTTTCCAACCCCGGCATTCTGATCAAATTGATCATTCCCAACATCATTCTGGTACCTAGGACCTCTACCATGGCCCCTGCCTTTGCCTCTACCTCTGCCAACAAGGTTATCCTCAGGAATGCCACGTCCTTGAGTTCCTCTAGTGATGAGAGGCATGATAGAAACCTACAATAAATTACTATTAATAACGCATTGATAACAGGTTAAACCCTATAACCCAAGAGTCCTAGTTATCATAACCTTGCTCTGATACCAAATGTAATGCTCCTAAAAAACAAAGAAGAGATTCTAAACAAAGAACAATAACAATGAATGCAATAATTTTTTTTTACAACTTATTACAAGTGCAAGTACAAATATTGAACCACTCTCAATCTAAAACCTCACAATGAAAGCTAATATCATCCAAATAGGCTTCCATAAAGATTCTAATACATATAGAGTTCAATACAATAATGAAGTACAACATCATTCTGAATCACTAATGTCCAACATATGGTCTCTATGAGATACAAATTTTTCTATAAGAAGTAACTTCAATAGACATCCTTAGCTACATGTTAATCAACCTGAAGCACCTAGAAAACACATAGAAATGCAACACAACACAAAGAAGGGGGCTCAGTACACATTGAGTTGAAAAGTGTAATCCACCTGCATACATGTTAGTACCAACATATACATTCCAAATGTAGATATCTGATCCACCTAGTATAGTGCAAATCTGATATTAATATGCAAGAAGTAAACAAATACTTAACAATGCAAAATTAAACTCGTACTAAGAATAATCCATAAATGAAATATATATATATATATATATATATATATATATATATATATATATATATATATATATATATATATATATATATATATATATATATATATATATATATATATATATATATATATATATATATATATATATATATATATATATATATATATATATATACTGAGGTGTCATCATTATGGCACTAAGTTTCTGCATCCATGTGTGGTATGCTCATAGTCATCACATAATGGTGTTCTCTATTATACTTGTCATTGACAGAATAGAGACATGCCTTGTTATCTGTACTTAACCATATAGGTTTAACTCATAGGTAAGGCCAATTATATTTTTTATGTAATTAACCCACCCAATTCATTTTAGAGTTATTACTAAATTATTTAACTGAATAGAATAAATAGATATTCAACCACCTCGATATATGTTCATTACAGCTATCCTTAAAATACACATCAAACAGATATCCTAAGAATGCATAAGCAACGAATAACCAAAACAATTTACTCATGATATTACATTCTTTATCTTAGAAATCTCATCTTTTACTACCAAATTCAAAAGTAAACTTAGATTATTTTAACAACAGAAATAAGTACTATAATATTATGCTCTCGTAACTATAACTAAACTAATTCATCTGTTTAATGATAATTACCAGTCATAACACTATACTACTTACTCCTACTGTCAAAATAAACTAAACTTATCCTTTGAAAAGACCAAGATAATAAAACAATGTTCATATGATATTCTTGTTTTAAATTGACAAACTTATATCATAACTCTGTCTTACACACAAACAACTGTCCATTTCAATTATGATTTAAATACGTCTGGTTAACTTAAAAAGAATTTTATTTCAAACATAACATCTCAACAAATCCATAATTTCTATAAATATTCTTCACAAAAAAACCAAATATAATTAAATCCAAATACAACCATAGTTTTGATAAATGATCCTTTACAAAGACATTTGAAGTTTTACCACTGTATGCTTATAAGCCATCATCTAGATATACTACAACCACATATAGTAATACAATACCTAAGATCAATGAAATTCTCAAATATGCAAATTAATTTTTACAACCTACTAATGACCCCAAGTATTTAAGATGCAAATCCTTAAGCTTAATGAAACATACAAATTGTTCTTAAAAAAAAACCCTGTCCATAATGATTTAACAACATCTACCTTTGCATAAGAAAAGTTTCGAACAGTTTCACAACAAAAAATTATAATTACATCACCATATTGCATTAATAAATCAATTTCCATATATAAAAAGTAATCTATACTATCGCATGAAACTTCTTCATGTTTCAAACTAACTCCCAACAGTTTCACTGATTACTATGACTATTTTGAAGAAAGCTTTTTAACTTAAGATACTGACTATCATAAAATTCCCACGACATCAACAATAAACAACATATTAAAACTAATAATTTATACTGATAATGGATAATTTAATATTCTTTTTAGTTTTACGTTAACTGTTTGACTAAATGTCTATCGCAGTACCATATAATCGCTCAATATCATTACTATACTCAACATGACCCACTACTCAAAGCTTCATCGAATTAACAACACATTGAATTATATTGTCACTACCCTTGGTTCCAATTTACTATCCATGAAACAGAGTGATTGGTCCTTATTTAGTCATGAGACTACAACCAATTACGAGCTCACGACTGAGGTCATACCACATTAAACAATGAACTCAAGATACGGGTACTCTCGAGCTCGACTCTGTCAAAACCTAAGACCCTAAGCATAACACAACCAACTCAACAAACTGTTGCGTGATATTTCAAATCAAGTTCAATTTTTATATTAAGACCTTTGCGCACAGTTACCCGCAACTATTTGACATAATACTCAAGTCGCAGATCCACAATATGTATAATACAATACCCTATCCAACTCGTATAAAACATAAGGGTTTTATGTTTATCCACAGATTTCATGCGATTTTCTCGAAGGAATAACCTTCAACAATTTACACAGATATAAGGTCCGCACTAAACTCTTTCTCTATGATAACAACATACTGATACACATTTCCACTTTATATAACAAAACCCAAATGCATCTTTGCTATTAAAGCCACAAACCCACACTCACACCTCAATATGGAAATATACAAACATTCAACCGTAAAAATAACAAACTTTGCATACTTCCAGACTCAGGGGTCAATATGAGCTGTATATAACTAATCAACCATATTATTCCTAATTTCCAAAATCAAATGCAATATGAATAGCAAAAGAGAAGGGTTAGAAAAATGCCCCTACATGAGATTCAGCAGATAGAAAATTCTCAACACAAAGCCCTGCTATGTAGCTTGATGCGAAAACCCCAGATGCCAAATCCAACCAAACTTCAAAATTGTAGAGGTTGAAGAACTTGCTAAAAAAACTAGTTGTGAGCAACACCTCAATGCTCAGCCTCATATGCATGCAAATACATTCAACAAACTCTTCCATGTTTCTGAAACCACAACAACTAGGCTCACAAGTGTAACCCAAATAGAGAAAGGCAGCCATGTTTTTGGCCTAATCTCAATAGGAAACCCATTCACAAAATGAAATGATCAACAATACCCTGAGTGCCATAATACCTCTTAAATTTTGCATTTAATGTTTCAGTGACACATAGTGATGCCGGTACATAAGACAGACCCATTACCATCGCCATTTTGGCTTTTGAACAATGCAAAATTTACCTCTTTTTTTTAAGCCTTCAAAACCCAATTAACAAAACAAAATAATGCATATGTTCTATCAACTGTGGTAAATAGGATCCTTTAAAAAAAAAAGTGAACTAATGTCATGAAACAAAACCAATTTAGGGTAGAATGAAATTAGATATATATATAACCCCATTTACATCATTTGCAATTATGCTATGCCAAATTCACTTGAAAGGAACATAATTAATCTTTTTAACAATTTATATGCATAAACAATGTAAAGTTCAACCTCATGAAACACTTGATACCCTAACATTATAAGTTCTTATAATCATGTTTTCAAACCTAATACTCAAATTTAAATTAAGAACTTAAACGTTTAATCCTTCCAAGCAAACTAATTTCTGCAACCAAAATTGCTAGGTATATAAAACCTCTCAATTAACATAATTATAATAACTATAAAAATATTAAAATCATAAGTCATCTGTCATGTCCAGATAGAGTAATGCTGATACAGAATACACACTCAAAAAAAGTTTTATGTTCCGCTAAATAGAATATAACCAAGTTCTATATCAAACTAAAAGAAACTAGATAACAACTAAGTCCTAATAAGTAGAATAAACAATAGTAGTGGTCAGGCATGACATATCCAATTTATTGTCCATGAGGAAATGTGGCAGAATTACCTTGTAGGCTAAAACTTGAAGCATATCTAGAGATTACAAAAGATCCATGGCATTGGATAGGAAAATAGAAATGACCTGAGAGGGATAAAGAAAAAAAAGTGTTGAATGATAGAGAAGCTCTTCACTAATGATGTGCTTTTTTGAAGGTGGTTTTTTAGGTTAATCGCTAGCATAGAGAAAATAAAATTAACAACTTCTAGGAAGTATTAACATTTCAACTAGGTCTTAGGTATCACGTGTAAAATGATAGTATTATAGCATATAGTTTGGAAATAAATAATCTTAGTTGATGTAGGAGGATTCATTTCATTAGGGACTTATTTCTTTAAAATTCAAGAGAGTTCAATAAGATTTCACAATGCTTCATTTGTTAAAATCCAAGTAATATCATAAGGTCTTGATAACATTGTGAGATATTACTTTTAAATTTCATATCCTAACTTGAAAATAAATGTTGCGTGAAACACCTAGTCTTTATTATTTTAATTAACTTGCAAATATACATCTCTTTCATTTATATAGGGATCATAATTCATTTTCATCCCATTTTTGCAAAATATAATCTTATTTATTTATTTACTATTATATGTATATATTTTTTAAAAACTTAGGTTGTCTTTGCATATTTTAGGGACAAAATAGAAGATCTACTTATACCACTTAGTAACACATCACTGAAATCCACTAATTTGCACATCTAGTAATTCTATTTATTTGATTTATCATTCTAACTATATCCTAAGTATTAACTTCTAACTATATACTCACATGTTGATCTCACTAGCTTGCTAATTGAATTATATTTAACACTTATCATTTCATTACACTCTAATCTTATTAACCTAACCATGTATTGTTAATGAAATCATATACTAATTATTTCAATTTTTTAATTAAGGTATTCAACATATCTTACTAACTAACTACCGTCTACTCAAACACTTATAATAACTTATACTATCTTAATACTAACTATCTTTATTAATATTAAACCACCCCCACACCCCACCCCCATTTCCCACACATCCCTAAACCCCCAACTTAAGTACCCTTTAAAAATTTACTTTAATCACTAGAAACCTTCCAAATAGAAAGTAAAACTGGCATGGGGATGATACTTACAAGCTTTAGTACTATAGTATAAAGTTGTCCTATTAAGGTTTACAATGATAACTTCTGATGATCTATCCTGCTAGGAGCAATAAGGACTACTAGGGGCACCTTGTAAAAGGATTTATAAACATACAATGAAGTATGCACTCAGTAAAGAGATTTATAAAAGACTACTAAGTCTACCTTGTGAAAGGATTTAACTATTCCACCTATTAGGAGGAACCAATGGCTAATCTTTGATCTGCAACCTTGATTTGCTAAATGAGATTCCTTTGAGTGTAATGATCACCTTGTTGTGCTAGATAAATCATTTTTACTCCTTATACTGCTTGTAGCTTTTTATTTTTCACTTCTAGTCTTATACATATTCCTTGGTATTCATATATCATGCTTTTGATGTGATAAAATACATTACATATATATATCAATCCAAATTACAATTCATCAAAGTCGACTACAATACGAGTTTCACCAAAATACACAAAGTCAGCCCAACTACGGTACTCAAGTTTTGAAGACAAACTTGGTGAGGTTCTAATACTTGACAACCATTGTCAACACTCAACATTATCATGCACTCAATAGGCATATAAGCTCGGTTCATACTAATCACTTAAATGTAGTCTAAACTCAGTCTACATTGGTGACTTGATGAAAACTATGAAACTTGTCATATAAACTAAATCACTTGGTTGACACTGCATAGCTCAGTATAAACTAAATCACTTGGTTGACACTGTATGGCTTTGTCAACACTAGATTCACATTATTGAGGTTGTGAACTCGATAAGCACTAGAGAACTTAGTTTGCACTAAGAATCTCGGTAAACACTATGAAGCTTGGTTTACACTGGTAATCACCAACTTGGTAGATATTACTCAATGCAAACTAAATATTGTTCCTAGAAGTTGGTAGCAACTATAGAACTTGATAGAGCTTGAATTACTTGGCTAACATTGTTAACTATACTATAAGCTTGGTAGCTACTAATCATTTGAATGTGTGTGTGTGTGTGTGTGTGTGTGTGTGTGTGTGTGTGTGTGTGTGTGTGTGTGTGTGTGTGTGTGTGTGTGTGTGTGTGTGTGTGTGTGTGTCACTAATAAGAAGACTATAATGTCAATAATCTGCCCCTTTGGAATTAGGGACAAAAATACTTATCAATAAAAACTAAATTCAAAAAGTTCAAAATAATTTTTAGTCTCCATCTTGTGTTTTAAACTTGGTGACATACTCTATTTTCGAAATTTTTTAAAATTGCTTTTGTAAGAGATGTTTATCTGAATATTTATACATGCATATGTATAATATTATGATGCTCCCCCATAGATATATGTTCAATATAATTTAAACATTATATACATCTTCTCATCTTCTCTCCTTTTATAGTATCATCACATATTCTCCCCTTTTACATATTACATCTTCTCCCCCTTTTTGACATAAATGCCAAAGGTGCATGCTACATGGTTATGCAAAAATGTGACAAAAAGTTAGAATGTACTTTTAAAATAAGTGACATTATTTTGTCCCAATTTTCGTGCATCACCTTTCTTGCATGTAATGCAATCTTAACTTTTGTTGATTATTCCATCATGTGATCAACTATGGAGAAGTTTTAATCATGGATGAGAGCTTTAGCATGTGCAATGTGTTTCTACAATGCATCCATGTTTGGAAAAATCATGCCTCTTATATCTACAAGTGTGGCCCTTATCCTAGCTTCTCCCTTGAGTAATTCTACTTTCATATCAATTAGAAATCTGAACTTTGTGTGATAAGTAGGACTGTAGCTCAGATCAAGTGACAAGTAGTGTGCACTTTCCTTTAGATCTTCATCTATCTTGGAGAGTCTATCTTTGATTTCCTACATGAAGATAGATGTATCACATAGCTTTCCAAATAGAGAAGTGATATTTTTGGTAGAGGTTTCCAATGAGCTAAGAATAGTAGACAAGTCTACTTTGTATAGTGCAATATTTGTGCTACTAGCTCCAATACTTTATTTTCAAATTTCTCCTATGTGTGTTGCAATAATTTCTCTTTCCCATTCAAATATTCATGTAATTTTTGGACCACTTCTACTAATTGGGCCAAAATAGGTTGAGAAGTGTAAACATTGGTGTTAAGTGCATCTACAAGAATGCTCTTTGCATCTTTAAGCACATGATGCTCTTTGTTTCTTTCTTCTCTAAGCCTTTGTTGCTTAGATTTCTTCTGTAAAAGTTATCCTACTATGTGTATTTGATCAAGATTTAGAGTAGAGATATCCCAATTTAGAATAACTATATCTTCATCAAGATCAATGTCTTCTTCCTTATCTTTTCCTTTGCTGGAGACCTTAGTGCTTGGTTGAAGCTTGCTCTCAACTATCTTGGTACTAATTATTTGCATACTTAGAATAGTAATAATAGTGGAAATGGAAGGAATAGACGAAAAAAAGTAGATATTGTACTTATTCAAGAAATACCTTGTTGCTAAGTTTCCAAAATTGATGAAGGAGGAAGCACTAACTACCTGATAGATGAAGTGCTAGTTACTTCAATCAATGAGGTACTAAGTTGAATAGGTCCAAAGATTGGTTGAGTGCTTGGATTTGTAGTGTTTGTCACAGCTAACTCAATAGTAGCTTTCTCTAATTTTGATGGCTTTAAATCTTTGCTCGAAGAGTGAGGAAGTGAGGTTATAACTATTGTTGTAATCTTTTTAGGGTCAATTTCCTCAATGCTCTAAATCTCAGGGAGATTCTCCTTGGTGGCTTCTTGTTCTTGTTCATCATCATCTATATTATCATAATTTGTTTCTTCTTCTTCATCATTTTCCTTTCCTTCTTTATCATCTTCACCATTATTATCTTTATCTCTAACATGAACAATGAAATAACTCTTCTTATGAAGATTTTAGATGTTCTTCCATGTATTAGTGGCATTATTCATTACATGTTCAATGTCATTAATTAGTATCAAGCAAGTGTTAAATTTCAAAGTTAGTTTTTCTTTCACTTTTTTGTCATTTAAGCTTGGCATGAGTTGTCTCAAAGTTTGTTCATATAATTTATTTGTAGCTTTCTTGGCATGTTCCCATCTTGGTTTAATTATTTCCATTAGTTCATTGGGAATCTATTGTGCAAGTTGGTCAAGTGAATATTTATGTTTACCTATCTTAGACATAACCATGTCTTCAACTTGCTTCTTCTCTTCTATATTTCTAGTTTCATATCTCCATGATTTAAAATTTTCCATGCCAGCTTCGAAATCAATTTCTTTTAATTTATCTTTAAAAGTGGGTGGAGGCCATTTGATCACATCCTCTATTTCTTCACCCAATTTTAGTTTCTTTCTAGATGTTCTTCTTGTAAACACTATAGTAGATGACTTGGTAGGTTTGGTAATGATAAACTTACCTTTCTTCTTGACTAGCTCTTCTTCTTCTGATTTTGATTCATCTACCTCATCTTTTGTATCATCTCCTTTGATAGCATCTCCTTTAACTTCTATCAATAGGAGAGTAGAGCTAGTTTGTCTAAGTTTTGCTATCCTCTTCTTTCCTTTGCTGACAACCTGAGGAAGCTTTATCTTTAGTTCTATTTGGTCTTTGGATTAATCATATGTACCAAAGTATGTGGCCTTGGGATCCATAGTTTCATTCAATAATGCCTTAATAATACCCTTGATGTCATCAATTTTAACCTCATAGCCTAGTAGCTTGACCCATACCATTCTTAGTTTGACTGCTTGTATATACACTTTGTCATAATCTACTATAAAAAAATATCATCTTTGTAATCTTCTACAAGTTTCTTGGGAATTATGAATATGTTATTCATCTTTTCCTTGAATGAATCAAAATAATTGTCCATGATACTATTTTTTTTCCACACATTTCTACTATATACTCATTGATTTGATATAGTATAGGTATATCCTTTCTCCATACAATTATACCTTTTGAAGGGAAAAACTTTTGCACATAGAAGTATAAACAGGTTAAAAGTCAACCAAACTTACATGAGTTATTCATCAAGATTCTAATGCTTTCCATGGTTTTGTTGAATTGGTTCAACATCAACTTTGCAAGGTCAAAGGACATGTTGTTCTTCACCACCACCTCGAAAGCGAGATCCACTACCTGCTATATATTTTTTGTGAAATTACATGAATTCGAAACTTCAACTCCATGTCATCTAAATAGCTGATCTTTATACCTCTTCTATCCCATTCGACAATAAATTTTTTCTCTAGTTCTACCCAACTTAGGGTTTTAGTGGTCTTTGCCTTGGCCAAGATTGGTAGCCCTATGATCCAATGAATCATTTTCTATGTAATGAGAATGGATTGTTCCAACCATAATTTCCTATTGTGCACATGGCTAAGGATAAGCCTTATCCATTTTATCTAAAATTCTTGGGGCATGTGTGGAATGTGTTGATACTCGAGTTTTAATGCACCATTCACACACAACTTTTCTAGAGTTTCATCCATTTCTAGGGTTATTATGTCTTGAATTGAACAATAAAAATGTGAAAAAATATTGCTAACTAGAAGTACCTTAGGTGGAATCTATGACTGAGCTCTGGTAGGATCAAGTGTTTCCAAGATTGCTAGACTCAACTTGAAGTTAGGTGCTTTCCATTCAACTCCTTGGACAAACATCTCAATTATTTTCTTGGTTTTGATACTAGAGGATGTCATTGCTTAGTAGGGTTTATGTAAATATGGAAAACCTCAACAAAAATTCACATAGATCACTTGGATGCATAGAAATTGCTCTACACATAAGCTCTTGAAAATTCATAGTGACAAATGAATTTGATTTAACCATTTTTATTGAATTTCACTTTCCTAATTCCATAAATTCTTGGTACATTTTCTTGCTTGATTATAGACTATCTTCTATTTGGTTTGAATTATATTTCTTAGCAAAGCCATTCATGACTCAATGTCCATATAATCACTTAGTTACTCTCGGCCTTGATTAATAGAGTCTTGCAATCCAACCTAGTGCTGTAAGTTCTAGAATTTTCTTAGATACCCAGTGATCTCTTTGCATCTTGAATGTTGATATGGATATTTCCATCTAACTGACTATAACTGATGTAATATGTCTACTTTAGAATCTTCATTCCAGTTATGCTTGAGAGATCAAGTGGAAATACATGAGTTACCTAATTCTTGAGTGACATTTGCTTCATTGCTTGGACTTACATTCTTAGAAGATTTCAGAATCCATTGTTATCTTATTTTTTTTCCTAATGTTATCAACCTTGGCTTTCTTTCATCTTCAATTCTTTTAGTGTTCATATAATTCTTGGAAAGATGTCTAAGTTTTCTAGAAATAAAACATCTTTTAGTGGTGTCTCTTGTCCTCATGTGATGTTTTACATAGTTTATTCCAATGTGTCCAAATTCTCCATAGTAGTGACATTTGCACCAAGTGTTGTAGTTCCAATGAAATATAGCTTTTACAATCTATTCTACTTGATTCAATATCTTAGTTTTGCATTCAGAAGATTTGTGCCCATGCTTCTTGCATTGTGACATTCTCCTTCAAATTTAGGTTTCTCTTTGCATTCATTAGCTCTATGACCATGCTTATTGCAATTGTAGCATTTTCCATTGAATTTAGCTTTACCATTGTTTCTACATTTTTTTTATGTATGACCTACCTTACCATAGTGATTGCAAGAAGGTCTTTGATTCTTTTGAGCTCGTTGCTTGAATGATTCACCTTCTTCTATATATCCAAATCCTGCTTTGCTTTTCTATCTGTGTTGGATTTGCTCATTTGATTGATCCATGTCTCTCTCATTGGTTTGCTTTTTAGTGTTTAGATCATTCTGCAATATTTCATTTTCTAATCTTAGATTCATGATTTATTCATTTGCATTAGTAAGTTGATCAACGAAGTCTACCTATTGAAGGGATAGATGCTAAATTTCATAATTCTTTCCCTCCAACTCTTCTTTTATCTTGTTTTTGTCTTCCGTAATTTCACACAAATGTACTAACTGGATTTCTTGTTCTCTTTTCAGCTTTCTTACTTCTTCTTTAAGTGTACCATTCTTTTCTAATAGTTCTCTAATTGCCTCATTAGCCTCATTTGAATTACTTTCTAAATGCATATCTTCAATTCTTTCTTCAATGTAGAGTTTGTCATTCATTTGTACTACAAGATCTTTTCTTCTTTTTAGAGATTGAGAGAGTTGATCCTTTTCTTTCTTCAGATTTCCAATAGCTAATTCCATATCTAGCTTTTTATTGTTAATAGCCTTATCAATTCTGAATACCTCCAATTCCTTTAATCTTTTCTCAAGCTATTAAACTTTTTTTCTAAGACCTAGAAAGCTCTAATACCAATTGTTGAAAATATAAGATAAGCTAAGTTACTAAGAGGGGAGGGTTGAATAAGTAACCAATAAAATTTAATGTTAATTCACCAATTAATCCTTGATCTAATTGCATACATGAAAAATTGAAAGCATTAAACAATCATAACAGTTTGACACACAATATGGTGACCCAAAAACCTTCCAAATAAAAAGTAAATTTGGGATGGGGATGATACCCACATGCTTTAGTACTATAGTATAAATTTGGTCTGTTAAGGATTACAATGATCACTTATGATGATCTTCCCTATTAGGAGCAATAAGGACTGCCAGGTCCACCTTGCAAATAGATTTATAAACATACAATAAAGTATGCACTCTATAAAGAGATTTACAAAAGATTGTTAAGCCTACTTTGTGAAAGGATTTAATTGTTCCACGTATTAGGATGAACCAGTGGTTGATCTTTGATCTGAAACCTTGATTTGTTGAATGAGATTCCTTTGAGTGTAATGATCACCTTGTTGTGATAGATAAATCTTTGTTGCTCCTTATACTACTTTTAGCCTTTTATTTCACACTTATTCTCTTAGACATATTCCTTGGTATTCATATATCATGCTTTTGAGGTGATAAAATACATTACATATATATATATATATATATATATATATATATATATATATATCCAAATTACAATTCATCAAAGTTGGCTACAATACAAGTTTCACCAAAATACACAAAGTCAACTCAACTACTAGTACTCAAGTTCTAAAGACAAACTTGGTGAGGTTTTGATACTTGACAACCATTGTTAATGCTTGGCATCACCATGCACTTGGTAGACATAGAAGCTTAGTTCATACTAATCACTTCCAAGTAGTCTAAACTCAGTCTGCACTGGTGACTTGGTGACCACTATGAAATTTGTCATATAAATTGAATCACTTGAATAACATTGCATAGCTCAGTCAACACTATCACTAAAAGCTTGGTATAAACTGAATCACTCAATTGACACTATATGGCTCAGTCAACACTAGATTCACATTGTTGAAGCTCTAAACTTTCTAAGCACTATAGAACTTGGTTTGCATTGAGAAACTTAGTAAATACTATGAATCTTGATTTACACTGATAATCACCAACTTGGTAGATACTACTTGGTGCAAATTGAATATTGTTCCTAGAACTCAGTAGCAACTGTAGAACTTGGTAGAGCCTAAATTACTTGGTTAACATTGTCAACTGTACTATAAGCTTGGTAGCTACTAATCATTTGAATAAGTGTGTGTGTCACTAATAAACAAACTTGACTATAATGTCAACATCTCCACACCTAGGTAAGTGCTCACTCCTATAGCCTAAAAATTTTGATATATTTATTTTGTGGATGACACTTTAAACTCAGAGTTGGTTAGAATTGAGGGAGATTTTATATGTATGTATGTATGTATGTATGTATGTACATACATACATACATATATATATATGTACATACATACATACATACATACATATTCTAGAGAGATTGGAGTATAAGGAGTATCTTATGGGTTGATCCTTTTATGGGGTTGATGCACCAAATTAGAGTTTTTTTTTTTTTTTTTGAGTCACTAGATATTTATGTACTAGCCCCATTATCTTTAAACTAGATGATGTTAGTCTAATATATCTTATGACCATTATTATTTTATTGACTTGACTAAGTTAAGAGATGATAAAGTATATTCTATTTGAATATTATATTAGTCTATAATAGGCAAGCAGTTTATTTTCCCATTCTCATACAAATTCTAGAGAGATAAAATGTGCACTTACAGAAAATTTTCTCATATGGTTTTTAGACTATGTCTTACATTGGAGTTAATTTCTTCTTTTACTACTATGAAATTAAGAGGGTTTGTTTGGGGATAAGTTGATGTTATTCTTTGCATCTATATAATCTTGAGATTTAATGGTACTAGATAACTCAAGGTTTAACACTCTAATGTACAAGATCAAATCTAAATATTTGTAAAGGATGAATGGAATCATATAAGGAATTTCTTATTATTGAAAACATAATGGATCATTTTCCAAGCATACATAAGAACTAATGCAATACAAGAACTTTTATTTTCTTTGCATCAAAATTCATAACAAAGAGCCTTACAATGAAACCACTCAAGTCTACAATGAATAGTTATTTCAAAGATTATTTTACATGAGAACTTCATAAGGTTTAGCTATAAATTTAATGCATAAATCTGCATATGTGTAAGAGCTTGATCACCTAACTTCAACATGACTTTCCACAACATTAGATATTTCTTTACATGAACTATTTCTTTCCTTCCTATGCAACAATAAAATGATACAATCTTTCTCTTAAAATGCCAACTACATGCATACCATCAATCTCATTTAACACATACACAATGGTATACAATGGGAGTAAATTCCTCTCACATTTTAGAGAACATAAAAGTGGGGAATTTTCTATAACAACCCATAATAGAATGACATGAAAAAGGAAGGTTTCTTCACAACACTTGATTCTTCAACAATGTCAAGGGGAAACCCTAACTTCTTCATAGGGTCCATTCTCACAAACCTGCAACCACAACACAAAACCAGGAACCATGGAGGCTCACCTCCCATCCTAGGCCTCCAAAGAGCCCACCCACTGAGCTGGGGAAACAAGATCCAAATTGGATACCCTCAAGAAAATTTTAATGCATGCAACACTGCAACACAACACATCACAATCCCTCCCATGTCTTGCATAATGATTCACCATTGGAATCATGAAAACAATGGGTGAAGGTTTTCTTTTCAAATAGGAGACTTTCCATATTAGACAATATCTACAATAGCAAATTTCATGCCCTTTCAAGGCTTTCACAAATCAGAAAATTCCATGCCCTTTTGAGGATTTCACAACCATCTTCCAAACACACTACCATAAATTATAGCTTCCTTGGATCCTATACTCCATAAACTTCCTCATATCCACCATACTTCTCTTATCACCCCCAAGCAAGATATGAATGATTATGACATACAATAGAGCTTATACTCCCAAGGTTCTCAACTACATTGTCAAGCCCAACTAACCCCTTCACCCTAGACTTTTCTTTCCTTCCAAAAGGGTAAGTGAATTCCTCACACCCATGAACAATAAACACTAAAAAAAAGGAACCAAAGAAATTAATTGCAACAAAATTTAAAATCACTCCAACACAATGCAAAACATGATTTCACCAACAACAATGATAAGATTATAGCACAATTTTGTAAGTGCAAAAGAAGATCATAGCATGGACACCAACCTTGGTCCAAGCTAAAGGAAAATTATAGTTGATGAAGAGCTCCCTTCTCTTTAGCCTCCTCTCCAAAACCCTAATTGTCTCTAAACTTAGAGAGTAAGTGAACACCCCACTAGTTTGCCCAAGTCTCCCTAGAAATTCTCTCCCACTATCTATTTTGGCAAAAACATCAAGCCACTAACTCTTACAGCTTTATCCCTACCAAGTTTGTTATTTTTGACTTAGTGGAAACATGGGGAAGAACTCATGGGATAACTCAATTTTCGAATTGGTGGAAAAATGCATTAGTTAATGACCCCCCTAGGCTAGCTAAGCACTAAAATGGTCAATTTTAGGCCCCTAACATGTTATGCCAACATATGGGTGGCTTATTTTCACAAAAAAGACACTTTAGGACCACATAAAGGCCCTCTAAAATCCTTTTCAAGATTGAATTTGAATTTCCCTTTGATGGTGATCATCCTATCCCTTTTCAATTGGGTTTACTTAAATATTTTGAAAGGTAATTAGTTTAAAGGTTAAATCCTACCATGTCCAAAACCTTAGGTGACATGTCATTAACACACAACAACTACAAGTGTCAAGTGACACATTAAAACACATTAAACATCACCATGACATGTCCCTAATGCTTTCTTGAGATTAAATTTACCACACACATGCAAGCTTACATTTATGAAATAAAACACATCACAACGAGGCTTTTGAATCTTCCAAAGATTTTCCTTGGCTAAATCATGTTCACATGAGTTTGGACCTTGTTTCCCTGATAAATTTCCATGGTTCCACCTCCTATACCCTAAACTCAAGCATCAATAGTCCAAAGAGAAGTCACACAAAATACATGTTATAAGTGCATACAAATTCCAATATTTCATAATCTACATTAACACAATTCCATTAAATTTCCTTTCTTAATCATTTCAAATAAAGCATTTAAAATATTAAAATACCAAAATTTTCATATCACACTTAGTCTTAAATAAACATGATCAAATTAACATTTTGAATCACATCATAATCCATTTTGTATCCTAACATGTGTAAAGTTGAATCCATATTTGTTAGATCATCCCATACAAAAATTTGGTTCTTAATACATATCATAGGTGGAAATCACTATTGTAAATACCAAAATCAATAGGTAATATAAGCCACTATCCATCTAAAGTCTTAAATATATGTCAAAATATCCAAATCCTAAATATCAAAATGCAAGCAAGATATCCATGCTGTAACAGGTTGGGGTGAGGCCTCACAAAGAACCTCTTCAGTATACCCAAGCTTTTCATAATTCTCCTATAGCCATTAAGAATTTGTTGTGCAAGTTATTTCTCCACAATTTAGTAGTTTTGAATAATAGAATCTAGAATCCTCTATTGACCATTGGGGATATCCAATTGAGATCCTTTATGTCTTGGATTCAAAATGAAGTTAGTCAAGAATCCCAAGCCAAGATATATAGGGAATTAGAGGAAAAAATTCCCCTCTATCTGAGGCAAAAAATTAAGGACCCAAGAACATCTTATTATCACTAGTTAAGGGTTGCACCTTCAGAAAAAGGTAAAGAACACATTTACCTACTCCATAATGCAACATTTGATGAGTATGAATGATTTTCTAATAATGAGTTGCCTATAGCCATGAGCTCCATCCAGTGACGTTGGCTCAATTTATCCAAGGAATAAAGAAATAAGGAGCCACATTCACCTATTAATCTCAAAATGGAAAATAGATGTGCACCATGGTATATCTCCTTGGGAAGAGTAAGAGAGATTTTTTGGATTCCACTTACATTTTAGTCACCTTTGCTTACATCTCCTTTATAAGAAAATTTAGAAAATTTAGAAAATTATGATATAGTGGGAGAAGTGAACATGTGGGAAAGGTACAATGAAACTAAAGGATTTTATTGGAATCTTGCTAAGGGAGGTGTTGGACAGACAAAAGCTTTTGATTACAAGATGACAGCTAGAATCAAGAACTTTATGTTTGTTGTGGGACCAACAAAATGTCAAGCTAGGGGGAAATAATGAGCCAAATTTATGGTTATTTAGTTTATGATTTTCTAGTTTAAAAAACATGGTATTTTAAGGGTTCTCATAAACAATATTCAAACTTTCCATGTTTTGATGCTATGCTTGTGTATGTATTTATATATATATATATATGATTATGCATGGTGAAGTATGGTATTATTTTTATTTTTCATTAATGGGGTAGTGTTCCTATGGCCATGTGATGAGGATAATGGTTAAATGGGAAGACTTATTATGAATCTTTATCTTTGGTATGTGTTGTGGTTTTTGTGTTTGCTAATCTCTTGTAGAAAAGGATAAGTTAGAGGGTAAAAGGAGACTCAACATTAAAGTGACATCATCAAGATATCAAACTACTTTCAATTATTTCCATTTACTGGTGGTTGTTGTTAAAATCCAAATTAATTCATTCAATGGTTGTTTGGGAGGAAATCCAATAGCCATGTGTTCCTATGTTCTTGTGTATTTGAATGTGATTTACTCCTCTATTTAATGTTGTTGTTTCTTTTATAACAAAAAGTTGATGTATCCCTAAATGGAAGTATCCTAGTTCTTAGTAGTTCATTTTTCTAGTTGTATATAAATAAGATGGAGTTTGTGATTTCAAGAGTTGTTGGATATTCAGAAAATCCTTTTTTCAATCCAGCAAGTAGTGAATACAACCTTGTCATTTTTATCTTGTACTTATGATTTCAGGAATGAATAAATGATACTTTTGTATCTTAGTCTTTGAGTTTTCAATTTAGTCACTCTTCCTTGGGGGCCCAAATGGAAGGTGAACTTAGTTTTTGATTAAGTAGGAATTATACTTAAAATTTCTTGAAGTAGAAATACTTTGTTTCTCCTATAGCCACTTGGTAACAACCCCACTCATTGTTTCCTGTAGCATAGGTTCATAGATAGGTTTATCATTTGTAGCATTATCATAAGCTTTAAGTTAAGTTGTCATTTCTATTTCTAGCATAGATTTCCTTTAGCATTATCTTTTCTTTACTTGTAATGACTTTAAAGGTGAATTAGAGAATATACTTTCTAGTCACCATTTCAAGTTTATGCTCTCGGATTGATAAATCAAATTAATTTGGTATATTATTTTAAGTAAGACACATGATGTTGTTTGACCATAGAATTATTATGAAAGGATATCCAATCCTTTACTATTAAGGTATTAAACTGACCATTCATCCATGCCATTTTGAACACAGGTTATAAGTTGAAAGATTTTGAACAAAAGTGAATGCAAAAGGAGGTTATAATAGCCATGCCCTCTAATCACAATGAAATCAAGCTCATTTTTGTTTTTAGTAATGGTACAAAGAAAGTGAATGCAAAAGGAGGTTATAAGTTGCAAGATTTCAAACCAGAGCCAAACCCTCTAGTGAATAGTAGCATCTTTGGTGTCATTTCTACTTAAACTTTACCTTAAACTGTATTCTTATGTCTGGTGCAAATTTGACAAGGGTCTTTGGGGCATTGCAATATGATTTGGTAAGATCAAAGTTCCATTGCCAATAGAATTTGTAATTTTGGTATGCTACAATACCTATAATTGTGATACCATGAATTTCAATCTAGTATTCTCTATAAGTGAAGATGTGACCATATAACACTCCTTTAATTGTGCCTCACACATGGCTAGAATGTTTTGGGTTTATAGATAGATAGAGCTAGTATTTAATGATGTAATAATTTTGGTTTTATTTTGGATGTAGTTGCATGCTAACTGATGGGTAGGCAATATATGAGGTTAGTTTTTAGATAAGAAGAGTTCTTCCAAACTATCTTTTAGTATAAAATTGTTGTAGAGCTAGAATCAGTCTTAGAGAATTGGTTTAATATTGGAAAAATTGTATGTTGTAAGATATGATCATAATCCTATATTTTTTGTATTAGTATTTAAAATAGTAAATAAAAATTATTATAATTTCTAGATACTATATATTTTACTAAGTCTATCCATCCATTTTGGATAAGTCATTTTCTATGTGTAGTTTTAGTAGCTCTATTTGATTCTCTTTCTTTTCAATAAACTTAACTTTACAAGTTTAAATCATTAGTGTTTGAGGATTAAATTTTGTTACTAAATAAAGAAAGTTTATTTCCTAGTATATTTCATTGACAATTTCATCTATGGAATTTATAATCTTATTCCATTATGTAATTTTCATAATTCTGAAGTGTTTTACTTTGCTAAAAAGTTCCTCTCCAATTTGGCTTAATCCAAAAAGCTTCTTTAAATTTTTTTATCCAAATCCTTGACCTAAGCATGTTATGTGGTAGAAATGGGCCAAGAAAAACACCACTTGATATTTGGTGAAGTTATGTTTCTTCTTCTAAACTTAGGGACAGGGTTTCTCATCTCTTTTTGCCTATTGCCTCTTTCATCCAAGATACTTTGAATTCACAAATCTATTATTTTCTTAAAAGTTTCCTACCTCCTTAAAGTCCAAAGAATCTTCAGATTTCCCTTTTCTAAGATACTTTGAATTTTTAAATACACTTTTTTATGCTAAATCTGGAAGGACATGAAGATTTATGCAATGATTCAACTTTAGTACTCTAAGGTTTTTTGGACCCTGCAAAGTAGAAGGCATATGATTGGGAGCTTATCAAGCAGGTCTTTATATCTTCTTTTTTAATAACACTAAAGATTTTATGATTCTGTCTTCAATCTCTTTTACTTTCTAAAAAGATGAAATTCTAGAAATCACCTCTATATTGGTTGCCTCTAACCACAAAGCCTCAATGCCTCTTTTGAAGCTTAGATCAAGTACTACTAGATGTTTCACATTTCATTCACATTGAAAGCATTTTAGAGGGTAGTTTTCCCATCTTAGCCACCTCAAATTTTCCAACATTTTCCTATAATATCCCTCTACATGATCTACATTAAGCCAAAGCAATTGTAATATGCATTTTCCTTCAAAACTATGAGTTTTAAATCTAACATTTTTCTGAAGGTAGTTAAGACATTTCACCCTTTATGTTCCTTGATCAAGTTGTAATTGATGCATTTTATTAGAAAGTGATAGTATTGAATTTGAATTATTCTATGGAAAATAGAAACAACTACTATCATATGCAACATACCAATGAAGTACAGTGGAAATACTAAATAAATATATAAACTAGAAGAAAATCTCAAAGATTCTATCTACAACAATGTTAGGTATAATTCATAGGGAAATCAAATATCACTTCATAGATTTAGTGTAAGGACTAGAAAAGTATTAGAATTAAGAATGAAGTAAAGAGAACTTCAAGCCTCACATTTTCTTTCATTAAAACTAGTTCAACCTCTTCTAGGTTCCACAATCTACTATGTTTCCTTGGTTCTGCTGATTCATCTATTGCAATAGCTCTTCACATATCTCGTAGCTCACTATGAATTCCAAGTCCATCATGCTCATCTAGTTTAATGATTGATTTCAACTTCATTGTTGTCAGGCCTTCATTAGGATGCAAATGATTTGCTTACCAAAAGCTAGTAACATTTTCACTCTTTCTTCATCTAAATATATTATGTCTCTATTACATATGTAAATTTATTTGGTCACAAAGCTTGATCTTATTAAAAGAAAATTTTCTTGGGTAGGTGTTGAGGATGAAAATGTGTCTTTCACTTATTAATTGGGAAATGATTTGTTCCCCAAAGGATCAGGGAGGTCTCAATGTTAGAAATTCTCACTTTCTCAATATTTATTTGTTTTCCAAGTTTGGATTGAATGTTATAAATTTGGATGTGGATTGGTCTAAAATTATGTTATCAATCATGTAATATCCCCTTATATTAATTCTTAGGAATTAGGGACATTTAACTCACAAAAATTGCCAAGAAACTTCCTTCCAAGAAGACTCTAAAAGTCCTTCATAAGACTTGTATTGATGGTAATTGACACCAATTAATATAATAATGAAAGATTATGATTTACAATTGATATTGCCAATAATATGATGCTATAAGATATATTACTTATCAATAAAATAGAGTATCACAACTATTTTAGATATATTGATGAGATTTTTGCCAAGATGATCTCTACTATATATCAGATCTGCACTTCTATTATAAAAAAATGAATTGTGTGAAATATCCTTCCAATTGATGATATTTGTTTCTAATATATCAATATAAGACATACTACAAGCCTTCTCAATGTGCTGATAGCTGACTCTGATATGGCACTAATATGTTGAAGTCTACTTTATCACTTATAGAAATGATGTATCTTGTTGTTCCTAATCTATCTTATAAGTACACAAATATCTCAATGTCACTTATAGCATTGATATAGTTGTTTTTTATTTGTACTTGTCTCCAACATTACTTATAGTGATGATAGTGATAATTATAATTAAGCTGAGAGATTTTCTACAATGGTAGCAATCTTCAATGTAAACATTTTTCACTTTAAAAAAAAATTGATGGTCATTTACTTGTCATAGAAATAAAATAGAATGTTAACAGTTACATAGATTAAATATAATTAAAATCTTGAAAGTTACATGTGATCTATAGTTTAACTCAATATGAACTGGTGAATTTTTTATTTACAACTAGTTTCTCCTCAATGTAGGGCACATTTGTTCTAGATTCCCAAATATGGTTTATAAATTCAAAACATTTATTAAACTTATACTAATTCTATTGAAATTGGATACCTCTCAGTTTATTTTTCAAAAAAAAATTGAATTAAATTTTTAGGTATACTAGTCTATACCTTATGCATATGCAATTGTCATCAATATTGCTTAAAGTAATGATATTTCTGTGTCTACCTTGTCTTTGGAAATATACAAGATAGTGGGCTCTTCATCATTACTTTCCTTTAGTATTTGCAAACTAATTTTTGAAAGGAAAGTACTGCCTTAAGCAATTCAATAAGGATAAATAGCTAATAAGAAATACTCGATGATGTCTTTGACAATGGGATTGATTCTTATAATAAATCTAATTGTTATTGGATACTTGCATCCATAGGTTGGGATAATACCTTTCTTTTTAAGAAATGGGAAGTTAATGGTTAATCATTGTCTTTGCATAGCTATGAATAATTTCTATTGATTAGTTTGTTCACTACACTTGTCATTATTTTATTAATCTTCCATAGGTGGTGATAAAAATAATATCATGTTTATTGTTGATAATGTGACTGTCTATTTTCTGATAGGAAACTACACACGTATGTACACACACACACACACACACACACACACAAATATGGTTTTATTTATGTTCAATCTTCCTTATCAATACCTCTTGTAATGGTTATAATTGATGGGTGATCATGATGATCATTTGAGCAATACATAAGGTGATAATATTGACATGATTGCTAACTAATATTTCATGGTTAACATTACCATTGATTGTAGATTAGTTTGGTAATTGATGCTCTATTTTTTTATCTCCTCAGTGATAATAATTGTTGGATAATCATGTTGCTTGCTAAATTTATTGTCTCATCTTTGTATGATTAATGATAAGTATTTGTATTCATATATGATCAATAGATGGATGTTATGATGTGATAACCATATCTTCATTAGGGATCATACTTCATGTTTTCTTGATGATGATTGATAGTGGATGTCATCTTAAGGACATGATGGATTATGGAATTATCATTTATTACTAAATTCATGATTCACATATTGATAGTGTGGGTGTCGGGTGTCCAAATGATTGTTATACTTGATAACATGTGAGCTCAATGTTTGGATCATACTTTGGTTCTATGCTAATGAAGGTACTTGACATCTTTTAACCCTGGCTTACATCACTTGATCTCAATTCTCTTGTGCACTTACTTGAAGCTATATAGGTGAATTTTCATATATATAAGACTTCACAATTTTCCTTGATAAGACCTTGATACTATTGAATTTATTGAAAGACTATACAAATTACCTTCTTGAACTTCTAACTACTATGTACAATTTTCCAATTTCTATTTAGTATCTTGAGGTGATCAAGGTCTGCCACTCGTTGACCTAATATCTGTTTTATTTCTATCTTGTTCTTAGGTTAACAATTAGGGTGTCAAAAATCCAAATAACTATGAGTGATGTACTTTTTAATTTTATGATTGAATCAAAATTTGGTCTCAAGTTTTTCCCTTGATAAAATGTTGATTATTTCATACAACTTGATGATCAGTTATAAAATGGACATAATGAATTTTAAATATCTTCATCCAAAGTTCAAACCAACTTTTGATGATTATGAATGTTGGGAGGCCAAAGAGACATTTTTGATAACTTTTCCAAAATTACATTTTTGCATATTTGTAATTCCTTGTCAAATATGACAATATTTTGCATTATTAATCCTAATGGACACCAACTAATCCCAAAGCTTTTGGAATGGTAGGAAATTCATGTATAAGGTGAAATAAACATGTTTTCCATTATTGAACACTAAAGCACTCAAAAACCAAGAATTAGGTGTTTTAGTGATGAAGTTCAGAAACTAAATATAAAAATATTTATGAATTACATCTCCAAGAAGAATTAAGAATGAAGTGAGACAAAGGAGGATATTAACAAAGATTATTGTAAGAAGGAAACTTTTCATTGATTATAATATTAGTGAATTTGAGTGAGGTGACAAAATTTTTCTTTTAAAACCATATGTGTAGATATAAACATTAAGTACAACATGTTGAATATTTTTGTGGATATACACATTAATTAGACCAAATTTTTCCTTCAAAACCATATGTGTAGATATAAACATTAAGTACAAAATGTCCAATATTTTTTCAAATATACACATTAATTACACCAAATTTTTCCTTCAAAACCATATGTGTAGATATAAACATTAAGTACAACATGTCCAATAATTTTGCAGATATATTTTCTTGTGAAGAAAGACCACGCTTGGCAATATGAATCCAGAACAAAATAATGAGACAATTGCTAGATTATGGTCTCCATTCTAAATAAAATTTGATAAATGTAATTATCCTTGCAAAAAGTTTAAGGGCTTAAATAATTAAAGAATTCTAATCACAATAGCCCAGAGTCATTGTAGGCAACATGGTCATGTTCAAGGGGGGTATGATTTTCATCAATTGGTGAATGTAGATTTCCAACTGGAGGAACATGGAGGTGTGAATACCAAATTTGACGATAATGCTCCCATAGAAGAAGATGATAATGTGCCAAAGGACATGATTGAAGATGGAATCGGTGCAACTAATGAAGATGATCACAATGATGCTACTAGCGCATATGATAATGATGATGAAGATGGTCTTGATATTCCTATACTTAATAAGGCATAAGGGTCCCTATACAAGGCTCACAAATAACTCTTCTCTCTACTATAGTGTTGTTGGTGAACTTGAAGGTTGTGAATGGTTTATCCAATGTAGCGATATCACATATGCTAAGGTATGCCATTTTTTTTATCTTTAATGTTAGCATACCATTACTATTTATTATGTTAATAATTTATAATTTTTGTTGTAGGTTGATATGTGAGTTTTTGTTACAATTATCAAACATTATGCACATCCTAAGGGTTCTATGGTAGAGGGATATATGGGATACTAAACCATGGTGTACATTAATGAATACCTTCCCAAGTTTGTAGCAAAGATCCATGTGGATTGCATTTGGGATCCCAACTCCATTAACAGATTCAAAGGGGAGAACTTGATGGAGAAAGGTAGATTGAGGAAAGTGAGAGGTAATTATAAGATGTTATTATATTTAATTAATTCTCATCCATTATCAATGTAAGTATTTTCTAACTAGTCTAGTTTTTTTTTTTTTTTTTTTTTTGATAGTTAGTCAGGAATGGGATGCACTACATTTGCATATTGTAAACAATCTTGATTAGATAATGGTATGGATTCAATAGTCTCAAGAAAATGGTCACTCATTAATATGGGATGGTGTTGCATCATTGATTAAAGAAGCTCATCATAATGGAGATCCCAATGTTACACCAATGGTACTTGATCTAGCATATGGCTTGATAGATAAAAAAGTATGTAGAAGATTACTAATCATGACCCATAGGTTTAATATCAACTCACAGATCAATGCAAATAATCTTGACATGTCTTAATAATTGCATATTAAATACCACAAAGCTATGTACTACTATGGTCATAAATTTTGCATTAAAAAGTTAGATGAAACAAAGAAAACTTGTGATTCTGGGATAATTGTAGTCTTCAAGATCACCAATATTTTGTCTAGAAATGACATACATCCTCAAAAATATGAACATTGATACTATTAAATTTTGGATGATATAATTGAGTGAAAATTTATTTCATTCAAATTAGTTTTATTTTTCATCAAATGGTATAGGATACATCTAAATCAAAATGATCCTAATGGGATTGTTATTGAACATGATAGTGGATTTAAAATGATTAATACTAACACAAGGAAGAAGGAAATAACTAGGGCCAAAGGCACACCCAACTATCCAAACCACCATGTAAGAGTTAACACAGTGAAAATACAACACAAAAAATAAAACCAAAGGAGGAAGAAGAAGAGAAAACACTTTTCTTGATTCATCCAATAATCAACATACATGCCTAAATGTAAGGCCTTCTAGGTTACAACTAGATAAAAAATACATTCCAAATCCATGAGCCATCTTCAAATTTGGATTTCTAGATACATATGCTTCCCACTTTTTTAAATCCTCTCAATTCTCTAGTAAAACTCAATCCTAGACCTCCTTAAATACTTATGTGGCCATAGGTCAGCCTATCAAAAAATTAAGCCTTATATTAAATGCACGCACAACCAGAAGTTGGCTCACATCAAATATTAACTACCAATGCAAAAATTAAATATCCAAAAGGTCAACCCAATCTAGAACTAAACATAGACAACTTGGTCAAAGTAGGACCAAGAAAAATGCTGACACTCAACATTGTTCAACACTAAAAGGTTCACTTGGTACATGAAGGAACACTTAGTCAATACTAGATTTCTATAGTAACTTAGCATCTACTAGGAGCTATAGTAACTTGGCATCCACTAGGAGCTATAGTAAATTGGCATCCACTATAGCTATAGTAACTCGACATCCACTAGAGCTATAGTAACTTAGCATACACAAGAGCTATAGTAACTCAACATACACTAGAGCTATAGTAACTTGGCATCCACTAAATAACTCTACAACAATAGGAAATTGGAAATCACTAGCACTCAGCTCCAACATGCAGAATGAACAAAGATGAGCAGGATAACAAGGCAACCCATGATGCTCCTACATCAGACAACTAGAGTTAAAAGAACTGATTCTCTTAAATCATTGAGATGTCATAATCTGAGTTGAATCTAACTTAGATTGAGAAATACATGAAGCATCTTCAATAGGTCTACTCTTCAGCTTCACCAAATATTCATAGTAATATTTTCCTCTTGTTTTTTTGTCAACTCTCTGATCCAATATATGTTCAACTTCTTCAATCTACTTCTTAGGATAATCTTATGACACAAAAACTTCATCATCTAACTCATGATACTTATATAAATCAAAAATATTGAATATAAAAGATATATCCATGTCATCAGGTAACTGAACTTCATAAGCATTATCACTATCAAACTTCTTCATGATCTTACAAGGTCCAAACTTCTTCATCTCTAGCTTACTATATGTTCTAATAGGAAATCTTCCCTTCTTCAAATGAAACATCACCTCAACACCAAATTTGAAATAATAATGTCTTCTATACTTATTAGCATTCTCCTTATACTTCTAATTATTTGCTACAACCTCATCTTCACTTCCTTATGCAAAGACTCCATAAAATGAGAAAATTATTTCCTTGTCGCACTTTTCTTTTCTTCACCAGCAACATCTCTCAAATCTAATATACCTCTACGATGCATTCTAGTAACAATATCAAAAGGTGTTTTCCTTGTACTCATATTCACATAATTATTATATGAAAACTCAACTTGTGCCAACACCATCTCCCAATTACTTGGCTAATCTCCAACTAAACATGTCAACAAGTTACCCAACCTTCTATTCACAACCTCTGTCTATCCATCTATCTATGGATGGAATGTAAAACTAAACTTCAACTTAGTACCCATCTTCTTCCAAAAATTCTTCAAAAAATAACCCACAAACTTACTTTCTTTGTCAGAAATAATGCTTCTTGGTGATCCATGCAATCTCACACAATCTCTTTGAAGAAAAGTTTAGTAACATGCTCAATATCTTGAGCCTTATTAGAAAATCTATCCACAACAACAAATATAGAATCACACCCCTTCACTATTTTAGGCAATCCAAGAAAAAAATTCATACTGATGTCACTCCAAGATTTCTTAGGAATGGTAATAGGTGTATACAAACTAGTATTTTGACTTAGTCCTTTTGCAACTTGAAAAACTCCGCAAATCTTCACAAATTTATGAACATCCTTATATATTTATGACCAATAATGCTTATCCTTCAACAAACTCAATGTCTTATTAATTCTAAAGTGTCCAGCCAATCCACCACTATGCTTTTCCTTAATCAAATTAAACCTTATAGAATTTCTAAGAATACACAAATGAATACCTTTTAACAACATACTTTCTTGAATAAAATATTCATCATACTTACTTATGTGATCTATTAGATTTGGTGCTCTGCACTCTTTCCATGCCTTAGAAAAATCTAGGCTAGTATCATACAACTCTTTCATATCATCAAAACCAAGAACTTTAACCTTCATCTCAATCAATAAACAACATCTTTTGCTCAATGCATCCACAACTTAGTCAGTAACTCCACTCTATGCTTAATGATAAATGTAAAATTTTGTAAGTACTCAATCCACTTCATATGTCTCTAATTCAATTTATGTTGAATTCCCAAGTACTATAAAGCTTTATGATCAGTATACAACACAAACTCCTTAGGAATCAAATAATGTCTCCACTTTTTTAATGCTTGAACAATAGCATAAAACTCTTGATCATACATAGAATACTTCCTTTTAGCATCATTCAAATTTTTTTAATAAAGAAATAAATAGGTTTACCTTCTTGACTTAATATAGCTCCTATTGCACTACAACTTGCATCACATTCAACTTGAAATACCTTATTAAAATTAGGAAAAGCCAATACAAGTAACTCAACAACATTTTTTTTCAAGTCTCAAAACACTTATCAGCTCCATGTGTCCACTTAAATTCATTTTTATCTCCTCTAATTGTCTCATTCATAGCATTATAAATAGAACTTAAATTCCTTATAAACTTTCTATAAAAACTAGCAAAACTATGAAATTATCTTACCTCACCCACATTCTTAGGTATAGTCCATTCCAAAATTTCTTTAACCTTCTCAAGATCCATTCTCAAACCATCAACCAAAATCACAAATCCCAAATATACAATCTCCTTTTGTATAAATGAATCTTCTTCAAGTTAATCACCAACTTCTCCTCCTTCAATCTATGCAATACTTGTCTAACACGCTCAAGATGTTCTTCATTAGTTTTATTGAATATCAAAATGTCATCCAAATAAACAATCACAAAATTACCCAAGAATCTTTTTAGAACTTCATTCATCAACCTCATGAAAGTACTAGGTGCATTAGTCAAACCAAAAGGCATAATCAACCATTTGTACAAAACATATTTTGTCTTAAAAGAAGTCTTTCATTCATCACCTTCTCCAAGTCTGATCTAATGATAGCCACTCTTCAAATCAATCTTGGTAAACTACTTTTCTCCACTCAAATAATCCATTATGTCATCCATCCTAAACAAAGGAAACCTATATTTCACTATGATCTTGTTAATAGCTCTAGAATAAGTGCACATTCTGCATTCTCCATTTTCCATTCTTTTTAGGTGCTGATGTAGCAGGTACAACACATGGACTCAACATTTCTCTAATCAAACCTTTTTAGAACAATTCATGCACTTATCTATTAATTTCTTTATTTTTTGTAGATGTCAATCTATATGGTGCTTTATTCAAAAAAATAGCTTCAGGAATTAGATCCATACAATAGAAAATAACTCGGTCAAAGGACCAAGAAAATTTTTGATACTCGGCATTGCTCGACACCAATAGGTTCACTCGGTACATGAAGAAACACTTAGTCTATTGGAAGCATGAATGTTGATGATATTCCCATGGGTAAATATTGTAGAAACATGATTAGATCATTATCATGATGATATATTACATTCATGACTATATTTGTCATTAATGTTAACATAGAAATTTTGTGGTATATGTTCGAAGAATGACAGTAAATATCAAGTTGGTACACATAGATCAATGAGTAATTTTAGTAGAAAGATTAAAAGAAGATTATAATATGTGTCTAATATACACAGTTAACCTCAAATGTATAAGATATTAAGTTTGGAAGAAGTTATGCAAGTTTTGATAAAGACTTTTCTAAGATAGAGTTTACAGAGGCATGTTCTAGTAAACTTGTTATATCTCTTAGTAGAATTTTTATTCTGAGAAGTTGAAGTTAAATATGTAAAGGAGACATGTTGGTGATGATGTATCTAAAATTGCTCATCATAATGTTATGTATACAAAAAGTTATTTAAGTCACAAGGTGAAAGATTAATGTTATTTCTAAGTATAACATGTTCTTAATGTGGTCCTATAATAATTAATTGAGAAGATGTAACAGACGACTTGGGAAATTGTTTTATAGATTTAGTATAAAGGAAGGACATTTACCTTTATCATTTATGGAGGTATGTGAATGATTTTAAGTAGAACAAAGAGTTGAATGTGAAGATAAGAAATATAGAGCAGAAGTGAAGAAAACTTCATTGCCAATGTTTTATTATATGATCCAAAGTTTGATACTTGGATCTGAGGTTTGTGACCTAGTCTATAAGGTCTAATAGTGATTGGTCTAATTGATAGGGGAGAGGAAAGAAGTTAAAGTATAGTACATATAATTATTCTACAAGGAATAGTTGAGAGATTAGTTGGACAGTGAGTTCATTGGTCTTGCCCTAGAAGTTGTTTGGATAGTGGGTCCTTCTATCTTCTACAACTCTTAATAGGGTTCGAATCTTCTAACAAGGATTCAAAATCTCTTAATAGGGACTCATAATGTACTAAATTTTGTAATAGACTCCTAATAGGGTCCATCCTCTAACAAGGAATATTTATTATATTGCATCGTCTTGTGGGCATCATTCTCACTAGGATTTTACCTCTAATCAAGGGTTTCCCTAGTTAACACATCTGGTGTAATTGTTTATGTGCATCTTCTTATGATTTTTTACTTTGGTTAAATGGATAAGATTGTTTGAGGTTGATAGATATATTAATTATTGGATAACTGATTCAACCACCATTTATCTTTATGGACTATTGTTTCTAACAATTGGTATCAGATATCAAGTCCTTGAAAATAAAGTTTAACAACTTTGGGAGATATATGGCAAACATATTTAGAAAAGATAGTCCCAAGTATAGAGAGGAAATTTTGACACCTAGATGGTGGAAATTCTTGGTGACTTATCATATTTGTATAAAGAATAGAGCATTGATTTTTCAGATCTAAATTCTTTCTATTGTATAAAAAAATAATAGAAACATAAGAAAAGATAAGTCTAGATCTAACGAAGACATAAAGATAAAGGAAGGTATGGAAATTTTCATTTGTTGAACATGTAAAGAATTTGGTCATTTTTTTACTAGATGTCCTAAGAGAATAAGAAGAACTAGAAAGAGTTTACTTTCTAATATAGTTGAAGAATTTAAAGCAAGTACAAAAAGATTCTTGAATGACTATGATAATAAGCCTAGATTGGTTAATGAAGAGGAAGTAATAGAAGAGAAAACTTTGGTAACTACTGTTGAAAGTGAAAATATAAGATTTGATGAGAAATTATGGATACAAGAAAGAGTAGTTGATTATAATTCAGATGATGATGATGTTACTAAACCAAGGAATGATGAAGTATTCTTTGATACTAACAATGATTTATAGAATGAAGGAGAGCTAAGGTAGAAACAAATCTCAAAACCTTCATCAAAGCTAAGAGTTGAGATAACAACTCCTACTTTGGGTAAGAATATGACAAAAAATCATCCACCCAAGTAGATCATTAGAAGCAAAGATAAATGTGTGATGACAAGAAGCAAAATCAATGAAGCACGATGTTTGATATCTCAAGTTGAACCTAAGAATGTAGATGAAGCATGTAAAGATGACTATTGGAAGAAGGCTATGAAAGAGGAATTGGATCAGATAGTAAAGATAACTAAGAGGGGGGGTGAATTAGTTATTCAAGCTCCAAATATCCAATTTAAAAAAAAATCACCAAGTGTAGTGTGCCCATCAAACTATTCATTCATCCAAGCTTAAACATTCCTACTTAGCAAGTTACAGTAAGTCAATATGCAAGCATAACACATTAAGAATCAACACATAACATAGTGATTTATGTGAAAACCCAATTTGGAAAAAACCACTAGTAACATGCTACTCAATTCTCACTCTTTTGAAGTGATGCCCTATGAAAGGCCTGCCCTATTAAAGGCTACAACACATTATTAAATGTGACCCAGTTAAAAGATTTATCTACCTTGTTAGAACTAAGCCTGGTTAGAGGACTTTAGAACATTCACTTGGAATGTCACCTTGTTAAAGGATTTACAAATGGCTATTAAACCAACCTAACTCCATAGGATTTTTCCCTAACTAATACAATTGCTAGAGAGTAACAATAAGGGGTTTTGACCTAATTATAGTTTACAACTTATCTTGTAGATTTTAGATCTCTATTCAAATCACAATATTTTCTTGGCTTTCAATCTCTTTAGCTCTGATAGCTCCTCCTCCTCTCAAGCTTTGTCTCCTTGAGTCTGCATGCTCAATGTACCAATGCAATCATCTCCTTCTTGACCACTTATTGAAGCAAATTCTCTGTGCTCTATTCTTCCTTCTCCATGATGCCTTCCTTGACACCCTTCAAGCACTTTGCAATTTGTCACACTAGAAACTCTTACTTCTTGGCCTATGACTCCTTAAATAAAAATTTGGAATCCTTTTTCTTGCTCAATTCTTCCCTCCTTTAATTTTAGTTCAAATGGATTAGGTAAGATTCAATGAATCTAACCCATATTTTGTTCCTTCTTGAAACCTCTTGAATTCACTCAAAAATGGTTTATCTAAAATTTTGTGTCTCTAGCTCATCATCCTTATCCTCCATCTAGTTCACAAAATTCAAGGTAACAACTATCTCAGCTAGATCTAGCAAATATTTGACTTTTTCAATAATGCAGCAGCTTGACACTTATTAAAATTGTAGTGCTCGACACATACTATGTTACTTGACATCAACTACATTTTCTTTTTGCTCAACTCCTTCTATATCACTTAGCACTTGAATTTCACTTGGCACCTAAAGTTCACTTGGTACCTACTACATTTTACATTTGCTTGGCACTCATTGATAAAACTTAGTTAAGCTTTGCAGTCAACCTTGTTACAACTTATTCTTCTAGTGTTTCTATGTGTGGGCAATATTTGCATCTTCAAGTATACTATCAATACATCATTTTACCATTGTCTTAACTGATCCTTGCACTTCATTGCAAAGGCATAACTCAACCTTTTCCTTGGGTTTTTTTTTTACATCTTGTTGATTAATTCCTCTTTATCAATCAACTAAGTGATAGTACTTGGATCTTATAAGGAATTGTCATTCTAGCAAATAGTAGGTTTGATATCAATGACAAAAAAATGATTGAAAATATTATTTTATCAACCATCTTCCTTCTTTGCAACAATCTCCCTCTTTGATAATATTCTTTTCAATCAGATTTCCAATCATTTTTTAATAGTGTCTTTGAAACTTGAGCTACTCAGAAATAGTTGTTCTAGAGTTTGATGGTTGTTGAAACCTTTGACATTGATGTCAATGGGGGAGAAGTATAGCATGAAACAAAAGTACATGTTTGTAAGTTGTACATCAGGAGAAAGTAAAACATGGAAAGATAGTTTAATGTAAAGTGCATTGATGTATATCAATGAGAGAATGATTGATGAAGAATATTTGAAAAGAAAGGTTAACACACTTTTGCAGTTGGTATTCTTGGAACTAGATGTTATTCATCTAAGTTGCTGCCAATGCCAAAGAGGGAGATTGTTGTAAGCATGAATTCTGATTATATTCGTATGGGGTGTATTATACAAAAATGATTAAATCATTATCATGATGATATGTTACATTCATGACTCTATTTTTCATTGATGTCAACATAGCAATTCTATGTGGTATCTAATAAAAGAATGACAATAAAAATCAAGTTGGTATGGATAGATCGTTGACTAATTTTAGTAGTGAGGTTAAAGCGATATTATGCTATGTCTAGTATAGATAGATAATCTCAAAAGCATAAGATATTAAGTTTGGAAAAAGTTAACGATTGTTCTGAGATAGAGTTTACAAAGGCATGTTCTGGTAAACTTTTTATATCTCTTAGAAAAGTTATTATTATGAGAAGATGAATTTAAAGATGTAAAGAAGACATGTTGGTGATGATGTGGCTAAGCTCACTCATCATAATGTTATGTTTATGGAAAATTATTCAAGTTACAAGGAGAAAGATTAATGTTTTCACTAAGTGTAACTTGTTCTTAATGTCATCCTATAATAATTAATTGAGAAAGTGTAACAGTCAACTCAGGAAATTTTTGTATGGATTTGGTATAAAGGAAGGACATTTTCGTTTATCATGTATGGAGGAATGTGAATGATTGTAAGCATCACAAAGAGTGGAATGTGAAGATAAGTAGAGCAGAGCGAAAGTAAAGGAAACTTCATTGTCAAGGTTTTATTGTGTGATCTAAAGTTTGATACTTGGATTATAGGTTCATGACCTAGTCTACAAGGTCTAACAATGATTGGTTTGATTGATAGGATAGAGGAAAGAAGTTAAAATATAGTATATTAAATTATTTTGCAAGGAATAGTTGAGAGATCATTTGGATAGTGAGTTCAGTGGTCTTGTCCCAAAAGCTATTTGGATAATGGGTCCTTCTATCTTCTAGAACTCATAATAGGGTGGGAATCTTCTAACAAGGATTCAAAGTCTCCTAATAGGGACTCATATGTACTAAATGTTATAATAGACTCCTAACAAGGTTCATCCTCTAGCAACAAATATTTATATTATTACATCATCTTGCAGGTATCATTTCCACTAGGGTTTCCTCTCTAATCAAGGGTTTCCTTAGTTGACATATTTGGTGTAATTGTCTATGTGCATCTTGTTATGGTTGTTGTATACTTTGTTTGAATGGATAATATTGCTTAAGGTTGATAAATGCTTTAATTATGGGATAGCTGATTCACCTACCCCCCTCTCAGTTATCTTGGTACTATGAGCTACAATAAAATGGCTACAGTAACTCTACATCCACTATGAGCTACAATAACATGGCATCCGCTAGGAGCTATAATAACTTGGCATCCACTAAATCTATAATAACTTAGCATCTACTAGAGATATAATAACTTGGCATGCACTAGAGCTACAGTAGCTCGACATCCACTGAACTACTCAATAGCATTAAGAAATTAGAAACCACTAGCACTTTGCTCTAATATGCAGAATGAAAAAAGATGAGCATTATAACAAGGTAACCCAAGATGCTCCTGCATCAAATACAAGGTTATTTGAGCCAGTTGTAGATGAGCCCTATGTTCTTCCAAGGTAATGTGAGTAAGTTGTTTACTTTGGCATTCCACACAAACTGGGTTGTTCCTTTTTTGTTAGACATGATCTAACAAGAAAGTTGATAAAGTATAATGTGATGGAAGAAGAAGATACTAAAGAATCAAAAGATGAAGTAAATGATGATCACAAATGTCTATTACACAATAATGAAGAAGACGATGATGATGATGATTCTATTGATGTTGATGATGATGGTGATGATGATCATGATCATGATTGTGTTAGTGAATATAGTGATGATGGTCAATGATGATAATGGTCATGATAATGGTGATGAAGATGATGATGGTGGTGATGAACATATTGGTGGTGACTACAATGATCAAAGTGGCAAGTATGATGATGGTGATGATGATGTTGACATGGATGAAGATGATGATCAATATGACTTGTATATTTATATAATTAAGTTATTATGTGTTGAACTCTATTGTCATGGAGTATATACAATGATATTACATAGCTACCACACATAAAATAGATTAAAATTTAAATCATGTAGATACAAAAAAATATGTATGATGGGACTGGTAAGTATAAAAATTAATTGCCTCCAATTAATATTGAATCCAATATACAATCTATTATTTTATTAATATTTTTTTTTGGTAAGTCTATTACTTTTATTTTATTGCTGATTGCTAAGAATTGCTAATTTTTTTCTCAGGGTGACATGGATACACCAGAAGGCACAAGTGGGGATGTACCTCACACACCTTCTTCTATGAAGGTAAACTTTAATTAGTGTAATTATATAGATTATATAGAAATAAATGTCATATTATTATGTTCTTTTATTTATGTCTTTAAAGTTATTTTGATGGAATTTTAGTGGCATTGATTTCACAACTTGATACTTATTGATAAAGAAAATAAAAAATGATAGTAGATCAAATGTGGTATGAAACTCAAGCATCATTTGTAGATGACATCACATGTAGCACTAACTCTATCTTCATGGACCATAAACTTATAAAAAAATATACTAATGAAATTCTTAATCTTTTTCTCAATCAAAACATGACTGGGGAGATAGAGGCACTAAAAAAAGAATTGATACTTCAAGTCAATTCTTTGAAGGGAAGCAGTAATTAATCTTAATCAATAATAAAAGTTCAATATATGTTTATATTTTATAGTATCTTATGGATCATGATCTAAAATATTATGTGTTCTTCTTATAGGATATTGTGACACCTGTGAGACCACATGGTCAATATAGTGAGGGTTGTAGCACACAACCTTCACGTAAATAACACTTTCTCTTTACATCATTGTAACACTTAACTTTGATCTTTATCCATTGCAAATGAAAAAAAACAATGTTGAAAACCTCTTTGCTAATCATGTGGCTTGATCCTTTGGACATCCTTTAAAATCACAGTTTGATTTATGTTCCAAAGTCCATAAAACAACTCCTATGAGAAGAAAGAATATAATAGTTGTACACCACATTCCTGTATCAAATTTTTGTACTACTATATTTATACAAAGATAACCCTAGTATGCATATGAAAATTAACTCTAGTGCACCAAAAAATGCAGTGTCATAATTATATGAGAGCTATAACTAGTAGATGATTACCTTAAAGTATAGTAGCATATATAAGAGAAATTCCACATACCAACCTTTGAGGCAACCTGTGTATAAGCTCATCATAATTGGGGTTTGATTTCTTATTTCCAAAAGGTTCAAATTTGTACAGAAGGGCATAAGGTAACAAGGCAACTACAAAAAATAACACATCAATGATGAAGCATAAGCATACAGTCCTGATTTCATTATAAGCATACAGTCCAAATGCTCCTAATTTGAAATTGGAATATGCCTATGTATAGAAAGGACTCCTTGGAGTGAATTCATGGTTTCATATTTAAGTCCATTAGAGTCTAGAAAGGAAGAGAACCAATCTGTGGCTATCCAAACATAGGTATTGTTCAACATTCCAAGGTATAGTACCTCAAAGAATAGACCAATACTTGTGTCTAGATTCATATGCACAAAAATTACCTGAGACTCCATCAAAGCTAACTACACCAACACACTTCCAATATCATTCTTACTGACTCTAGGAGGAAATGGTATTTTGCTAACAATATTAGCATTAAAATTTTCTAGCACATCATTCAAATAATCTTCTCCATTTCTCCCATAATCATCATCTATATATGAAACCATAATATCTTTCCATCCATAGAAACTAATCATAGTTGTAACTACCATCATTCCATACATATCATATTTATATGCAACCACGATAAGAAGCTATCCATTTCTCCCATAGAAACCAATAATTCTATACTAATATGATGAGAGAGTTGGATTTGATGCTATAAATGAAATAATCAATACATGAAGTTCACTAGCTACATGTGAAACAACATGAGCAGTACCAAAAAATTGTGGCCCTACTAGTGCAACATTGTTTGTCTTCATCAACATTATAGCACTTAAATTTGATTTTTGGATGCTTCTAGCTAGTATCCCATTTTATCTTTATCCATTATAAATGTCTTTTCTAATAATATATTATTCAACTCATGATAAAGTGCAGATGCCTCCTTTGGTCACCACTTTGATATTGCCAATTACAATGTTGGCAACAAGGAGCTTGCATACATCTTTGACTATACCAAGTACAACTGGAAAAACCTTGTTTTGCTATATTTTGTAATGTGATAATCATGCAATGTTTTTTTTGTTGGGTGGATTTTTTACTCATGGACCTATTTTGTGCATGAATAGATACACCTACAATTGATAGAATAACAAAGACCACTTCTAGTGAAGCTAAACCATTTCCTTGAGTAGTACTAGTTCATTTGCAGAGATATTGTTGCTAAACAAGAAAACTATGTTTCTTTTAAAATTACCAAAGCTTCCATGTGCTTTAAAATTGTTATTATTTATAGTGTGATTGTAGTTTACTTATACATAACTCATTTTGGATTGATAATCCCATGATGCTTTTGTAGGAAATGATGTTTTATATGATCAACTTTTTGAACTAACATTGAAGCTATTTGAACCCATCATACATAAAAGGTATGCAATTTCATATCATTTCTATAATATTTATATTTTCTTCCATTGATTGTACTATATTAAAGTTATTGATCTAACAATTTTTTTCTCTAAGGTGGAATGAACAGGGTCATGAATTAAAAAATCATCTCATTATATCTTTTGAGGGCCTCTTTGGAAAAAGACATTTTTGATAGTGCCCTACTTTTCAAAAGAGAATCCAAACATATAAGGACTATGAGGGGCTAATATATAAGGGGTATAAAAGTTAACCCAAAGTACAAGCATCCTCCTATGATTCCAGCAATGGACTGGAATGAAATAATAGAAGATACAAAAGAGAAAAGGCTACATGGTAAAGGAATTGAACCAAAAAAGAGAAAAAGAAGGTATGTCATGATAGTATTAAGTAGAATGTAATCATGGACTAATTAGTGATATTTGTAAATATATAATCTAACGTGTTTCAAACTTTTCATAGACTATAGGACACATCAAAAGCTATTAAAGAGAGACTCAAAAAGGTTGACCAGCACAAACTTGGCTTTGGTGGCTATATGAATCTTCACTCTCAACATGTATGTAGTAGAAATGGAATTTCATATAATAAAAAATTATATAATGTTGCAAATAATTTTGCTTAATCAAATCATACATACAAAACTAATGATATTAAACAAAAAAAGGGTACAAAATTCAATGTAGATCCCACAGATGAAGATAAAAAAAATTTCCTTGAAGGAAGGCTATAAAGTCATGATTGCACACCTATGCCAAGAATATAAAGCCATACCCAAGAATCTAGTGCACTAAATGAGACATAGATAAATTGGTCAAATGAAAATTAAATCAAATTGAATATTTGAGAAATTTCTTTTTTGGTGTTAGTTTCCAACATAAATTGACTACATAATAATGTGCATAACATTTCACTCCAGCCTTCAAATCTGATCATAGAACCTACACATGATGAAGGCCATGATGTGCATTACAGTGGTGGAGGTATTAATTTTTTATTGGAAATTAATTATGCAATTATGAATATAACTTAACATCTTCAATTGCAATTTAATGTGTAACCTTTTTTAAATATTTTAGAGCATGTTGAACATTATGCTAAATGAGTGGAGCATGTTCAAAGTGTTCAAAATGTTATTGTACATGATGTGGCATTGTCAAGTAAGAAAAATACTATTGGAAATATAAGAGGAGTAGCTAAGAGGGGAAGTGTGAATCAGTTACTACAAAAATTAATCCTAGATCCTTTAGATGTTAGTATAAAATAAAACTTTGAAAACTGAATTTTGTTAATGCTTGGCAAACAAAGAAATATTGTAACTTGGTAAATGTTCAATAAACATTTAACATGAAAATATTAAGATGTTAACTATTATTACTTATTACTTTAACTTAGTTACAAACACAAAAAAGAAATAGCATGAACACATTTGACACTAAGATTTAACATGGAAACCCAATTTGGAAAAAACCACCAATTGCAACTAGTTACTATTTTCAATCCTATAAAGTGATCCCTATTAGGAGCCAACCCTATTAAAGGTTACAAAACACACCATTAGGTGTGACCCTATTAGAGTTTAATCACCTTGTTAGGAGTGGCCTTGTTAGAGGTCTTAGACAATTCAATAAAATTGTTACCTTGTTAGAGGATTTATAAGTAGCTATTAAGCCAACTCTGTTAAGAGATTTAGATCATTGCTACAATTCTTAGAGAGTAAAAATGATATGACCTAATTTGACTGTAACTAAATTGCTAATTACAAATCTCAATTCTAGCTTGTACTTGGTCTTTTTTGATCGAATGTATCCTTTTAGCTTCACAAGGATATTTAGCTCATCCTTCTAATTCACTTTCTCTTTACATCATTAGATCTTCAACATCTTCCATGCATTCACACACACTTCACAATTTCTAGCCCACAACTTGAATTTTTATTTATATAGTTTATTTTATCAAGTTAGCTCAAATACAACTTAGAATAATCAATATTCATCTTCTTAGTCGGCTAGAAAAAATATATGAATCAATTGAACTCAATATGCCAAACAAGAAAATCCTTCGTTAGCCAACCATGCTTGGTAGATGCTAAGTTAGAAATGATTTTCCTATGTTAACCAAGTGAACTCGATTAACATTGCATACTCACATAGATCTATTGGTAACCAAGTGAGATCAGTTAGCACTGGTTTTCTCAAACATTTTCTTCATTAACCGAGTGAGATTGGTTAACACTCAAATTCCATAAACATTTCTTTGATGCTTGAGTGAACTTGGTAGACATTGCCTTCTAGACTAGGCAAATTTAAGATTTCTCAGTAGCCATAGAAAACTATCTTCAATGCCCAAGTGAGCTTGACATACACTAACTAGTAATGATATGACATCTGATCCACCACTAGTGCTTTCTCCATCATTAATACTTTCATCCCAATCAGCATCTATAAATACTTTTAAGTCCAAATTGCCTCTTATTTTGTACCATAAACCCTATTCTTTAGTACCTTTCAGATATCTCATGATTCTTTTAACTATCATCATGTAATTTTATTTTAGGTTTTCTAAGAATCTTTCCACCATACTAACTTCTAATGCAATACTAGGCCTTCTATGCACTACATACTACAATTTTCCAATCATTGATCTATATGTGGTCTGATCTACCTCTTTGGAATCATCATTTTTGAAAAGCTTATGTCTAGTAGACATAGGGGTTCCAACTGGTCTTAAGTCTTGCATTCCAAATTTCTTTAGTATCTCCTTGATATATTTAGATTGAGTAATGTAGATACCATCTCTCTTCTATTGAGTCTGTAATCCAACAAATAATTTTATCTTTCCAAATATAGACATCTCATATTCATTACTCATTTCTTCTAAAAATGCCATGCACAAGTCATCATTTCCTATAAATAATGTGTCAACAACAAATATTTTTGCCAACACAATCTTCTTGTCAGATCCTTCTTTGATAAATAGACTATTGTTATCATTTATTCTTTGAAAACCAATATGTATCAAGTAGGTATGAATTATTTCATACCAAGCTCTGAGAGCTTGCTTAAGACCATATAATGCCTTGTGTAATTTTCAAACCATGTCCTTTTTGCTAGGATCTACAAAACCTTCTAGTTGTTTAATGTAGACTTCCTCATCAAGAATTCCATTCAAGAATGCAAATTTTACATCCATTTGATAAACTTTAAATCCTCTATAAGCTGCATATTCTAGTAAAGTTCTAACACCTTCTAATCTTGCAACAAGAGAAAATTTTTCACCATAATCAATACCTTCTTCTTGAGAATATCCTTTACATACCAAACTTGCTTTGTTTCTAGATACTTTTCCATCTTCATTCAACTTGTTTTTGAACACCCACTTTGTGCCAATTACATTTTTATCCTTGGGTCTAGGAACAAGAGTCTAGGTTTTGTTCTTCTCTATTTGTTCTATTTCTTCATTCATTTCTTCAATCTAGCTTTTATTATGCAAAGCATCTTTAACATTTCTAGGTTCAAATTCAACAAGCAAACATATACCTTTCAATTTTCTTCTTTTTATTGTTCCATCTTATTTGTCTCCAATGACCTGATTAGGTGCATGATACCTTCTAACATATTCTACCAACATAGATTCTTTGGATTTATTGCTTTCAATATGAACTTCAGTGTCAAGTTTGGGTTCCATTGTCTATGGCTAGGGTTTGTTGGTGTTTTAAAATGCATAGTGATAAAACCTTCTAAATCGTAACATAAATGGGAATGTCTAAGGGTTAGCTACTTCCCTATCTTCAACAATACCCAAATGGATCTAGACCAACATAACAAAGCACAATACTTCCTTCACTTTTGGCTCTACAAAACCAAGGCGAGAATACCTAGAGGTTCTAATATATGGTACTAGTTCAAAAACATATAATCTGAACCTATTAACAGTGGATGAAACCCTTTTATCTTTTGATACTTATGCAATAACATAGGAATGAGATAGCTACCAATCATAACCTATAAATCCATAAGCTAAGTGAGGGATAATTCCATTTAGCCTAATACAAAACATGGAAAACTAAATTGATTTGATTAAAAAGATTTGTGCACATGAACTTCATATTAGCTTGTATCCTATTTAGTGTTCAGTGCATTATCCATTGCAACATAGAGTCACCACCAGCAAGATGACCTAACTTGATTGCCTTACAATTAAGTTTGTCAACTAAAATCCAAAAATTCCATTATTATTAGCATCCCCTCCATACACCTAGAAACCCTATCATATCATTGAAGCATATACTTAATTCCTTGAATTAAAAGAAACAACAAATCTGATACACAACTCATCCAAGTTTTCTTACATTCAATAAACCTTATTCATTTAATCACAAAATTAATAACATATGAAGAATTAGGAGATAGAATAAGAGAACACATATAATTCATTTTAATTTCCCTTTTGTATTTATCCTATAAAGACCAAATACATTCAACTGGTAATACTAAATGAAACTCAAGATATGTCACATGATCTATCATAAATTTCCATTATCTTGGAGAAACAACACATGAAATGAAACTAAAACTTACACAAGAGTGGATGTGTGGCCTTTACTACTAGAGCTCTACTCAATTATATAAGAAGTAAAACCAACAACAACCTAGTATCACAACAGTGAGAAACTTATCCAAAAACTGGAACCCCTACAATAAATGAAAGAAAGAAAGATATAGATGTTGGAAATATTCAAGACAAGCTAGGTTACTAAGAGGAGAGGGGTGAATCAGTAACCTCAAAAAATTTACCAAATTTAGATCTTAATTACAATAATCCAATTACCATTTAGTTCATCAAATTAGATCTAACTACATGCATGAGAAACTGAAAACATAAAACATTCATAACACTTGAACACAATAATTTTGGTGACCTAGAAACCTTCCAAATAGAAAGTAAAACTAGGGTGGGGTTGATACCCAAAAAACTTCAATATTTCAACATAAAGTTGGCCTATTAAGGCTTACAATAATCACTTCTAATTATCTACCCTATTAGGAGTGATTATGACTGCTAGGTCCACCTTGTTAGAGGTTTTACAAACACACAATGAAGTATGCACTATGTTAAGAGATTTGAGAAAAGACTGTTAAGTCCACCCTATTAAAAGATTTGGACTGGTTCACCTGTTAGGATGAAATAGTTGATCTCTAACTTACAATTAGATTTCTAATAGAGATTCTTTTGAAGTACTAATCACCCTTATGTGATAGATATGACACTACTGCTCCTTTTCTGATATGGCCTTCAATACACTTTGTCTATTGTTGATTCACATTCACATGCTTCTTCACATTATTTTCATACTTTCATACTATTACAAACACTATTCATTCTATTTGGATATGATACAATACATTACATAAATATCAATCCAATTTACATAATAACAAAGTTGGCCAATATCCAAGTTAACACCAATATTACAAAGTCAACCCAAATGTAGATACTCAAGTTCTGAAGACTGACTTGGTGAAGTTTTGATACTCAACATCCACTGCCACTACTCGACATAATCATGAATTAAGTAGAATTAGAAACTTGGTCCATACTAATTATCTTAGAATAGTCTCAAACTAGGTTTGCACTAGTGACTCGGTAGATACTGTGTAACTTGGTATAAATTGAATTACATGTTTACCATGACTGCACTTGGTAAACACTAATCATCTCATAGCTTGGTTAACACTAAATTTTCTTCACATGAATTGCTAGCTTAGTAGAAACTACAAAGCTTGGTAACCATTGAAATGCTTAGGTTGAATTGTTGCACTTTGCACTAATTAAATTCTCTTGGTAACCACTAGAATGCTTGGTAGGAACTGTAAAGCTTGGTGGCTACTGAAATGAATGGCAAACACTGTAAACTATTTAATGAGCTTAGTAACCATATAGAATTTGAATAAGTGTTGTCAATAATAAAAACCTTGACTGAATTTCAACAATCTCCCCCTTTGGCATTAGTGACAAAAACACTTATTAGCCAAAACTTATATACATTAGAGTGTGATACTAGCTCGGTATAGTATACTATTTTTGAGGTTTTTCAAAATTTGTCTTTCTAAGTATATATAGTATACTATGTCTGAAAATTATTTGTTATAAAATTTCTTCATTTGCATGATTATCCCCCATACAATATACATAGTATGACTAGTGTCTCTCCCCATATAGCATATTAATTGTCTCTCCCCCTATATACACACTAAGTGTCTCTCCCCCTTTTTGAAAATAATGTCAAAGATTTGTTCAAAACTTATATACATGGAGAAAACAATATAAGAAAGAAAATTAGAATGTACTTTAAGTATGAGTGCTAAAGTCTTATCCCAGTTCTCTAGCAAAACTTTGCACATATCTAGAGCAATTTGCACTTTTGTAGATAGTTCTATCATGTGATCTGCTATGGAGAAGTTGTTGTCATGGATCAATGTTTTTGAATAAAAAATATGTTTCTACATTTTATCCATGATGGGAAGGATCATATTCTGAATATCTATCAGTGAAGATCGGATCCTTGTTTCTTCTCTCAATAATAATGACTGCATATTTGAAAAGAATCTGATTTTCTTATGATGTGCATAGCTTGAACTAGGTTCAAGTTGCAACTACTATGCACTAGCCTTTAGATCTTCATCAATCTTTGCCAATTTGCTCTTTATTTCCTTTGCAAACTTGGTAACATTACATAAATTTCCAAAAAGTGATGTTACATTTGTGCAAGAGGTTTCAAGATTGGTCAAAATTGATGAGATTTCCATTTGCTGAATAGTTATTTGCTAAGCAATGTGCTCAAGCACTTTATTATCAAATTTATTTTCTACTTTCTCAACCAATTTGTCTTAACTACTAGAGTCCTCATTAAACTTCTAGACTACCTCTTCTAATTGAAATAAAATGTGTTGAGAAGTATCAACTTCAACACCTATCACCTTAGTGAAAATGTTCTTGGCATCATCTATGATTTTATATTCTCTGTCTCTTTCCTCTCTCAATTTCTTCTGTATTGCCTTCTTTTGGAGAAGTTGACCAGCTATATGCATTTGATCTGTAGTGATATTATCAAAATCTCATTTGGGAATCTCAATCTCCTCATCTAGGTCTATATCTTCTTCTATCTCCTTTCCTCTACTCAAAAATCTTGTACTTGATTGAGCCTTAGGTTCAACTATCCTTGTACTTAATACCTTTGAATCTAGAATATAAACAATTGTAGAGATAGTAGGACTAGCTGTGAAGATTGATATATTCCCAACTGATGGAATACTAACTGTTATGCTTACTAAATCCGAAATTGAAGTACTTACATAAGTATCCAAAATTGTAGAAGACAAAACTATAGAATCCAAAATTATACTTACTACAAAAGAACGCAAAATTGTAAAACATACTATACTCATTGCTAATGATGCTTACTTGGGAGCTAAAGAAGAGGGAGGCTACAACTTAGTAGATGAAGTGGTAGACACTTCTATTAGTGAAGTACAGAGCTATGTGGGAGTGAAGAGTGATTGGACATTTGATGCATCAGTTGTGGTCACAATAAAACTTGCTGAAGTTGTCTCTAAACTTGATGTGGTTGATGGTTTTCTTGGAGAGTGAGGAAATGAGGCAATGATTGTGGCTGCTATCTTCATAGGATTAGTCTCCTCATCATCTTCTTTGTCTTCCTTGGTAGCTTCTTCCTCTTTATCTTCTTCAACTTCTTCATTATCAAAATGTGTTGGCTCAAAGTAAGTTTCTTCTTCTTCTTCATCACTGTCATCAACCTTGAATTCTATAGGGAAGTCACTTTGTTTGTGCAAGTAATAAACATTATTCCACATCTTCTCCTTTTCCTTCAGTCAACATAAGAGGTGTGCTTGCTTTGATTTTTTCTATTCTCCTCTTGCCTTTGTTAACACCCTATGGGAGTTTGATTTCAAGCTCTATCCTTGCCTTAGCCTCATCATATATTCCAAAGTGTGGTATCTTTGGATCAACAAATTCATTAACCAAGGCTTTAATAATGTCTTTTCTTTCATCAATGTTCACCTCATATAGAAGAGGTTTTACCCATACAACTCTGGGTTTCACTGCCTGAATGTAGACTCTTTCACAATCTACCATGAAGAAAACATCATCTTTGTAATCTTCAACCAATTTCCTAGGTATCCTAAATCTATTATTCATTTTCTCCTTGAAGACATCAAAGTAGTTATCCATTATACTAACAAATTTTTCTCCCATTTCTACAATATACTCATTAATCTGGTATAGAACTGGCACATCCTTTCTTCATACTACCGTGCCTTCATCCTACCAAAATTTTAAAAATACTCTAAAAGGCTTCCACAATCTTGAGATGCATACAATATATAAATTATGTTACCAATGCAGTATCTCAATCATCTCCAAACTTGGTCTTTTTGCCTAATCTCAATGAAGAAATGTCAAATTTAAGACCTCCACGACCTTGTATGCCAAGTCTACTACTTCACATGACACATTGTTTAGATGGCTAGAATTTTAGATCTTGTGTGCTATCACATGTATGCCAAATTTCAGTTCTACATCTATTATGCTTTTAATTTTCATGCCTCTGTCATTCCACTCTGCTAGGGTTTTCTTTTCTAACTTCACCTGACCTAGGGTTTTAGTTATTTTGGCCTTAGAGAGCATGGGAAGGTTAGTAATGTGATGAATCATCTTCTTAGTGATCAAAACTGGTTGCTCAAGCCATAACTGGCCATTGTGAACTCAGCTTAGGATGTATCTGATCCATTTGATTTGGAAACTTTGGGGTAGGTGGGGAATGTGGGTTAAACCCTTGGCTTCCAAATGCTTATGTTCGGGCTTAAGAACACCATTAACATGTAATTCTCCTAAGGCATCATCCATCTCTAGGGTTCCTATCTCCTAAATTGCACACTTAAAATGAGTTCAAATATCATTAATTAGTAGTACTTTAGGAGAGATCTATGATTGTGCTTCATTTGGATCAAGGGTTTCAACAACCGTTGACACAAGTTTGAAATTACGTGCTTTCCATTCCACTCCTCAGACCAAAATTTTTTACCCTTTCCTTGCCTTGTTTCTACTACTTGATGTTGCCATGGCTACTCAGTAAGCTATGAAAAAATTGGAAAGATTTTAGCTGCAAATTTCACTGGAAGTTGCTTGATCACTTTATAATTTTCTTGATCACCATAACACTTAGAATTCTCAATGAAAATGAATTTGATTTCCTACTTTTTGTTAAAAAATTTCCATTAATACTTAGCGTGAAGGTAGCTATTATGACATCATTACGTGTGATAGCCTATCATCCATGATCTGCTCAAATGCTTAGTAAAGACTTTATAACTCGATAACCATGCATGACTTGTTACTCCCAACCTTGCTTGGTAGAGTTCATGACTCAACTTTACTCGATAGAAAATTCAACTTGATGATAATTGATATCGATCTCACTTGATGATCCTTTTGTATCTTGAATACAAATTTGGATCTTTGCTTCCTTTCAATTGGAATTGTTTGGTTGTGATCTTGATGACGCAGTTCCAGTTCTTCCTTAAGAACTTAGTTGGAAATGGTGGAGTCACCCACTTCTTGAGTGACGTAACCATCATTGCCTGAACTAACTTCCTCAGTAGATTTAGGAATCCATTATTGCCTCATCTACTTCCAAATGTTATCTACTTTTGCTTTGTTTTCATCTTTAATTCTACCTATATTCATGTAATTCTTGGCTAGATGACCAAGTTTTGTAAAAGTGAAACATATTATGGTGGTATCTCTCTTCCTTGTGTGATGTTTAACATAGTTCATGCAAATATGTCTATATTCTCCACAATTTTGAAATTTGCACCAAGTGTTATAGTCCCAATCGAATATTTCTTTCACAATTTTCTCTGTTGGATTAAATGACTTGGTTCTACAGTCTGATGCCTTGTGACCTTGTTTCTTACATTTGTCACACATACCCTCAAATTATGGTTTTTCTTTGCATTCATTAGCCTTGTGACCATTCTAATTTCAATTGTAGCATCTACCTTTGAATTTTGTGTTACCATTACTCCAACATCTATTTGATGTATGACCTATCTTACCACAGTGATTTCAAATAGGTCTTTGATTCTTTTGAGAACCTTGTTCAGAGGATTCACCTACTTTTCCTTTTTGTCCATAGAGATTCTACTCATTCAGTTGATTCAATTGATTTATGTCTACTTTAGATTTCATCATTCTTTCATTGATTTTCTTTTTAGTGTTTAGGTCATTTTTCAATTTTTCACTGATTTTCTTTTCAGATCTCAGCTCACTTCTTATTCTATTATTGATTTTTCTTTCCAATTTTAGATCATTTCTTAATCTTTCATTGATCTATCTTTGGCTCATAATTTCCTCATTTTCATTGGAGATTTGATCCATAAGATCTGCATACTAAAGGGATTGGTTATGGATCTCATTGTTTCTTCCATCCATGTCTTCTTTCAACTTGTTCCTTTGTTCCAAGATTTCACATAGCCTTACTGACTGAATTTCTTGTTCTCTTTTGAGCTTTCTTACTTCTTCTTACGGGGAACCATTCTTCTCTAAGAGTTCTTTGATTATGTCATTTGCTTCATCTAAACTACTTGAAGGAAAAAAGTCTTTAATCTTTTCTTTAATGTACTAATGATCATTCATTTGATTTGCAAGTTCCTTCCTTCTTTTCAAGGATTGGGAAAGTTGCTCCTTAGCTTTATTGACTTGTGAAATGGCCATCTCTAGATCTAGCTTTTCATTTTCAATGGCTTTGTCAAGTCTAAATATCTCCATTGTCCTTGATCTTTTCTCAAGCTATCAAACTTTATCCTAAGAACCACAAATCTCTAATACCAATTGTTGGAAATATTCAAGACTAGCTAGGAGATTGAGAGGGGAGGGGTGAATCAATAACCTCAAAAAATTTACCAAATTTAGATCTTAATTGAAATAATCCAATTACCATTTAGTTCATCAAATCAGATCTAGCTGCATGCATAAGAAATTGAAAACATAAAACATTTATAACACTTGAACACAATAATTTTGGTGACCTAGAAAACTTCCAAATAGAAAGTAAAACTGGAGTGGGGATTATACCCACAAAACTTCAATACTACATCATAATGTTGGCCTATTAAGGCTTACAATGATCACTTCTGATGATCTTCCTTGTTAGGGGCAATCAGGACTACTAGGTCCACCTTGTTAGAGGTTTTACAAACACACAATGAAGTATGCACTCTGTTAAGAGATTTGAGAAAAGATTGTTAAGTCTACACTGTTAAAGGATTTTGATTGGTTCACCTGTTAGGATGAAATAGTTGATATCTAACTTACAACTAGATTGTTGATAGAGATTATTTTGAAGTATTCATCACCTTTATGTGATAGATATGACATTGTTGCTCGTTTTCAAATATGGCCTCCAATACACTTTGTCTACTATTGATTCACATTCACATACTTCTTCACATTATTTTCATACTTCCATACTATTCCACACACTATTCATTCTATTTCACACACTTGGATATGATACAATACATTACATATATATCAATCCAATTTACATAATTGCAAAGTTGGCCAATATACAAGTTAACACCAATATTACAAAGTTGGCCCAAATGTAGATACTTGGGTTCTAAAGACTGACTTGGTGAAGTTTTGATATTCAACATCTACTATCACTACTTGGCATCATCATGTATTTGGTAGAAGTAGAAGCTCATTCCATACTAATCACCTTAGAGTAGTCTCGAACTAGGTCTGCATTGGTAACTTGGTAGATACTATGTAACTTGGTATAAATTTAATTACATGTTTACCATGACTGCACTTGGTAAACACTAATTATCTGATAGCTCAGTTAACACTAACTTTGCTTCACATAAATTGCTAGCTTGATAGAAACTGCAAAGCTTGGTAACCACTGAAATGCTTGGGTTGAAATACTACACTTTGCACTAACTAAATTCCCTTGGTAACCACTGGAATGCTTGATAGGAATTGTAAATCTCTATGGCTACTAAAATTCATGGCAAACACTATAGATTTTTCAATGAGCTCAGTAATCATACATAATATAAATAAGTTTTGTCACTAATAATAATCTTGATTGAATGTCAACAACATAAGAGGATGAATTCATGGATATGTTCTATATCTGACATGTGTCGACTTGGAAAACTTCCATCTCTAGATGTAAAAAAACTCTCTAATCTCTCTCTAAAATTGCATATCAAATGCTCAATCATTTTGGCTCCCAAAAGCATAAAATATCTCAGATATTTGATGGAAAAGCATAACTAATTTTGAGGTTAGATATGAAATCAAGGCAAAGGCAAAAGGCAGTTAAATGACCTCTAAACACAAAAAAAACTTTTTAGAATTCATTTTTTTCCACATTTAGGCTTCAACAAACTTCAATATCTACCCTTTGACCAATTTTGATGCTCAATGATGAATTTTGCCCATTCGGCTAAGAATGCCCCAGAAATTACAAATTTGCATATAAACTAAATTGTTTAACATCTATGCAAATTCTAACCCCATATTTGGAAAATTCATCTCCTCCCAGTTCCAATGGTATATTGGAGTCCATATTTTGAGAAAAAAATTGTGCCTCTGGGATGCATTTGAATTTTAGGCTCCAACTATGGCCATGAATAGATTAAAAAGAAATGAAATTGAAAATTTTAAATATTTCTATAGTTTAAACTATAGAAAAATCATTGTTTTAAAATAAATTTTTTAACTTTCTCATTGAACGCTTAGATTGGAAAAAAGATATTCAATATTTTATCTCCTTATACCTCCTTGACCATTCACATGATGCCACTTGTCAAATTCTGAGTAGCCATCTTGATCACCGTTGAGTCCCACACCTTTGCCAGATTTTAAAGTTTTTTAGGAGGTTTGCATGTCATTACTGATGAGATCCTCTTATTTTTTGATGGTGACATCATGACCACTAGAATTTGGCACATTTTTCTGATAGGTCTTCTTAGTGAGTGTACTTGGTCAAAATTTTGTCTTCACACCAGCTAATCGTCCATGGTGGGTCCCTCCATCTAGTCTGTAGCTTCCCAAAAAGGGGTTGTCTTAAAGACAACTAACAATGCATGTGTTGGAGTATTTGAACATAGAAAAATACCCCCACTTTAGCAATGTGGGATAAACATTTTTTATTGTTTTTCCATCTAGACCAAGTCCTTCTTCCATGGCATTTGCTCCTTTCAATATTGTCCTAATTTTAAAAGCCTAGTGTTTATTCAATATCTCTAGAGACGAGGATATGCTACTAAAGAATATTGTTGATCATGTAGTGAAAGGAGATAAAAATATCATTAATGATGGAAGAAATATCATGTGCAAACATTAGTTCAAGGAACCACCAACAAGTTGAAAGATTTTCACAATCTACATCTAATTCTAGTGGATCCATGATGCTTGATGAAAATCGCCCTTGCAATAGTTATCTATAGAGTACTCAAGAACATGGGTCTGAATGTTTTTCTTGATTCAAAAAAGCTTTCCATTAGAGATCACTTTCTTAATGTACTAGAAAAGGGAATGAAGAGTGTTGAGCTCTTTATAGCCATTGTGTCAAATAACTATGCACAATCTGGTTAGTGTTTGTGAGAACTATTGTTTATGCTGCAAACAGGCAATAAGATTGTCCCCTATTTCTGCAATCTTAAACATGAAGATGTTTGAGATCTAGAAGGAGATTTCACTCATACAATTAGCCACAATGAAACCAAGACTATGCTTAGATATGGAAGAATGGAGGAGTGCATAACCACGAGTATCCGTTGGTGAAATTAGCAAAACATAGTGCCAAAAAATGCTCACATTGCTTTCATCCTTCTACATCTCACCCTAGATTAAGCTCCACATCTACATTTTTATTTCTAATTGGTCAAGAAAAAGTAACTACAGGGAAGTTGTGGACCTTATTCATCAATTTATATGCAAGGGGCCTCTATGAAATGTACCATACATCTCCTAGTCACAACAATTTTTTTAAAACTCCCTCTCTTATCTCTTCTAGGTTCTTGTATTATGGGCCTCTCCCTTCAATTTTCCCCTAGTCATAGGAGCTCCCATCATGCTCATTCCCTTGGATGTGGGTAGTCATTTTCCATGGCTTTTCCCCTATCCTAAAATAACTCCAAAGTAGCTCCCCTATGGCTTTGTTTCTTTCTTTCTTTTTGGTCATTTTTTACTACTCAATATAGAGATTTTGGCTTTCTAAAAATTGGAACTGGGGATTCCTCATTTCTCTGCTCTCCTAGCCGCACAATAGAGATCCTCTCTTCTACCAAAGCTTGGTACCTTATGGTGGGATATGGTGTTTTGCATGGGATTCCTTTATACTATGTTACACATTGCAAATACCCTCTTCAAATTGTGGATTTGACCTCCTCACTTTGCATTGGAAAAGCTTCAATGACTATAGCTTCTTCCTATATTTTCATCTTCACCTTTTACTTTCTTTCTTTTCTCCATGGATTTTCTTTCCTTATCTTTGATGCTATTCTTCTTATCAATGGATTTATGAATATGGAAATGCTAACATATATTATTGATGCAAGAGCATCCTAGGTTTCCTTGTTATCTTGCTCATTTTGTTCACCTAGTAGTTCTTTCATGTGCCTAGCAATTCCTTCATGTGCCTCACAATTCTTCATGTGTCTAGCAATTCCTTCATTTGCCAGCAATCCTATTTTCTTCATGTATCTAGTAACCCTATTTTCTTCATGTGCCAAGTTACCCAGTGTATGCCAAGTGATTCTTCATGTGCTGAGTTACTCAGTGTATGTCAACTATTTCTTCATGTGTCGAGTTACTCAGTGTATGCCAAGTGTCTCTTCATGTGCTGAGTTAGCCAGTGTATGCTCAATGTTTCTTCATGTGTTGAGTTACTCAGTGCATGTTGAGTATTTCTTTATGTGCCAAGTTACCCAGTGTATGCCGAGTGTCAGTATTTGGACATGATTTCACGAGTTAACTTGCGAGATTTATTTCATTTGTAACATTTATGTTAAGATATTTTCTTGGGATGAGTCTAGACCATTGTTGGATCGGTCTTCCTCTTATGTAATGATTCTAGAATGGTCTGTAAGCCATTTTGGCAAGTATAAATAGAAATTCAGGCTTAGAATTAAGAAGTTTTGGAGAATTTTTGGAGAGTTTTGGGGGGAGAAGCTTTTGGGAAGAAGATTAGAGAATAGAACTAAAAGTGCAAATTTGCAGTTGGATCTTTGAATGTGAATGTATTTGTAATTGGTTGTAACCCAGAAGGCCTTATAGCTAAGCATGTAAGAAGATATCTTGATGAATCAATAAAAGTAATTAACTCTTCTTCCTCCTTTGGTTGCTATTCTTTGTGTCTGTTTTTATTGTGTTAACTCTTGCAGGGTGGTTTGAATAGTTGGGTGAGCCTTTGGCCCTAGTTATTCATCCTCTTGCCTACATCAGTCTCTTCTTTCTCCTTTGGTTGCTATTCTTTGTGTTTGTTTCCATTGTGTTAACTCTTGCAGGGTGATTTGGATAGTCAGGTGAGCCTTTGGCCCTAGTTATTCATCCTCTTGCCTATGTCAGTTGGTATCAGACCTTGAGGTTCATCCTTGTGGAGATTGGATTGTGTAGAACCCTGATTTGGATTTGGTTGTAGGGTGGTAGATCTGCATATTTGACCTATAACCTACAGAGGGTTACTTGTAGGAATCTGATTTGTAAAGATGGTTCGTGGAAGAGGAAATAATGTTGGCAATGCTATATTGGATTAGTTGAGACAAATTGCAGCCAGATTAGATGCTGTGGAGATAGCTTAGAGGAGAGGAGCATATCTTGATGATGTAAGTGATGATGAAGTAGCAGCACCAAACCATAATCTAGAACGTGAAGAAGATTAAGATGAGGAAAGATTGTTGAGAGTATTTTCTAGAGTAAATTCAAAGCCTGCTATAGAATTTTTTCCTTATGATGGAAAATTGGACACCAATGCTGTGTTGGATTGGATCTCTGATATGGAGAAGTTCTTTGAGTATGAAAACACTCTTGATAATAGAAAGGTGAAGATTGTAGTCACTAGGTTGAAAGGTCATGCATCACTATGGTGGGAGCACTTGCAAATTGATAGACAAATGAGAGGAAAGGAGAAGATCAGAACTTGGCCAAAGATGGTGAACAAGGTAAAGAAAAAATTCCTTCCTACTGATTACCAAGTTAGCTTGTTGAGAAAGATGCAAAATTTGAAACAAAACGACATGACTATAAAAGAATATACCAAGGAATTCTATAGATTAGACATCAGATCTGGACATGTGGATGATGATGTTGAGAAAATTGCAAGGTACATTAATGGATTGAGATCTGGAATACAAGATAAAATAAGTTTTGTGAAGCTGAAAAGTGTGGAAGAAGCATATCAATATGCCTTGAAAGCTGAGGAGATCTTGACAAAGAAGCATGAACAAAGACAAAGAGGTAGAGGTGGTAGATTCTAGAGAGGCAGAGGTAGATCTTATGGAGAAAGTGGTAGATCTGACAGTTCTGTGTAGGATAAAGGAAAATCTAAATGGAAGAATGATGATAAAGGCAAGACTGAATGGAAAAGTAGTAATTCTTACCGAGGAGGCACTAATTCTTATCGAGGAAGAGGTAATTCTTATTCTAGAGGTGGATTTCATGGTAATTGTTTTAGATGTGGCAAAGAAGGGCATATATCCTTTGAATGTAGATCTTCTAAAGGTGGCTAGAATAATAGAAATGCTATGATTCAAGAAGACATTGAGAGTTCACCAAGTGGACCTGAGGCTGGAGAAAATTTGATGGTGAGAAGAACCTTATGTAATAAGGGAGGTGATGAGGAACCTATTTTAAGGAGAAGTCTTTTCAAGACAAGATGTAAGATGGCCAAAAAATGCTGTAAAGTGATCATTGATAGTGGAAGTTCTACAAATCTGGCATCAAAAAAGCTAGTTACAAAATTGCAGTTGCAGAGGCTAAAACATTCCAAACCTTATCATGTTGCATGGATCAAAGAAGAGCATAAGATATTGGTAAGTGAGCAATGCCTTGTGAAGTTCAAAATTGGACATTACTTTGATGAAGTTTTGTGTGATATTATGCCCATGGATTGTTGTCATATTTTGTTGGGTAGACCTTGGCAATATGATAGATATGTTGTACATGATGGAAGATTGAATCAATATAATCTTTGGATAAATGGAAAGAAATAAACATTGTTGCCTTTGATCAAAAGCCTAGATGAGGTTAATTGTACTACTGTAAAAATTTGCATGGTTAATGCGAAACAATTTGAAAAAGAAATGAAAAAGAATAAAGTCTGTTTTGCTGTAATTCCAAGAAAATCAAGTTTTGTCAATGGAGACCAAGTGCAAGAAAATAGTGTTAATTGAGTGCTGGTCAGTGGTGATTGAACAACAAATGGTAGTATTGACTGAGTGCCAGAAGAAATTGCAAAATTGTTGAATGATTTTAAAGAAATTATTGCTGATGATATTATTGATAGTTTACCTCTAGTAAGAAGTATAAGTCATTGTATGGATTTGATCCCTGGAGCTAGTTTTCCAAACAAAGCACCATATAGATTGACACCTATAGAGAATGAAGAACTTAACAGACAAGTGCATGAATTGTTGCAGAAAGGTTTGATCAAAGAAAGCTTGAGTCCATGTGCTGTACCTACTATATTAGCACCTAAAAAGAATGGAGAATGGAGAATGTGTACTGATTCTAGAGCCATTAACAAGATAATAGTGAAATATAGGTTTCCTATGCCAAGGATGGATGACATAATGGACTGCTTGAGTGGAGCAAAGTATTTTACCAAGATTGATTTGAAGAGTGGCTCTCATCATATCAGAATCAGAGAAGGTGATGAATGGAAGACTACTTTCAAGACAAAAGATGGTTTGTATGAATGGTTGGTTATGCCTTTTGGTTTGACTAATGCACCTAGTACTTTCATGAGGTTGATGAATGAAGTTCTGAAAAGATTCTTGGGTAAATTTGTGATTGTTTATTTGGATGATATTCTAATATTCAGCAAGACTAAGGAAGAACATCTTGAGCATATTAAACAAGTATTGCAGAGGTTGAAAGAGGAAAATTTGTTGATTAATCTAAAAAAGTGTTCTTTTTATGCAAGAGGAGATTGTGTATTTGGGATTTACTATTTCAGCTGATGGATTGAGGATGGATCCTGAGAAGGTTAAAACAATTTTGGAATGGCCTACTCCTGAGAATGTGAGTGAGGTAAGATCATTACATGGTCTAGCTAGTTTTTATAGAAAGTTTATAAAGAATTTCAATGCTGTTTGTAATGTTATGACTGAAACAATGAAGGGAGATAAAAAGGAATTCAAGTGGACACATGAAGCTACTAAGAGTTTTGAGACTTTGAAACAAAAGGTTGCTAAATTACCTATATTGGCTTTACTTGATTCCAACAAAGTGTTTCAAGTTGAATGTGATGCAAGTGGTAATGCAATAGGAGCTATATTAAGTCAAGAAGGTAAGCCTATTGCTTTCTTTAGTGAAAAGTTGAATAATGCTAAAAGGAAATATTCTATATATGATCAAGAGTTTTATTCTATTGTTCAAGCATTGAAGAAGTGGAGACATTATTTGATGCCTAAGGAGTTTGTGTTGTATACTGATCATAAAGCTTTACAATATTTGGGAAGTCAACATAAATTGAATCAAAGAAATATGAAGTGGGTTGAGTACTTGCAGATTTTTAAATTTGTGATCAAGCATAAAAGTGGAGTTACTAATAGAGTTGTTGATGCATTGAGTAGAAGACGTTCTTTGTTGACTAAAACGAAGGTTGATGTTCTTGGTTTTGATAAGATGAAAGAGTTATATGATGCTGATCTTGATTTTTCTGAGGCATGGAGAGAGTGTAGAGCACCAAATCTGATAGGTCACATAAGTAAGTATGATGAGTATTTCATTCAAGAAGGTATGTTGTTCAAATGTATTCAGTTGTGTATTCCTAGAAATCCTATGAGGTTGAATTTGATTAAGGAAAAGCATAGTGGTGGATTAGCTGGACATTTTGGAATTGATAAGACATTGAGTTTGTTGAAAGAGAAATATTATTGGCCACAAATGTATAAGGATGTTCATCAATTTGTAAAGAGTTGTGGAGTTTTTCAAGTTGCAAAGGGAGTGAGTCAAAATACTAGTTTGTATACACCTATTACTATTCTTGAGAAACCTTGGACTGACATTAGTATAGATTTTGTTCTTGGATTGCCTAAAACAGTGAAGGGGTATGATTCTATATTTGTTGTAGTGGACAAATTTTTTAAGATGGCTCATTTGATACCATGTAAGAAGACATTAGATGCTGAGCATGTTGCTAAAATTTTCTTCAAGAGATTGTGAGATTGCATGGATTACCAAGAAGCATTATTTCAGATAGAGACAGTAAGTTTGTTGGTTATTTTTGGAAGACTTTGTGGAAGAAGATGGTTACTGAATTGAATTTTAGTTCTACATTCCATCCAAAAATAGATGGATAGGCAAAGGTTGTGAATAGAAGCTTGGAAAATTTGCTGAGATGTTTAGTTGGGAATAAGCTGAGTAATTGGGAGATGGTATTGGCACAAGCTAAATTTGCATATAACAATTTTGTGAATAGGAGTACAAAGAAGACACCTTTTGAGATTGTTACTGGAATGCATCCTAGAGGTATATTAGATTTGAGAGATGTTGCTAGTGAAGAAAAGAAAACCGCTGCAGGAGAAGAATTTGCTGATTTTATGGACTCTTTGCATAAGGAAGTGAAGTTGAGGTTGGAACAAAGCAATCAGAAGTATAAGGAGAATGCTGATAAGTCTAGAAGACACCATGATTTTCAACTTGGTGATGAGGTGATGGTTCATCTAAAGAAATAAATATTTCCAGTTGGAACATATAGCAAGTTGAAGATGAAGAAATTTGGACCTTGTAAGATCCTGAAGAAGTTTGACAATGGTAATGCTTATGAAGTTGAGTTACCTAATGACATGGATATATCTCCTATATTTAATATTGCTGATTTGTATAAGAATCAGGAGTCAGAGGATGAAGTTGTTATACCAGATGATTATCCTAAGAAATAGATTGAAGAAGTTGAACATATATTGGATCAGAGAGTTGGCAAGAGTACAAGAGGAAAAGATTACTATGAATATTTGGTGAAGTGGAAGAAAAAACCTATTGAAGATGCTTCATTGATTTCTCAATTTGAGTTGGATTCAGCTCAGGTTGGGACATATCAATGATTCAAGAGAATCATTTCTTTCAACCTTAGTTGTCTAATGCAGGAGCATCCTAGGTTGCCTTGTTATCCTGCTCATTTTATTCACCTAGCAATTCCTTCATGTGCCTAGCAATCATGTTTTCTTCATGTGCCTAGCAACCCCATTTTCTTCATGTGCCAAGTTACCCAATGTGTGCCGAGTGATTCTTCATGTGTCGAGTTACTCAGTATATGTCGAGTGTTTCTTCATGTGCCGAGTTACTTAGTGTATGTTGAGTGCCTCTTCATATATTGATTTACCCAGTGTATGCCGATTGTTTCTTCATGTGCTAAGTTACTTAGTGCATGCTGAGTGTTTCTTCATGTGCCAAGTTATCCAGTGTATGTCGAGTGTTAGTATTTGGACATGATTTTGCAAGTCGACTTGTGGGATTTATTTCATTTGTGACATTTATGTTAAGATCATTTCTTGGGATGAGTCCAGACCATTGTTGGGTCGGCCTTCCTCTTATGTAATGATTCTAGAATGATTTGCAAGCTATTTTGGCAAGTATAAATAGAATATTTAGGCTTAGAATTAAGAAGTTTTGGAGAATTTTTGGAGAGTTTTGGGGGGAGAAGCTTTTGGGAAGAAGATTAGAGAGTAGAACTGAAAGTACAAATTTGCAGTTGGATCTTTGAATGTGAATGTATTTGTAATTGGCCATAACCCAGAAGGCCTTACAACTGGGCATGTAAGAAGATATCTTGATGAATAAATAAAAGTAATTCACTCTTCTTCCTCCTTTGGTTGTTTTTCTTTGTGTTTGTTTCCATTTTTTTAACTCTTACATGGTGGTTTGGATAGCTGGGTGAGCCTTTGGCCCTAGTTATTCATCCTCTTGCCTGCGTCAATTATATTTTGCCCTCTAGCCCAAGCATGCAAATCTGCTATCCCAAGATAAGAGTATAGCAAAGAGTAAATAATGTCACATAAGGTGCTAATGATTATCCATTAATAATAATGTTTCTTATAGTCAAAAACCTTCAGATATTCTTCCCATGTATCACAATACATCTTGTGAGAATCTTGGTTCTTTAAACTTAGCTTTGGAATATCAGTTATCCATAGTCTTCAACTAAAACAACAAGGTGTAGTTGATAACATTAGTGTCTTTATTATCCATTCCTTACCTAATGGCCTCGTAAGCATAGGAGTCAGGTCAAAATGTGGCCCAGCTAAAAAAAAATTATTTTCAAACACTTGGACTTTTAAACTAGCCCATTCAACATCTGGCACTTACTTGAAACAAAATTGACCACTAGAAATAAATTCAAGCATTTCTCTGTGATAGGCCAACACTGGGACAAATAATAACAAAAGAATTAACAATTTTATGATGAAGTTTGGCTAGACTATACGTGTCAATCTGAGAGCATAAGCTTGTGAAAGGTGTCTAAGCAGTACACCATCAAGGGATGAGAATTGATGATGGATTATGAATGCAACTATAGCACACAAAATTGAGTCTATGAAAAACTAAAGAAATCCCAGTGATAGGAACTATCACTTCCTAGTGACAAGAACAATAGAAACATAAATAAGCATTAAAGACAATACCAACACCAAACATGTAACTAATCTAATATAGTAGTTTACTAATATAAATCTGATATTGCTATATTGATTTATATCTTAATATCATAGAAAATTTAGAATGTGCTAGTTATTATGTGATAATTCATCTTACCCAGTTGTGATATTAATTAGATTACAAATGTATTAATATGAACTAACTATTATTTTAAAATAAAATAGTATTCTATGGCAACTCAAGCACACCAAACTTAAGCTATAGAACTCACTTAGCAAACAATCCAAAATATCTTGCAATATTAACAACCTTACCAAACATTCCAAGAGCAAGCCCTTTCTTTGGTCTACAAGGTGAGTTGAAGAAGCTTTGATGTTCTACATTAGATTAATCAACAGAACTTTTTATTTCATTCCCAGATTTTACAAAGGGAGAATAATACATGTTAATATGCATTAGGCTACTTATATACACATAACAAATAACAACTTATATAAAAATAGGGTTTTTTTTTAAGACCTGTGGCCAAAAAACTACAATACCCATGTAGACCTTGATTTACTGGCTGTAGAATATAGAAAATGTTGTTATAATAGAAAAAAAATAGTTTATATATTTTGGATATTTGTTGCACAGTATTGAAGGCATCTACATGAAGAGGAGAGGAAATGATGATTTTGTTCCTTGCCATGTATGAAGTCCCCCATCCTATTTCAAACCATACAAATAATACTAGAAATTGGATATGTGCCAAGAATAGTCAATGGTTTGTTATCATTCCAACAAGAAGTGTTGTCTTCATCCAATATGATTATGAAATGAGTTAGAAGAATCTAACCACATGAGACTATGCAACTTATTCATTTCTCAATTGCATTATTAACAACAATAGCAAATGATCTATGTTTGGATTTTAATTTCCATCCTCTCACATATTACTCCACTTGATTTCTTCTTGATGTGTGAAATCTATGGTGGAGAGGAAAATGTTTATTTTCTAGCTGCATCACAAGTTCTAGCATGATTTATTTTGAAGAAGTAGAGCCACCATAAAATCCAGAGTAAAGTTTTAAAATAATAACATGAATAAGTTATAAGCCAACATTATCCAAAATAATTGATGTCTCAAATGCAATAGGAAGATCTTATCAAGGAGGCAATAGGAAGATCTATAGGTGACAGGAAGATCTACTCACACATGAACATATTATGATAATAAAGATTAGTATAAGCAATCAATAATGAATTCTCCAAAATTTAATCCCAAAATAATATGAAATATTGCTTATAAATATTAATCCATATGCAATGTAAACCAATAAAATGGGATGGAATATAATGGAAATGGAATAAGGAAGTGAGTAGGTAAGTGCATAAAGCGAATTAAAAAAGGGCATTAAATAGATTATAATTGTCTCTTATCACTCTGTCATAAAAAAATCATTTTATCATTAATCTGCAATCTATGATTTTTAGCTAACAGGGCCTGTTGGCTGGCTTTAAAAACTAACCCAAACAAATAATTGGGCTTTGAAGTCAACAATACTAATTCTCTATTCTACATTCTTGTACCCTATCAAATCTCATCTCATGAAATTTTTTGAGTCAAAAGATATTGACATTCAAAGTTTCCCTCTCAAAATTACCTGCAAGAGAACATGTTAGAAAACCATAAAACAAGTTTGGATTTGGCTTTGAAAATAAGGCAAATTGACACTTGGAGGCATGAAAAATGGGGCATAAGTTCACTATCACAAGGAGAACATGAATTTGTGATTTGGGCTCATGATGAATAATTAGATGCATTAGGTGAATGGTCAAAGTGGGCTACTTGGATTTGCAAACTAGAAACACTAGCAGAAAAGCAATTTTTTGCAAATGGAATGGACCTAGGAAAGTGTGCAAATGGATTCATTAAGATTTGAAAATTGGCAGACTTGAAGTATTTTTAGAGAAGAATAGAATGGTACAATCCATTTGATCTCATCTACCATGGATCTTGAGTTATGACATCCCGAATAGGGGTACCGACAAATTTGCATTTGCTGACACCAGTAAAACATCATAAATTGCATTTGGAATCGCATTTGAAAACTGATTGAATGAATTCATCAAAAGCTCAAAATTGAAACATAGCAACTCTAACCTCTAAAATACAATGCAAAAGGAATTTTATCATTTTTCTCAATTGGGTCAAAATTATAATGAGTCAAATAGGGCTTCCCATAATTTAGAACAATTCACATCAACATGACATCTTTAAAAGACCAACTTTAAGGGATTCAAAACATAGTCAAACAAATTCAAAATGACTCAAAATCTAAAACATAGTCTCTTTGGTATGGACACTAAACACTCTCAAAGTGGCAAGTCATGAAACATTATTGGGTATGAGATATTAAAATGCAAACACGACCTCTTGTCATTGTTTAACACTTGGGCAAAAATGTAGAATTTGACATTGCTCAAAATGGGACTTCACAGAATGGCTCAGAATGGAAATTTATCTTCATGGAACACATAGATGCACTAAATACAAGTTTCTAGAAAAATTAAACACCTCTTAGTCCTCAAAAGGATAGCCTAGTACATATGCATTAAAAGCACTTAAAAGGTCTCAAAAGCTTGGAATGGTACTCAAAATTGGGAAGACAATTTTGAGTCCCAACAGGATCCATCAAACTTGGTTTGTTCTTAAAGTAGCTCGATAGATTCTAACTATGACTCGGCTCCTTCAGACTTTGACTTGAGTGTTGGATATTTTGGGAACTCGAGAGGTGAAGCTTTCTTTGTTCTAGATAAATTTGGCAAGGTATCAAGTTCATAGTAAACAAATCTTTTGTAATCCTCAAGCTCTTTACTAATTTATTTTTCACTCATTTTTGCAAACTCATCAATCCTCACATGTGCACTTTCTATGATTTTATGAGTAGATAAATTCAAACATTTGTATACTTTACTTATGCAGGAGTATCTTAGAAATATGCCTTCATCACCTTTGACATCAAATTTTCCTTTTCTTTATTCTTTCAAGATATAACATTATCTACCAAATACTTTAAAGTAACTTGCATTAGTTTTGTAGCCATACCATAGTTCATAAGGAGTTTGATTTGAGTCTTTGTTCAACTATACTCTGTTCAAGGTATGAACTATAGTGCTAATACCTTCCTTCCAGTATTTGATTGCAACATTCTTTTCTATCATCAATATTCTTACACAATCCATGATAGATCTACTCCTTTTAATTATACCATTCTACTCTAGTGTACGAGGGCCTGATACTTGTATTTTAATTTCTTTTTAATGTAGAATTCATTGAATTCATTGGAGATGAATTCACCACCTCTTTCTGATCTCAAACATTTTAACTTCTTTCCAGTTTCTTTTTCTACTCTTGCCAGATACCACTTGAATTTTTGAAAATATTCTAATTTTTCTTTTAGATACATTACAGTCATAATTCTAAAATAATCATCAAAAAAAAGAATTAAAAAAAAAATCCCACTATAATTGTCTATTCCAATAGGTCCACATAAGTTTGTATGCACAAGCTCTAAGACTTCTTCAAAATGATGGTTTTTTCTTTTGAAACTAGTCTTTCCCATCTCATCAATTTGGCAATTTTTGCATAAACCCATATCAAGTTTCTTCAAACTAGGAATACCTCTTACTCTTTTATGTTTCCTCATCTTAAACAAATTATTGAAGTTTACTTGACATAATCTTTTGTGCCATAACCAACTTTCTTCTACTTGAGCAATAAAACATCAATTTAAAAGGAGATCAAGATAAAATAGATTACTTTTTGTTTGCTTGTCAGATCCAACTAGATTTCCTTTACCATCTAGCAATTTGGCCTTTCCATCCATGAATTCTACCTTGAATCCAATGTTATTAAAATGTGCCATACTCAGTAGATTATTCTTTAGTCCTTCAACCCAATAAGAATTATCACATACAAGTTCATTAGTCAAAGAGATATAACATCTTCCTTTTATGTTACAAGGTTCATTATTTCCAAATCTCACACTACCACCATCATAATATTTCATGTGCTTTGACCAGCCTCTATTAATAATCCATGTATCATTTTTGCTAACATGAGAAATAAGTGCCATCTTATCTCCTTCATCATTAGATTAATCTTTTACAACATTATATATCATTTCATCTTCATTGTTGTTAGAATTTTTAGCCATAAAACAAGATTTCTTACCTTTGTCCTTGTAGCTCTTAATTTCTTCTCACCTTTGTACTTATTACTTTTCTTCTCATCCTTGTTCTCTCTTTTTGGACACCTAGCAACAATATGACCAACTTCTTCACAAGAAAAACAAATTAGAGGAATCTTGCCTTTGGAGTATTTCTTGCAAGTAGGGCTTCAACAATCTTAAGATCACTATCAGAACTTTCTTCAGTTTCTTCTTCACTTCCTAATTTATTGGCCTTTGAATTCTTGCTCTTTTCTTTGATTGAGAGTTTGCTTCAAATAAGGACTTAGTATTTTTGGAACTAGGAACATAGTTGTCATAGTTATCCAACTCAAAAAATGTTAATCTTCCAACTATAGCATCCAAAGTTATTTTGTTATTTGGATCACATCTCATTCTTGAATAGCCAACACTCTAATTGCATAAAAAAGAAAAAAGAGTTCTGAGTACCTTTCTTACAATTATTGTGTTATCAATGTCTCCTTTAGATGCTTTGATTACACTTACACTAGCTTTGATTCTTTCCACATATTTTGCAATTTTTTCATCTTCTCTCATTTTCATCTGATCAAATTGTCCTTTGAGACTTTCTACTTTGGTTCTTCTTACATTATCATCTCCTCCATAGATGTCTTTCAGTTTGGTCCAAATTGCATGAGCTTTTTTGCAGTCTTTTACCTCATTAAATTTAGCATAACTGAGAGAAGATACGATATCAATCATCATGATGTTATGATTCTTCTTTCAGCAATGTCTTCGATTGATAATGTTCCAATAGGAGTCTTGTATTCAACATCAAGATATTTACAACCTAAATCACTAATAGCCACCAGATGTAATATCATAAATCCTTTCCATGCTACAAATTTTTCTCTATTCAACTTGGGAATCTCTCTTCTACAAGACATCCTAATCTTTAGCTTAGGTCCTTGAAACATTCTTTGCAAGCACCAAACAAATCTAATACCAATTGTTGGAAATATAAAAGGAGTAACGGAGAGGGGAGGGGTGAATCAATTACTACAAAAATAAATCTTAGATCCCTTAAATGTTAGTATAGAATAAAACTCTAAAAACTGAGTTTTGTTGATGCTCGGCAAACAAAGAAGTGTTGTAACTCGGTAAACACTTAATATACAAATCTTAAGATGTTGACTATTATTACTTATTACTTTAACTTAGTTGCAAAAGCATAAAATAAATAGCATGACCACATTTGACACCAAGATTTAATGTGGAAACCCAATTTGAGAAAAACCACCAATTGTAACTAGTTACCATTTCACTCTTTGTTAGAAGCCAACTCTGTTAAAGGTTACAAAACACACTGTTAGGTGTGACCCTATTAGAGGATTTAATTTCCATGTTAGGAGTGGCCTTGTTAGAGGTCTTTAGAGAATTCAATAGAACTACCACCTTATTAGAGGATTCACATATAACTGTTAAGCCAACTCTATTAAGAGATTTAGATCACTGCTACAATGGTTAGGGAGTAACAATGATATGACCTGATTTGAATGCAACTAAATTACTAATTACATATCTTAGTTCTAGCTTGTACTTGATCCTTTATAATTGAATGTATCCTTTTAGCTTCACAAAGATATTCATATTATCCTTCTAATTTGCTTCCTCTTTGCATCATTAGATCTTCAAAATCTTTCATGCATTCACACACACTTCACACTTTCTAGTTTACAACTTGACCTTTTATTTATATCTTACATTGTGTAAATTTAGCTCAAATACAACTTAGAATAATTAAAATTCATCTTCTTAGTTAGCTAGAACCAATAGATGAATCAATTGAACTCAATATGCCAAAACAAAAAAATCCTTCATTGGTCGACCATACTCGGTAGACACTAACTCAGAAATGATTTTCTTGTGTTAACTAAGTGAAATTAGTTAACACTGCATACTTGCATAGATCCATTAGTAACCAATTGAGCTCAGTTAGCACTAGTTCCATCGAACATTTTCTTCATTAATCAAGTGAGCTCAGTTAACCATCAACTTCTGTAGACTTTGCTTTGATGCCCAAGTGAACTTGGTAGACATTGCCTTCTAGACAAGGAAAATTTTGGATCGCTTAGTAAATCTATCTTCAATACCTGAGTGAGCTCAACATACACTGACTAGTAATGATATGACATTTTTTGTAACATCAAAGATAGTATATAATTAATCAATTGTTCCAACAAATGCATGTTATGTTCTATTGGTTAATGAAATACTTGTAACAGTTTTATTTTTATTTTTAAAAGAATGTGCTAATTTATCCCATTTAATTTTTATTGCAACAAAGCTCCCTTTAGAGCAACAACCTTGTGCTCTTCAAAACAAGAGGAGGTATCATAATTTGACATTACATATCAGCCTTTTCCTTAAGAAAGTTAAGAAAAACAAAAAGAAGAATTTTTTTTTAAAATGCTTTTTGATAAACTTTGTTGGATAATGAAAGAAAATTGCTTTAAGTAATTATCTATGAATTTTGCATATTAATATTGATTTTTATGTCATGTTAATGAATATTGTTATGTGTTAATGAATGTTATGTCATTTTAGTGAATGAATGTTATAGTTCACAAATGAATGATTGAAGTATCTAATTAGATGTTAATGGGGAACTTAGATTGATGTTAGGGGGAGGGGGAGTTAGGCTAGGTGAGATCCACCTTCATGTGGTTGGCCTTCTTAAGTAGAGAATTTTAAAGTGTTTTTGAAATCAAGTGAAGCTCAAACTAACATACCTTCATTAATTAACCAATTTCATGCTTTGTAGGTCTAGAATGATGGGATGATACTCTATGGTATAGGTATGAATCTCTCCATGTTAAAGTAGTATAGTAGTTGGTTGAATTGCTCAACATGTTCTAGTTTCATTTACTTTCAAAATGAAGTAAAGTTTTTAGTTATGGATTCATAACAAAGATCTATTGATATCATAATAATTCTTGCAATATATAAATTTCATATTTTACAGAGAATCATTCATGAAGCATAGGGTACAACTCATGCTTCAAGGACACTTAGTACAAAAGAGGTATATTACAATCTTGACATTTTATATCAACTTTTAGTAATAAAATTATACACATGTATACTTTATATTTTGATATGTGAGAGAGGGCCCTACTATCTATAGGTAGGTAATCTAGCTTTGCAAGTGTTTATATGTTTGAGAGATGCCTTCTTTGTTAAATGTAATTGTTACAAGTGACCTCCATTTCATATTAATTTTATAATTTGGTTCATTACTTTGGATAGCCAATAGGCAATTAAATTCTTTTGACATTTGTTCATTAAATCCAAGGCTAATTAAAAATATATATCCAAATATAAATCAACTTAGATTAACTAGCAGGGACCAAGAATTCAAAATATTAAAATTATCTTCTCAATTAAATGCAGGAAATTTAATGTATTTATTACAAGTGTATTTAGCTATGTTACTTGTTGCAGAATTCTATTTAGGTGTCAGAAATGCCTATGTGTCTCTAAACTTGTGCATGGACCTTTCATTGCATGGACATGTCTTATGAAATATGAATTTAGAAGTTGAGGATTGATCCAATGTGTGCGATAATGTATCAAGAGATTGGAATGACAATTTGGGGATCAATGATAAAATGGATTTGGTATGGGATGTCAGCTAATTTCACACATAATTATACCACTTATAAGTTTTTCATTACATTTACATCTATAATCAAGTTGGGCCCAAAGATAAGGGTAAAGAACTTGTATGTATATTCTCCATTCTAATCATAAATTTTCTTCGATGTAATTTTTCCTTGAAAGCTTATTTTTGCATTTATAGTACTTTTCTTAGACCATATGATTTATTTTGTTTTGTTCAGCCAAGGATAGTGACCTATCTTTGCCAAAACTATATGTCTTTATAGCAGTAGATCTTGTATTCATATTACATCTCAATGTAAAAAAAATTGGTGAAAAAAATCTATATCTTTTGACTGAAAAGACAAGATTTGTATGATTTTTAGTAAAAATTTGCATGTTTAATTATTGAATTTATTAGAATAGAACATATCTAAGGAAATTGATTGTCATGAACAAATTGTGAGACTTCAATGCACACCTTTTAATTCTTCTTGCCTCCTCTATGCAATCTTCTTTTATAGAATCTCTCTCTCTCTCTCTCTCTCTCTCTTCCCCCCCCCCCACTCTCTCCTTGCACCCCTACTTCCCCTGAATTTTTCACGATTAGCATTTTATGATAACCCTTCACATGAGTTGTGAGACACTCAGACTTCAGAGATTACTATCTGAGTAGTATTCTAAATAATGTTAAGAATGTATCTTCATTTGGATTGAAGCATGTGATACATCATTACTAAATTTATATATATGTGTATTTTTGAATTATAATTCAAGGCAATACATTGTGATCATGCATAATAACAATGATATGGTAACAAGCACAATTAGTATTGGTGCTTTTGGGATATTTATTATTTAGCATAACACTTGGTTAAGGCCACAAAGGGCCATGACTCCTCATGGAATAAGCCATGAGGGGAGTAATGTCTCTTCATGGACTTAACCCCTTGCAATTTATATATTATGAACATCAATGACTGTTGGATACAAAAGATCAATAAAAGTGGTAATATTGTTATCTACATCATTCATTCGATATACCATACTTCATTATTATTTAAGGCAATACATTGTGATCATTTAAGTCATAGATTAAGAAGATATTCTTGGTACAGTTTAGAATAAATATATTGACAATCACAATATAAAATTATAATTTCAGTCAAGGCTAAGATATATCATACAAAGTTTGAGATATATTTTGGGTATTCTAGTCATACTAACACTTAAAGGAAATGATGAAAAATTAAAAATTCATTGAAAAATGTAGAAAAAAAAGGTTAAACTTCTTGTCATGTTGTATGTTAATTTGAATAGGACTAATGGACTAATTGATGATTTGATTATTTTTTACAAAGAGCAATATGGTAGTTTGTTCAAATAGTTCTTGGATTCATCATTGTGTTGAATATATTGGATTTTTTACTTATTTAATACTCTAACTTTTTCATTATTGGAAGGGTTACATGGATGTATTTTTAGAGTTGCTAAGTACTTGTGGTTCTTTCAGCTTGGTGAATTCTCCTATTTAACTTACAAATCTTTGTAGATGAGGTTCAAAGGAAAAATATCTTAATTTTAATGTTGAGTTTCATGCAATTATGAGGTTAAAATCTCTATGAATATTGATTATCTCACAAAAATCAATTAAAAGAGTTGTGGAAAGGTGACAACAATGTAATAATCTTCCTTTTCAACTTTCTTAAATCTATAAGTTAAATATTTTACTAATTTTTGAATTTTTTATGTTAAATAGGCTCATGTGCACCTAAGAGAGTTAATCATTTCAAGATGCATGAAATTTTAGAGATTTCCAATTCAATAGGATGTCTTAATATGTTGAAAAAGATAGTAGTCATATAAGGCCACAATTTAATGACAATTCTAGAAGAATTTGGTTGTCTTCAATCCTTTAGATAATCAGTGTATAAGACATTCATTTCCATTTATACTCCATATATAGGTATATTACATCTTTAAAATATATTAGGTAGAACACTTTTTTAACATATAGTAGGTATGATCTCTATTGTATTATGTGAATGATGTGAGATACCTATTTGTTAGAAATAAGGTGTCTCAACCTTGGATAATTCCTATTCTTATTATTTTTTTTCTAAATGTATTTTTTGTAAATAATATAATTAAGTGTGAGTGTACATGTCTAGTTGGCATGTTTATGTGTCACTCCTCTTGCATGTGTCAGCATCTTGAATTGTGTGTAAGGAAATCATGACTAAAATGGTTATGACAAATTTCTATGACACGTAAGAGCTATCTTTGGAATATTTAATTGTGTGTAAGGAAATCATGACTAAAACAGTTATGAAAGATTCCTATGATGTGTAAGAGCTATCTTTGGAAAATGCCCTAAAAATGGAAAACGCATTATATAAGCACTTTGAGGGTTGCATATAGTAGAGGGAGTGTTTGAGTAGTGTATTGTTAGTTGCTACTGGATAAGTCTTCCATGTCATGAAAGATCTTGCATTGCAAGTGTTCTAACCTTTGAGTTGAAGATAATACATTGTGTAGGTTTTGAAGGGGTGGGGTTGTTTTACCAAAAGGTTTTTCCCAATTGGCATATCTTTGTGTTTATGTATTTTCTTTCTTTATATGTTTTATGTATTCACGGTTGACAGAAATATTATTGTTTACATAATATTGAATCTATAATTGTAAGGATTTTGAAAGAATTTGCACAATACTTTCCTTAAGAGATTAGTGTAGGAAGCTATTTATGCACCTCAGTTTCCTTACAAGTGGTATCAGAGCTTGATCAACTTTTGATCCTAGTTGTTGGGTAGGGTCTTTTGAGCTAATCTCAAGTTGACTAGGAGTTTTGTGTAAAGCATTCTGAATCTTATTTGTAGATTGAGATGGCTAGTTCATCATATGGAAAAATGGAGGTGGAGAAATTTAATTGCAATAATTTCAAGTTGTGGAAACACAAGATGGAAGACTTCCTTGAAGATCATGATCTATGGGAGGTGACTTCACTTAATGTGAGACTCACAAAAATATCTCAAGTAGACTAGGATCTCAAGGATAAAAAAGCTAAGGGTCTCATTAGACTCTATCTAATTGATTTAGTTCTCCTAAATGTCCTTGATGAGAAGACTACAAATAGTTTGTGGACATGACTCGGGTCTATGTATCAGGCCAAATCTCTAGTGAACAAGTTCTTGAGGAAGAAGTTGTATTCTCTAAGAATGGAGGAAGGAGGATTTTTTATAGATCATCTAAATGCTTTTAATTTATTGATTGCATAGTTGAAATCATCCGGTTTCAAGATAGAGGAGGAGGATTGATGTACGACCCTATTATGTTCCTTTCCAAATTCATGGGACCATCTTGTGATGGTTCTTGGAAGTACTTTAGTCACATTCAGAATGGATGATGTGGTGTCTTTTTTTTTATCTAAGGAAACACAAAGAAAGTCATCAGATTTGGCTAAGGAATCTCTTCTTGTTTGTAGGAGATCCAACAATAGAGGGAAGCAAAATGACAAGAAGTTTCGAAAGGGTAGATCTAAATCTCATGGAAAATCAAAAACTCCTAGAAAGTCCAAGGCAAAATGCTAGAACTGTGATAAGACTGGGCACTTTTGTAAAGATTGTAAAGAGCCAAAGAAGAAGAAGAAGGCCTCAAATTTTGGTTTATAAAAATCTCAAGAAAATGGTGATTCTTTCATTGTAGCCTTGGAAGCACATGCATATAATGCTATGTGGTTAATAGAATTGGGTGCTTCTTTCCACATGATCTCTCATCGAAGTTGATTCTCAAAGTATGAAGTTTTCAATGGTGGAAAGGTGTACTTGGGTGATGATTCTCACCTAAAGATAGTTGGACAATGATGGGTCACTATCAAATTCCCTGATCGATGAGTAAAGGGGATCAACAGGGTAATGCACATCCCTAGTTTGGCATGAAACCTATTATCTATAAGTATGTTTACTGATGTAGGTTTACAAGTTGTTTTTTCTAAAGATGGATTTAAGATGATGAGAGGAGCTATGGTGATTGCTAAGCATACTAGGAGAGCTACTCTATATCATCTTGATGCATGCATTTCTTAGTGCAATAGCTCTTCTATTTCAAAGAAGAGAGCAATTATTACTTTATCCCCACCATCTGAACAAGAAATAAAGAAGACTATTTTTATTGGTTCTAATGACAATGCAACATGTGTACCTAAGGGTGCAAACACATTAAAAGGAAAGCTTCCTATATAAAATATGATTTTGTGGCATGTGAGATTTGGCCACATTGGTCAAAAGGGTCTCAAAACCCTAAAGAATAAGAACTTCAGTGAGGGGTTAAATGATTGCAACCTCAAGTTTGACTTCTATGAACACTGTGTCTATGGTAAATAAAATTGTGTTTGATTTTACTCTAGTTCTCACAAATCTTCTAATCTTTTGGATCTTATTCATTCTGATGTATTTGGTCCTCTAAAAGTTCCTTTAATCTCCAAGTCTATATTTGTTGTATCTTTCATAAATGATTATAGTAGAAGAACATGGATTTATTTCCTAAAAAGTAAGACATAAGTCTTTAGTCAGTTCAAGGAATTTAAACCCTTGTAGAGAATCAAACTAGTAAGAAGATTAAGTGTGTGAGAATTGACAATGGTGGTGAGTTTTTCTCAATAGATTTCAAACAGTTCTATAAAGAACGAGGTATCAAGAGGCATAAGACAACTCCTTATATCCCACAACAAAATGGAGTTGCAGAAAGAATGAACAAGACACTGATGGAGAAGGGTAGGAGTATGCTTAGTGGAGCTAGTCTTGAACAAAAGTTTTAGGTTGAAGCTATGGCCACTACTTGCTATCTGGTTAATAGATCTCTTACATCAGCTCTTGTTGGTAAGACACCCATGGAGGTGTGGTCTGGTAAGAAGCCTTCAATTAGAAATCTTTGTGTTTTTGGTTATGAAGCTTATGCACATGTATCAAAGGAGAAAAGATCTAAGTTGGAAAACAAAGCTATCAAATGTATTTTCATCAAACACAGTGTTGATATGAAAGGATATAAGCTTTGGGACCTAGTAACTAGTAAGGTGTTGTATAGAGAGTTAAGATCTTCTCCTATTGTGCTAGAACCAGATGAAAAAGAAAAGAAGGAAGATATTGTTCATTTTCCTCCTACCCCTGAGAAGACTGAAGAGAAAGACCATGTTGGGTCTAATGATGAGGAGAGCTCTAGTAGCAATGATAGTTTAGAAGAAGAGGAAAAACAACCTCAACCTTAACCCTTGAGGAGGTCCACAAGAGTAAGAAAGTAGCTAGAAAGGTTTGGTTATTCTATGTTAGATTCCAGTTATGCTTTTGCTTTGATTAATAACATTGATGAGCCTAGATCTATGGAAGAGGCTTTGGATATGAAAGATGCAAATTCTTGGATTGAGGCCATGGATGATGAGATGTCTTCATTGGATAAAAAAAAAACTTGGAACCTTGTACCTTAGCCTAAAGGATGAAAACCTATTGGTAGAATATGGGTGTTCAAGAAGAAATTCTATGCAAATGGTAGTGTTGAAAGGTACAAAGCTAGATTGGTTGCGAAGGGGTTCACAAGTAGAGGGAATAGATTATGGTGAAATATTCTCTCATGTTGCAAAGTTGACATTCAATAGATTTTTGTTATCTCTTGTTGCATCATATGATTTAGAGATAGAATAGATGGATGTGAAGACAAATTTCCTTCATGGTGATTTGAAGGAAGAGATTTATATGTCACAGCCTGAGCACTACATTGTTAAAGGTAAAGAATCTTTGGTTTGTAGACTAAAGAAGTCTCTAAATGGTTTGAAACAATCTCCTAGAATGTAGTACCTTAAGTTTGATGCCATTGTGTTGTCAATTGGATTTGTAAGATCAAAATTGGATCATTGTGTTTACTTCAGAGTTCAAAATGATTGTCTTCTTATTGTTGCATTATATGTTGATGATATGTCACTATTTGAGAAGGGTAAGGGTATGATTTCTAATTTTAAATCTTAGTTGTCAGCATAGTTTGAGATGAAGGATCTTGGGGTAGAAAGGTACATCTTGGGTATGGAAATTAGTAGAGATAAGTCTAATAGAAAACTTTGGTTGAGTCAAAGTAAGTATGTGAAGTCTGTGTTGGAAAGGTTCAGCATGGTAGATTGTAGACCATTGTCTATTCTTGTTTCTATGGGAACAAGGTTATCTGAGATGATTGTCCAAAATCTCCTAATGAGGTGGAGGACATGAGTAGAGTACCTTATGCTAGTGTAGTTGGAAATCTTTTGTCTGTTATGGTCTATACTAGACTAGACATTGCCCAAGTAGTGGGAGTTTTGAAATAATTTATGGCCAATCCTGGATGGGTACATTGGGATGCAGTTAAGCAAGTATTTAGATATTTTAGGGGTACATCAAATTACTCCATTTATTAACATGGTAACTCTTTTGGAACTCTGCTTTTAGTTTGTATTTGTGGGTTTGTGGATTCAGATTGGGTAACTAATATTGACAGCAAGAGATCCACAAATTCTTATGTGTTCACTATGTTGGGTGGTGCCATCAATTGGATGAGTAAGCAACAACCTATGGTTGCTTTGTCTACTATAGAAGCTAAGTACATGACTACCACTCATGCTTGTAAGGAAGCCATTTGTTTTAGGAGATTGTGTTCTAATATTAGTGTTGATGCGGGATAGATTACTATTTTTTGTGATAGTTAGAGTGCTATTTGCCTTGCAAAGAATCCAACTTTCCATGCTAGAATCAAGCACATTGATGTGTAGTTTCACTTTGTGAGAGATATGTTGGAAGATGGAAAGGTAAATTTGGAGAAGGTAGATACTATAAAGAATTTTGAAAATGCATTGACAAAACTAGCGGGCATAGAGAAGTTTAGATGGTGTTCAGAGTCTATGGGCTTTTCAACCTATAGTGATTAGTTCTTGTTATCTTCTTATTGCTCTTACAAGGTGTTTGACAAGTGGGATAATGTTAGGAATAAGGTGTTTCAACCTTGGATAGTTCCTATTCTTATTGTTTTTTTTTTTAATGTATAGTTTTCAAATAATGTAATTAAGTGTGAGTGTACATGTCTAGTTGGCATGTTGATGTGTCACTCCACTTGCATGTGTCAGCATCTTGAATTGTGTGTAAGGAAATCATGACTAAAATGGTTATGACAGATTCCTATGATGTGTAAGAGCTATCTTTGGAATATTTAATTTTTTTTGAGGAGATCATGAATAAAACAATTATGATGAATTCCTATGACACGTAAGAGCTATGTTGGGAAGATGCCCTAAAAATGGAAAGCACATTATATAAGAACTTTGAGGGTTGTAGATAGTAGAGGGAGTGTGTGAGTAGTGTATTGTTGGCTACTATTAGATAAGTCTTCCATATCCTAAAAGAGCTTGTACTGCAAGTGTGTTATAACCTTTGAGTTCAAAATAATACATTGTGCAGGTTTTGGAGGGGTGGGGTTGGTTTACCGAAAGGTTTTTCCCCACTAGCATATATTTATGTTTATGTATTTTATTTCTTCATTTTTTTTTTGTATTCATGGTTGACTACAATATTATTGTTTACATAATATTGAATCTATAATTGTAAGGATTTTAAAAGAATTTGCACAATACATTCCTTAAGAGATTAGTGTAGGAAGCTATTTCCGCACCTGAGTTTCCTTACACTATAAAAATTTAGAACTCTTTCATCAACATCATATGTAGAATTAATGCTTGAGTTGCACAATTTGTAGTGTCGTGGAGGAACTAACTTTGGTTGTATAGTAGGAAGACTCTTTATTACTACAAGCTATGACTATAATGCTTTGATCAATATGGTATGTTATTTTTTCTGGATAAGGGTAAAAGATTAGTGTCCAATTTTTTTATGGGGATGTTTTTGTTTTTCTTATTATTATATATCTTAATAGTTTTTTGCATAACTAGAGATGCTAGAATTCAAGGTAGTATTACTGCAGAAAGGAGTGATGAACACTTTGAATTGTATCAGGGGAACAATGGTGGTATTTACAAAGAAAATGTTGTTGTAATTAGTTTGAAGCTATATAAAAGTTTTCAATCCCAATCAGTTAGAGAAGGGGAGAGAGAGAGAGAGAGAGAGAGAGAGGGAGAGAGAGAGAGAGAGAGAGAGAGAGAGGAAGCTAAAGTTGAGGTTGAGATTGAGTATGTAGTTGTGGTTGTTGTTGATTGTGTTCCTCACAAAGTAGGACCTTCTTCTCCCTTGCCTCCCATTAAACATGATAAAGTAGATGTCAATTGTGATCTCTTTTTCAATTCACTCAACCAGCTCCATTTTGCTATGGGCTCCAAATATCAGTAAGCTTTGTATTGTTTTTCATTTTCATTTTTCATAGTTTACTCTATTGGGACTAAAAATTGCATGGTCAACTTTGAGTGCCATTGAGAAAATAAGCCCTTTAAATGTTTTTTAATGCATTTGTACCCAATTGTACTTTTAAGCCTCATGAGGTGTTTAATATTTCTATCACCTTTCATTTAATGCATCCATGTGTTTCATGAAGTTAATTTGTCATTCTGAGCGATTTCATGAAGTCTCATTTTGAGCATTTGTCAAATCTGCATTTGTGCTTAAGTGTCAAACAACAATAGGAGGTTGTGTTTCTAAGTGAATATCTCACACCCAGTCATGTTTCAAGAATCACCACCTTGGGAGTGTATAGTGTCCATATCTAAGAGCCTATGTTTCAGATTTTGAGTCATTTTGAGTCTATTTGACTAGGCTTTGAATCCCTCAAAGTTGGTTATTTACTGATGACATGTTGATATGAATTATTCTAAATTCTGCGAGGCCCTATTTGATGAGTTATAACTTTTAAGAAGTTGACCCAAATGAGAAAATTCCTATTGTGGTACATTTTAAAGGTTAGAGACATGTTATGTCTCAATTTTGAGCTTATGAAAAATCCGTTTGATCAGTTTTCAAACGTGATTCCAAATAAAAAATTTATCTTTTTATTGGTGTCAACATTTGTAAATTGATCGGAACCCCTATTTGTGATGTTATAACTTGAGATTTGTGATAGATGAGATCAAATGGATTGTACCACTATGTTGTACTCCAAAAATAATTTGAGTGTGCCAATTTTCAAATCTTGATGAATCCATCTGCACACTTTTCCAAGTCAATTCCATTCACAAAAATCACTTTTCTGTCATTCTTTCAATCTGCAAATTCTGAGTAGCTCACTTTGACCGCTCACCATTTGTGTCATGTTATTTGTCATGATACCAAATTCTAGATCCATACTCTCCTTTTGATATTGAACCAATGCCCCAATTTTTGTTCTCCCAAGTGCCCATTTGCCCAATTTTCAAAGCCAAATCCAAAGGCAATTTATTATTTTTGGACGTGTTTTCTTGCAGGCAGTTCTGAGAGGTCAACTTTGATAGTCAATATCTTTTGACTAAGAATTTTTCATGAGATGAAATTCAACGAGGTGCGATTATGTAGAACAAAGAATCAGTGCCCTAGTTTTTAGAGCTTGGTCAGGTGTTTGGATCAATTTTTAAGGTTGATCAAAGGACCCTTTGGCATTAAATAGGCAATCTGTAAGAATGTGATAAAATGAGTTTTTAATGACAGATCATTGGTCAAAAGTGTTTCAAACCAACACCAACTGACTTATGAGTCATTTTTGTAGTTCAATTGTTCAAAAATGATTTTTTTTTTACCCAAACCCACTTTAGGGCTTGACTAATCCTGCCAAATTGATAAGATGCTGGGATTTGGGGTGTTCAAAAGATGTGACAATGTTTCAAGCTTATCTTAATAGATTATTATAGAAATTAAAATGAGGGATGGAAATATATTCTCAATGGTATATGGTTCATTTTAGTGAGGACGACAATGAAGTATTTCTATTGCAATTGAATTCAATGAATATGAGCTAGCTCGAAGAAAGGTGTCAAACTTCATCAATGCATCTAGCTTTGAGGAAATTGTATTTACTTGTAATGTAACAAAGGCAATCAATATTGGTTGCATATTCATGGGATCTTACAAATATGGAGGAGCTATTCTATAATTTGGGAATTTAAATCAAGAGGAAGTCCCCGATCTAGAACAATTAAAGAAACTTATATGCAAGAAGACAAAGCTTGTGGTCATACATCACATCTCTAATACTCTTGGATGTATTTATCCTATTCAAGAAATCATTCAAAGGACACATAACTATGAGGTGAAGGTATTTGTTGATGCTTTCCAGAGTGTACCACACATGGAAGTTGATGTAAAAAAGCTAGGAGTAGACTTCCTTGTTGCATCTTCACATAAGATATGTGTACATGGATCATTCTACATATGTAGAACCTCCTTCTAGGCTTGAGGCTAGTACTCCTACAATTGGTGAGGCTATAGGATTTTGGATGGCAATAGAATATTTGTCAGGCATTGGAATGCAGAGGATTCATGAGTATGAGGTTGAGCTAGAAAATTATCTTTATCAGAGTCTATCAAGTATAAAAAAGTGAGGATTTATGGGCTTGCACTGAACACAGTTAGTGAATGAGTTGCACTTGTTCTTTTATGATGGAAAATGTACATCCAATTGATATTGCAACCTTTCTTGATCAACAGTATGGAGTTTTAATTTACTTTGGACACCATTTTACTCAGCCTCTTCACCACTACTTTGGAATCAATCCAAGTTGTCAAGAAAGCCTTTATTTTTATAATATAAAAGAAGAACCCATGCTTTCAAAAGAGTAGGGGATAGCATGATGGTAGGCATCGGGAGCGAGTCAAAGAAAGCCACCAAGCGGCAGGAGACAGCGGAGCACTAGATTGTTATGAAAAATGTTCTTCCCTTAGAAAATTTATATTCTTCTTTTATATTAAATCTAACCAGCATTAGAGTTGCACATTATATAACCACACATGGAAGAGGTAGAGTAACATGCAATGATAGCAGTTGGTTAAGAAAAAAGAGTTACAAGTAAAAAAAAGGGGCCTCCACGCCATTGAAAGGAGAAGGCAACCTATGTCAAAGGGCAGCACTAGTCAAAAGAAGTTCATAGCAAATGAGAAGTCCCCACTCCATGCCATAAAAAGAGTAATCCATAGCAAACAAGGAACAGAAGTCATTTTAAAAAACCACCGTAGCAAAATGAAGACCCAGCGCCAAACATGAAGAAGCTCATGCATGAACAAGGGAGTCAAAGTTGAATTGGAGAAGACCTTGCACAAGGAAAAAGAAACCCACGTATGAGTGAAAAAGAGGAATTCCAAAATAAAATAGGGTAGTCTTAGTGCTTAAACAATGGAAGACAAGAGGAAGCTCATGCAATAATTATGCAATAAGAGAAGACAAAGCTTAAAAAGAACAAGCTGCCCATGCATAGAGAAAAAAAAACATCCACAAATAAAAGAGTTATTTATTGAATTTAAATTTGAATTTATTGGAAATGCAATCAAAGCTAGAAAGAAAATGCTATGCAATGGAAAATGCATGGACATAGCATATCAAATTGGAAATGTAAAGGTCATGCACAATCAATGGAGGAGGTAGAGTGGTTTTCTTCAACTCAGTCACAAAGGCGTTAAGGTAGCCTCATTGTATGACAGAAAAGATAAAAGGTTGTCACAATTTGAAGAATCATATATTGAAGAACACACACCAAATCAAGAAGAAAAGTGTAGGGATGAGTGGAAAACCATAAAATTGTTTTATCCCACATTCACAAATTTGGTGGGTTTTAATACTTTTAAATACATGAGCACTCAACAAAGACATTGTCTTGAACACTATGGGCTTTTGGAAGCCACATGCATGTGTGTGGCCAATTTGAACATGAAGACAGTCAGAGGTGACTGAGAGAAAATTTTAGACAAATCAATGCATGCGATGATGTGGTGGGAAGCACTCAGATCGTGCCACATGTCATGATTGTGTGATGGGTGCTTGCTCATAAAAGCAAGATGCTCGACGATTAGATAATGTGGGATTGTGAGAAGATGCCATGTGGCAGTGGATCCCAATTGGCAATGTGGTCGAGCCATAGGTTTAGATCAAGGTGGATGCACCAGATTGCAACACATGTTGCAACCCAACAGTCTACACAATTTTGCAAGATGAAGATGCAGGGCCATTAACAAATGCGGAAATGTAGGTGACTACCACATGTTAGTGGGGCCTTCTCAAGTGATGACAAAGAAAGTGCTAGATAAGCAATGATATGGTGACTTGGCAGGCCAATCAGAGGCTACCACATGGCAAAAAGGTCAGTCAAACCTAGGTTGACCCCAAATTTGAAGGGGGTGGGTAAAAAATAAAATGATTTTAAAGTTGTCATTTAAAAATATTTTCTCAAATGGGTAGACATGCATGTTCAGATTGTTTTTTAAATTCAAAGTGCCTTTTTCGAAAGTTTTAAATTTAGATAATTTTAAATTTTTGAAAATTTAAAATTAAAGTTGCAGACCTGAGTTTTTAGCAGAGGGGTACATTTTTCAAGCTAATATTTTAGAGGTCTTTGAGAGGCTAAAATAGCGATATTATATATCATCAGAATTGTAAGAAGACAAACTTTTTGATTATGGAGTTCATTTTTGCATAGGAATTCACTAGTTTGAGTTATAGCCAAAAACATAAAATTTGGGGCCTTCTCAATGGAACTAGTAAAAATTGAAAATCTAGTTAGAAGATTGGTAAAACATAGTAAGAATGTAGTAGGGGTCAATTCTTCAACTCAGTCACAAAGGCGTCAAGGTAGCCTCATTGTATGATAGAAAAGATAAAAGGTTGTCGCAATTTGAAGAATCATATATTGAAGAACACACACCAAATCAAGAAGAAAAGTGTAGGGATGAGTGGAAAACCATAAAATTGTTTTATCCCACATTCACAAATTTGGTGGGTTTTAATACTTTTAAATACATGAGCACTCAACAAAGACATTGTCTTGAACACTATGGGCTTTTGGAAGCTGCATGCATGTGTGTGGCCAATTTGAACATGAAGATAGTCAGAGGTGACTGAGAGAAAATTTTAGACAAACCAATGCATGCGATGATGTGGTGGGAAGAACTCAGATCGTGCCACATGTCATGATTGTGTGATGGGTGCTTGCTCATAAAAGCAAGATGCTCGACGATTAGATAATGTGGGATTGCGAGAAGATGCCATGTGGTAGTGGATCCCAGTTGGCAATGTGGTGGAGCCACAGGTTTAGATCAAGGTGGATGCACCAGATTGCAACACATGTTGCAATCCAACAGTCTACACAATTTTGCAAGATGAAGATGCAAGGCCATTAACAAATGCGAAAATGTAGGTGACTACCACATGTTAGTGGGGCCTGCTCAAGTGATGACAAAGAAAGTGTTGGATAAGCAATGATATGGTGACTTGGCAAGCCAATCAAAGGCTACCACATGGCAAAAAGGTCAGTCAAACCTAGGTTGACCCCAAATTTGAAGGGGGTGGGTAAAAAATAAAATGATTTTAAAGTTGTCATTTAAAAATATTTTCTCAAATGGGTAGACATGCATGTTCAGATTCTTTTTTAAATTCAAAGCACCTTTTTCTAAAGTTTTAAATTTAGATAATTTTAAATTTTTGAAAATTTAAAATTAAAGTTGCAGACCTGAGTTTTTAGCAGAGGGGTACATTTTTCAAACTAATATTTTAGAGGTCTTTGAGAGGCTAACATAGCAATATTATATATCATTAGAATTGTAAGAAGACAAACTTTTTGATTATGGAGTTCATTTTTGCATAGGAATTCACTAGTTTGAGTTATAGCCAGAAACATAAAATTTGGGGCCTTCTCAATGGAACTGGTAAAAATTGAAAATCTAGTTAGAAGATTGGTAAAACATAGTAAGAATGCAGTAGGGGTCAATTCTTCAACTCAGTCACAAAGGCGTCAAGGTAGCCTCATTGTATGACAGAAAAGATAAAAGGTTGTCGCAATTTGAAGAATCATATATTGAAGAACACACACCAAATCAAGAAGAAAAGTGTAGGGATGAGTGGAAAACCATAAAATTGTTTTATCCCACATTCACGAATTTGGTGGGTTTTAATACTTTTAAATACATGACCACTCAACAAAGACATTGTCTTGAACACTATGGGCTTTTGGAAGCCGCATGCATGTGTGTGGCCAATTTGAACATGAAGATAGTCAGAGGTGATTGAGAGAAAATTTTAGACAAACCAATGCATGCAATGATGTGGTGGGAAGCACTCAGATCGTGCCACACGTCATGATTGTGTGATGGGTGCTTGCTCATAAAAGAAAGATGCTCGACGATTAGATAATGTGGGATTGCGAGAAGATGCCATGTGGCAGTGGATCCCAGTTGGCAATGTGGTGGAGCCACAGGTTTAGATCAAGGTGGATGCACCAGATTGCAACACATGTTGCAATCCAACAGTCTACACAATTTTCCAAGATGAAGATGCAGGGCCATTAACAAATGCGGAAATGTAGGTGACTACCACATGTTAGTGGGGCCTGCTCAAGTGATGACAAATAAAGTGTTGGATAAGCAATGATATGGTGACTTGGCAGGCTAATCAGAGGCTACCACATGGCAAAAAGGTCAGTCAAACCTAGGTTGACCCCAAATTTGAAGGGGGTGGGTAAAAAATAAAATGATTTTAAAGTTGTCATTTAAAAATATTTTCTCAAATGGTAGACATGCATGTTCAGATTCTTTTTTAAATTCAAAGTGCCTTTTTCTAAAGTTTTAAATTTAGATAATTTTAAATTTTTGAAAATTTAAAATTAAAGTTGCAGACCTGAGTTTTTAGCAGAGGGGTACATTTTTCAAACTAATATTTTAGAGGTCTTTGAGAGGCTAACATAGCGATATTATATATCATCAGAATTGTAAGAAGAAAAACTTTTTGATTATGGAGTTCATTTTTGCATAGGAATTCACTAGTTTGAGTTATAGCCAAAAACATAAAATTTGGGGCCTTCTCAATGGAACTGGTAAAAATTGAAAATCTAGTTAGAAGATTGGTAAAACATAGTAAGAATGCAGTAGGGGTCAATTTTGATCACTTATACTCAGTTTAAACCCAAATTTTACTAGCATCTCATAAGGTTTTCAGAATTTTGGCAAACAAAATGGTTTTCATCATTGAAAAGGGGATTTTCAAGTCAGTTATAGAATACTGATAAAAACCAAATTAGATCAAAGGGGAGACAGATTAGAGAGATTCTTTTCACTGCACAGGAGAGAATTTCAAGTGGACAGATGTCAAACACAAAACAGATTCGAGAATTCTTTCTCTCCTATATCATTATTTCTCTCTTTCATTGTAAGGGTTCCAATTTTTCACTATGAGACCATTGTTGGTTATAATTTTTAGTCTTTCTGTGAGACCACTTTGTGGATCCAGATTTGTGATTTCACCTTCATTCTTCAACATAATTCTCTTGTATGAATAGCATTAGGAAGGATAATATAGATAGTTCAGATCTATTAGGATTTTTTGTGTTTTCATTTCATGCATTTGATTGTATTATTTCAAAGAAATGAATACAAATGAGCAAGAATTTCATTAGTTTCATTCTAATTCTTGTCTCCTATCTTAGTAATCTTCAATGTTTTATGATCTTTGAACAAAGAACCTAGGTCGTAGTTGCAGTCCCTTAAGGCTTTATGTTGTTTCATTGTTTCTTATAACTTAAGGGATTATGTAAATGCTTCAGGGAAATCAATAGGGTTGCAAGTCTACTGATGGGGATATCATGTAAGAATGAGATCTAGATTGAAGATGGATGTCTATTTACAAGGTGAATAGATATATTGTATATCTGAATATATAAATGAGTATCAGGTATCCATATGTATGCATTTGATTCAAGGATTTGCCTAATGGATTAGGCACTGGTCAGCTACAAGATCATTAGTTCTTACTGCTGCATATTTGAGGTTTTGTTGAATCAACATCATTAATCAAACATTTTTTCCCTTTCTTGTTGAACCTAAATGTAATGCCCTCACTTAGCTTATGAGTGTCATAGATTTGCATTTAGCTACTGTAGATTTGTGTCATTGCATAAGTGTTAGGAGATATAAGGGCTTTTATCTACTTTGTTAGATTCACGAATATGTTTTTGCACTAGTACCATATCAATTGAATCTAAGGTGCACCCACCTAGCCTTATAGTTGGCTCGATGTCTGAAGTGATATGTTGAAGATGGGAGTTAGCTGCCCCTAAGTGTGTCATATTATCATTGGGGTAATTGGCAACCTACATTTCAAACACCAACAAAATAGTGACTCTATTGGGGAATATATTGAATCTGAGTGATAGAAAAACCTTGAGAATTTAAAAGGAGATTCAATACAGTAGGAGAAGTGTGTGACAAAATTGTAGCAATAAGGTAATTGGTGTTTTTTCCAATTTTCTTACTCAAATATCATGCACCCCAGTTATGCCTTATTCATTGAGAGTAGAAGTTTGATTGAATTGAATAATTTGTAATATCAAAGTCACTTAAAGTTTTGATAAGTTGTTGTCATAGTTCAGAATCAGTGTACAGTGTTTTCACATTGTCAAGAGTATGAAATTACCATGTTGCATAAAGTTTTCAAATACCTATTATAATTTCTAGACCAACTTGTTTTGTTTTGCAAGTTGGTAAATCTTTTCTCACTAAGTGAGTGGTGACTCAAAGTTATATCTTTACACTAGTGCTTCAAAATGTGAAGGTATTCTGAAGGATGCAACAGTCAAAATGCAGATTTGAAGAATGTATCTCGAGATCTTGAAAATAGGTGAAAGAATTAGATGAGATGCAATGCAAAGTTACTAAATCCAGATAAGATCTGAATCTATTGTTATTTGTAGCATTGAAGTAGTTGCAGGCATCTGTATTAAAAGGTATTCTCCACTTTCATATGATTTCATTTCCATGAAATTAAGTTTTACAAAAGATTCTCTATCAAATGGTTTTCAGCTTTAATTAGGAGAATGGTGTAACACATCTCAACATACTTTGTGAGAATTCGATTTAGCCAAAGTGTTTTATATTTTGAAGTATGTTTGAAGTTGAAATTGGTAGAAGCTATTTCTAGATCTGCTACAAGTTGTGAATGAAAGTATTTATTGGTGAATGAGTTTCAAATTTTTGAAGAATGTCAAATTTCCCTTCATCAAGTATGCAGTCAGTTAATGAGAATTATAGATCTATGAATATCAAAGGATATTTGTCATTTTGTTATGATGGCATACCTGGTTTCCCAAATAAGATCCTTGATGGAATCAGAGGGTATTTTCCAAAATTCAATAGGAACCAGTTTTAGTTAGCAAAGAAGCATGTCCAAGATTTTTCTAACTTGATGTATGAATTTGATGTGTGCCATGAAGATCTATGGATGAGGTTGTTTTTGCAGACTCTAAAAGGAGATGAAAGAGATTGGTTCTCATGCTTGCCTATAGCTTCAATTTCTTCATGGGATGAGTTAAGTTCATCCTCCATTGAACAATTTGATGGGTGGGTAGATGTAAAATTAATGTTGTATAAACTGATGGAAATTTAGATTGAACAAGATGAGTTGATCCCAAGATTTAATAGAAGATTTTCTAAAACATTAATGGATGTCCCTAAAAATTGTAAGCCCCATGATCAAATTTATTTAGTTATTTATTTGTACACATTGGGCTAGAAGATGGGTTTCTTATTGAGAAATAAACAACCACAAAGTCTATATCAGGCTTTTGAAATTGCAATGGATATTGAATGCAATCTAAAATATGGGGTTATAAGAAGGCGTACCCCTACTATTGTAAAAAATCTTGCTAAAATTTTAGAATTACAAACACGTGTGGATGAAGACCCTTTGTTGCAAAGAAGAGCTAATTCTTTCCTTGCTAAAAATAATGCATGTGTTTATAGTATTACAACAATAGATGATAAAATCATTGCACTTGATCAGTTACATACACAAGATATAAATTGAATTGTTTCTTCTCCTACTAATAATATGCCTCTTGTTGAAAATGTTGTAAATTATGAAAAGAAATGGTATTCATCTCAATATGAGGAGAAAGAAGTTAAGAGTTATGTGTCAAGTGACAATGGTGAAGTTGTTGATCCAGTGTATAATCAAGAGGAGTCATATGAAGCTGATGATGAGAGTTGTTACTCGAGTCAAGGAGAGGACAGTCATAGTGTATGTTCATCTTCATGTGAATCAAATGCAAGTTGGGAAGTAGAGAGCAATGACGGAAGTGAGTACTCTTATGTAAGTAAAGGTATGAGTATTATTTCTAAATCTAAAAGTAATGTTCCATTTCTGAGTTATACAATTCAGCATGAGTTTGAAATTTGTGAAGAAAATTTGTCTACACAATATGAAGATAAAAGGATTGTTTGTAAGGATCGATTGACTAGTTGTGTGGATAAATGTCATAAGGGTGCATTCAGTAATAATCAGTAGTACATGAGTGATCCTAAGATCAATGCATCAGCACCTATTGGTAAGATACATACTAATTTTTTTACAAGACATTTGAATCATCTTAATGGAGACAATGAAAGGAACTTTGATTCATATTATGCATGCTTTGTTAATGAAGTTAATGATGTGTCTTTGAATGATGATTCTGATTCTCCTTCTTCACATGATGGAAGTGTTCTTGACAATGGTGTAAGAAATGGTTTTAAAGTTTACACTAACACTTTGTATGATGAATATTCTAATGATGATCAACCTATATTTTGTCAAGATTTTCAACAATGGTCATTACATGGAGTTAGCAACCCCTTGTTCAAAGAAGATAGGGAACTTTCAAATTTTATTGAGGATGAGCTTAATGATGATACTTTATCCTACTACTATAAGAGGTTAGATGGGTCTTCTTTCGAGTGTGATGGTGAAAGTATTGATGAGATTGCATCTCATGATATGAATAACAAGGTGTTTGATGAGACGATTATTTAAAATTTGCCTACACCTTGCAAGGATTTTTATGATGAATATTTTAATATGACTAATTCATTTGCTGATTGTGAAGAATCATTGAAGGAATCCAGATTAGATTTGGACACTAATGAAATGTGTGAGTATAAATTTGATTGCTCATCTAAGTACTATATGGTTATGCACAAAGATATACAATGTGAAGGTATCTATGATCCTTTTCCTCAAATTGAGTATGAAGCCTTCATATTCAAAGTTGATAGCATGCATGAGTACTTAAATAAAGGAAATTTTTAGTTTCAGTCTGATATATTGGAGCATGTTGATTAGAACTTTCATAATGAGAAAGTATTTGAAAGCGAAGCTAGTTGTTATATGCATTATGAAAGTGAAGTTGTATATTCAGTTTTGCAGGTGTTGAGTTTCAAGATGTTAATCTAATTGGTGAGACTGATAGAGATAGCATTTCCAGCTTACCTCATGATGAAAGGAATGAGAATCAAGTTTTTAACAAAGGTAAAGGTTGTGAGAAAGTTCTGTGGCCCGAGGCCATTGTTTGTATATAATAGAGGTAGTTGTTTTTGCTTTCAATAAAGCTGTTCGAGAGGAAGTTTTTGTTGTTTTGTGAATGGTCTGCTTCCTCTAGAGATCTTAATCCTTACCATGCCTGCAAGGTACATGCACCCCCAGATAGAGCCACTATTGGGACTAAAAATTGCATGGTCAATTTTGAGCACCATTGAGAAAATCAAGCCCTTTAAATGCTTTTTAATGCATTTGTACCTGGCTATACTTTTGAGCCTCATGAGGTGTTTTATGTTTCTAGCACTTTTCATTTAATGGATCCATGTGTTTCATGAATTCAATTTGTCATTTTGAGCCATTTCATTAAGTCTCATTTTGAGCATTTGTCAAATCTGCATTTGTGCTTAAGTGTCAAACAGTGATAGGAGGCTGTGTTTGCAAGTGAATATGTCACACCCAGTTATGTTTCATGACTCATGTAGTGCCTCTCCCATTTTACTTATATAATTCATCCTAATGGATGCAACCTTGTTGATCTTTTGTTTTGATGGGTCATGATTGTGACCATGAGTGGTCTACATCATTGAGGTGATTGGATTTATGTTTCTATATCAGTTGCTTTGATTATGCTTTGACTATTTATGAGATTATGATTTGATTTATGGTTCATTGAGGTTTATGCCAGTGCTTACTAGGATTGATGTGGTATCATGAGGTTGTTCCATGATTACGCTAAGATGTGTGTAGAGATTGCACTGTGTACTATTACCATGCTACACTAGACTAGGTTCCTGTAGCAGTGGGTAGTCATGTTTATGACTATGTTTGCTTATGTGTTTTAAGTGCCTTTTTGTTGATTCTTTAAACAATCATTATTTAATGCTTAAGTAATTAGAAATAGATTGTTCAAGTTGGGTTATTTGTTTATGTGCTACAGACTTTTACCTTGTTATATTTTGATTTGAGAGATATTTGTTACTCATGTTATGATTGCATTTGAGATGACCTGAGGGTCAGATGTTATACCTTGATTTCAGTATCATAGATATTAGACTTCTATACTATTTAGTTAATCATATTGCATGATGATGCCATTTTGAGATGACGATGTGTTTTATGATGATATCTGGTTATCTGGTATTTGGACATACTTCTATTTATGTTAGGTGATGGATTTAATGCTATAGTTATTTACTTCATTCCTGCGTTGTTATGCTTTATGCAAATGTGAGTGATGTAAATAGATTATTTTAATATAATTAAATAAATGGTTAAATAAGGTGATTTAATGCATTTATTGCTTTGGCTATATTATTATTTGCAATTGCACTTGATTGTGTTGTTTAGTGTGTAGGATTTATATTGGCACATGGAGTTAGTGATTCAACCATTCATATTTTACCAATGTCATCCTTACATGGTCAATGTATCCTTAATTAAATATTTAATTTAAACTTTTCGGTGATTATTAAATCCGAACTCATTTTCATTATGTGATTTGACTAGTGAGCATGCTGTGCATTTAGAGGTTTGCATTGTTGCGAAAGTTATTAAGGAAATTTATGTGTTTTTGAGTTTTTAGGCTTTTTAATTGATTTATTTTAATTTCTGGCAGCTTTTCCATAGATGAATTCTTATTTATAGGAATAGCCTATTTTCATTTGGGTCGATTCGGGGTTTAACTAGGTTGGCTGGTTATTTTCCCTAATTGATTATTCACTCAAAAAGTGAATAAATATCCAAAAATGAATTTAATTCCTCATTTCTCACTTTTGAATTAAAAAGTTGGAGAGTAAAACCCAAAATCCTCTTCATGTGAATTTATTGTTCTGTCCGTTGAGGGAGCTATAGGCGTGGGATCATCGTGAGGTTAGGCTCGTTGGATCCAGCTCGGGGAAACCTTAGATTGCAGTGATTTTCAGCTACTTCTGCGAGCTATTTACTTTATGGTTCATATTCTCATTTTTCCCTTTTGGTTGTGAGGTAGGGCTTTCTCATTTTATTTTATTTTCTTTGTTTCTGCTTTTTTTTTTAATAGTCATTTGTTTGGAGGCTGAGAACTAGTGTTCCCCTCCATTTTTGTATGCTAGTTCTACCCAGTTGGGCGGGTACGAACATTTCCCTATTTTTCGAGATGAGGGCTTGGGATTTTGCACCGTTATGTTGGCCATTTTTGCATATGGTGTCTGATTCCATTTATTTTTAGATTTTTGGGGTTTTTGTGCCCAAAGGTCAAATGGGTTTTAATTTCAAAGTTTTTCAAATTTTGGAATTTTTACCTCATTTTGCATGCTACCCTATTTTCTTGGATTTTCTTGGCACAATGTGGGTCATGGACCTAGATGATCCATTTGGATATTAGTTACTTTTTTTGCATTGGGATGCATGTCACATCTGTACTCCCAACTTTGTGTTCAATTGAGTGTTTTTCATACCTATTGTTATGGTTTCTTTTGGACCTTTTCTTTTGTTTCATGGACACTAGGATTCATATAGAATCCATACTCTTGCATTCAGGCCGATGGAGTGAGTTCATGACTTTTGGTCTTATTACATCATTGGGATTCATATAGAATCCATACTCCTAGATTGAGGCCAGTAGAGTGATTTTATGATGTATGGTTTCATTGGCTTTGGGAGTTGTGCAAAATCTGTCCTTCTTGTGTTGCTTTCAGTTGGGTGTAATCTTTTGCATTGTGTTCTCATTATGTCCTTGTGTTTTGATCTTCATGATGGTGGTGTGCCACACATGAGTACATGCACATACATTTTTTGGGTGACTTGCGAGGGCTGATCTTCCGTGGTACTTCCAAAAGTTATGATCATTAGGGTCAGGATGGGAGTATGCATGCCCATGGGAACTTGTCATAGGATGAGCATGGGTAGGGTAGGGTAGCATAAGGAGGGGCTTCTATCTCATAGTTTGACAATCATGGCACCATGGGCTGGCAAAGGGATCTTTATATAAGTGATAACTAAATAAAATGTGTGATTGGTAATAAAAACTTAAGATAATAAAAATGTGGGGTGCTAGAGCCTTTCTGTTGAGGGATGTTGAATCTACGCAAGTTCGAGCTTGGGCCTTTTGCTGCCAAGTGACTCTCCATGATGTCAATCCCTACTTAGTATCCTTTTGAGTGTTTGACCAAGACCTGTACTCCTTGCATTGTCTTAAGTTCTTGGTTACAGCCATCATACTATCTGGCATGAGTGTTAGCCTTGGATGTTGTGCTTTATGTCTGTTTGTGGTTGGATTTGTATCTCCATCAGCACGGCGGGTGTGGACCTATGGGTTCCATGTGGTTGGGAGGCATAGCTACCTTCACCACTACTAGGGACTGGTGTGTAAAGATGGCCTTTTGTCCTAGTGCGACCATTGCTGAATGTTTTCACTTGGTACTTCGGGTTTCGGAGTATGCTTTCTTGTGATTTATGCTTTCATTGGAATGCTTGGATATCATGTTTAGATGATGTTAGTTTATTTTATGCATTCCCATATTATGATGTTTAGCATATGATTAGATGATGTGAATTTTTGTAGTAGCATATCTATTGCTTATTGATGTTTAGCATGTGATAGGTGATGTTATCTACTAGCATGTTAGATTCCTTATGCTTATATTGTTGCATTTTTTAGTAGTGATGTCCCTATTATGATAGTACCGATGATCTGATCAATGGCTTGGGATGTTACATGCAGAGGATGGCTAGGATCCATGATGGTCTTATGATGCTATTGATGGTTGGGAGGAACTACATACTAAATTTGGTTGTTTTGTTATTGTGATGTCATTTCTATACATTGCGATGTTTCTTTTGTTCATTGCAATGTTTATTTCAGTACGTTCTTTTCTATTGTAGTTTTAGATGGTAGATGTATCTCCTTCTTCATCTTGGCATCTTTTTGATTATGCACTTGAGTGTTCACACCTTGATCTATGTGGATCCAGTACTCCCCAGTGTGGAGGTTCTAAACTCAGCTTTTCTCTATTTTCTCCTTTTGTGTTTTCCTTAAGTTTTTTTTTGTTTCTATGGGCAGAATTTTATTAGTATGGTGTGACATAAAAATGTATCGCACGCCCATAGAAATTGTGTCATATGATTTTGGAAAGTATCACATGCCTCTTGAAGAAATGTCGTAAGATTCTAGAAAGTATCGCACCTCCTTTGAAGAAATGTCATACGATACCCTGAAAGTATTGCATGCCCTTGAGAAAAGTATCACTCAAACTCTAAAAGTGTTTCCCTCCTTCTTTATAAATGTTGCATGATACTTTTTAGTGTTGTATTAAAGTATCATACAGATTTTGTAGAAACCTACGCGGGCCAACAACGAGCACTTTTCGATTTGATCCAAACTTTTTGAGAGTTGTTTTGGATACCCTTTTCGGTGTTCTTCGACCCTATGTTTTTTCTTTTTGGTTTCAGGTTGTTTTCTTTCAAATCATTTTTGCATGTTTCTGTTGTAGTCCTTTAGGGTTTAAAATATATCATTTAAGTATAAGTTGAAGTATATTTAATTCCTTGTACTTAAGATATATTTTACTATATGTGAAAAATCTTTTGAGATAGGTTTCATACCTCTCGGAGATAAGATAAAGATTCTAAGAAATTTCAGGGCTTCAAAAATCTAGACTTAGCTAATTTTCAAGGCTTTAGGATTTCAAGCTTAGCCAAATTCCAGGATTCTACATTTTACCCTAGCTAGGTGTTTTGTTGATGTGTGGTCATTTCTTCGAGCCCTCATCATGTACGTGGTTGTTGTTGGCTTTATTTGTGTGTGTTAGTTTGGTAGTGGTGTTTGAAGATTCGTTGGTTGTTAGGATTGTCGTGAAGTCTTCCGTTGCAATCTTTGTGATCCCTGTATGATGTCTTGTGCATTCATACTTGTAAAAAAAAATTCTTAGCTTGTATTTCATCCTTGTTTCCAAGGATCTCCGGGTAGGGCATTACAACTCACCACTTTAGGAGTGTCTAGTGTCCATACTTGAGAGCCTATGTTTCATATTTTGAGTCTTTTTGAGTCTGTTTGACTAGGTTTTGAATCCCTCAAAGTTGGTTATTTATTGATGTCATGCTGATATGAATTATTTTGAATTTTGGGAAGCCCTGTTTGACGAGTTATAACTTTTGATAAGTTGACCCAAATGAGAAAATTCCTATTGTGTTACATTTTAGAGGTTAGAGACATGTTATATTTCAATTTTGAGCTTATGACAAATCTGTTTGATCAATTTTCAAATGTGATTCCAAATGCAATTTTTATCTTTTTACTGGTGAACATTTTTAGATTGATTAGAACCCCTATTCATGATGTTATAACTTGAGATCCATGATAGATGAGATCAAATGTATTGTACCACTATGTTGTACTCCAAAAATACTTAGAGTATGCCAATTTTCAAATCTTGATGAATTTGTCTGCATACTTTTCTAGGTCAATTTCATTTGCAAAAATTGCTTTTCTACCATTGTTTCAATTTGTAAATTCTGAGTAGCTCACTTTGACTGCTTTCCATTTGCATCCTATTATTCATCATGAGCCAAAATTATAGATCCATACTCTCCTTGTGACAATGAACCAATGCCCCAATTTTCGTTCTCCCAAGTGCCTGTTTGCCCAATTTTCAAAGCCAAATCTAAAGGCAATTTATTATTTTCTGACATGTTTTCTTGCAAGCAGTTCTGAGAGGTCAACTTTGATAATCAATATCATTTGACTAAGAATTCATCATGAGATGAGATTCGACAAGGTGCAAGTATGCAGAACAAAGAATTAGTGCCCTAGTTTTCAAAGCTTGGTCAGGTGTTTGGATCAGTTTTTAAGGTCAATCAAAGGACCCTCTGGCATTAAATAGGCAGTCTGCAAGAAAGTGATAAAATGAGTTTTTAATGATAGATCATTGGTCAAATTTTTCAAACCAACACCAAATGACTTATGAGTCAGTTTTGTAGTTCAGTTGTTTAAAAACAAAATTTTTTTTAGTCGGACCTGCTTTAGGGCCCAACTAATCCTATCAAATTAATAAGATGCTAGGATTTAAGGTGTTCAAAAGATGTGACAATGTTTCAAGCTTATCTTAATAGATTATTATAGAAAATCAAATGAGGGATGGAAATATATGCTTAATGATATATGGTTCATTTTAGTGAGGGTGGCGTTGAAGTATTTTTATTGCAATTGAATTCAGTGAATATGAGCTAGCTCGAAGAAAGGTGTTGAACTTCATCAATGCATCCAGCTCTAAGGATATTGTATTTACTTGTAATGCAAAAGAGGCAATCAATATTGGTTGCATATTCATGGGATCTTACAAATATGGTGGAGCTATTCAAAAGTTTGTGAATTTAAATCAAGAGGATGTCCCCGATCTAGAACAATTAAAGAAACTTATATGAAAGAAGACAAAGCTTATGGTCATACATCACATTTCTAATACTCATGGATGTATTAATCATATTCAAGAAATCATTCAAAGGACACAGAACTGTGAGGCAAAGATGCTTGTTGATGCTTGCCAAAGTGTGCCACACATGGAAGTTGATGTACAAAAGCTAGGAGTAGACTTCCTTGTTGCATCTTCACATAAGATATGTGTACATGGATCATTCTACATATGTAGAACCTCCTTCTAGGCTTGAGGCTAGCACTCCTACAATTGGTGAGGCTATTGGATTTGGGATGGCAATAGAATATTTGTTAGGCATTGGAATGTAGAGGATTCATGAGTATGAGCTTGAGCTAGCAAATTATTTTTATTAGAGTCTATCAAGTATAAATATGTGTGGATTTATGGGCTTGAACCAAACACAATTATTGAATGAGCTAAACTTGTTCATTTACTATGGAAAATGTACATCCAACTGATATTGCAACCTTTCTTGATCAATAGTATGGAGTTGCAGTTCGCTCTGGACACCATTGTTCTCAGCGTCTTCACCATTACTTTGGAATCAATCCAAGTTGTCTAGCAAGCCTTTATTTTTTTAATATAAGAGAACAACCCATGATTTCAAAAGAGTAGGGGACAACATGATGGTAGGTGTTGGTATCCAATCAAAGAAAGCCACCAAGTGGTAGCAGACAGGGGAGCACAAGATTGCCATGAAAAATGTTCTTCCCTTAGAAAATTTATGTTCTTCTTTTATATTGAATCTAACCAGTAGTAGAGTTGCACATTATATAACCACACATGGAAGAGGTAGAGTAACATGCAATGATAGTAGCCGGTTAAGAAAAAAGAGCTACAAGTGAAAAAAAGGGGCCTCCATGTCATTGAAAGGAGAAGGCAAGCTGCATCAAGGGCAGTGCTAGTTAAAAGAAGTTCATGGCTAATGAGAAGTCTTGGATCCATACCATAAAAAGAGTAATCCATGGCAAATAGGGAACATAAGTTTTTTTAAACAAACCACCATAGAAAAATGAAGACCCAGCACCAAACATGAAGAAGCTCACACATGAACAGGGGCGTCCAAGTCGAATTGTAGAAGACCCTACACAAGGAAAAAGGAACCCACGTACATAGTGAAAAAGAGGAATTCCACAATAAAACAGGGCAGTCTCAACACTTAAACAATGGTAGACAAGAGGAAGCTCACACAATAACTATGCAATAAGAGAAGACATAGCTTAAAAAGAACAATTCGCCCATGCATGGAGCAAAACAAACATCCACAAATAAAAGAGTTATTTATTGAATTTAAATTTTACTTTATTGGAAACGCTATCAAAGCTAGAAAGAAAATGTTGGGCAATGGAAAATGCATGGATAGAGCATATCAAATTGGAAATTTAAAGGCCATGTGCAATCAATGGAGGAGGCAAAGCGATTTTATTCAACTTAATCACGAAGGTGTCAAGGTAGCCTCATCGTATGATAGAAAAGATAAAAGGTTGTGGTAATTTGAAGAATCATATATTGAAGAACACATGCCAAATCAAGAAGAAAAGTGCAAGGATGAGTGGAAAACCATAAAAAAAATTTATCCCACATTCATGAATTTGGTGGGTTTTAATACTTTTAAATACACAAGCACCCAACAAAGACATTCTTTTGAAGACTATGGGCTTTTGGAAGCCGCATGCATGTGTGGGGCCAGTTTGAATGTGAAGATAATTAGAGGCAACTGAGAGAAAATTTTAGACAAACCAACGCATGTGATGATGTGGTAGGAAGCGCTCGAATCATGCCACATGACATGATCTTGTGATGGGCGCTTTCTCGCAAAAGCAAGATACTCAATAGTTAGATAATGTGGGATTTTGGGAAGATGCCGCGTGGTAGCAGGTTCCACTTGGTGATGAGGTGGAGCCACAAGTTCAGATCAAGGTAGATACACAAGATTGTGACACATGTCACGATCCAATGATCTCTGCAATTCTGCAAGATGAAGATGCATGGCCATTAACAAATGCAGGAATGTGGGTGACTGCTACGTGTCTACGAGGCCCACTCAAGTGATGACATGGTGATGATGAAGGAAGTGCTAGCTGAGCGATGATGTGGTGACTTGGCATGCCAATTAGAGGTTGCCACATGGAAAAAGGGTCGGTCAAACCTATGTTGACCCCAAATTTTAAGGGGGTGGGTAAAAAAATGATTTTAAAATTGTCATTTTAAAATATTTTCTCAAATGGGTGTACATGCACGTTCAGATTCTTTTTTAAATTCAAAGGGCCTTTTTCTAAATTTTTAACTTTAGACAATTTTAAATTTTTGAAAATTTAAAATTAAAGTTGCAGACCTGAGTTTTTAGCAAAGGGGGACATTTTTCAAACTAAGATTTTGGAGGTTTCTGAGAGGCTAACATAGTGATAGTATATATCGCCGAAATCGTGAGAAGATGAACTTTTTGATTATGGAGTTCATTTTTGCATAGGAATTCACTGGTTTAAGTTATAGCCATAAATGTAAAATTTGGGGCCTTCTCAGTGGAACTAGTAAAAATTGAAAATCTAGTTAGAAGATTGGTAAAACATAGTAAGAATGTAGTTGGGGTTGATTTTGATCACTTATTGTCAATTTAAACCCAAATTTTACTAACATCTCATGAGGTTTTCAAAATTTTGGCAAAAAGAATGGTTTTTCGTCATTGAAAAGGAGATTTTCAAGTCAGTTATAGAATACTGATGAAAACCAAATTAGATCAAAGGGGAGAGAGATTAGAGAGATTCTTTTCACTGCAAAGGAGGGAATTTCAATTGGACAGATGTCAAACAAAACAAATCCGAGAATTCTTTCTCTCCTATATCATTCTTTCTCTCTTTCAATGTAAGGGTTCTAGTTTTTTCACTGTGAGACCACTTTGTGGATCCAGATCTGTGATTCCACCTTTATTCTTTAGCATAATTCTCTTGTATGAACAACATTAGGAAGTGTAATACAAATAGTTCAGATCTATTTGGTTTGTCTATTTTTTCATTCCATGCATTTGATTGCATTGCTTCAAGGAAATGAATACAAATGAGCAAGAATTTCATTAGTTTCATTCTAATTCTCATCTCCCATCTTAGTAATCTTCAATTTTTTATGATCTTTGAATAAAGAACCTAGGTCGTAGTTGTAGTCCCTTAAGGTTGTATGTTGTTTAATTGTTTCTTATAACTCAAGGGGTTATGTAAATGCTTCAAGGAAATCAATAGGGTTGCAAGTTTACTAATGGGGATATCATGTAAGAATGAGATCTAGATTGAACATGGATGTCTATTTACAAGGTGAATAGATAGATTGTATATCTAAATATATAAATAACTATCAGGTATCCATATGTATGCATTTGATTCAGGGATTTGCCTAATGGATTAGACACTGGTCAGCTACAGGATCATTAGTTCTTATTGCTACATATTTGAGGTTTTGTTGAATCAACAGCATTAATCAAACATTTTTTCCCTTTCTTGTTGAAGAACCTAAATGTAATGTCCTCACACAGCTTATGAATGTCATAGATTTGCATTTAGCTACTATAGATTTATGTCATTGTATAAGTGTCAGGAGATATAAGGGCTTTTATCTACTTTGTTAGATTCACAAATATGTTTTTGCAATGGTACCATATCGATTGAATCTGAGGTCAACCTGCCTAGGTCTTGCAGAGCCTGAAGTAGAAGAAGGGTCTAGCCTTATAGTTGGTGTGGTGTATTAAGTGATATTTTCAAGATGGGAGTTAGTTGCCCCTAAGTGTGTCATATTCTCATTGGGGTAATTGGAAACCTACAACATTTTCAAACACCAACATACTCCTCCTACTATTTCAGTATGTTTAAGCTATAGTAGTGTAGTGGATTCAAGATTTTATTTGGGTGCACTCTATTGGATTTTTTTCTCATTCTATGCACTCAATTCATCTTCCACTATGAAAGACAATTATGGCTTTGATGCATTATACATTAATGCTTGGGTGAATATTTTAAAAAGTAGTCAGTCTAATAGTAAAACTAATCAAATTATTTTATTAGGTTATTCCCTATAGTTGTTTTCTATAGGGTAACATTTACCTTTTAACAAGGTTGGGACATATTTGAGAAAAAACAAATACGTTTGATCACATCATAGGTTTACATATCACCTTATATATTAGATATTTGATGCAACCCACAAAAATCTTCCATAGCACCAATGCTAACTCACTTTTTTCTAGTTGCAGGTGGGATGGTTATAGGTGATTTGATAATTATTGATATTGTTATTGGGTAGTTAGGTTAGGGTTAGTATCTTGATGAGTTTTTTTGGTCATTATGAGTATTATAAAAACTACATTATAGTTTTATCCATAGTTTGATATTTTTAATGAGTCATAATATCAAAAATGCATAATAGTTTCATCCATAGTTTCATTATGTAATCTGATACATTTATACGCATAGCAGTTTCATCCAAACCCCACCTTGACTTCTCTTTATATTTTTTCAATGCTCCATCTCACTTGAACCATAGAATAAGTATTAGAATCTATCATTTGACATTCTATTTAATTGTTAATGAGATTTATTTCACATAAGCACGTCAAAAACCTCAATCAATAGAAATTTTTCTTCTTTGTTCAATGTTTCATATACTACTATAGTTATAGCGATTAGGATTCATGAGTAGGGATACACTATAACAACCATATTATGGTCAAAAGAGATTTTTGGTACTATATCACTATAGAATATAGCAAACTCTTCTATCACTATGTAGAGAAGGTCTAATCTTGACATAGTGATGAGTGATAAGTAAAGTATATCACTATGACATATAGCAAATAAACTATAAAAATAATATAGCGATGAGTGATGAAGGAGGCTTATCACTATAACATATGGTGATCATCAGTAAACAAAAAACAAATATAATCAATATAGTGATGAGCAATAGAGATGTTGTATCGCTATAAGTCATGGTGATGAGTGTTTTCGATGATAAAAAATGAGGAGATATTGCTATAGAATATAGAAAATTCTTCTATTGCTATATGGACAAGGCCTGATCTTGGCATAGTGATGAGAAATGATGAAAATATATCACTATGACATACAGTGATATCTTTTATCAAAATGTGAAGAAACTAAAAAAATAATATAGCGATGAGTGATAAAGGAGAATTATCACTATAACATATAACAATCATCGGCAAATGGAAAATAAATATAATCATTACAATGATGAGTGATAGAGATGTTGTATCGTGATAAGTCATGGTGATGAGTGTTTTTGGTGATAAAAAAGGAGATATCACTATCAAATGTAGTGAACTCTTCTATTGCAAAGAAGACCTAATCTTGACATAGTGATGAGTGATGAGTAAAATATATCACTATGACATACAGTGATCCCTTTTATCACTATTTGAAGAAATTGCAAAAATAATATAGAGATAAGTGATAAAGGAGGCTTATTGCTATAACATATAGTGATCATTAGAAAATAAAAAACAAATATAATCATTAAAATGATGAGCAATAGAGATTTTTTATCACTTTGATCTATAAACTAGGATTTACAAGTTTTTATAACTTTAATCCTAATGTAGATTTAATCCTTGATCCAGGCAGTAATTGTGTCGTATGTATTTTAAACCATTGAAATTAGAAAAAGATTAAAGCTTAAAACACTTAATTTAACAATGTGTTTAATTACATAAAATAATAAATAAATTGGAAAACCTGAGAGGATAAGAAAGAGATAGTAAAGAGATGCAAACACTTTGATAATAGAGTTTTTCGTATCAAGACTACGTCTTTGGGTCCGCTTCTCAATCTAGGGACCGCTTTATTAAATTTGCCAAGTGAAATTGCTTTGTTACAAATTCCAAGCTTCGAGCATTCAAAGTCTCTCCTATGTAGTTGAAGACAATACACAATGCCTTCATGCTTACAAATTATCTTACAAGGAAAATTTATTCCTTCCTTTACAAAACTCCCTCGTTAGAAATTCTCCAAGAGTATTTTTCTTCCAAGGACTAATTGTCTTTTCAAAAGAAATAAGCCCTCTTTATAAATCATTTTTTGCCCCATTTGGTTTAAAACCAAAAAACAAAATTATAGCCATCTTCCCGTTTTAAAATTAAAAAATAATTCCAAATCTCTTATTAAATGTAAACGTCCCATATAAAATACATGACTTGTATTAAACTATTAATATTTAAAATCTTCAAAGTATATTCTCACCTTTATATTTGCCACTCATATAATTTGAAGCCCAAATACCAATATTTTATATCTCCTTAACCATAGGGATGCATATCCACATTGTTTCCCAATAAATCCCAAAATTTGTGGGCAGATTTATGCATGAACAAAATTTTAGGGTGGTTCTTCTAATTCCACCATTATCCTTATTAACTTTTAGTGGCATTTAAAACATTAAACACAATAACTACCACAAATAAATTCAAAAGTAGGTTATGATGCAATGGAAAAGGGAAACATTTTGGAGGACTTGTATCATGGGTTGGAACGTTATCAACCCAACTATTGGTTTTTTTTTGAAAAACCCACATATCCAAGACTCAAGCTTTGACTAATTTATCACCAATTTGACTGTCATGTGTTAGTTTGGGATTTGAGAAACTTGCACTGTAAGAATATCAATCTGATTGGGATGCTAATGTCGTGTTGATGTCATCATTACTTAACTTTACCTTCAACTTCAAATAAGCACAACTTCCACATCCGATCTTTATTTTTGATAAAATGAATACTATTCGAAAGCTCTCACCAAGATCTTCAATTTAAAATCAATTATTGAAAACTTTTGAGATGGTTAAATTTTACCTCTTTTTTATTAAGTCAACTCTTGGTTCACTAGTTTGACCAAAACTTTGACCAAGCATAACATTTCTCCACGACATCTTTACGATGCGATTCAAGTTGTGTCAAGATCATATTAGCAAGCTCTACTCAATGATGTTGATTTTGTGAGATTTTGAGACTATGAAAATTTTGGGCCTTCTAGATCCACCTAGATCATGCTATAAGTCATGGAGATAAGCATTTTTGGTGATTGAAAAGGAGGAGATATCGCTATATAATATAGTGAAATCTTCTATCGATAAGGAGGAGATATCACTATAAGTCATTGCAATGAGTGTTTTCAATGATTGAAAAGGAGGAGATATCATTGTAGAATATAGTAAACTCTTCTATCATAAAGGAGGAGATATCACTATAAGTCATGGTGATGAGTATTTTTGGTGATCAAAAAGGAGGAGATATCACTATAGAATATAGTAAACTCTTCTATCAAAAAGGAGGAGATATCACTATAAGTCATGGTGATGAGTGTTTTCGATGATTGAAAAGGAGGAGATATCACTATAGAATAAAGTGAACTCTTCTATCAAAAAGGAGGAGATATCACTATAAGTCATGGAGATGAATATTTTTGGTGAGCGATAAAGGAGGCTTATTGCTATAACATATAGAAATCATAGGAAATTTGGTCAAAGTTTTATCCAAAGAAAAAATTGGTCAAAATTTTGAGCAAAATGAGTGAAAAAATTGACCATTTTTTGTCCAAAAATGAGTCAAAATGTATTAGGGCTACATAGTTATCCATAGTGGATCTAACCAGTCACCTTATGTACCACATTGTCTCATGATCATCTAGATGTCAATATCATGTTCTTGATTGGCGTGCATGTTAGTCATGGGTGATTATCTTATGTGATTTTGATCAATTCATTATCTACATGAGCATGGTGGGTGTGGGCCTATAGGTACCACATGGTTGAGAGGCATAGTTACCTATACCACTATTGGGGACTGGTGTACAAAGCTGGTCTACTTTTAATCAAGCTTGGTATTGCATATTCACTTGGTACTTTGGTGTATCTAAAGTATGTTCTCTTTTGATTTCATTTTTCTTTAGATGCTTTCAATATCACATTTAGATGATGATTAGTATGTTACTTGATACATTCCTTTATCATGATGTTGTATCATATTACTTAACTAGGACTTCTTACCACTGATTAGGATTAGCGATGTTATTGGTAGATTAGCATGTTAGATGTTTCTTAATTCATATAATGTTATTGGATGGATTTTGGTAAGAAATATCTCATGAGATAACTCCAATGATCTTGTTGGAAAATTGAGATTCATGCTCATGGGTATGGTTTGGGCCCTTAAGGTCTCATGATGACACTATGGTAGGAAGAAAACAATCATAGTTGTATTAAGTTGGTTATATCATGTTTAGAGAGAATATCTTATGGTTTTTTATTCCTTATTACTACGATGTTGCTTACATTCATATTTTTCTTATGTTGTTATGGTTTAGATGGATAGATGCTTTTGCTTCTTCATTTTTTGTATATTAGGGTTATTTGATCTTCTTTTATGTGTTTGAGTGGTTAATCCTCAACTTTGGTGATTCTTGTACTCCCCAGTGTGGAGGTTCTAACCTAATTTTTACTCTTAGTTGTCCAATTGGTTTTATGTTCTAAATTTGGGTGACATTTGTTTAGCATGGTGCAATAGTGGTGAAGTATCATACAAAAATAGTGAAAAGTACCATATGATACTAGTAGAGTATTGTATGGGTACTATATGAAGTATAGTATGATACTGGTAAAGTATCATATGGGTACTATATGAAGCATTATACAATATTGGTAAAGTATCGCATGTGTAGTATATGAACTATCATATGATACTAGTAAAGTATCATGCAAAAAATTGAGGAAGACCTCCTTGAGAACACAATGAGTACTTTAGACTTGTGTGGTGTATTCTAGGTGTTTTGGATACCCTTTTGGGAGTTCTTACTTCCTATAGTAAGGGATATATCTCTTCTTCCTTATTCCTTATTCCTTCTTCTTTCTTATGGCATTCTCTTCTTCCTTATTCCTTATTCCTTCTTCTTTCTTATGGAATTATCTTCTTCCTTATTCCTTCTTCCTTCCTCTTTCTTATAATTAAGATATATTTTACATATATGTAATGATTCATTTGAGACAGGTTCCAAACCTCTACAAGTTAAGATAAAGATTTTATAAAAAATTAGGGCTTCAAGATTTCAAACTTAGCCAAGTTTCACAGTTTAGCATTTGTGTTTTAGCATGGTGTCTAGGAGATGAGTGGTTCTAAACTTGAGTCTTTGTCTTGTTTATGACTTCTTGAGGGTCCCTACTTATTATTCTTGATTATGTTTGGGTTAGTTTGAAATGGACATGTATGTTTAACCATGCTAGGAAGTTCTACTTTGGGTTTAAAAAGAACTTCTCTATGTGTAATCTCATGATTCATATGGTCTTTGATTCTAAGTGGCAAGTAGTGACACTTGGGGGACCTTTTGTGTTGGTTTATGTTAGCCTTCTATTTATTTCTAGTGTAATTTTTTGTTTTCACATCTTACCTTTAAAAAAACATATTAGCCTTTGTTTATCCTTGTTCCAAGGATCTCCAAGTGAGACATTACAAACCTAGTAAAGTCATCAACAATAATCATGAAGTAATTTTCACCATAGAATCCTCTTGTCTTTGTGAGACCACTCAGATCTATATGAGCATTCCCCAATTTTGTTATTTTAGCAAACTTCTTTCTAGGAAAAGAACTTTTCTTCTCTAGATCTTGTACTAGTTCTAATCATCTTACCATTCTTGTCCTTGATAATATATGTCTACATTGTTAAATATAACTAGTATCCCTTATCAACAAACTATCCAACACTTGGAAGATTATGTTTTAGTCCATCAACAAAATAAACATCATCTATGTTAGTTTTCCCATCAAGAGTAATAGATCATATTCCCTTGAAATGAAAAGACATGTGGTTACCAACTCTGAAAATTCAACCACCATGGTTTTTGAACTTTAAAAAATTATTCATATCACTAGTCATGTGATATGAACAACCATTCTCTATCATCCAATCAGCTTTCTACTCAACTTGTGATACTAGGGATTTCTCTTCTCTAACTTCTTTATCAGGATTTTCTTCTTTTATAGAAACAAAACCATTTGGTTCTCTCTTCACAAGCAAGGAAATTCCACCTTCAATTTTTTTTGTCTTCATTAGATCTTGATCTACTTCTACTATCATAATCTCCATTGGTCCTTACACAAGAAAGGGTGAATACTATTGGAATTTACAAGTAGGAAGTATACTTCTAAGAGGGGGGGTGAATCAGAAGTACCAAACTTTAAGCTATAAAAATTTTAAATGAAATCAATATATGCATGTAACATTTCTAATTAACATGAAAGTAAAGGCATGCATGAAAATAGATAACACAATAGTTGATCACCTAGAAACCCTCCAAAATAAGGTAAAATTAGGGTGGGGATGACACCACAACTTATCATTGTAGCAATATGTAACTTGTCAAGGTTACAAAGTTTGACCATCAGCAATGATTTGCTCTATGAGAGGCCTACCTTGTTAAAGGCTCCAACATCCTATTAAAAGTGTACCTTTCTAAAGGATTTACAAAACATTCACTTGGAATGTCACCCTATTACAGGATTTACAAAATGGTTGTTAAACCAACCTATCTTCATAGGATTTTCATTCTTCTAATACAATAGCTAGAAAGTATAGTAGAATGTGTTGACCTGATCACTTACAATCTTCAATTGCTGATTTTAGATCGATTTTTAGTCCATTCTAATCTAATCCTCTTAAATCTAATATGATTTTGTATGAAGTTTTGATACTCTGTTCTATTGTTAACTGATCTGACAATTCTTCTATTTTACTAAGTCACCTTGAATGTATTTTCCACCCTTCTATTCTTTTCTCTCTCTCACTCTATCATTCCTCTTTCAATTCTCTTCTCACATTCTCTCTCATACATTATTGAATTATGGAGCTTCATCCCTCTTAAAAGGTTTTTGTGACTTAGGGTTAGGTATGAATCTAGGATTGAGATTCATCCATCTTTTCTGCTAAAATCTTTCCATTTTTCTGATTGGTTGCATGTTAATTGCATAGGAAATCAAATAGATTCCATCTTAACTTTTAACAAGATTTATCATATGTCACCTTAAAAATAGTTTACATCTTAGTTTTTTAGGGCAAAAACTCTTATGTTGATTATGTGTTACTCAAAACTTACTAATTACTGATGCTCTATACATACTAAATTTTGTCTTACTCAACACTTGAACTTTTCTCATCATCTATTAGTCACTTAGCATCTAAATGACTCAACACTTGTTGAATTTTTTGGCTTGGCACATATTGTAACTCGACATCTATATTATACTCGACATCAACTTAGAAATTTTCTTAAGTGTGTTGACACTCAATTGTCAAAACCAATATGAGATCAACAATCTCCCCCTTTGACATGAATGTCAAAAACACTTAACTATACATGATGAATCTAATCTTTTGCAGTAAAATATACATTCTATTTGGCATATATATAGAACTTCAAAATTGTTCAAAATTTTGTGAAGGATTTTATACCAAAAATTTTGTAACTCCCCTTGAGTTGATGTGCCTTTGTTGTATCCAAAAATTCTCATGTTGGATTTGTCTCGTGCTGATTTTGATACTCTTTATATGTGCCTTTCCTTATCATTCTTTCTCTATCTACTCTGTTCTAACTCCCCCTTTCACATATCTTCCCTTGCAATTATAGTTTCCTTTTGGATTTTTTATGTCTCCCCCTCAAAATTTATCTACCCCTCTTTTGACACTTATTTCAAGGAGGTCTATACATTAACTGAATATTTTGCCAAAAAGGATTTGTTTATCTCCATTACTATCCTCAAAGTAGCATCCTAGTTCTATAGTGCCACTTCTAGTGATTTTTTCTAGATGGTTGACTCTGTTGCAAGGTGAACTAAGCTATCTAATGTGGAAATATTAGGATCTTTCTTCAACACATTTTCTACATAAGCTAGCTCTTTTTGCAAAATTTCCATGTGTGGGGTTATGGTAGATTGCATCTAGACTAACTTGGCCTTGATGTTTGCCTCATATGTTGTTAATATAGCTAATTCCTTCTGAGTGTGGAGCATAGTGTGAAAATTCTTCTTACTTTGAGCTAGATCTCTTGGTAGTTGCGTAGCAAATAACTTCAAGTCTCTTTCCAAGCTCATAATCCTTTGGCTAGTTTCCTATGTGAAGATGGAAGGATCACATAGCTTTGTGTACAATGAGAAAATGTTCTCAAGTACTTCCTTCACTTTTTCAATTTTCTTAGCTAGTTCAATTTATGAAAGTGCAATTTTAGTAGAGATTTTCTCATTTCCCTTCACCTAAAATTTCCTTTCTAACCTTTCTAGTAGTTTGGCATTTGTATCAAGGTATTCATTAAACACCTAGTCCACTATATTTGAAATTTTTTCCATAATTGGCCTTGTTTCATCAGGTGTTTTCAAGTTGAAGGCATCTAGAAAAATTTCCTTTATTTCAATCAATGCTTGCCTCTATTTATACTTTCTCCTGAGTATCTCCTGCTTCTTTTTCTTCTCTAGTACCTCTTGCACTTCATTATTTTGATCAATGTTCATAGTTTCATAGTCATACTTGGGGATGACTATGTCCTCATCTAATGCAAGGTCCCCATAGTGAAGTACCCTTGCTACTCTTGTTGAGCTTGAGCTTGGTGCAGATATTTGTAGTGGAATGGTAATAGTGCTTGGCTTGTAAAGCATTGTTGGAGTCCCTATTGTAGGAAAATTTACCAATGTTTGTATTACCTATTGCTCCTTCTCCTTAGGACTTTGCTTGTCCTCTTCAAATATTTCCTTATCAATTATTTTGATCTGTGGGCCTACACCTTGTACTTTTTCTACAGAGATAGATGTATCTATCTATCCTATTTTCTCCCTTGTAGGCTCTTTCTCCTCTATACTTTGTGTCTTTTGTTCAATCATCAAGACTTGAACTATGGAGTCAACCTTTGTAGATGTGTCTACTTCTATTTGCATTTTTGGTTATCCACTTGTGGCTTTAGGGATGTGAAAAGGTGGTTCTTGTGGATTCACCTTGTCTCTTGTTACATCTGCTATAGCCTTTTGTAATTCTTCCACACTGACCAGAACTGGATTTGTACACAACTGTGCTTGCAATATAGTTTGGTCAAGAATATTTTTGAGATCATTCTAACCAAATTTGTCAAGGAAATCCTTTATAGTTATTATATCTTCAGGTGTGGTGGTATCATGTGGAGGGCTCAAAGGTGGTAGTTGTGTGTCTTGCACACTTTGTTCTTGTTGTTGCTCCTCAGTAGTTGCCACTTTATCTGTTCTTTGTTGTGTCTTGTCCACTATATTTTCCCTTGAATCTTTCTCTACTTCCTCCTCCTTGTCATTCTCTTCTTATTCTTCATTGTCTTTATCTTCAAGGGAATCCTCTTCTCCTAGTTTCACTGTTGTCAATCCATATATCAACTTCCATATCTTTGTTGATTTATTTACAACATCTTCAATGTTATTCTGAAGAATGTTGAAGGCTCTATACTTGGGACATAATTTTGTCCCATGATTTTTTCTTGCCTTAGTGATCTGACCTTTCATTAGCTCAGGCATTAGCCTTGCTAAAGTAGATTCTCTTATTTCCTTTTCCATGTTGAGGTAGTAATGCCATTTATTTTCAATAATTGAATACACATCTTTGGGTATTGAGTTGTCAAGTTCAAGTGGAGTTGTCTTGAACTTGGACATCATGGGTAGATAGATTCTTCCACCATGTTTTGCTCTTCTCTACTTAACTTACCAAAATCAACACTTTTCAAGCCAGTCAAGTCAACATTATCCTTAATATTATCAAAAATGTTCTCTAAATCAAATTTAGATGCATGACTTACCACTTTGAATTGGCTTATATCCTCTGACTCAATCTTCTCTTTACTAGATTCAAGTTGAGCAACATATTTGCTTCTCAACTTTTTCTTTGTTGGCTCTTGTTGCTTTGTTGACTTCTTCTTCTTTGTGGCATGTTCTTCGACTTACTGAGTGGTTGCCCTAGTGTTTGCTCTTGTTGTGGGCTTGGTAGGGCTTGGCTTGGCAACTTTCTTGGGCTTTGCAGCTAGTTTGGTGGTAGCTTTTCTTTTCTTTGGCTGAGGTTTAGGAGGTGCTTCCTCGGCTTCCTCTTCCTCAGCACCTTCTTCTATATCTTCTCCCATGTCTTGTGTCAAGGCAAGTGTCCCTTGATCCTACTCTCCTTCTTCCTCATCTTCTTCTTCATCATCCTCTTCACCTATTTCTATTCCTTCACCAAATCTGGCTTTTAGCTTCTATAATAATCTTTCTTTCATTTTCAAAAACTAATGTTGTTTTCAATTCCATCTCCACCATGGATCTGAAAACATCATAAGTGCCAAAGGGTTTGGCACTTTTATCTACTTCCTCTACAAGTAAAGTTGTTATTTCCATTGAAGCTTCATCAATATTGATTTCATAGCCAAGTGGCCTTAGCCATCTAACTCTTGGCACTGCAGCTTGAATATATGTATAATCAATGTCAACTAGAAAATAGATGTCATTGATGTGTTACTCAACTAAGGAAACAACTATCCCAAGCCTCTTTTTCATAGACTTCTTAAAGTCTTCAAAATAGCTTGTCAAAATTGTTTCAAAATTTTCCCTCATTTGCTCTATGTATTCATTGATATGTATAGTAGCTAATCTATTTTTTTTCTAGCCCATCTTGCCAAAGGAAGGGAATTCATTCTGAACATAAAAGAATATGCATATAAAAATTGATCCAAATTTGCATTGGGCACCCTTGGACCTTCTTATGGCTTCCAAGTTCTCCATGATTTGTTGCAGTTGCAGCTCAGCTATGTCATATGTATGATCCTTCTTCACAATTGTATATCCTACATCAAGTGCAGTGATGGGCACACTATTCAATCTTCTTGATTGATAGAATTTTTTAGAGATAACTCTAACAAAATATTCTATGAGAGGGTCCTTAATTGTTTCAATTTTCATACCCCTCTTATTCCATTGAGCACCAGTGTTCTTTTCAATGACCTCCTTTGAGTCACTTCTTAAGGTTTTAGGCTGATCTAGGGTTAGATACCTTGTGACTCAGTAAATGATTCTCTTTTTTATCTTTACTGATCCTCCTTCTAACCATAAGTAGCCATCATGAATTCTACTGAGAAAAAGTTTGATCCATTCCATTTTAAAGACTATAGGGAAGTCTAGGGCATAGGTAAGTCCCTTTTTCTCAACTATGCTATATTCTTCCCTCAACACTCTATTGTCACATAGTTTATTATATGCTTCCCTAATCTCCATGTCTATTATCCCTCCTACTTTGCAATTATAGCATTTGCAAACATCTTGAACCATGAATACTTTAGGGGGAATGATGGATAGGGCACCAGCTAGATTGTTCTTGTAGGCTACCTTAGGGATTGGTTTGAATTTTGGCTATTTTACCTCCCTACTAACCATTTGAACTTCAATCAACTCCTTATCCTTGGGGTTTCTAGAGCTAGATGCCATTTTCACAAACTAGGGTTTAACAAATTCAAACATTGTGTAGCTTGACACTCAAATAAATACCTTTAGATTGATGAAATTGCTTTGAATCTCTTTTCAAATTTGTTTGAATGTTTTTCCTTTACTTGAAATTACTTCTTCACTTTTCTCGTTCTTTGCTCTACATTTGAATGATGAAAATGATCAAAAAATCAAACAAATACCCTTTAATACCTAGCATTAAATGCTTAGTGCTTATACAACTATTAACTCAGCTTGTATGCATTTTCTTGCATTACTTGGCATCAATGCAATTTTCTTATACTCATTAGCTGAAGGATTTATCCTTACTCGGCAACAAACAATCACTCTACTTCCATTAGTTCTATCCAACAACTCTGTTAGGATAAACCATGGATAAAAATAAAAACTACATGCAAATATAACCAATAATAGAAAATAATAGATCACACAAAAATGAACAGAAGGCACCAAGATTTAATGTGGTTCACCCAATCCCTAGGCTACATCCACCAAATAGCAAGTCTGATCTTATTACAATCCAATGATTACAACTTGATTATAGTCCATAATCCCTTACAACTCAATACGGCCGCAAGAAACAATTTTGCATCACAACGTAATGAAAAAATTCCTAACCTTAAACCCTTTTATACAAGTATTTTATCTATTTTAGGGTTACAACATGTCGGCCATAATATGTTAGCTACAACGTCAACCACTAACCCCACTAATTATGAAGTATGTATAGTACTTTCTTGATCAATCACCATAATCTAACAATCTCCCATTTGGGGACTGATCAGGCTCCACACTAAACAACAATCTCCCACTTGGAAACTGATCCTGTAGCAATACCACTACCACATGGGGCTCCCACTGGATCAAACCACCCTGGACTCTACTATTATTTTATTCATGTTCAGTCTAGAAGACCAACTGAAGCTGAAAAGGAGTTCAGCTTCTCCCTTGTTACAACCTTTGTCAACATATCTGTTGGATTGTCATTTGTATGGATCTTCTCTAGCTTTAATTGTCCATCCTCCAAAACTAACCCAATGAAATGGTACCGCAACTGTATATGTTTGGTCTTAGAATGTAGAGCTGAATTATTTGTAAGATGAATGGCACTTTGACTATCTATGAACAAATAATTATCCTTTTGAGGATGCCCCAATTCTTCCAAGAAGAACTGAAGCCATATCATCTCCCTGGCTTCCTTTGTAGTAGATAGAGCATTAATCTTTTTAAACCTAGAAACCCAGCTCACAGCTGCCCCACCAACAATAAAGACATAACCTGTAGTACTCTGCCTGGTATCGATATCCCCTACCAAATCTGAGTCAACATAGCCCTATAAATTAGTAGTAGAGCCCCCATAAATTAGTAGTAGAGCCCCCAAAGTGTAAAACCTTATTAGATGTTCCTCTCAAATATTTGAGAATCCACTTGACAGCATTCCAATGCTCAAATCCTAGATGACTCATATACCTGCTAACAACTTCCACTGCATGTGCAATATCTAGCCTAGTACATACCATAGCATACATCAAGCTTCCTACAGCTGAAGCATAGGGTACCTTGGACATCTTATCCTCCTCTTCCTATGTCTTAGGACACATCTCCTTAGTCAACTTCAAATGACTAGGTAAAGGTGTGCTGACAGCTTTAGCATTCTCCATAGAGAAACATTGCAACACCTTCTAAACATAATCAGCCTAAGATAGCATCAATGTTCTATTCTTCCTATCTCTACGAATCTTCATACCAAGGATTTGTTTTGCTGCCCCCAAATCCTTCATAGAAAATGCATGTGCTAATTGGTGTTTTAGCCCCTTAATATGATCCATGTTAGACCTAGCTTCAAGCATATCATCAACATATAAACATAAAATAATGTAGCTATCACCATCCAACCTCTTAAAATAAACATAGTAATCTGAATGACACCTATTATATCCATGCTCATGCATAAAACTGTCAAATTTCAGATATCATTGCCAAGGTACTTGCTTCAAGCCATATAAACTTTTTTTGAATTTGCACACTAAGTTCTCCTTACCTTTGACCTCAAAACCCTGTGGTTGAGCCATATATAATTCTTCATCCAAATCACCATGAAGAAAGGCTATTTTAACATCCAACTACTCTAAATGCAAATCTTCAGTAGCCACAACACTTAAAACAGTACAAATAGAAGTCATTTTAACAATAGGAGAAAATATCTCATCAAAATCAATTCCCTTTTTTTGTGCAAATCCTTTTACAACTAACCTGGCCTTAAATCTTTTCTGACCTCCATCCTCTTCTTTCAACCTGTAAACCCACTTATTCTATAAAGCCATTTTACCTGCAGGCAACTTGCATATATCCCATGTCTTATTCTTTAGCAAAGAGTCCATTTCATCTTTCATTGCAGACTCCCATTGAATCTTAGTATCCATCTGCACAGCTTCATCATAACTTTCAGGTTCACCAGCATCTGTAAGTAAAATAGAATACAAAGAGGGAGAAAATCTTTGTGGAGGTCTAATTTGCCTCGTTGATCATCTAACATTCACTGGTGTGTGTGGTATTTTTAGTTGTAGTTGTTGTACATCATGAAGAATGGTTGGAACATTAGCTATTGGAGTATCATCTAGCACTACATAATCATCTTCTTTCTTCTCATGTTGTTGCAACAAATCTTTGTACAATACTTTCTCATTGAATATGACATCCTAACTTCTAATAATTTTATGATTTTCAAAATCCCAAAGCCTATAACCAAATTCATTAATGCCATATCCAAAAAAGACACATTTCTTTGATTTAGCTTTGACCTTGGTTCTATTTAGAGAGTCTATATGAGCAAAAGCTTCACAACTAAAGGTCTTGAGAAAAGAATAACTCACCTTCTTACCAGTCCATGCCTCCTTTGGAATACCATAGCCTAAAGGAGTAGAGGGACCTCTATTAATCAAATATAATACAGTATATATAGCCTCTACCCACATGTTTAAGGGCAACCCAACATGCAACCTCATGCTCCTTGTGCACTCCATTATAGTCATGTTCATGTGTTTAGCCACTCCACTTTCCTATGGAGTCCTTGGAACAGTTTTCTATCTACAAATACCATTAGTGGAGCAATAATCTTCAAATTCATGACTGCAATACTAACCACCATTATCAGATCTGAGAGATTTTAATTTCTTACCAGTCTCATTTTCAACCAAGCATTTCCATTTCTTAAAAGTTTGAAATACATCAGATTTATGTCTAAAGAAATAAACCCATACTTTTCTAGTTGTTTCATCAATAAATGTAACGTAATAAAGATACCTTAGCTGGTCCCCATTCATCTGTATGCACAAGCTCTAATTTCTCCTTTTTATTTTCCTTCCCAATCTTTACAAAACTCACTCTCTTTTGTTTTCCATACACACAACTTTCACAAAAATCCATATTAACACATTTCAAACCTAGTAAAACTTTCTTTGAATGAATTACTTTCATACCTTTCTCACTCATGTGCCCAAGTCTATTGTGCCATAATGTTGTATCAGAATCTATAGCAGCTATTTGTTCTCCCTACTCAACTGCAACAATTGTTCCTGAACATTCATTTTTCTCTGAAACAATCAAAGTAGAAGGAACAATATGACCTATACAAAGATATAAGGTGCCTACTTTCACACCTTTTGCTACTACAAAGGAACCTTTTGAAACCTTCCAATTTTTATCATTAAAAGTAGCTACACAACCTCATCAGCGAGTTGCCCCGCTGAAATTAAATTTCTACTCAACCTTGGAACATGTCTTACCTCATGTAGTAGCCAATGATTCCCATTCTACAATTTAATTTTAATTTTTCCCTTTCCAACAATCTGATAGGGTTCATTATCCCCCAAATAAACAAGCCCAAAATCCCCTTGGACATAATCAATGAAATAACCTCTATGAGGTGTAGCATGAAATGAAGCACCAGAATCTAAAACCCATGAATCATCAACACTTTCTAAAGATAGAAGCAAAGCATCCTCTTCAGATTTGTTACTTACCACATTTTCCTCCTTGTCTCCATTGATTTATCTCCTTCATTTTTCTTTCGATTCCAGCTATCTTTCTTTTTGTGCCTTGGTTTCCCACAGTACTAGCAGTCATTTGGTCCCCTTGATTGAGACCTCTTCCCTTTTGACTTTTCTCTTGATTTCCCACAATTTCTAGAGTTACTTCCTCTCTCAGTCATTTTGCCCCTACTTTGTGCATTCAGAGCACTTCTTAATGTAGATCCACCTATGGATTTCCTACAAGTTTTCTCACTCAAAACAACATCGATCACATCATCATATTTTAGGGTACTAGATCCAGGAACATAATTACTCACAGTCATTACCAAGCCATTCCAGCTTTCAGGCAAAGAACACAAAATCAAGAGAGCCCTAATTTCTTTATCAAAATTGATACCCACAGAAGATAACTGACTAGTAATTGTATTAAACTCATTTAAATAATCTTCAATAGATCCACCTTCTGCCATTTTCATATTAAATAAATGCTTCATGATAAATACCTTGTTTGAAGTGAAGGGCTTTTCATATAGTGTCGCTAGGGTTTTTATCAACTCTTCTGTTGTGTTTTCTTTTGTAATATTAAATGCCACTGATGGTGCCAAGTATAAATGAATTCTTCTGAGTGCCTTTCTATCCAAAATATCCCATTCAGCATTCGACATAGTTCCCTGATTCTTTGCTTTGCCTTCTAAAGGCTTCCATAAATCCTTCTGATACATATAGTCTTCCATTTGCATCTTCCATAACTGGAAGTTCCACCCATTAAACCTATCAACCCTCAGCTTACCCTCATCTTCCATTGCTCTCACTCAACCGTGAGACTCCCACTCAACCATGAAACTTTCTTGCAGAAGATAACTAAAAAAACAACTAGGCTCTGATACCACTTGTTAGGATAAACCACGGACAGAAATAAAAACTACATGCAAATATAACCAATAACAAAAAATAATAGATCAAATAGAAATGAACACAAAGAACCAAGATTTAACATGGTTCACCCAATCCTTGGGCTACGTCCACCAAACAGCAAGTCTGATCTCATTACAATCCAATGATTACAACCTGATTATAGTCTGTAATCCCTTACAGCTCAATACCGCTACAAGAAGCAATTTCACATCACAACATAATAATAAAATTCCTAACCTTAAACCCTTTTATACAAGTATTTTATCCATTTTAGGGTTATAACATGTTAGCCATAATATGTTGGCTACAACGTCGACCATGGCCCAACAAAAAATTTTGAACCCCACTAATTATGAAGTATGTATAGTACTTTCCTGATCAGTCACCATAATCTAACAAACTCGACACATACTATGATTTCACTTGGCAATTGAAGATAACTTTTCATACTCAGCAACAATATGAAAACTTTTGAGGATAAACTTGCATCTTTATTTGTGCTAGTTATATCCTTTGTTGTACTGACTTGTCTTGGAACTAATGTATGATAAAGCATTGTATATTAGTTCCTTATACCTTCTTTTTCTTAGCTGGATGAAGTGTGACCACTTAACCTTTTAAGTGAAATGATCCCTCTATTAGATGTGCTACTTCCATCTCTTTTCTTCCATATCTTATTCATCTCTCCTCTAATGTGTTTAACATCAACTTTCCCTTTTCCTTTGTTGAACTCAATGTTGGGTGCCTTTGATCTTGTTGGGCAATACTTGCTGATGTGTCATGTCTTTAGGTAGCTGAAACAAGTGGTTTGACTCAACCACCTATTGTAGTTGCCACTAAAGTGTGTTCTTATGTAGTTCTGAAGAATGTGTCCATATTCTTGATAGTAGCGACAACTCTTCCTAGTGTTGTAGTCTCAATTGTAGCGATGTCTATATCTTTTTGTCTTTTCTGGTTGGTTTGGTGTCCACATAGGCTTGGATCTACATTCAAAGGCTTTATGTCCATACTTCTTGCAATTCTAGTAGTGTCCTTCAAATCTTGGTGTCCTGATGGTTCAAGTCATGTAGTCATGTGCTTGATGACCTTGCTTTTTGCACTTGTGACAATGACCCATGTTTTTAGGTTTGTCATGTTGATTTATGTTCTTGCTCCTATACATATTAGAGGTATGTCCCTTTTTACCACAAAAATAACAAGTGGTTTTTGTGTTCTTACCTTTGTCACTTCTTTCTTCTATAGTCTTAGATGACTCTCCTTCTTCAGTGCTAGTGTATACTAGTCCTAAAGTGTCATTACTAGATCTTGGTGATTTTAGTAGCTGTTTAAAGTACTTGATGGCTTCATTAGGTTTTTTGAAGCTTTCTAAAAAAAAAATTTCTCTTCTCAAGTCATTTTGCAATTGTTCATTATGCATCTTCAGTGTGGAGATCTCAATGTCCTTGACATTCAACTCATGATGGGCATTTATCATTTGGCTTAGGTTGTCTAGCTAAATGTTAGAAACTCTTACAAGCTCACTTGAATTTTCCTCTAGTTTTTTGGCAAGGTTTCTCTTGTCATCTTCTATCATAGCTTTATCTTCAATGGCTCTCTTTTTTTTCTCAGTCATTTCACAAAGCATCATGGCTTGTGATTCTTGTTCAATCTTGAGAGTTATGATCTCTTCTACTTGAGTTTTATTCTTCTCCATTAGGTCTATAATTTTTGCATCATACTCCTTAGAATCTCCATTGGAAAACACTTTTGTGGTGTCAATATCCTTGTACTATGTATCATTCTCAGCTATGGCAATTTCTTTTCTTCTCTTTAGGGATTTTCTCAATTCTACCCTAGCTTCTTCTAAAGAATGTAGAATGAGATGTATTTCAATCTCTTGATTCTCTATAATCTTCCCAATCTTGTAGACTTCCATTTTTATATCTTTTCTTCAATATGCAAGGCTTCTCCTTGTAAGAACTTGGCTCTAATACCAATTGTTGTAATTTACAAGTAGGAAGTATACTTCTGAGAGAGGGGGGGGGGGGGGGGGGGGCGGGCGAATCATAAGTACCAAATTTTAAGCTAAAAACTTTTAACTGAAATCAATACATGCATGTAACACTTCTAATTAATATGAAAGTAAAGGCATTCATGAAAATAGATAACACAATATTTGATCACCCAGAAACCCTCCAAAATGAGAAGGTAAAATTGGGATGGGGGTGACACCCACAACTTATCACTGCAATAATATGTAACTTGTCAAGGTTACAAAGTTTGACCATCAGCAATGATCTACCTTATGAGAGGAATGCCCTATTAATGGCTCCAACACCCTATTAAAAGTGTACCTTTCTAAAAGATTTACAAAACATTCACTTGGAATGTCACCCTATTAAAGGATTTACAAAATGGTTGTTAAACCAACCTATCTTCATAGGATTTTCATTCTCCTAATACAATAGCTAGAAAGTATAGTAGAATGTGTTGACCTGATCACTTACAATCTTCAATTGCTGATTTTAGATCAATATTTATTCCATTCTGATCTAATCCTCTTAGATCTTATATGATTTTGCATGAAGTTTTGATACTCTGTTCTATTGTTAACTGATCTGACAATTCCCCTTTTTTACTAAGTCACCTTGAATGTATTTACCACCCTTCTATTCTTTTCTCTCTCTCACTCTATCATTCCTCTTTCAATTCTCTTCTCACATTCTCTCTCATACATTATTGAATTATGGAGCTTTGTCCCTCTTAAAAAAATTTTGTGACTTAGGGTTAGGTATGAATCTATGATTGAGATACATCCATATTTCTTGCTCAAATCTTTCCATTTTTATGATTGGTTGCATGTTGATTGTATAGGGAATCAAATATATTTGATCTTATCTTTTAATCATTTGAGATTTATCATATGTCAACTTAAAAATGGTTTACATATTAGTTTGTGAGGGCACAAACTCTTATTTTATTCTATGTTACTCATCACTTACTAATTGCTAATTCTTGGCGAATACTAAATTCTATCTTGCTCGACACTTAAACTTTGCTCAACATCTATTAGTCACTTGGCATTAGAATGACTCGAAACTATCTATTTTCTTGGCATCTAAATGACTTAGCACTTGTTGAATTTCTAGCTTGGCACATATTGTAACTCGACATCTATATTATACTCAACATCAACTTAGAAAGTTTCTTAAGTGTGTTCACTCTCAATTGTCAAAACCAATCTAAGATCAACAAATACTTAATTCACTAAAAGCAATCTCCACTCTAGGAAAATTTCTAGAGTATTTCAAACTTACTTTTGCTACTTCCAATCTTCTAAGAAGAGTCTCTATGAAAACAATTTCAATACAAAGCATAACTTGTGCAATCATTTTTGATGTCTTATTGAATAGTGGTTTCAAAGTCTTCAAGATCTTACATATGATCTCATCTTCATCTTTAGTTGCATTACAAGACTTGATGCCTGCAGGAATTTCTAATATTCTACCAATATAACTTCTTAACAATTCATCTTCCATAATTTTAGCCTCTTGAAATAAACATATCTAGTTTTGCAATTTGATTATCTTAGCATTCTTATCACCTTCAAAAGTGGATTCCAAAGCTGTCCAAATTTCATTAGATAATCTTAAGAATTTTATCTAACTGTACTCATTTTTAGGAAGGTCTAACAAAAGTGCTTCTCTGGCAATCATGTTACATGTGAAAAAATATCTTTCAACTTCACTACACTCTTTGAGATTTCTTTCTTCAATTATTGTCTTTTTATTCTTGATCATTAGCCAATATCCTGGACCCATGCATAGAAAATGTGTCTTCATCTTCTCTTTTCAGCTATCATAATTAACTTTATTAAACTAATCAATACAACTCTTATCAACCCTATTAAACTTCAAGCATGTAATCAATATAAACAACAACCATAAAAAGATACACATAAATAATAACACCAAATATTGTTAGAAATATTAATCTTTCCTTGGATGTATTTAATTTGATATATTCCAAGGATCCTTGCATGTAGGTTTTCATATTGTACACATGTGGAGGACATGTCATTTACTTGTCCTCTAGTCCACATGTGAGCACAATTCATTTTATAATTCCTTTTATAGAGGAAATTATTTTATCCTCCTTAAGAGGGTCTTGATACTTTGCACACACTTATTATGAATGTGGGATTCATAGAAATGGGAGTTACACATGCAACCACATGCAACTCCTTTCTCATCTCCATAAAAGAGATGCTTCTTTCTCTTTCTTCTTTACACATCACATCAATGTTATTGTAATGGGCTCTCTCTCTCTCTCTCTCTCTCTCTCTCTCTCTCTCTCTCTCTCTCCCCTCTAGGATTTTTCCTTCATTCATAATACTCACAAGGGGTTTTCTTTGCTTTCCCCTTTCAAAATATTTGTCTCCTTTGTTGCTCTACATTGGTGTATGCTCTTGGAAGTTTTTAATATCATGGTAACAATTCTTCTTGCTTAACTCACTTGGATCAATTTATTTCCTTGCTCTATCTTATCTTTTCTCGTATGGTATCAAAGTTTGGTTACTAATCCTCATTTTGAGTTTTAGTGTTGAAGATTGCCATTCATTGGAGCTCACCTTATTTGGAGATGTTATTGAGAGGAAAAGTTTTTTTTTGTGGCTCTAACTCATTCTAACACTTTGTGTGTGTAGTTTTCATGTGTTATCTTGTGATTTGCATCTAATCCCCTTTAGAAGTTGTGTTGCTAGAGGGCTATTATTTTTCTTGAATTATTTTTCCTCCTATTTTGGAAGGCTTGCTGCCAAAACAAGAGCAACTTAGAACTAATATTTTATTACAATTTTATATTAAATTTACAAGTTCAAATTGTTAATCCCTATTCTTGTAGGTTTTATTCAAAATATTTATATTTATATTATATTTTTTATTCATATTTAATCTTTGAGGCTACCATTTATCAATTATATATAAAATAGTCATTCTTCTAACATTCTTCTTGTAGGAATTTATTCAATATACACCTTTTTTTTAAAATATTATTCCATATCACTTTTTCATCTTTATCGATTAACTATGTGTATATCTTTCCTTTCCTAATTTGAAATAAATCTTATAACTATCCTTTTTGTAGTTGTTTTATCCCTTTCCAATTTTACTCCTATTTTTTTCTCTATCCTCATCCTTGACAATTTAAGCCCAATTGTAGTACTCGGGCTCTATGATTATCCTCTTGTGTTTCTATTTTTCCCCTTGTGGGTTCTCTTTTTTTGCATTACTCTCCCCTCCCATGTGCATTTTTTGTTAATTAGAACTTCCTTTAGCATCACCAAGTAGGCCACATAGAATTTGATTTTTACCTTGTGTTAGTTGTCTGCTATCCTTGGATCAGTGACCTTTTCCTTACATGCAAGTATGATTGCATTTTGTGTTTCCTATTGGACACATTTTTTGTTGCAATTGTTCCCTTAAGTTAGGTATTAGCTAGTTTGTTTTAGTTTTATCACATCCCCTCCCTCCTCATACTTTCTCCTTCACCTCCCTTTGGTTCAAATCTTGGACTGACCCTCTTGTTGTATCTCCCTAACCTTTTCCTCCTTTCATGTTCCCTCCCCTCTCTCTCTTGCAGTCTAGATTTGTTTGTATCTTATCTCTTCTTCTTCTTTTGTGGAGTCATGTGACCTAAGGGCTTTTTTGTTTTGGTAGACCATCTCCTTCATATTTTTTCCTTGTAGTTGCCTCTTCTCATAGTGGTGTCTTGGCTGCCCCATCCAAATTATTTTTTGGCTGTAGCTTCTCCTTTTTTAATTCTATCTATGTGTCTTTGGCAAAGACATTTTTGAGTCTCTGCATGTACCATGCAACTTTTCCCTACTCATCACTTTCTCATTATTATTTTTCTTCTTTTTTCTCTATGTCTTTCTTTATTAATCTTCACAAAAGAGGCATTTTTCCTATTTCATTTCGTATGTGGTTATTTTTTCATATAATAATTAATAACTTTCTTAGTTTGGAGTCAGGCTCTACCCACTTGTCTTGTTCTTATTATTTCATCTCACTATTTTTTTGTCTTGCATAGTAGTTATCATAAGATTTAAATTTTAATGAATGCAAGAATTCTAGAATCCAATTTGCACTATCAGTTCATTACGGTTTATTTTGCTTTAGATTTTTAATGTTTTCTTTTTATAAAAAAAATCATTTCATATCTTATTAAGTCAGTTAATTTGATTTGGATGCTATCATATTCCCACTATTGATAAATATTAGAAAGATTTTATTTTCTTTCTATTGTTATTTACCACATTTAAAGAATATCTTTTTTTACCTAAGTTTTTTTCTAAATAATTATTAAGTGAAACTAAAGCAAAAAAATATTAGAATATGTTTTGGATTATTCAATTTTTTATTATTATTCTTTAATTCAAGAAGTACTTTTTTCTTCTCTAATTATGTCAACCTTAATTCTAGAAATCAAACTTAACAGTTTGAACTATCATTCATGGAAAACACATATTTCCTTTATTTTCCATTTTAAACACATGTTAGATGTTGCAACAGATGCTTTTGTTGAGTCTGTTGCAACTACCATCCAAGCTAAACAAGATGCTTAGAAAAGTAAAAATGAAGAATCTTTATGATTAATTGGCATTTCCATGGTTCCAAACTTATATTTTTTAATTGCAAATTATTCTAAAGCTCATTAAGCCTAGACAATTTTTCAAACTACTTATGACACTACGGATAAATCTCACAAAATCCAATTGCAGGATCAACTTGAAGATCTTAGGTATAAAGACTTCAAAACAATGGATGAATTTCTTTTAAAATTGTATGCTCTCAAAAGTCATTTGATTGGTTTAGTGTTTCAATTAGCTGATATTTGTTTGATTCATATTATTCTTAAAAAGTGCCTTCCTAAACAATTTCAACAATTTATAACTAATATTCATGCTTAGCTAAGAGCTTGATATTCCTAGTTTATCTACTCAGTTGACTTATGGTCTTTTTGAAAACTTATTGTGTCAAGAAGGAGCTAAGATAATTCAATTTGGTACTCTTGAGTTAAGTGAACATGATTTTATGTCTAGGAATTCAAATAATAACTTTTGTTCAAATAATAATAATCATAATCATAATAACCATAGTCATAACCATAACAACTCTAATTATTCCAATAATAAATCTAATGTCAAGCATAACAATAATAATAATCATAATAATAATTGTAATAATTCTAACTATAATAATAATAATCAGAGGAATTAGTAAAATTCCAAACCTCATTGTACTTATTGTGGCAAAGATGGTCATGTTGTTAATAATTGTTTCAAAAAGAAAAATGATAAAATAAACCCATAAGAAACAATAATCACCATAAAAAATCAAATCATAAAAAAGGTAATTCTAATAGTTCTAATTCTCATCATGTTGTTACTTGTGGTTATAATATTTCTAAACCATCAGAATGGATTGTGGATAGTGGTGCTTTTCAACATGTTACTTCTCATCGGGAAGTTTTTGATTCTTTACAACTTGATTTGGCTAACATTCCAATTCAATTAGCTAATAATCATACTTGTAAAGTTGAAGGTTTAGGTGATGTAAGTGTTCCTAATGGTAAATTGCATGATGTGTTTTATGTTCTTGATTTGAAAACTAATTTTCTTTCTATTGCAAAGCTATGTCAAAACTATAAAGTTGAATTCTATAAGGATATGTGTTATGTGATTGATCCTCAAACTAATCAAATTGTTGCTAATGCTAAATTGGATCATTATAATTTATTTAAATTCCATGAGTTTTCTAGTTCAAGATATTCTTTACATACCTCTATTGATTTCAATATATGGCATGAAAGACTTGGCCATTTAAATTTTGATTATATTACTTTGATGCAAAAATCAAATATGGTTGATGGATTGCCTCAAATTATTCCTTCCAAAATTATTTGCATTGGGTGTATGAGTGGTAAGATGCATAGGGAGCCCTGTCCAAATGGTAAATTATGGAGGGAAACTCATTATTTGTTCCTAGTCCATAGTGACCTTTTGGGCCTATGGAGAATAACTCCATCCAAGGTTCTCAATATGCACTTACTTTTGTTGATAATTTTTTAAGGAGAACATGGATTTATTTTTTGCATAGCAAGGATCAAGTTCTTGATATTTATATTGAATTTAATTTATATTGTGAAAAACAATCCATTTTTGAACTTAAGATTTTTAGAATTAATAATGGGAAGGAATATGTTGATAGTGCTTTTCATTTTAATTTAAAATCATGTGAAATTAAACATTATCTTACTATTCCTTATACAACACAATAAAATGGTGTGGCAAAAAGAAAGAATAGGAACATTGTTAAAATGGCTAGATGTATATTACATGCTAAGAATGTGCATTATAAGTTTTTGGTTGAAGCTATGTCTTGTGCCACTTATATTATTAATAGGACTCCTACCAAAGCTCTCAAGGATATTACTCCCTAAGAAGCTTGGTCTGATAGGAAGCCTAATTTACATCACTTCAAGATTTTATGATCTATTGCTTATGTTCATACTACTAAACCAAAAAAAAAAAATTAGATGCTAACTCTTCTCCTTATATTTTTGTTGGGTATGATGAAAATATTAAGGGTTATAGAGTTTATGATTATACTAACAACAAAGTGCAAGTTGTAAGGGATGTTTGTATAGCAGTAAATCGAGTTCATGATTTCTCTAATGCACATGATGTTGAATTTAGTGGCACTTAAATAATGCTAGTGGAGCAAAAACCTCCCTCTCTAAACCCTACTCCTCCTCTTAACCTTCCTCCTAAAGCACCTATTATTATTCCTCCTCCTTCTCATGCTAGTAATAATAGTCATATTGCTACTAACGATGCTTTTATAGATAATGATTCTTCTTGTAGTGATGATTCTATTACTACTAAGAGAAAACCTAAATGGTCTCAAGGCTTACCTAATGAAAGTAATGATTAAATTCTTAGTTTTTTGGACTTAAACCTAGGAGGATTAATTATTTCAATTATTTTTTGATGACTTCTATTATGAATTCTAATGATCATAGGTCTTTTGATCAAGCTAACTCTGAACTTCATTGGAAATAGGCTATGCAAGAGGAATATGATTCTTTAATTGCTAATCAAACTTGGGATTTAGTTACTTTACCTCATGGTAAGAATTTAGTTTCATGTAAATGGTTATATAAAACCAATTTGAATGACAATAGTTAAATTAATAAGTTTAAAGCTAGATTAGTTACTAGAGGCTTTTCTCAAATTGAAGGATTACATTATAATAAAACTTTTGCCTCCATTGCTAAAATGCTTACTATCAAACTTTTTCTTTCTTTAGCTTCTAAAATGAATTATACTATTCATCAAATAAATGTTAAAATTACTTTCTTAAATGGTGATTTACATGAAGAAATCTATATGGCTATGTTAGGATTAAACCACGAACAGAAAATAACAATTACATGCAAATATAACCAATAACAAAAATAATAGATCACATAGAAAAGAACACAAGGCACCAAGATTTTACATGGTTCACCCAATCCTTGGGCTATGTCCACCAAACAACAAGTTTGATATTATTACAATTTAGTGATTATAAACTGATTACAATTTGTAATCCCTTACAGCTCAATACCACCACAAGAACCAATTTTGCATCACAACTTAGTTAAAATACCTAACCCTAAGCCCTTTTATACAAGTAATCATATGCCCTTTAGGGTTACAACATGTTTGCAACATGTCTGTCATATGTTAGCCACAACATCGAGCATAGCCACGGCCTAAAGCCTAAAGAGTTTATGAAGTATGTAAAGTACTTTCCTGATTAGTCACCATAAACTAACAATCTCCCACTTGGGGACTGATTAGGCTCCACACTAAACAACAATCTCCCACTTGGAGACTAATCTTGTAGCTATGCCGCTACTCCATGAGGCTCCCACTAGATCAAACCACCTTGGACTTTGTTGTTCTTTGATTCATGTTTAGTCTACAAGACCAACTGAAGTTGAAGAGGAGTTCAGGTTCTCCCTTGTTACTACCTCTATAAACATATCTATGAGATTGTCATCTATATGTATCTTGTCTAGCTTTAGTTTTAAATCCTCCAAAATAGAGTGAATGAAATGGTACCACAATTATATGTGTTTTGTCTTTGAATGCATAGCAGAATTCTTTACAAGATGAATGGCACTCTGACTATCTGTAAACAAATAATTAGCCTTCTGAGGATGTCACAATTCTTCCAAGAAAAACTAAAGCCATATCATCTCCTTGGCTGCCTCTATAGCAACAACACACTCTGCCTCTATAGTGGATAAAGCATTAACCTTCTGTAACCTAGAAACTGAGCTCACAACTACCCCACCAATACTAAAAACATAACTTGTAGTACTTCATCTAGTATCAATATCCCCTACCAAATCTGAGTCAACATAGCCTTGTAAATCAATAGTAGAGCCCCCAAAGTGTAAACACTTATTGGATGTTCCTCTCAAATATCTGAGAATCCATTTGAGTGCATTTCAATGCTCAATTCCTAGATGACTCATATACCTGCTAATGACTCCCACTACATGTGCAATATCTAGCCTAGTACATACCATAGCATACATCAAGCTTCCTACAACTGAAGCATTGGGTACCTTGGACATCTTATCCTCCTCTTCTTGTGTCTTGGGACAAATCTTCTTAGTCAACTTCAAATGACTAGGTAAAGGTGTGTTGATGGCTATAGCATTCTCCATAGAGAAACATTGCAACACCTTCTAAACATAATCAGCCTAAGATAGCATCAATGTCCTATTCTTCCTATCTCTACAAATCTTCATACCAAAGATTTGTTTTGCTGCCTCCAAATCCTTCATAGCAAATGCATGTGCTAACTGGCATTTCAGCCCCTTAATGTGATCCATGTTAGACCTAGCTACAAGCATATCATCAACATATAAACATAAAATAATGTAGCTATCATCATCCAGCCTCTTAAAGTAAACATAGTGATCTAAATGACACCTATTGTATCAATGCTCATGCATAAAACTATCAAATTTTAGATACCATTGCTGAAGTTCTTGCTTCAAGCCATATAAAATTTTCTTCAATTTGCACACAAAGTTCTCCTTACCTTTGACCTCAAATATCCATGGTTGAGCCATATATATCTCTTCATCCAAATCACCTTGAAGAAAGGCTATTTTAACATCAAGCTATTCTAAATGCAAATCTTCAATAGCCACAATACTTAAAATAGTATGGATAGAAGTCATTTTAACAACAGGAGTAAATATCTCATCAAAATCGATTCCTTTTTTCTGTGCAAATCCTTTTGCAACTAACCTAGCTTTAAATTTTTTTTGACCTCCTTCCTCTTCTTTCAACCTGTAAACCCACTTATTCTGTAAAGCCTTTTTACCTACAAGCAACTTGCATAAATCCCATGACTTATTCTTTAGTAAAGAGTCTATTTCATCTTTCATTGTAGACTCCCACTGAATCTTATTATCTACTTGCAAAGCTTCATCATGACATTTAGGTTCACCAGCATCTGTTAATAAAATAGAGTACAAAGAGGAACAAAATCTTTCTAGAGGTCTAATTTTCCTTTTTGACCATCTAACATGCACTAGTATGTGTGGTATTTGTGGTTGTGATTGCTGCATATCATGAGGAATGGCTGAAACAACATCTTGTGGAGTATCATTGAGCACTACATAATCATCTTCTTTCTTCTCATGTTGCTGCAATAGATCTTTGTATAACACTTTCTCATGAAATATGACATCCCTGCTTCTTACAATTTTCTAATTTTTAAAATCCAAAAGTCTATAACCAAATCCATTAATGCCATATCTAACAAATACACATTTCTTTGACATAGCTTTTAGCTTGGTTCTATTTTCAGAATCTATGTGAGCAAATGCTTCACAACCAAAGGTTTTGAGAAAGAATAACTCACCTTCTTACCAATCCATGCTTCCTATAGAATACCACAATCCAAAGGAGTAGAGGGACCTCTATTAATCAAATATATAGCAGAATGCAACCCAGCATGCAACCTCATGATCCTTGCACATTCTAGTATAGTCTTGTTCATGTGTTCAGCCACTCCATTTTCCTGTGGAGTCCTTGGAATAGTTTTATGTCTATAAATACCATTAGTGGAGAAATAATCTTTAAATTCATGACTCCAATACTCACCACCATTATCAGATCTGAGACGTTTTAATTTCTTACCAATCTCATTTTCAACCAAGCATTTCCAATTCTTAAAATTTTGAAATACATCATATTTCTAAGGAAATAAACCCATACTTTTCTAGTTGTGTCATCAATAAATGTAATCTTATAATGAGATCCACCAAGGGAAGATACCTAAGTTGGTTCCCATACATTGGTATGCACAAGCTCTAATTTCTCCTCTTTTTTTCCTTCCCAGTCTTCACAACACTCACTCTATTCTTTTTTCCATACACACAACTTTCACAGAAATCCATATTAACACATTTTAGACCTAGTAAAACTTTCTTTGAATGAATTACTTTCATACCTTTCTCACTCATGTGCCCAATTCTATTGTGCCATAGCAATGTATCAAAATTTACAACAGCTATTTGTTCTCCATGTTCAACTACAACAACTGTTCCTGAACATTCATTTTTCTCTGAAACAATCAAAGTAGAAGGAACAATATGACCTGCACAAAGATATAAGGTGCCTATTTTCACACCTTTTTCTACTACAAGGGAACCTTTTGAAACCTTCCAATTTTTATCATTAAAAGTAACTACACAACACTCATCATCAAGTTGCCTTGCCAAAATTAAATTCCTACTCAACCTTGGAACATGTCTTACTTAATGTAGTAGCCAATGATTCCCATTCTACAACTTAATCTTAAATTTTCTCTTTCCAACAATCTAACAAGGTTCATCACCCCCAAATTAATAAGTCCAAAATCCCCTTGGACATAATCAATGAAATAACCTCTATGAGGTGTAGCATGAAATGAAACACCAAAATCTAAAACTCATGAATCATCAACACTTTCTAAAGATAGAAGAAAAGCATCCTCTTTAGATTTGTCACTTACCACATTTGCCTCCTTGTCTCCATCTAGTTTATCTCCTTCATTTTCGTTTAGATTCCAACAATCTTTCTTTTTGTGCCCTGGTTTCCCATAGTACCAGCAGTCATTCATTCCTCTCAATTGAGGCCTCCTCTCCTTTGACTTTTCTCTTGATTTCTCACAATTTCTAGAGTTACTTCCTCTCAATTGTTCTACCCCTACTTTGTGCATTCAAAGCACTTCTTGATGTAGATCCACCTAAGGTTTTCCTACGAGTTTTCTCACTCAAACAACACCAATCACGTCTTCACATTTTAGGGTACTAGATCTAGGAACAAAATTACTCACAACCATTACCAAGTCATTCTAACTTTTAAGAAAAGAACACAAAATCAAGAGAGCCCTAATTTCTTCATCAAAATTGATACCCATAGAAGATAACTGACTAGTAATAGTATTAAACTCATTTAAATGATTTGCAATAGATCCACCTTCTGTCATTTTCATATTAAATAAATGTTTCATGAGAAATACCTTGTTTGAAGTAGAGGGCTTTTCATATAGTTTCACTAGGGTTTGCATCAATTCTTTTGTCATCTTTTCTTTTGTAATATTAAATGCCACTAATGGTGCTAGGCGTAATCGAATGCTTCCAAGTGCCTTTCTATCTAAAAGATCACATTTATCATTTGACATAGATCCCTAATTCTGAGTTTTTCCTTCCAATGGCTTCCATAAATCCTTATGATAAAGATAGTCTTCCATTTCCATTTTCTACAACTAGAAGTTCTGCCTTTTAAAATTGTCAACCCTCAGCTTACCCTTGTTTGCCATTGCTCTCAGTCAACCGTGAGACTCCCACTTAACTGTGAGACTTTCCTTCAAAGGATAACTAAAAAACAACCTTGCTCTCATACCACTTGTTAGGATTAAACCATGGATAGAAAATAACAATTACATGTAAATATGACCAATAACAAAAATAATAGATCACACAGAAAAGAACACAAGGCACCAAGATTTAATGTGGTTCACCCAATCCCTAGGCTATGTCCACCAAACAACAAGTCTGATATTAGTATGATCTAGTGATTATAACTTGATTACAATTTGTAATCCCTTACAGCTCAGTATCACCATAGGAACCAATTTTGCATCACAACTTAATGAAAATACCTAACCCTAGGCCCTTTGATACAAGTAATTTTATGCCACTTTAGGGTTACAACATGTCAACCACATGTCAGCCATATGTTGCCCATAATGTTGTCCATGGCCCAAAAAAATTATAAAGTATGTATAATACTTTTCTAATCAGTCACCACAAACTAACAGTCTCAACCTACCAATTTTGTTAAAAAAGGTAGTGAAAATATGATTTGCAAATTGAAAAAAATTATTTATGGTCTCAAACAAGCACCTATGCAATAGTACTCTAAGCTCAATTCTTTCTTTATTTCTCAATGATTTTCTAGAAGTATGAATGATCCTAACTTATACATCAAACATAATCAAGATGATATTATCATTAATATTCTTTATGTGGATGATTTTATTCTTACTTCTAGTTCAAATGTTTTAATTTTTGATATTAAGTTTCAACTTAAATAAAAATTTCAAATCATTGATTTAGGTATTTTACATTACTTCTTAAGCATGCAAATTTGGAAAACTCCTAGGGTATTTTTCTTTCTCAAAGAAAGTATGCTCATGATCTTTTCAAAAAATTTAAGATGAATGATTCTAATCATGTTTCCATTCCATGTGAATTAAGAACTAAGTTAATTTATGATATGAATACTCCTTTTGTTGATGAAACTTTGTATAGGCAACTAGTAGGAATTTTAAACTATTTAACTCTTACTAGACCTAATATTTCTTATAGTGTTGATTTGGTTTCAAGATTTATGTCTAAACCTCAAAAAATACATTTCAAAGTTACTAAGAGAATATTAAGGTATATCAAAGGAACCATTTATATGAGATTATTTTATGATGTAAATTCTTATTTTATTTTACAAGGCTATATAGATACCAATTGAGGTAGAGATCCCAATGATGAGAAATCTACTTGTGGGTATTGTTTCTTCATTGGTTCAAGTGAAATTTCTTGATAAGGTAAAAAAGAACATTCTATTTCTCTTTGCTCAATTGAAGTTGAATAAAAAGGGTGTACTAATGCATCTAAGGAGGTTTTAAGGATTATAAGGATACTTTAAGATTTGGTTCTACTTCAACAAGAACCTACTCCATTACATTGTGAAAATCAAAGTGTCATTGCCTTAGGAAAAAATCAATTTTTCATGCAAGTGGTCTGCCTTACAATAGGTATGTGATAATCATGCCCAAGGCCTTACTTAGGAATAGTTTATTCAATCTAAGGATTACTTCTCCCACCATGAGGTAAATTTAATTTGTCAATGTAGGGACATATTCTTGAAATGGTCAACACAGTATGTGTATTAGGTTTCATAAGGAGTCATTATGCTTATGTTGTAGGAAAGTTAAATGCATACAAAGAACCTACACTAGTGTTGTAGGAAAGTAACACACTTAACTCTTTACTAAAATGAATGTTATAAATACAACTATGTGCTAACTTATATTTCAACTTAGACCATCCACTATAACTGCTCGTGCAGGTACTGCAGGAACATTCACAAAATATGATGCTACAAGAAAAAACTTATAACTTCTACCTGAACTACTAGAAATGCTCGAAGTAGATCTACACTACTCTAATTTAATCCACCTCCCAAGTGGGCCACCTTGGTTAGCTTCTACTAATCTACTAACACATAATGTAAATGAAGAATTACTTCAATACATTTCAAAACTCCTTACGTAAGAACAATACATAAAATTGTAAAATAACACACTACAAGAGTCAACAATGTTTTTCCATAAACTTTTCTCAACTCCGAAAACTATCGATCCTATCCCTATAAATTGAGGATCAACACTTATTCTAAAATAGGAAAGAAAACAAACTATCTACAAATCCACTAGAGAAGAACAAAAATATATAATAGCTCGTGGTATAAGAAATAAAGTTTGGGTAACCAATTTAGCACAATAGTAAATGCAAAGGGAATATAGCAACATTTTATCTCTGCATTTCTAGAGTGATAGATTATCCTTTGTAACAATCATGTGTCCTAATGCCATTATGATTCTTCCAGTACATTTGGGCCTTGATGCTCCTCTTGAATGTCATTGACCATTCTCTAGCATCTTCCCTAACAAGTTAGTTGTGATGCAGAAATATTTATGCAAATAAGCATAATCAAATTAAAGCCAAATATTAGAACATACATTATGATGGTTATATTGATTATTGCATTATATGTATAATATTGGCAAGATATGACATAACTATCTACCCATGGGTTAACAATTCTATCTGGAGATTATCATAAGTTCAACTAGTTATAAGTTCAAAAATGTCTTGGCAACATTAAAAATAGAGTATTAAGATTAACATAAAATAGAGCCAATAATTGGCCTCATCATCTACCCCCTGGTAATTTTAATGCTTGTCCTCAAGCATTGCATCTTCTAGCCATTGATTGAAAGTCTCCAACCTCAGTCCTTCCTCACCAATTACTCCTAATGATGTGGTAGAATCCTCTTATTCTTTCCTAGACTTCCCTTCAATGATCCTCCTATAACCTGTCAAGTCATTTAGAGTTGTTGTCATACAGGAGCCAAAGGAGCATAGGTGGTTGCATTGTTAATGGACACCAAAGTTATTGTCTAGTTTTCCTCCCAATTGTATGTATTTTGGTGCTCAGTGAAGGGTTGCCTCTAGGTTGATAGGGATGTGTGGCTCTGACCTTCTAAATCCCTCAAGTAGTCTACCCCATCTACTTTTAACCCCAACCATGGCTCTTTGAAATAAAAAGTAAGGCATGTTATCATATTCTACATATACTTTCTTTCTGGCCTTAGAGATTTGTTTTCTTACTTCCTTTTGAACATCTCCATAGGTCAACCTAAAGCAATCCCTAATGATTTATTTTGGTTTATTTCTCTCTTCTCTTAATGGTAGGGGTTCTATTCTCTCCTCATCTCTATAATTTTTTAGTTGTCTATCATAATTGGCCTCATTGTACATCCAGGACATTAGGGCCCTAAGGTGTATATCCCCTATATAGAGTAAAAGGTTCCATTGAGTTTCTATAGGGATAGTGAAATTGTGCACATACAAGTCATATAGTAAATTTTTCTACCATGATGGAAGAGTTTGGTACAAACCATAGAATTCCTAAGCTAGCCTGAATTCTATGTTTATATCTTTGAGGGTCATCATAAGCTAGAATAAAAAGAATTATTCTTTTAAATAGATGACATAGATCCTAGGTGACAGCCTACAACTAATTATTTGGTTAGCCATTTTTAGGGAATGATCCATATTTTGCTTCTATTTTGTCAATTGCTCTTTTAATTCTCCAATTTCTTCACCTTGGTCTATTATCTCCTTCTTCATCTTTTTTTTTCTCTTCTTCCCATAGGGCTAATATTAACACATGTTTATTATATAACTGAAAAAAAGGCATTTGTAAGGTAATTGGGCCACTTTCCTCTTTCCAGTTATTTTTCTTCCTCGGTTCCCTTCATGACCATTCCAAGAAGCTTGTAAACCATGTTTTCTTATAGGGAACTAGGGCTATTTTTGAACAAGCTAAGTGGTGTGTTATGGAGTCTTCTTCCTCTTTATGGTCTAAGGTGTCCTATTGGCTTGCTTGAGAATCATATTGGCCTTCATTCATGTTAGCCTTGCATTTCTCATTAGGATTCTAAGGAATGTCTAGAATTTTAGGTTGATTGGGGGAATCATCTAGGATAACTTGTACTGGAGATTCTTCATGAGATTGTTTAGGTGAAGTGGACTAGGTTTTTGTGGACACTTTAGGAATTTGAACTCTCATTCTAGGGCTTCTTCACACAGGGGTTTCTTCAAGCACCACAATCTTTTTCCTACTAACCCTTTTTGGTGTCTCTACTATAGGAGTAGTTGCTACAAGAACCAACTTTATTTTCTTTTGTTTCGAGAATATATGGTTTCATTTTTCTATTACCCAAACCAAAGTTTTGTCTTGTAACTTTTGTTTTCTCTTTACTCAGGTAGAAGTAGGTACATTGCTCACTTGAGTAAGAAAAGACACATTTTCTTGCACATTTTCAATTTCCACACCTTCGGTCCCTTGCTCGGTAGTTGTGTCAATGGGGACAACGTTATCTTGGTTGGGTTGTATATTAGGGGCAATCTGAGGTTGCAGGATTTTATGTTGAAAAAATTCTGCCCATGACATAGGAGATACATCCTTAAGAGATCTATCTTTGAGAAATTTGATTAGGGCATGGTGAGTAACAAAATTGTCCTTTCCTTTTTGAGTTTCCTTAGTACTAATGCATAGCATATTGTACAAGAAGTTGGTGACATTTACTAGAAAATTATACCTTACATAACTGAGCAACTTAAAATCATGTGGGTACAAATTAGAAAATCTTCCTTCACAGGTAAAATACCTAATAATATGCATGGCCAACTCATTGTACAGTGTTAGAAGAGACATTATTTTGCATCCTTGCTTAGTAATATCCAATGGAGGGTCACTTGGTATGGAAAACTAGACCCTAGTTGATCTAGCATCATGCACATTGGGGTAGTATTCTCCTACTTTTGGCAACCCAATTACTTCTACTCTTCATTCTTCTATGGCAACAATTGGCAATCCCCATACTATTTCTTCACCTTTCTCAAATGTATGTATAAACTCAATAGCTACTTCTTCATCAAACTATGTTAGTTTCAAGAAATATCCTAGCCAACCACATGCATTAAATCTTCTTATTGCTTCTACATTGGAAAGTAAAATACTATGTTCTATTGGTTCACATCACTACAATTGTTCTTCCATTTGTGCTTACTAATTTCAACCTCTACTCTATTTTAACAATTACCTTCTTCCCTTCTATGAATTTCAGACTCTCTTTTTTGAAAACCACAGACCCTTTTCACATTTTTTTTTGTGAATTTACATCATGAACAATATTTCATGAGAAATAATAATGTGGTTTTAATGGGAATAAATCATAGATATGTGAGAATCATTTCAAATTTAATTTAGGTCACATCTTAGCTTGACAATTAGGGATCATTTAGGAATAAAGGTACAACACTTGACACTTGCATAATATGGCAACTAGATTTTAATCAAACAAAGAGAGAGTACATATTTGAGGATCTTTATGAATAAATAGAAATGTCATTGGAAATTAATAACCTTCCCTACCCCCTACAAAACATGGACAAGTTTCCTTGCTTTTCATACTTGGCACGAGGTATAGAACTAGCATAATGTCGAAATGATATATTTAATGCAATAATAGATATAACCAACTAAATCTATGTGCTAAAAATGAATAAAATTTGAAAATCTTATACCTGCCAATTTGATCATTGCACGTGTGAGATAAAGTTGGTGAGAGTCAAAGAATCGTAGCGACAACAAACGTTAGCAAATTCATCATATTATTGAAAGCATAGGAAAATGATGACATCTAAGCTAGGTGGGTGGTAGAGAAAGAAATGAGATGAGTTGAAGAATAAAAATTTAGAAAGTGAATGGAGAATTAAACTTTATGGAAACATAATTTTTTTATTATGGGCATGCTCAAAGGAATTCTTATTGAGGAGCTACAGGTAGTAGATTGGCACCTTCTACTATAGCAAGTGTTACCTATTGTACATTTGAAACTGGCCATTGAAATTTCTATAAGAAGTCATCTTTTTTTTGGGGTTGTTTATACAACTTTAGTCGATGTCCATTAAGTGATAACTTGAAGTGTACTAGATCAATTGTGGTTAACTAGATGGCTCCATTATCAAATGCATGGCTTATTTCATAGTCATATATGTAGCTTGTCTAGTATGTCTTTAAAAATGGAATCATAAAGTAATGCCTAGTCTCCAATTTAAAATTACTTACCCTTAATGTGGGAGTCATGCCATTGTTTCATTTTCTTCTGTATGATTTTAGTGTGTTCCAAGGCAGACTTGCAAATTTCATCCAAAGAATTAAGATGTAGTAAGCACTCTCTCTATGCTACAGGAAGATCAATGTTTAACTCCACTATTGTTCTTAAAGTTTTGTGTTCAAATTCAATGGGTAGCATTGTTTCTTTTCCATACAATAATTCAAATGGTGTGAACCCTGTAGTGGTCTTCCATGTTGTTCAGTATGCCTAGACATCTTCTGGTAGTCTATTGCTCCAATCTTTGTGATGCAAATGAGCTGTCTTTGTCAAGATGGCTTCTATCTCCTAATTTGTAACTTTTTCTTGTCCATTAGTTTGAGGGTGATAGGGGCTTGATTTTTGATGTCTGATACTAAATTCCTTCATGAGTACTATGATCAGATTGGAAGTGAATTAAGCACCCTGGTCAGTAACAAGTTCTATGGGTACACCATATTGAGTAAAGATTTCTTCATACAAGAATTCAACAACTTTATGGTCACAGGTATGCTTCATGGCTTTGACTTTGACCCATTTTTTCAGGTAGTCAATGCATATAAGGATATATGATTTCTCATTGGATGGAGGATCTATTGGGCCAATGAAGTCCATGCCCCATTTTTCAAATGGTGTTAACACCATTTGTGGATTGAGAGGCATTTCATCTATTTTTGTCAGGTAGCCCATCCTGTAACATTTATCACACTTTCATGTATAATTGGTTGTATCATTATGAAGTGTAGGCTAACAGTAACCAATTGTTAGAATCTTCAACATTGTTCTCTTTGCTAAAAAGTGCCTTACACATGGTTCATTATGACATGCATGTATAATTTCATATGTCTCATCTTCTTGTACACATCTCCTCATGAATTAATCAAGTCTAGTGTAATATAGTTTGTTATCAATCCAAGATAAATGGAAGTTTTTCTCTATAAGTAGCTTCTTATCCTTGTAGGAGAAATGTGTTGGTATTTTATTAGCTACAATGTAATTAGCTATATCTCCATACCATGGGGTTTAGATAGAAATATGAAATAAAATGCTTATCTAGAAATGTATCATCTATCAAAGTAGTATCTGCTTCATCATGGTGAAATTTGGATAGATAATTAGCTACCACATTTTCTTTCCCAGGTTTATCAATGATTGTGATATCAAATTCTTGCAAAAAAAGTAGCCATCTTGCTAACCTACCTGTAATGGAAGGTTTTTTCATGAGATACTTAATAGCTACATAGTTAGTATGAACAAATATGGGATAACTAGTTATATAATGCCAAAATTTGTTTAGAGCATAAACTATTGCTAACAGTTCTTTTTCAGTCACTGTATAGTTCAACTCTGGTCAATGAAGGCACTTGCTGATATAGTAGATTACATTTTCAAGATGTTGAGATTTTTGTCCTAGGACTGCACCTATGGCATAGTTAGAAGCATTTGAGTGAATTTGAAAGGGAAAAGTCCAATCAGGACCCCTAAGTATTGGTGCAGTTGTCAACAGTGAATTGAGCTATTGGAAGGAGTCATCACATTCCTTTGTCTAGGAAAATTCAGCCTCTTTGCTAAGAAAATTATATAGAGGACTAGCTATTTTACTAAAAGTCTTGATAAACCTCCTATAATAGCCAGCATGTCCTAGGAAAGATCTGACTTCTTTTCTCTTTGTGGGAGTAAGGAGTGTGGTAATTATCTCTACTTTCATAGGGTCTACCTAGATTCTAACATTAGAGATAAAATATCCCAATAGCACCCCTTCCTACATCATTAGAAAGCATTTTTCATTGTTAAGAGATAGGTTTTGTTCTTCACATTAGATTAGTACTTTCTCCAAGTTCTCTAAGGCATCCTCAAAAATGAAAATAAATGTAATGAAGTCATCCATGTATATCTCCATGCAATCATGTGATATGTCAACAAAGATGTTGATTATAGCTCTCTAGAAAGTAGCGGGTGCATTGCATAAGAAAAATGGTAATATAGAATAGGCATAGGTACCCTAAGGACATGTAAATCTGGTCTTCTCTTGATCTTCTAGAGCAATACTTATGTGATTGTATCCATCCAAAAATGAGAAGTATTTCTTTCAAGACAAAGTATCTAAAACTTGATCAATAAAGGATAAAGGAAAGTGATCCTTCTTTGTGGCATTATTTAATTCTCTATAATCTACAAATATCCTCCACTTCCCTCCTTTCTTAGGTACAATAACTAGTGGTGATACCCATTTTCTATTAGATATAGGATAGATGAATCTAGCATCCAACAATGTGTGTAACTCAGTCTTAACTATTTTGTACAATGCTAGATTTATTCTCCTCTAAGGCTGATGGAGTGGCAAGCTTCCATCATTGATGTAGATCCTATGGGTGCAAAGTTTAGGGCTCATTCCTACCATATCCTTATAATCCCAAGAAAAGGCCTTTTCATGTTGATTGAGGAGCTTGGTTAACAATTCCAATTGTGATAGGGACAACTTATTATTTACATGGAGATTATGACCAAGAGAAAGTTCCTATAATGCCCCACCTAAAGATCCTTTGAAAAAAGGATAAATATAAGCCAAGATAATAATTTCTATTTTTTTTAAACAAGTGTGGATGCATACAAAAATTGACATACAAGGATCACAAAGATCTTAATGGAAGACTAACAAACATCCAAACACCAATGAATCTTCAAATGCCACTACTAACCAAGACTTAAACAAGAAAACAACAAAGACCAACAATGGGCTCACACATGATGATGGCACAAAAGAACCACTACACATCTACTAAACACCATGTTGAAATACAAATGTTAACTCCTAAAAATAGGCTAAGTCTAAAATCCTAAAGCCCTAAAGTTTTCTAAAATCTTTATCTTAGCTTGTAGAGGTTTGGAACCTATCTCAAATGAATTGTTACATATATTAAAATATATCTTAAGTATAAAGAATTAGATATACATCAACTTATACTTAAACAATATATTTTAAATGCCATAAGAAATCTGATAGCACTAGGAAGGTGTAAATGATTGACAATGGAAGATGCGCAACTAAATTTGAATCAAAATATTTTGAATTCAAAATGCAATGCCAAGGGATTGAAGAGCACCTAAGAGGGTAGCCAAAACACTTCCCAAAAAGTTTAAGTCAAATTGAAAAGTGCCCGTTGTCTGCCTAGATAGGTTTTTGCAAATACCAAGTCATACATTAATGTAGCATTGTATGATACTTTTCCATTATTATATGATACTTTCAGGGACCGTACGATACTTTTTTAAAGACTGTGTGATATTTTACTAGTATCGCATGATACTTCTCAAATGGTCATGTGATACTTTCCAGTATTGTACAATAGTTTCTCTTAAGGCATGTTATAGTTTAAAAGTATCACCTCATGCTAGAACATGGTCACCCAAAAAAGTTATAAACTAGACTACAAGGAATCTCAAGGTAGAAAGTAGGGTTAGAACCTCCATACTGGGGAGTACTAGATCCACAAGTTGAGGCATAGAACTCAAACATATGACTAAGGACACAACACCTAATCATCTATCATTACCATGAAGGAAAGTATAGAAGGAAACATTACAAAACAAATATAAATATGTGGTTCCTTCCAACCATAATAGCATCATAAGACCATAGTGAGCCCTAGGCATCCCCTATGCATAACATCTCAAGCTACTAATCAGATCATTGGTGCTATCAATAGAGGGACATCACTACTAAAACTTGCTACAACATAAGCATAAGGAAATCTAACATGCTAAATAAAAAGCATAAGAAACCCTACAACCCAGATAACATCATCTATCATATGCTAATCATTATAGTAAGGAAATGTGATAATAACTAACATCATCTAAACATGATATACAAGCATTCCAATGAAAGCATAAATCACAAGAAAGCATACTCTAGAACCTAAAGTACCAAGTGAAAACATCCAGCAATGGTCGCACAAGGACAATAGGCCATCTTTGTACACCAGTCTCTAGCAATGGTATGGGTAGCTACACCTCCCAACCATGTAGCACCCATAGGTCCACTCCTGCTATGTTGATGGAGATAATGATCCAACCAAAAACACACACAAGAAAATGTCCATGGCTAACACACATGCCAGATAGTATGATGACTGAAACCAAGACATAGACAATGCATAACTACATGTTCTAGTTAGAAACTCAATGGGCTACTAAGTAGGGGCTGACATTACGGAGAGTCGGTTGGCATCAACAAGCCCAAGCTCAGATCATGTGTTTCAAATCCTTAATGGAGGGCCCCACAAATACATTTTATTATCTTAATTTTTATTACCACCCAAAGATTTCTTTAGTTATCACTTAGTTAAAACTTCCTCTACCAACCCTATGGGACAAGGTCACCAAGCTATGAGATAGAAGCCCCTTCCATACCTCCATATGCTACCCTACCCCACCCATGCTCATCCAACGATGAATGCACATAGGCATGCAAATTCCCTACCCAACCCCAATGATCATAACTTCTGGAAATACCATGGAATATTGGGACTCACAAGTCACTCGACAAATGTATGCACACATACTCGTGTGTAGCGCACCACCATCATGAAGATCATAACACAATGACTAGATGAGAAATAATGGAAAGATTTACTCAATAAAAAATAGACTTGGGAGGATGAATGTGGCATGCATCCCAATGCAACATAAAAGTGCAGCAAAGGTCTTATCAACATCCAAATAGATAATCTAGGTCCACAACCAAACTCATGCCAAGAAAACTTGAGAAAATAGGGTGGCATGCAAACGAGGTAAAAACCCCAAAATTTGGTAAACTTAAAAGTTAAAACCCATTTGACCTTTGGGTACAAAAACTCCAAAAATCCACTAATATTTGGGTTTGGACACTGTATGCAAAAATAGCCAACATAATGGTGCAAAACCCCAAACCCCCATCACAAAAACTAGGAAAATGTTCATACCCGACCAACCGGGCAAAGCTAGCAAATAGAAATAGAGGGGAACACTAGTTCTCAGCCTCCTAACAAATGGTTACCAAAAATAGAACCTAAAATGGAACTAAAATAATAAAATAGGAAAGCCTTACCTGACAAAAAAAGGGCAAAAATTGAAACCTGCACAATAAAATAAAATGCTCGCCAAAGCTGCCAAAAATCATGGCAAAGCAAGGTCTACCCAAGCTAGATCCAAAAAGACCAACCTCATGAAGATCCCATGCTCATAGCTCCTAGAAAAAATAGAAATCCAATCCTTGAGGAAGAGGATTTTAGAAAAGTTCTCAAATTTGTATTTTCAAAAGTGAGAAGTGAATAATAAAATCCCTTTTTCAATACTTATTCACTTTTTGAGTGAATAGTCAATTAGGGAAAATAGAAAGTTAGAGTAGCTAGACTCTAAATCAACCCAAAAAAAATAGGTTCTTCATTAGAATAGGTTCACCTAAAGAAAAGCTACCAAAAGTTAAATTTGAGAAGATTTAAAGCTCGAAAACCCAAAATCATAGAAATTACTAAACAACTTTTGTGACAATGCGAACCTCTAAATACACAGACATGCTCACTACTCTAATCACTCACATAATGTAGATGAGTTTGCATTTAATAATCACTAAAAGGTTTTAAATCTAAACAATTAAATAAGGATACATTGACCATATAGGGAAAACATTGGTAAAATATGAATGGTTGAATCACTAACTCCATGTGCCACTACTAGGGATATAATTCTTGCACACTAAAACACACGATCAAGTGAAATTGCATATAATATCATAGGCAAAGAAATAATGCATTAAATACCTAATTAATCCATTTACATCACTCACATTCACATAAAGCATAAAGAGACAAGAATGATGTAAATCACCATAGCATAAAATCCATCACATAACATAATCAAAAAATATGTCCAACTACCACATAATTAGGTATCCTCATAGATCAGTTGTCATCTCAAAATGGCATCATCATGAAAATATGATAAACTAAATAGTATAGCAGTAAAGCATCTATTGTATTGAATCAAAGTATAACATTCAACCCTCTGGTCATCTGAAAGTACATAAAATAAGAGTATCAAGTATCTCTCGAATCAAAATAGACAAGGTACAGACTGTAAACACAAGAGGCACTATAGTTCCACAGTAATTTTTAATTCTACCATTGACACTTTTGGTACTAAATTGTAGCTACTTCACTTGGCATTAATTGGTCAATTTTCTCAGGACTTGTTGGGTAGTCACAGTCTTCATAGGTATATAGCTTTAAGAGAAAGCTTTTAGCAATATCTTTGGCCATTATACAATCATTGGTAAGAATGATCTATACTACACCATCTTCCTTCTACATTTTTAGAAAATATTACCTATGCAACATCATGAGCTAAGCTACAAAAATCAATTCTTCCTCTTCATCCCCTAAATCTAGCCAAATAGGTTCTCCCAAGTCTAGTTGGGGTTGGGTAGGTGGATATAACTCTAGCTTTCTTATAGTTTGACCATTTGAAATTTTCATACTACCTAATCTGCAACTAATTTTAGCATCAGTGGTGGCTAACCAAGGTCTCCCTAATATGATAGGATAGCCAACAAGTTTTACTTTGGGTGAATCTAAAGTCACTATTGCATCTTCTATGAGACCATCTAGACTGACAGTTGAACCATCAGCAAGTTGTAACATTGTGGGATTTTTTCTTAAGCCTTCCATACATAACCTATGCATTGTATCTTTACTCATCACATTTATTGCTCTTTCTAGATCAACTAAAGTATTTTTCATAGCCTGTCTATTTATGATTAGATTAACTACTATACTGCCAAGATCTAAATACTTTGGTGTCACTACCTTCCCTAACATGATATCTTCTAATTGCCTAACAACATGGACTATTTGAGGATCTTTCTTCTTCCACCTTGGCTTCTTAAGGCATTCTTCCTTAATAGCCTTTCCATAAAGAGGGATAGCCTTGATACGTTGGAACAAAGGAATTTGGGTGTGCATGTGTTTCAACTTCTCAACAATATCAAATGTCTCTTCCTCTAGGGATATAGATTTCTCTTTATTTATCCTATGTGGAAAGGGAGGATTCACAGAGGTATGGTCAGTAGTCCTGCTAGGTACATCAGTTGGTGGGTTGGTATTTGGCAATGTAGCTTCTAGTAGTGGTGTTACAAGAGTGTCTTCAACTTTTGTGATAATAGGGTATTCTAGTGTAGACAAGGTTGTACCTGATCTCAAATGGATATCATATATCTCTAGTGAATATGTAGGGCATTGTTGAGTATTAGTAGTGTACATTTACTAATGTTGTTGTTTGTTGTTTAGATTTGGATGAGATTGAGCAAGCAATTGAGTTGGCTTACGATTAGTATTATTTTCTATAGGAAGTGGCATTATTGTAGGTTTTTGGACTAGAGGGGGTAGTTGTGGGTTACCAAGATTTTGATAAGGCCATTGTGGAGGCCCCCTCCATTGGTTATTTTGTTGCAAATTTCCTTGCAGTGTTTGTCATTGATTCTGCAAATTTTGCCACTAGTTATTTTGTTTATTAGGCTAGGGATTATTTTGTTGGTTTTACCACTAGTTATTTTGCTAGTTTTTCCAAGGAGATTGGGATTACTGAAAAGGATTCTAAAGACTTTCATTTTGCCACTAGTTATTGTAAGGATTTGAAAATTGTAAGGGATATTGAGACATACCTTGTCTTGAAGCCCATTGTCAACATTGAACAACAAAGAACACTTGATTTTTGTCCCTATCTATCTTCATGTACTTGATTGGAAAATGTCAATTCTCTAGATTGACTATCAACTTACATGCACAGTCTTGCTTTTGTTTGCAGCAGTGAGGACAATACTCTGCCAATCATGATTCAGCTTCTACATGGTTCTTTGTAGTCATGGTGTTGAGATGTGTAGCAACATCGTTTATGATGTCCTACTTGAAATCTAAGAGTGAATTAGATATCTCAAGCTTTGAAATGCCCTGACTAATCCCTTTAGTGGTTGTGAACTAGTATCCTCTACCTTTCTTCACAGTTGACCTTGAGTAGTTAAGACCAATTTTCTTGAGGTTAGATCCCAAGAAGATTGGTATACATCACCACCAACTATTAGGTCTAATTCTTCAAGACAATTATCATTTACCCCTCTTAGGGAGACTAGTTTTTGTGAATCCTCCACTAGTACATGATGGGGGTTCTTCTGCATTGTGTACAAAAAATGTGAAACATAGTCTTCCAATGTTTCATCCTCCTTTTGTGATATTCTAAAAATGTCATCTCCTCTTGGATTACTCCCCTTGCAGTAATCTTTGTATTTTTCTTGAAAAAAAGTTTTCATTTCACCCCAGGTACCTACTGCATTGCCTCTTAAGCCCATGAACCATCATAGCATTGATTCTTTTAGTGTTGCTAGAAACAACTTGAGCTTGTAGGCATTGGTGTTATAATCAAAACTACAAGAGAGTAAGTTGAACTCAAACAAGAAAGTATTAGGATCCTCAATTACAAGGTCATAAAACTCTGGAAGAGTGGTTGTGGGTATACTTTTGAGATTAGCATTAGTTATGATGCTTGTGAGAGGAAATGGAAAAGTAGGGTGTGTCATTACTAAAGGTATTTGATTATGGGGTTGTTGCTGAAAAGGAGCATTAGCTACGGGATTGTTAACAACAAGTGGATTTGGACTAGAACTATCAAGAAAGATGGCCAAAATTTCAGCAAAAGGTTGAAGACAATTTATATCCAAATATTTTTCATGGTACAAGAAACTCAGGGCTTGCATCCTCAAAAGGAAACTCAACTTCTTCAATTTCATTGTTCAAATTAATAGAATTTTGTGGAAGAAATTGTAACGCCCCGCCAAGGGATCCAAAAGAATTAACCTAAAGTTTCACTAAGTTTGCTAAACATTTTTTTTTTAAAGTAAGAAAGTATAACATACACATCAAACACATAGTAGGGGAAGCAATAACATGTAATCATCGACAAACATACATTGTAAGTTACATTTCTTAAGGATCCCAAGATGTTGAGTCACGTTTAAATTTAATTAATTCTAAGTCTAACAATTACCACATACATATGAAAGAATAATCAGAAAGTCCCATGTCCATAATATACATTTGATCCGAATGCCTCTTGGCAAATTAATTCGGAATGCTCAATCATCCACTGTACAAGTCATAGGGTATGAAAGGCTTAAAAGAATATACATATGTAAAGATAAAGATACAACATCCTCAAATCCATGATACAAAGTACAGTAAAAATATATGAAACTATTCACCATACATGATACATCCATACATCCATAATGATAAAACATCTATCATAAAATCTAACCATCCATCATAATAATCCAAGAACATAGTGAAGGTAAATGCCACTAGTAATACTCCAGCCACGGTGTCTCGGATGGATCTCAATGGTAAGAGTAAAAAGCACTACCACCCGACCACGTGGAACCTAAATGGTCCACTCCCACCGCGCTAAGGAGATAGTCTCAAGTCCCAAACAAGGTATCAAAATACAAAACACAAGTACTCTCTAAGTCTAGAAAATCCTAAAAGTATACTAACTCAAAGGTTCCAACATAGATAGACATCTAGACCCAGAGGCACCACAAAGACACGTAGGAAACCTAATATCATAAATACTCTCTAAGTCTAGGAAATCCTATAAATATGCTAATTCAAGCGTTCCTAAAAAGATCGACATCTAAACCCAGAGGTACCACAAGACACGTAGGAAACCTAATATGCAAGTGGGAAAATGTCATCGCAAAAGTCACATAGAAGTTACCTGAGCAATCCCTTAAGAATATCGGGTCCCTACTAATCCCTACGGCCACTAGTATCCTCTTGTACTAATGAGGCATACTACAGAATGCAAGGTCGTAACCAAGCGTTCTCTCTACCCCATCCTAGTCTGTACTAGCACTCAAGGCATGGGAGAGAACATACAATTATCTTGTTAGGTTCATTTTCTCTCATTTAGTGTAAATGTTTTCACTTATTAAAACAACTTACAATGGGTTACTCTAGGCAGCCTCTTAGGGCCCCGATCCCCATTGCAAGCCACTTCCCGACACTACACATAGATAACCTACCCTAGGCTCATGAAATCATGAATCAAAGAATCATAATAAAATCACCTCAGTTCTATACAAGCAACCGAAAAACATCATAAAAGATAAGCCACAAAAATTACATCAGTTCTTCATGAGCAACAGATAAGCATCAAATAATAATCATATGATCACGACAGTTCTCTATCAGCAACTAAAGGCATCAATGATAAATCACAAAATCCAATGGTTCTCTAATGAGCGACCAGAAAGTATCCCAATAGTAAATTACAATACTGATCGAAGACTCCAAAATGGTCAAGTCAACACATGACATCATCAAGAACATAACAAACACTTCAGTCCTCTCAAGCAACCGAAAAGCAATCCAAGTATAACTGATCGAGACTCAAAAATGGTTATCAAATTTAACTGATCGAGACTCGAAAATGGTTAAGTCAAGTATCTCAAATATATATACACCACAACGTCACATAAGAAGACAGAAAGCAATAACAACTAGTAAATACAATCATGTCATAGAGCACTCCATCACATTACGATGGTCGGGTTAAGAAAGATCGAGACCAAATCATCATGACATCACATTCACAACCCCGAGCCTCTGGTAACAACCTAAACTGGTCAATACTAGAACAACCCCAAAACACAGAGAACACATAGAAAACATCAAAGTCTCAGAGATTGGATTTGAAAGTATATTATTGAGTTAAGGTAAGGTTTATGTTTCAGTTTAACGTCGAATTCAAGTAACTAAGTTTTCACAACTACCCCTTACGATTAACCCATTTCTATAATAACTTCCATTAAGTCAATAATCCAAATTTACCATTTAATCAAATAATATTCAATATTGATTAACTTTAATTAAACTAATTTTAATTAAATTAATCAATAATTACTTGTTCTAATTACTTATTTTAATCTATTCATTAATTGTTAATTTATTAATATTTAACCAAAATTATTAATAAATTAATATTTACAAACTACGTTAAATGTATTATTATTTAATTATTAAATATTAATAAAGATTAAAATATTTATTAATTAAAATATATATTAAAAATTTATTAATTAAAAATTTTAAATAATAATAAAATTTGTTTTAATAAATAATAAAAATTATATAAAAAAACCAAAATTAAAAAAAAATGTTTTAAACATACGTTTATAGCCCATTGGCTAGCAAGACCCTTGCAGTCTGTCGAAGTCCTGCGGTCGCAAGGCCTGCAACGGCAGGTACTCTATACCTATCATCGCAGTACCTGCAACACAGGTACTGTCAGCTCTGCCAACAGTGGGGGTGGGCACAGGATAATTCCATAGAAATATAGTCAACCATCTGAACTTCTAATTTAGAATTTCAGTCTTAAATTCAACCCTTCCCATTTAAAATTTTGTATACAGAAGTTTATAGACAAGCATCTGATAAATTCTAATATCGTAATGTTTAAACATTCATCACAGAGAATTCAGATTTACAAACCCCAGACATGAAGAAGACAGGAAAGGATAATTGTGTATTTAATCGATAATCAAAAACACAAGGCCCTACCTGATCCTGATGCTATTATGCAATCTCCAGGAACTGTAATAGAATTCCCTCCTCAATAACCTTCCTCTGGAAATCTTTCTTGGGTATCAGCCTTCTGAAATTCACTTCCAAAATTTGTCTCCCAAAAATTCCCGTCCAAATTCGTGTCCCCCAAGAATGAACCCCCAAAGTTGTGATAAGCAATTTTCTCCTCAAATCGGGGCACTAATTGTGCATTCACCCGAGAAGACTCTTTGCACAACTGAGTTAACTCCAAATTAACCTTTCTTATTTTTTCTTTTATTTTGCATTCAACTTTCATGCACATTAAGTTGATTTATTAAATAAATTTTTTTAATATTCTACTTGACTTCTATTTTAAATTAATTTATTACTTTAATCTCCTGTGCACTTTATGAAATTAAAATAATGTTATTAATTTCTATTATTTAATCTTTTAATTTATTTCTCATATTTAAACTCATGCTTAGATCATGCGATCTAGAATCCTTAATAATTTAATATCTTTCAACTTTTAATTTATTTTAGAAACTTAATTGATAACATATTTAATTAATTTAAATAACAATAATATTTAGCATTTATTTAAAAATAAACTCCAAATATATTATTATTAAATTAAATAAATATTATCCTGTTCTAAATTTATCTTTGAACTTTTATCTCCAAATTTAATTCTTTTATTTAATTAATTTCTCAATTAATTAAATATTAAAGATATCATATTAATTCTCCATTAAATTATCATTAATTGATCTTTTTAATTAGACTTAATTAATAGAAAACACATCAAGGACTTATATAACAACATACGAAAACCCAACATGGAAAAACACATACTAAATCAAAACAAAAAGGGTTATAATCATGAAATTACATCCTTTGATGCATTCGGAGGGTACTAAACTCAGATACTTGTCTTAATTATCAATTATGACAATTGGCTAAAGGGTTTAGGATTTGGACTTAAGAGTTTATCTCCCCTCTCTTACCATTGAGACAATGCGATAGGGTATGCTCATCCTGGCAATTCAGGGAAGTCGATACCCAGTACCTGCAACCTGCATAAAATCCACGCATGTACAAACACAATATTCTAAGCTAAACAGACAATGGTAGGAAGTGGTGCATTGTGTAGATCCCGACTAGCAGGTGACTACGACTCCCTTCCTTAACCACATCAGAAACACCATACATAAATAAAACAAACATGCACACCATACACATGCAATATGGGGTAAGTATCCATAAGAAGGCACATGTGATAATAAACCATCTAACTAATCGTCATTGATAACTGAAAACATTGAACAATCATCATACATGCATGAAATATAGAGTACCAAGTAATCTCATCATATAATAAACTAAGTGTAAAAAAACATCTAAATATTTTTAAAATAATAATACTAATCATCAAACATAAATTGGCCTAAAAGAGTTTGGCAAGGGTGACAGAAATGTGACTTAGGGGCAGGCACTACAGAAATATATCATATTCATCTCGTTGTCTTCCTCTTCGATGCATGCAATTGAATTCTTCACACTTATGAAGCAGCTTTTAGGATTGCAAATCTCTAAAAACTAACTAAAAAAACTATGACCTAAAAAGATGTTTCTAGCTTCATACCATCCCTGGAAATGGTATCAAAAATGGTCTGCCTCACAATAGGTATGTGATAATCATGTCCAAGGCTTTACTTAGGAATAGTTTATTTAATCTAAGGATTATTTCTCCCACCATGAGGTACATTTAATTTGTCAACCCAAGGATGTATACTTGAAATGGTTGACACAGTATGTGCACTAGGTTTCTTAAGGAGTCATTATGCTTATGCTGCAGGAAAGTAAAATGCATACAAAGAACCTACACTAGTGTTGCAAGAAAGTAATACACTTAACTCTATACTGAAATTAATGTTGGAAATACAACTATGTGCTAACTTCTATTTCAACTCAGACCATCCACTATAACTACTCTTGCAGGTGTTTTAGGAACATTTACAAAGTATGATGTTGCAGAAAGAAATTTATAACTTATACCTGAAATACTAGAAATGTTTGAAGTAAATTTACACTACTCTACTTTAATCCATGTCTCAAGTGGGCCTCCTTGGTTGGCTTCTGCTAATCTACTAACATACAAAGTAAACCAAGAATTACTTCATTATATTTCAAAACTCCTTACACAAGAACAATACATAAAACTATAAAATAATGCACTACAAGACTCAACAATGTTTTTCCATAAAATTTTCTCAACTCCCAAAACTATTGATCCTATCCCTATAAATAAAGGGTCAACATTTATTCTAAAATAGGAAAGAAAACAAACTAACTACAAATTCACTAGAGAAGAAGAAGGAAATATAACAGCTCATGGTATAAGCAAAAAAGTTTGGGTAACTAATTCATCAAAATAGTAAATGTAGAGGGAATATAGAAACATTTCATCCCTAAATTCATAGAATAATAGCTCCTCCTTTGTAGCTAAAGTTTCTCCTAATGCCATTATGATTCTTTCATGGCAGCTAGGCCTTGATGCTCCTTCTTGAATGTCATTGACCATTCTCTAGCTTCTTCTCTAACAAGTTAGTTGTGATGCAAAAATATTTATGCAAATAACTATAATCAAATTGAATCCAAATATTAGAGCATATATTCCAATGGTTATATGAAATACTGGATTATATTTATAATATTGGCAAAATATGACATAACTATCTACCCATCAGTTCTATCTAGACTTTATCAAAAGTTCAACTAGTTATAAGTTAACAAATGTCTTGGCAACATTAAAAATAGAGTATTAAGATTAACATAAAATAGAGGCAATAATTGGCCTCATCAGCAAGGATAAAACATATTTCTCTTCAACATCAATTCATTTGAGAACAACTTGAAGACAAGAAAGTTACCCTCCTTTATTGCAAGGGTGAAGATCAAGTGGTTAATATTTTGACAAAGACACTATCTAAATAGAGATTTCAATTTCATTGTAAAAAAATTGGGTTTACAACCCATTGATGTAAGCTCCCCAAGTAAAGATTAAAATGGGGTGTTAGAAATATTAACCTTTCCATGGATGTATTTAATTTGGGATATTCCAAGGATCCCTACATGTATTTTGTCCTATTGTACACATGTGGAGAACATCTCATTTACTTATCCTCTAGTCTATATGTGAGGACAACTCATTTTATAATTTATTTTATAAAAGAAATTAGTTTATCCTCCTTAAGAAGATCTTGACACTTTGACTACACTTATTACGAATGTGGCATTCATAGAAATGGGAGTTACACATGCAACCACATGCAACTCCTTTCTCATCTCCATAAAAGAGATGATTCTTTCTCTTTCTTCTTTATAGATCACATTGATATTATTGGAATGAGTTATTTTGGTCCATTATTATCTCTCTCTCTCTCTCTCTCTCTCTCTCTCTCTAGGATTTTGCCTTCATTCATAATACTCACAATCGGTTTTCTTTTCTTTCCCCTTTCAAAATGTGTGTCTCCTTTGTTTCTCTACATTGGTGTATGCTCTTGGAAGATGTTTATCTCATGGTAAAAATTCTTCTCACTTAACTCACTTGGATAAATTTATTTCCTTGCTATATCTTATCTTTTCTTATAGATATGTTAACTAGGGAAGCCCTTGATTAGAGGGAAAACCCCAATGGGGATGGTACCCAAAACATGATGTACTAATATAAATAGTCCTTGTAAGAGGATGGACTCTATTAGGAGCCAATGAAATACATTTAGTACATGTTAGTCCCTGTAAAGAGACTTTGAATCCCTATAAGGAGATTTCAACCTTGTCAAGAGTTGTAGAAGATAGATGGACACACTATCCAAAAACAATCAAGGAAAAGACCACAAAACTTACTATCCAACTAGCCTTTGTAGTATTGTTTTTACAATAATAGAAATATAATTGATCTCAGTAAATTGAACTCTTTCTTTTTCTTCTTACTGTGCCAATACCACATAAAATACTTCTTGGATCTCAATATCAAATCTCCAACTTCTCATCACAATGATTCATTTGATTTCTTTCTCACATTTATCAATCTTCATGAACCTAATACAATTTGTTTACAACTCATTACTTTTCATCACAAGGAAAATAACTTTCCTTTATATCATTTCCTCAAAATAATTCATTGAATCAGCCTTGAGGCTTTCCCAATTATAATTATAATAGGACATCAATAAGATAATGCAATTTATTACATCTTTTCATAATTACAAAATACTATAGGATCATAGTCTTTACAACTTCTCATACATGCAACAATGGACTTTGTCCACTTTTTGACATCATCATCAGGTTCTCTTCTATCTTTATCCAACTTCTCTTATCCATATTCTATTGATGTTAGGAGATACAATCCAATTACTAGAAACAACTTCTTAGATACTCTATATGCACATTGTCTTTGGTAAATCATGAATAAATATCAAATGTCTTGACTTTCATCATGTGAACTTATCCATGTCATTAGGACACACTATAGAATATGTCCTCAACTGTGCTTGGCCTTATCATCAATACTCAATCCATACAAGCTTGTTCTTTGTCTGCTACTTTGTCAATATTCTTAGTTTTTTGACATCAATGACAAACATAGTCATGAATACAACATATAGTCATGCTAATTATCTCTCTACTGCTCTAGTAATGCTAGAATACTCCCCCATATGAGTATCATCATCATTCATGCTAACAATTCCAACCATGTATTCCTAACTCATGTTAGAGACTACCCAGTTAAGGAATTTCACAATCTTGTTTGTAAATTGTTTGGAATAAAATTAAAATAAATTTAACTAGTAGTTGTCTTCCTCTAAAGCTTGATAGGTCCTTTATTCCCCTTCACTATTTTTCTCTGCACATTTCTTCTCTTTTTTGATAATCGTACAGTTTCTTGTGCATCACACATACATACTCATTTTTTCTATTGTTGATCATATTCCTTGATCACTTTTATAACATTACTTAAAAAAAATTTGTGCATTTTTTTTGACTTAACTAATTAGGGTTCCATAAGGCTTCTTCATGAATCTTCCATGGGCCATTTTAAACTTTGTATATCATCTCTACTAGGGTTTATTCCTATTCATTGGCTTCTCCTTGATTTTTGCACCTATATCCTTTCGCCTATGTCTATAAACTATTTCTCACAATTTTTTAACACTTATCCTTTGCCTTATCATATGTCTGTATCTGATAGCTTTCCTTTGTTCTGATAACTCTTGTAGTATGCTAATAGTGTCTCCACTATGTCTTAGCATTATTTTCTAGAAATGACATCTTGGAATCAAAATCATAATGTCTCTATTTTACTAAATTTTAAGATGATTTTGTCAAGTAACACTTTATTGTAAAGAATCTATCATTTAGAGCATATATTGGATCTTGTTTCTCTCTTCTTTGAAGGATTTGTTCTCCCTTTTTTGTTGCTTTTGTTAACTTGGTAGGTATAACATGGTATCTTTTGATCTCTCTATCTCATTTCTTTGTAGATTTGTATTATTTCATGATGCATTCTCATCTATGGGTGTGTATTTCTTTGTTACATGCATGACCGTGTGTTTTTTCCTAGCAAATTTCTTTTCATATCTTGGATTTTAATGCTACTCATTTAATAATCATCTATAATTTAGTCCATATGTATTATATTTTATAGTATCCTATGTTGTTTATAATTGATTATCATATGATGTTTATTTCTTTCATTTTCTCTATGGTGTTGCATTATTCTATAATACTTCTTGTTGTATATATGGGGTATTTGTGTTTTGTACATGACTATCAAATTTTGCATATGACTCATCCTTATATCTTCCAAGATTTTGTTATAGAATCCACCATAGATTTACTTTTTCTTGTTTCATGCTTGCGGGGCAAGAAACCTTGTATACTCTTTATTTCTTTTTCTAAGGATCTAGTTTCCTTGGGTCTAAGTGAAACTTGTTTAAAATGTGACATTGTTCTTTCTTTATGAAGAATTATGCCTTGACTATGGATTCTCTCTTTTACAAGATATGTATGTCCTAGGTCTTCACCTCTTCTATATCAAGCAAATCTTGTTAGAAAACATTTATAATAACTGAGATGGGGGGTGAATCAATTATCTAAGGTCTAGATGTACAATTAAAACTTTTCACAACTTAGTGAACCCATAAAACATTTTCATCATGGATGCATCCATTAGATTATGCAATCACTTAAACTTGTAGGTTACTATCAAATCAATTTGTAGAAATGTAAACATGAAACATAATAGATTGAATAACACATTTGAAACAATGATTTACCGTGGAAAACCAACTTGGGAAAAACCACCAATAACATGTTGCTCATTCTTACTCTTCTAAAGTGATGCCCTATGAAAGGTCAACCCTATTAAAGGTTACAAAATACATGGTTAAATGTGATTTGGTTAAAGGATTGCAATCACCCTATTAGGAGTGAGCCTTGTTAGAGAACTTTAGATCATTCACTTGGAATGTCATTCCATTAAAGGATTTACAAATGACTATTAGGTGAACCTTAATCAAAAGGATTTACCTGAGACTAATATAATGATTAGAAAGTAACAGTAAGGCTTGATCTAATAACAACTTACAACACACTTGCAGATTATAGATTCATGTTTCTATCCTCCATTCTTCTTGTCTTTCACACATTTCAGCTCTGATAGCTTGTTCACCCTTCAAGAATCCATACCCTTAAGCCTTCTCACTTTTCTTGCCAATGCAGTCTCTTCTCTTAGGTCACTGAATGAAGAAATACCCTAGACTCCTTATCTTCCTTAGATTATCACACATGACAACTCTTTCTTTTGACTATCCACCTCTACAAATAGTGAATTAAGATATTTTCTTTTTCATCCTCTATCATCCATTTTAGGGTTAGGTTGGATTAGGTAGGATTCAATGAATCTACCATTCTTTTCATTTCATCCCCTTCTAGAAACTTCTCCTTTAGTACTTTTTGAATTCATCTCAAAAAAATTTATCATGAATTCTATGCCACTAGCTCATCAACCTTCTCTTCCACATGGTTCACACAATCCATGAAATCAAACTTATCAACTCACATTCATTGAATTCTCAATCCTTCTCATAATGCTAACACTCAACATTAACTAGCTTCTTATGCTTGACACATATTGTGTTGCTTGGCATCCTCTATTAGATCACTTGACATGAACTAAAGTTTATTGGTGATCGGCATCAACTAAACCTTGCTCAACTTACACTCTTACACTTGGCTTACATTGAAATTGACTTTACTCAATTCCAACTAATTTTCTACTCAACTTGCACTAACTTTGATTGCCAGTCACTGTGCAGAATGTTAAGCTTGGTAGAAAAACTTCATTTAACTTGTTCTTTTGAACTTAACCAATGCAACCAACCTTTGTAACCTTAAGTAGATTATCAATTCACTATAATATCACTATCTTAACTTATTTTTGTACTTCTTTTCATATCATAACTCAAACTTCCCATTGGGTGCTAGTTTTAGCTCATTTGATCAAATCCTCTTCATCAATCAAATAATGATAGTACTTAAATCATATAAGCAATTGTCTTATTAGTAACTAGTATGTTTGACATCAATGATAAATCAATGATTGAAACACATTTATCATACTTTTATCAATCTATTTTCAATAATCTCCCACTTTGACATTGATGGCAAACCATACTGACCAAACTTAATTAGTAAGACCAACAAAATACCAAAAAGAAAATAATTCCTTGTATTTAAATATCTACCTCTATTAGCAACTTTCATCTTCTAAATAGGTTACAAAATTTTGTTCTAGCCAATAAACAATCAATAAACTCATCCTTATGACTCGCTCTTGATCATTTCTTAAATCTTCCTCACCATTATCTCCCTCTTACTAGGTAGATGTAATCAGCAAATACACTTTCTCCCTCAACACACTTAGTATACTTTCTCCCTCTTTGACAATAATGCCAAAGATTTTTCATCTTCATATATAGATATGAATATTTTTAGTTTCTCCCTCAATCACCTAGCTTGTGACTGATTTTTAGTTCTAGCTTTTTTATTACTTTAGGTAGCTACTAAAATAAGTCCACTTCATCAGTGTGAAATATATGTCAATCAAGCTTGTTTGATGTAAGGCACTCCTCATGCTTCTTAGATAGCCTTTGATAAAGGTATCACCCCTAATTTACCTCTTAGATACTCATGAGCATCCTTAGGTAATGCTTTTGTAAAGATATCAACAATTTTCTCTTTGGTGTTGACATATTTCATCTTCACCTCTTTATCTTGAACCAATTCTCTCAAGTAATAATACTTGATTGCCATGTGCTTGGTCTTTGTATGCATCATAGGATTCTTTGATATATTTATATCACTTGTATTATCACAATAAAGTATCATCGGTTCAGTGATTTCTTCATTCATACCTTTGAGTAGTTGTTTGATCCATACAATGTTTGTACAATTTACCACAATAGAAACATATTCAGCTTTAGCAATAGATTGAGAAATGCAATTTTGTTTCTTGCTAGTCCTTGTAACCAACCTTTTGCCTAGGAAAAATGCTCCTCCACTGGTGCTCTTTCTATCATCAATATTTTCAACCCAATTAGCATTATTATGGGCTCTCAATTCAAATTTCTTATTTTTCTTTTAGTATAGACTATAGTCTTCTATTCCTTTTAGATATCTCATTATTCTTTAAATAGCCATCAAATAATCCTCCTTGGGATTAGTAGAGAATCTTGCAACTATTCCTATAGATAATGCTATATTAGGGCTTCTATGTACCACATATTATCATTTTCTAATTATAGACCTGTATAATGTTTGATTCACCTCAGCTAAATCATCATTCTTTGACTATTTGTGTCATGTCACCATAGGTGTACTTACTGGCATAGAACCTTCCAATCTAAAAGTTTTCAATATCTCCTTTACATACTTTGACTAAGTGATGTATATATCATATTTCATCTGATGTACTTGCAAACCCACAAAGAACTTGATCTCCCCAAACATAGACATCTCAAATTCTTTCTTCATTTCATTTGCAAAAGCATTACATAAAGTATCTTGATCTCCAAATATGATATCACCAACAAAAATTTCAAATAATAAAATACCTTTTCCTTTCTCTATCTTCAACTACAGATTATTTTTATCATCGATCCTTTAAAAACTAATCTTCACAAGATAATTATGAAGCCTCTCATACCATTTTCTTTGTGTAGTCTACTTACCATATTTTTGTTGTTAACATTACCAAATCCTTTTGGTTTTTCTATATAAACCTCTTCCTCCAATATACCATTCAAAAATGTAGAGTTAACATCCATTTGATAAAATTTGAAACCTTTGTATGCAGAGTAAGCAAGCAAAGTTCTTACTTGTTCCAATCTTTTAATAGGGGCAAATGTTTTTCCATAATCAATCCATTCTTTTTGTGCATATCCTTTATAAACTAATCTTGCCTTGTTCCTTGTGACTTAACCATTTTTATCTAACTTTTTTTGTATACCCACTTGCTACCAATCACATTTTTGTCTTTTGCTCTAGGAACTAGAGTCCATGTTTTATTTTTCTCAATTTGTTCAATCTCTTCTTCCATGGCTTTTCTCCAGTCCACATCTTCTAAGGCATATTTCACTGTTTGGGTTCTAGAATTCTCAAAAAAAATGTATCATTTCTCAACTTATTCTTTATCATTGGTCTAGCATCTTTATCTCCAATGATTTGTGTAGCAGGATGATGTCTCTTGACATACTTAGACAATCTTGGTTCAACTTTGGCTTCTAAATTTTCTCTCTCAACTTCTAAATTACTATGTGCATCTCTATCAGGTAGTTTAGCATCTCTTTCATGTACAATAATCTTAGAATCAGAATGTGTCTCAACTTCATTCTATAACTCAACACATGAATGTATCTTGATTCCTGAATGTAACTCAACATTCATGGTATGTGACTTGGCAGTCATTGAAGCTTGTTGTTGGTTTGCAACTTGATTTATAGCATCTTCTCCAGCAAGCATACTTTCATAAAAGTATACAAATGGTTTGTATTCCTCCGTTTCCTTCATAGGTTCAGCCTCATATACTTTTGTATATTCATCAAATTTCACATTTACACTTTCCACAACTTTGTTGGTGTTAGTATTTAAACACTTATAAGCTTTACTTCTTGTGGAATAATCAAGAAATATACATTCTTCACATTTTTCATCTAGTTTATCATTCTTGAAATCTTTGAGAACATAAAAATTTCTTCCAAATACCTTATAATATTTTACATTGGGTGAGTATCCATACCATAGTTCAAAAGGAGTTGAATGAGTACCTTTTTTGACTTGTACATGGTTCAAGGTACAGACATTTGTACTCACAACTTCTCTCCAGTATTTCAAAGAAATATTTTTCTCCATCATGAGTGTCCTAGCACAGTCCATTATAGATATGTTCCTCCTTTCAACAATTCCATTTTTTTGAGGGGTTCTAGGAGCATATGTTTGTCTTTTGATTCCTCTATTATTACAAACATCTCAAACTCATTTAATGTAAATTCTCCTCCTCTATTAGATCTCAAACATTTCAAATAATTACCTATTTCCTTCTCAACTCTTGATAAATACCACTTAAATATTTGGAAAGCATCATATTTCTATTTTAGAAATATAAAAATCATCATTCTATAATAAACCTCAACAAGAAACATAATGTACTTATCTCCTTTGCAACTTTTCACTTCAATTGGTCCACCCAAATTAGTATGAACAATCTCTAATATTCCTTTAGAGGTATGATTCTTACTCTTAAAATTTGACTTTGTTATTTTTCCTAACTGACATTGTTTATAAATTATATTGTTAGGCTTCTTCAACTTAGGAAAACCTCTTACTCTTTTCATGTTATTGATACTAACAAAGTTATCAAAATTAACATGACATAACCTCTTGCGACACAGCCACACATCATCAAATTATACAACTAAACAAGTAGCATCCTCTATATCAAGGTAGAATAGTTTACCTCTAGTTTGATCACCTTTTCCACTTATTTTCCATCAGTATCATATGTCTTAGCAATTTTATTCTCAAACTCAACCTTACAACCCAAATTATTCAGTTGTGACACACTCAACAAGTTATAGTTGAGTCCTTCAACGTAGTAAGCATTGTCACATTAAATCATTTTTGTGAGCTTGATAGAAACTTTTCCTTTTATCAGATATGGTGCATCATTACCAAACCTTACACTATTTCTATCATAATAATTCAAGGTAATGAACTTACTTTTATCTCCAGTCATGTGATGTAAACACCCACTGTCAATGATCCATCTATCATTCTTGTTCATACAAGACACTATTTTAGTTTCCTTATCTTCATTAGATTCATCTTTCATTGTAACATACACCACTTCATCATAATGATCATTAGATCCATCTTTTGTTTCCTTTTTAGCAATGCAGCAAGACTTCTTGCCTTTGTCTTTGTAGTCTTTGTTGTCTTCATCTCTTCTACTTTTGTACTTGTCACCACCTCCGTAATGCTCCTTCTTTGGACATCTAGCAGCAATATGACCAACCTCATTGCAATTGAAACACATGATAAGTATCTTACCTTTAAACTTGCCTTTACCTCTATGAAATCTCCTTGCCAGTAGTGCTTCAATTTTATCTACATCTTTCTCATTTGTATCACTATCACTGGACACATATTTTAACTTTTTCTTCTTCTCAATGGGTTCCTTCAATGAAAACTTAGCTTTGAAAGTAGATTCAATATTTTTAGGTTTCTAATTATCAAAATTAGATAGCTCAAAATTAGTGAGCCTACCTACTAGACCTTCAAGAGTTAGATCATTCCCTAGTATACATCTTACTTCTTGTATTGCAAAAACTCTAATAGCATAGATGGGAAACATTATTCTCAAAACTTGTCTTAGTATAGGTATCATCATCTATTTTACTAGTAGCTCCTCTTATTTCATTAATAACATATTTTATCATAGAACAATATTGAGCAACATTCTCACTTTCTTGAATTCTCATATCATTGAACTTACCTCTAAGACTTTCAGCTTTAGCTCTTAGAACATTTTTGTCACCTCCATAGATAGTTTGTATAAAATCCCATATTTTCTTTGCACTATCACAACCCTTGATATCATCAAACTCGGCATGTCTTAGGGCAAAGGAAATATCTAACATTGTTTGGTTCTGTTCTTTCTTCTTTTTCAGATCTTCAGCAATTAAGACTCTGGCAGGATCAACATGCTCAGTAGCAATGGTAGATTGTGCATGATCTCCAAGTCCTCCTAGGTGTAGCTTCATCAGACTTTTCCATATAGGAAAGTTATCTCTATTGAGCTTGGGTATCTCTTTTTTTGACATCTTGATCTTGTTGCTTTTAGTACCTTCAAACTAGTCCTCTTAAGCATATGGCTCTGATACCAATTGTTGGAATTATTTAGAATAATTGAGAGGTGAATCAGTTATCCAAGGTCTAAATGTACAATTAAAAATTTTCACAAGTTAGTGAATCCATAAAACATTTTCATCATGCATGCATCCATTAGATTATGCAATCACTTAAACTTGTAGGTTACTGTCAAATCAATTTGAAAAATGTAAACATGAAACATAACAAATTTAATAACACATTTGACACAATGATTTAATGTGGAAACCCAACTTGGGAAAGACCACCAGTAACATGTTACTCATTCTCACTCTTCTAATGTGATGCCCTATGAAAGGTGTTAGGATTAACCTCAAATAGAAATAATAGTTACATGCAAATATAACCAATACCAGAAAATAGTAAATTGCATAAATGAGAATATGAGATACCAAGATTTAACATGGTTCATGCAATCTCTAGGCTATGTCCACCAACTAGTTCAATATTATTATTATCCGGTGATTATAACCTTATTACAATCTATAATCCCTTATAGCTCAATATCATTGCAAGAATCAATTTTCATATCACACATTATGAAAATCCCTAACCCTAAGCCTTTTTATACAAGTTCTTTGTTGCTTATAAAATTAGGTCTAGATTAATATAAAAATAATAGCCAATTCCTTTTACAATATAAGATCATTTTTGGCTTCAAGGGCACCTCGTAGGACACTGCCCTTTGACCCCATCTTGGGGGTGTTGCACCCAAACCCTTGTAGAAATGATCTAGAGGGAAATCACACTGAATAAACCTCTAAGTATGATTAGGCTCCACATCACAATAATCTCCCACTTGGAGACTAATCAAACTCCATAATAATAATCTCCCACTTGGAGACTAAACATAGTAGTGTGAAACTTGTAGCTCCCACTGGAATATTAAACCACCCTAGACTCTATTATTCTTTTATTTTGTTCAGTCTAGAAGACCAACTAAACCTGAAGAGGAATTTAGCTTCTCCCATGTCACTATCTTTGTAAACATATGTACTAGATTGTCATCTATATGTATCTTTTCCAACTTTAACTATCCATCATCCAAAACTAACCAAATGAAATGGTATCACAACTTAATGTGTTTTATCTTTGAATGCAGAGCTGAATTCTTTGCAAGATGAATGGCACCTTGACTATTTGTAAACAAATAATTATCCTTCTGAGGTTGTCCCAATTCTTCCAAGAAGAATTAAAATCATATCATCTCCTTAGTCACCTCTATAGTAGCAACATACTCTGCCTCTATAGTAGATAAAGCATTAACCTTCTATAACCTAGAAACCCAGCTCATGGCTGCCCCACGAATAGTAAATACGTAACCTGTAGTACTTTTCCTGGTATCAGTATCCCCTACCAAATTTGATTCAACATAGCCCTATAAATCAATAGTAGAGCCCCCAAAGTGTAAACACTTACTAGACATTCCTCTCATTTATCTAAGAATCCATTTAACTACATTCTAATGCTCAATTCCTAGATGACTCATATACCAACTAACGACTCCAACTGTGTGTACAAGATCTAGCCTAGTACATACCATTGCATACATCAAGCTTCCTATAGTTGAAGCATAAGGTATCTTAGACATCTTGTCCTCCTCTTCTTGTGTCTTTGGGCACATCTCCTTAGTCAACTTCAAATGAATAGGTAAAGGTTTGATGACAGCTTTAGCATTCTCCATAGAGAAATGTTGCAACACCTTTTCAATATAATCAGCTTGAGATAATGTCAACTTCTTTTTCTTCCTATCTTTGCAAATCTTCATACCAAGGATTTATTCTGTTGCCCAATCCTTCATAGAAAATACATGTTCTAACTAACATTTTAGCCCCTTAATATGATCCATGTTAGACCCAAATACAAGTATATCATCAACATATAAAGATAAAATAATTTAGTTTTTTGTATCCAACCTCTAAAATAAACACAATGATCTGAATGACACTTGCTATATCCATTCTTATGTATAAAACTATCAAATTTTAGATACCATTGTCGAGGTTTTTTCTTCAAGCCATATAAATTTTTCTTCAATCTACACACTAAGTTTTCCTTACCTTTGACCTCAAATCCATGTAGCTAAGCCATATATATCTCTTCATCCAAATCACCATGAAGGAAGGTTTTTTTAATATCAAACTACTCCAAATGCAAATGTTTAGTAGCCATAATACTTAAAATAATGCAAATAGAAGTCATTTTATCAAGAGGAGAGAATATCTCATTAAAATCAATGTCATTTTTTTGTCCAAATCCTTTTACAAATAACTTGGCTTTAAAACTTTTCTTACCTCCATCCTCTTCTTTCAACCTATAAACCCACTTATTTTGTAAAGTCCATTTACCTGTAGGCAACTTGCATAAATCTCATGTCTTATTCTTCAATAAAGATTCTATGTCTTCTTTTATTGCAGACTCCCATTGAATCTTTGTGTCCACCTCCATAGCTACATCACGGCATTCAGGTTCACCAGCATCAATAAGTAAAATAGAATACAAGAAAGGCGAAAATCTTTCTAGAGGTCTACTCATCCTTGTTGACTATCTAACATTCATTGGGGTGTGTGGTATCTATTATTGCAGTTGTTGCACATCATGAGGAAGTGTTAGAACATCATCTTTTGGATTATCATCCACACTACATAAGTATTTTCTTTCTTCTCATGTTGCTACAACAGATCTTTGTACAACACTTTCTCGTTGAATATGACATCCCTACTTCTTAAAATTTTATAATTTTTAAAATCCCAAAGCCTATAACCAAATTCATTAATGCCATATCCAAAAAATACACATTTATTTGACTTAGCTTCCAACTTAGTTCTATTTTAAGAATCTATATGAGAAAAGGCCTCACAACCAAAGGTTCTGAGAAAAGAATAACTCACCTTCTTACCAGTCCATGCTTCCTTTGGAATACCACAACCCAAAGGAGTAGAGGGGCCTCTATTAATCAAATATACAGTAGTATTAATAGCCTCCACTCACATGTTTAAGGGAAACCCTACATGCAACCTTGTACTTCTTGCACACTCCATTATAGTCCTATTCATTTGTTTAGCCACTCTTTTTTCTTGTGGAGTCCTTGGAACAATTTTATATCTACAAATATCATTAGTGGAGAAATAATATTCAAATTCATGACTACAATACTCACCACTATTATCAGATCTGAGACATTTTAATTTCTTTCCATTCTCATTTTCAACCAAGCATTTCCATTTCTTAAAATTTTGAAATACATAAAATTTCAATCTAAGAAAATAAACTCATACTTTTCTAGTTGCATCATCAATAAATGTAACATAATAATGAGAGCCACCAAGGGAAGATACTTGAGCTAGTCCCCATACATCTGTATGCACAAGCTCTAATTTCTCACTTTTATTTTCCTTCCCAATTTTCACAAAACTCACTCTATTTTATTTTCCATACACACAACTTTCATAGAAATCCATATTAACACATTTCAGACCTGATAAAATTTTCTTTGAATGAATTAATTTCATACGTTTCTCACTCATATGCCCAAGTCTGTTATGCCACAACATTGTATCAGAATCTATAGTAGTTATTTCTTCTCCCTACTCAACTGCAACAACTGTTCCTAAATATTCATTTTTGTTTAAAACAATCAAAGTAGAAGGAACATTATGACCTATACAAAGATATAAGGTGCCCACTTTCACACCTTTTGCTACTACAATGGAAACTTTTGAAACCTTCCAATTTATATCATTAAAAGTAACTACACAACTCTCATCACTGAGTTGCCTTGCTAAAATTAAATTCCTACTCAACCTTGGAACATTTCTTACCTCATGTAGTAGCCAATGATTCCCATTTTGAAACTTAATCTTAACTTTTTCCTTTCCAACAATCTAGCAAGGTTTGTTATCTCCCAAATAAACAATTCCAAAATCCCCTTGGACATAATCAATAAAATAACCTCTCTAAGGTGTAGCATGAAAAAAAGCACCAAAATCTAAAGCTCATGAATCATCAACACTTTCTAAAGATAGAAGCAAAACATCCTCTTTGGATTTGTAATTTACCACATTAACCTCCTTGTTCCCTTATAGTTATCTCCTTCATTGTTCTTTCAAGTCCAACAATCTTTTTTCTTATGCCCTAACTTCCCACAGTACCAGCAATCTCTTAGTCCTCTAGATTGAGACCTCTTCCCCTTTGACTTTTCTCTTAATTTCTCACAATTTCTAGAATTATTTCCTCTCTCAATCATTCTGCCTTTGCTTTGTGTGTTCAAAGCACTTCCTGATGTAGATCCACCTAGGATTTTCTAATGAGTTTCCTTACTCAAAATAACACTAATCACATCATCATATTTTAAAGTACTAGATCCAAAAACAAAATTACCCACATCCATTATCAAGTCATTCCAACTTTTAGGCAAAGAATGAAAAATCAAGAGAGCCATAATTTCTTCATTAAAATTGATACCCAAAGAAGATAGCTGACTATTAATAGTATTAAACTCATTTAATTGATTCACAACATATCCACCTTCTATCATTTTCATATTAAATAAATGCTTCATGAGAAATACCTTGTTTGAAGCAGAGGACTTTTCATACAGTTTCACTAGGGTTTGCATCAACTCTTCTATTGTCTTTGCTTTTATAATATTAAATGTCACTAATGGTGCGAGGCATACTTGAATTCTTTCAAGTGTCTTTCTATCTAAAAGATCCCATTTGTCATTTGTCATAAATCCCTAATTCTTGGTTTTTCCTTCCAACAGCTTCCAAAAATTTTTTAAGAAAGATAGTCCTCCATTTGCATTTTCCATAACTAAAAGTTATGCCCATTAAAATTTTTAACCCTCATCTTACCCTTGTTTGCCATCACTCCCACTCAACCATGAAACCTTCCTATAGATGATCACTAAAAAAAAAATGATGACAGTTTAGGTTATAAAAAAACAACAACCGTTTGGCTCTAATACCACTTGTTAGGATTAACCTCAGATAGAAATAATAGTTACATGTAAATATAACCAATACCAAAAAATAGTAGATCGCATAAAAGAGAACACAAGACACCAAGATTTAATGTGGTTCACACAATCCCTGGGCTATATCCACCAATAGTAAGTCCGATATTATTATTATCCAGTAATTACAACTTAATTACAATCTGTAATCCCTTACCGCTCAATACTGCTACAGGAACCAATTTTTGCATCACACATTATGAAAATCCCTAATCTTAAGCCTTTTTATACAAGCTTTTTGCTACTTACAAAATTAGGGCTAGAATAATAATAAAATAATAGTCGGTACCTTTCACAATATAAGGTCATTTTTGGCTTTGGGGGCACTGCCCATGAAAACTCCTACATGGCCATTGCCCCTCAACCCCACCCTATACTACAATAGGGAGCACACTTGGGGTGCTACCCCTTGACCCTATCTTGGAGGCACTGCCCCCAAACCCACAAAGAAATAATCTGGAGGGAAATAGGACTAAATAAACCTTTGAGTCTAATTAGGCTCCACATCACAACAAAAAGCCAACCCTATTAAAGGTTACAATACACATTGTTAAATGTGACTCAGTTAAAGGATTTCAATCACCCTATTAGGAGGAAGCCTTATTAGAGGACTTTAGATCATTCACTTGGAATGTCACCTAGTTAAATGATTTACAAGTGATTGTTAGGTCAACCTTAATCTAAAGGATTTACTCTAGACTAATAAAATGATTAGAAAGTACCAGTAAAGCTTGATCTAATAACAATTTACAATACATTTGTACATTACAGATATATGTTTTAGTCATTCATTCCACTTGACTTTCACACACTTCAACTTTGATAGCTTCTTCACCATTCAAGCATCCATGCCCTTGATCCTTCTTATTTTGCTTGCCAATGCATTCTCTTCTCTTAGGCCTCTAAATGAAGCAATACCTTGGACTCCTTGTCTTCCTAAGGTTCTCACACATGACAACTCTTTCTTCTAACCAACCATCTCTATAAATAGAGAAGTAAGATATTTTGTCATTTATCCTCCATCATCCATTTTAGGGTTAGGTTAGATTAGGTAGGATTCAATGAATCTACCATTATTTTCATTTCATCCCCTTCTAGAAAATTATTCTTTAATCCTCTTTGAATTCACCTCAAAATAGTTTATCATGAATTCTATGACACCAGCTCATCAACCTTATCTTCCACACAATTCACACAATTCAAGAAATCAAACTTGTCGGCTCAGATTCATTGAATTCTCGATGTTTCTCATAATGTTGGCACTTGGCATTAATTGGCTTCTGATGCTTGACACATATTGTGTTTCTTAGAATCCTCTATCAAATCACTCGACATGAACTAAAGTTTATTGGTGCTCAGCATCAACTAAACTTTACTTGGCTTATATTGTTTCACTTAGCTTACACTAAAATTGACTTTTCTCAATTCCAATTGATTTTCTACTTAGCTTGCACTAACTTTGCTTGGCACCTATTGTGCAAAATATTAAGCTTGGTAGACAAACTTTGTTTAACTTGTTTTTCTAAACTTAATCAGTGTAACCAACCTTTGCAACCTTAAGTAGATTATCAATGCATTATAATATCATTGTCTTAACTAATTCTTGTACTCATTTTCATATCATAACTTAACCTTTCCTCTAGGTGCTATTGTTACCTCATTTGATTATATCCTCTTCATCAATCAAATAAATAATAGTACTTCAATCATATAAGCAATTGTCTTACCAGCAACTAGTAGGTTTGACATCAGTGACAAAACAATGATTGAAACACATTTATCATACTTGTATCAATATGTTTTCAACAAATCTATGCCAAATATATACACTTTCCCTTTCTTGGAGTTAAAAAATCCATTCTTCATCCAAGGATCCATATTCCACCTATACATGGGAGGTTGGATAGGTGCATGCTTGTTCTTCTTCCCCTCTTCTTGGAGATGTTATATTGATCAAGCACTCCTTTTAGGTAGATACCTTGTCATTAAGATTTGTTCCTTTTAAGGACACTCTCTCCATAAGAGATACATCATTTTCACGATTGCTCGTGTTCTTAGATTGTAAATGTACAAGAGAAAATGTGTATTCTTGAGACTTTAATGTGACGTGATAGAGAAAGGTAGTATATCTAAAGTAGACCCAAGAAATAGCTACCAAATCAAAAATTCAAGAATATCTCATGTCTCCCTAACTACAACTACTAAAATTGCTTTTAGATCAACATCTTCGTGATAGTCCTAGAATGGGATTAAACTATTATGCAGATCTATGATGATATTTTGAAGATTTGAAAAGGCTATATGAGATCTATATGGATGAGTGAACTACCAAGATAAACACATGAAAATACTCTAAATATGATGCTAAATGATGCTTAAAATAACCTATAGTAATGATGTTAATAACTTGATAACTCTTAGCTCTATAATGCCTATAGTAATGATGCATAAAACTTGGGTCCCTTTGCTCTCAATTTTGCCTCCTATGTATAGGATTTTAGAAGGGGTTGGGATAAAGATTTAGGATTTACTTTTTTACTTAATGGTGAAATTGGAAATATCTCATAAAAATCCAAGAGGAAAAGTCCAAGAGACTTGAATTGTGAGGATAAATAGGATTTTTCATTTATTTTTAAATAAAAAAGGATGGATTTTCACTTTTGAGAGGATAATGAATTTATTTAATTTATTTAAATTTTCATTTTTTTAATTGTTGACTTTTTCATTTTCATTTGAATTAATTTCACTTTTGAATCGATTTTCTACTTTTGAATTGATTTTAGAATTTGGATTTTAATATGATTAATAACTTAGGAAATTAATTGATTAAATTAAATAAATAAATTATTTAATGTTTTGATTAATCCAAGTTTCTATTATTTTTCTCAATTTATCTGATATTACCCTAAATCCTTACTGATTTGATTAAAATCATGTTGTTGAAGTCTTGCAAATTTTAGGGTGTTTAAAAATTCCCCTCTTTGAGCTAACATGTGAAGCATATTAGTTCAAAGAATGTCTTGATTTTTCTTAGTTTCAAACAAAATTTGATTATCAAATACCTAACTGTTGACATGATGATGTTCCAAATTTTGCATTTTAAAAGCCCCGAATTTGAAAATTTTGCTTAGATCCCCTTGTTTGATTGTTTGTATTTGAATGTTGATATGGTTTTTTTTTGCTACTATTTATTTGAATATGGATATGTTTCCCCCTTAGAAATGAAGTTGGAATTATTGATTTTCAAGATATGGATATTTCAATTTTATTTTTGAAAAATTGTATGGAGTCAAAATGAGGTAGGTGAATAGCAATGAATATTATGTATGATAAGAATTCCTATGGAAAATCACCCATATTGAGATAAATGGTGTTAGGACATTAATTAGAATAAAAAGGGTTAAAAATAGATCAAAAATTCCACTCAAATGATTTAAATAGGTCAAAAAGACCTTTTAACCTATTCATTTTTACATTCACCTTTCATTTTACTCACTTGGGGCTTTGGTCTAGGGAAGATGGTGGTCCCATTACGAGAGCATAGGTTTGAGAGGGGTCACATATTTTAGTGTCCAATCAACTATGGTGCCCTAGTATGTTATTGAAACTTCCTTAATTTTAATTTTTACAATTTGTAGAGAAATGTTTAGTTTTTAGCATGAATTGAATGGTCAAATGTTTATTTTCAATGTTTTAGCACTTTCATTTATTGTATTAGCACATTTGAAATGTTTTAGCATATTTGATAGTCTTAATAGGGCATCCGCAACATGAATTGGTACATATGATTGTGCCCTAGTTTAGGCTAGAGTGATTTTGGATATAGGTGTAGGACATCTATGCAATCTCATAGCACATATGAATATTGTAGTGCATTCTCATTTTGTTGTAGCATATATGTGCTAAATAGTGCATGTGGTGTTACAAATAACGCATATAATTAGTATATCAGTGCATATGGTTTGATGGCACATCTATGCACTTAAATAGAGCTTTTTATTTTTTAAATGTGTCATTTGAATTTTAAGGCGCATCTACCAACTATAATAGTACATTAGTTTTGTCAAATAGTGCATTTGATTTAGAATGTGATTTTCAAAACTTTGTACGCAAGATAGATAATGTGTCACATACCAAATGATCCAGATAGGTGATTTTTTGTTCTGAACAATGATCAATGATTTATTTGAGCACTATAGAATAGTAATGTCCAAGTGTGAATGTCTATGTTTATCCCCAATTGGTAATGTGTGCACACAAAATCAAAACAAACATAGGAGTGTAATCACAAAGTGAAATATTTGGTCAATCAGATTGGTCAAAAAGGTAGCATGTTCCCATCTCAAGATATAGAGTTGGAAAAAATGTTGTGTTCATCTCAAGATATAGAGTTGGAAAACTAATTGGTTCATTGTCAAACTAGTAGCTAGGTAGCTAGATGTTATTAACTTTATTGATGTAGGATGAGTATTTATTGATGATGAATTGATTTGTGCCTTTTTGTTGTACAAATAGGTACAAGGGTCTAAGCTCATTGTTTGTGGGTTATATCCTTGGCCTCTTGACATGATCAACCAATTTTTAGCCCAGGATTGACAAGTGATATATAGATGCAATTTTGGATACCTATTATAGATGCCTTGATTCTGAGTGAACCAAGGTTTGTTGATAGTTGTGGCTGAGAGTTGGCACTCAAACCACAACACCTTTCACTTACCATTAGGAAAGATAACTAATTGTCAAAGGATGTGTATAGGATTTTGAGGATTCCTATAGTAGGAGATTTGGTATATTATGATCATGTACTATAGGATGGCACACTATGTTGATAATTGTTTAAGGATGATGATATCGGTGATTATAGCATTCATTGGTTTCATATGTTGCATTATGATCCTCTATCAATGGCATTAGAATGTTTGATAAGATAATTCCTCCTTCTAGATTGACAAGGATGTGGATGTTCCATTGGATGATGGCATATTATACAGGACATGATTGATGGGCCATGATGATTTTCATGGGGGAGTTGTATTCTAACACATTTATATCATGAGTTACATAAGGTGGTATACTCATGAGTTATAGCTCTATCAATTGGTGTCATTGTGTTACAAATATGGATATGGAAGCATCTACTGATCACTTTGTCAATCTATGTATGGCAGAGATCACATGACATGTCGTACACCTATGTTTATTCAGGTGTCATTGTACAGCCTCACCTAGGCAAGACAAAGTATTAGAGATGCATGATATATGATATGGATGAGGTTGTGTGGAGGCCATATAGACATACAGAGCCTTGGGTGGAGATTGATGATGAGATGGTATATTTCTTTTTTCCTCATTATTTATTGGGTCAAATTTCTTCAGTGATTGAGAGATTTTGTTTCTTGAGAGTACTCAGACAATTCGATCACCGACAGGTGATGCCACAAGGTTTAGAAAATTATTCCCATGTACATGTAGAGAGACCAATGTGGGGACCCACATTAGATTATGAGGCATGTTGGGAGGCATATATAGAGATGATACAGTTAGGGCAAAGATGGTCACTCAAGAATGATATGGTAGATGCAGGAGATAGAAGGTGAGTATGCACAATAGTTCAGAGATCATCCATTTTTGAGGTATACTAATCCAAAAAAGACTAGCCCATCTATTAAGGAACAATCAAGTGGTGGAGAGGATAATGATGATCAAGGTGGTGGTCATGGTAGGGGTAGAGGCATAGGAAAAGGCACAGGCAAACGTAGGTGTAGGGGTAGACCTCTAGTTCTTGGTCGTAGTTGGCCAACTATGATACCATCGAGGATGGTTATACCTTTAGGTCCAATTGTTAGAGAGGGTGGGATGCTAGTGGCTATTTTGAGGGTTCTTCATGGATAGGGAGGTGTGGTTATTAGCACTATGATGAGGTCTAGTATGAGTAGTGCGATAGTTAGTGGTAGTGGTGGGATAGGCCCTAGCAATGGTGTGGGGTTCAGAATGATTATAGATGATTTTGATGGAGGGATAGTGGGTCAATGTGGGAGGAGGAATGGTGAGGGTAGTTAGTTTGTTAGGAGACAGAGATACTAGGTACATGATCCACCTAGACAAGTACAGGTCCCATTGTAGCAACATGTATAGCCATAGTTACAAACATAGGGATAGTCACAAGTATAATAGCCTCCTATATCAGGAGACTCATTAGAGCTTAAAGTGTGAATGAGTATTTTAGAGACACATATTTCATAGATCGGTACCCAAGGGTCACATTTAGTAAGTATGATGTAGACATTTATTGCTTCCATGGCACTAAGGCCTCCACATCCACCTCCTAGTATAGATAGGGCTACCACCAACCATGCAGTACTAGCTATATTAGGTATACGAATTATAGATGATGGATTGAGTACCCCGAGTGAGCAAGATCCTATAGAGAAGACACAAGGAGCTAGGATTGGTACCCCTAGTGATCAGGCACCTCTAGATCAGACACAGATAGATGAGTTGAGTGCCCCTAGTGATGAGACCTGGTGATGATCTATCTTTGGAAAACAATATTATTTTTCATATGGATCTTGATTTCATATTAGTTTTGATGATAGATGTATCATTGATGTCATTGTACCATGGACTTTACATGTTTTATTTGTGATATGCATATATATGATCAATGTTTTGTATCTATATGCAGATGTTGGATTTGTGATTATGCATGATGTAATAAATACTTCTATATGTTTTTGATGATGCGATGGATTATTGTTCTATATATGATTGTGATGTGAGGATTAGAAATGCCTAATGTTATACGTTGTGGATGTGAAAAATGCTTTTGATATGTAGATATAAAAAATGAATGTGGTGTATGGATGCACATGTTATAGATTTTATGATGTATGTAATGAATTTATCTGATAGATGCAAATGAATTTCAATGGATTTCTGTATTTCGATGAAAATGATATGGAAAATTAAATAGATGGTTATTATAATGTTATGAGGGATATGTTTAAATGATATAAATATGTTTATGGGTGTGATGAAAATGAGATTAATGTTTGATAAAATATGAAGATGCAACTAAATGTGATGATGTGTAATGAAATATGATAATGAAAATTTAAATGGAGTAAATAAATGATAACATGAGGTGACTAAAATGAATGGTAATGTAGTTGGTTAATGAAAATGATTTTAATGAGATTAAAGTGCAATCCAAAATTTTAAGATTCAAAGGCTACTAAAAATGGTTCAAGAAATGACTATATGCAATATAAATAATGAATAATGTGATATAATGAGGTAATGAAGTGTAACTAAATGAAACTTAAATGTTTTTGGAAAATTCCATGATATTAGTGTGCAACAATGTGAATTTTGTTTTGTCTATGTAGATTAAAGTCATTAGGTGATTCATTTTCTTTGACTAGGGTTTAAAGATCATGTACAAGTGGGTGGATTGACTATTTTAGATTTGGGAAATAAATGGTGTATGTCATCTTGCATGATAATGCAGCATTCAAGTTGTTTCAATGGTCAAGCTTTGTTTCTTGTAAACTGACTCAGTAATGTCTAGACTCGATGGCTACTCTACCTTTGTTTGTGATGTTTGGGTGTGTAGGTGCTAACAAGCCAAAAGATAAAACGTGTGGTGGGACATAAAAATCACAATGCTTAGTGTATTTTGGCCATCAATAGGTGAGAATGAGCTTTGGAAACAAAGCACAATAAGGTGAAAGTGTCATATCTACTTTAGATTTTAAAAAATTGAAAAAGTAGAGTGAGTAGAAGACTATGATCATGGTAGACTCACAAGACCAGTCACAACAAGAGGCGGAGATGGTGGATGTAAGTTATGACTAATGGGTGAGATAAGGGAAATGAGTGAAGTGTTTCTATTGTATTTTGAGTAAGCTAGTTAATCAGCCTGAGATTGTCCTAGGGGCTTAAAAGTTAGGGTGGAAGAACCTCTCGTGTAATATTTGTTAATGTTGTCAGGGAGTGCGTTGTATCTCACACTTCAAGAGGATTTGGGTGTTGATTTGGTGACTTGGGAAGAGGGGAGAATCACCCCAGAGCCATTTATGGGTGTAGAGGAGGGGAGATCTCCTAGGAGACTAGAAGAAAATGTGTTAAGGGAGACTGGCGATATTAGTGAATGTGAGGTCACTAGTGTTGTGAGCCATGTAATTAGCCTCAAGAGGCCTATGTAGAGCCATTGAATGAGAAGGAGGCATATTTGGTTTGGCTAGAGTAAGAGCCCTAGTTCAATAGTGTGGCACAACCAGGGCATGAAGTAGAGGAACTGTGAAAAGAACTTACAGTAGAGAGAGTCTAAGTGGAGAATATGGAACAAGAAGTAACATTTTTGTTGGGTTTGAAACACAAGGCACGTGAGGACAGGGTACAAGAAGAAGCCAAGCACCTATAAGTAGTTTTAAATGATGAATGGGCTTGGGTGCAAGCTTTGGAAGCTACATTGCAGGTGGAAAGATCATGAGCAAAAGGAAATGACGTCATAGTGTGGGCCGAGCAAGCGCAGGTGTAGAGAGTGCAGGATGCATTGAGGATGATGCAAGCAGGTTTAAATAATGTATAGAATGAGCTAGAGTTGTGAAAAGTGAAATCAAAGTCATTTAAGTATGTGGTGTGTATGAAGATTTAGGAGTGATTAATGGTGAACAAGGCAAAGGTGAGGCAAAATCAATAGTGGCTTAGTGAGGCTAAGGCTAACATAGAGAGTTGGAAGATGGCAATGGAACATATGCAACAGAAGCATGATGTGGCCCAACAGGTAGTTACCATACCTATTGTGACGTGGACCCTAATTAGACTGAGAGGTTTATTTGGCACAGCTTTGTCCCCATATTATTTCTATGAGGGTTTAGGGGCAATACCCCCAAAATAGGGTCAAGGGATAGCACTATCATATTGTAAAAGGTGTCAGCTATTATTTTCTTATTATTCTAGCCCTAATTTTGTAAGCAAAAAAAAGCTTGTATAAAAAGGCTTAGGGTTAGGGATTTTTATAATGTGTGATGTGAAAATTGGTTCTTGTGATAGTATTGAGTTGTAAGGGATTATGGATTTTGATCAGGTTGTAATCACTAGATAATAATAATATTGGACTAGCTGTTGGTGGACATAGCCCAAGGATTAGGTGAACCACATTAAATCTTGGTGTCTTGTATTCACTTTTATGTGATCTACTATTATCTAGTATTGGTTATATTTGCATGTAACTATTATTTATGTCTGAGGTTAATCCTAACAAGTGGTATCAGAGCTAGATTATCATTTTTAATTTTTTTAGCTAGACCATCGTCATTTTTTTTAGTGATCCTCTATAGGAAGGTCTCATGATTGAGTGGGAGTGATGGCAGATGAGGGTAAGCTAAGGGTTAAAAATTTTAATGGGTAGAACTTTCAATTATGGAAAATGCAAATGGAGGATTATCTTTATCAGAAGGATTTATGAAAGTCGTTGGAAGGAAAAATCAAGAATCAACGATCGATGACAAATAATGACTAGGATCTTTTAGATAGAAAGGAAATTGGAAGTGCTCAATTATGCCTAGCATCATCAGTGGAATTTAATATTACAAAAGCAAAAATGATAGAAGAGTTGATGCAAACCCTAATGAAATTGTATGGAAATCCCTCTGCTTCAAACAAGGTATTTCTCATTAAGTGTTTATTTAATATGAAAATGACAGAAGGTGGATCTATTGTGGATCATTTAAATGAGTTTAATATAATTAATAGTTAGTTATCTTTTTTGGGTATCAATTTTGACGAAGAAATTAGGGCTCTTTTGATTTTATGTTCTTTGCCTAAAAGTTGGAATGGATTGGTAATGGCTAAGTAATTATGTTTTTGGATCTAGTACCTTAAAATATGATGATGTGATCGGTGTTATTTTGAGTGAGGAAACTCATAGGAAAACCTCAAATGGATCTACATTAGTAAGTGCTTTGAATGCACAAAGTAGAGGCAGAATGACTAAGAGAGGAAATAATTTTGAAAATCATGAGAAATCAAGAGGGAAGTCAAAGGGGAAGAGGTATCAATCTAGAGGATCAAGAGATTGCTGGTACTATAGGAAATTAGGGCATAAGAAGAAAGATTGCTGAATTCAAAAGAAAAATAAAGGAGATAAACCAGAAGGGAATAAGGAGGAAAATGTGGTAAGTAACAAATCTGAAGAGGATTCTTTGCTTCTATCTTTAGAAAGTGTTGATGATTCATGGGTTTTAGATTTGGGTGCTTCATTTCATGCTACATCTCATAGAGGTTATTTTATTGATTATGTCTAAAGGGATTTTGGGCTTATTTATTTGGGGGATAATGAACCCTATCAAAGTGTTGGAAAGGAAAAAGTTAAGATTAAGTTGCAGAATGGGAATCATTGGCTACTACATGAGGTAAGACATGTTCCAAGGCTGAGTAGGAATTTAAATTTAGCAAGGCAACTTGGTGATGAGGGTTGTGTAGTTACTTTTAATGATAAAAATTGGAAGGTTTCAAAATTTTTCCCTTGTAGTAGCAAAAGTTGTGAAAGTAGGCACCTTATATCTTTGTATAGGTCATATTTTTCCTTCTACTTTGATTGTTTCAGAGAAAAATATATGTTCAGGAATAGTTGTCGTAGTTGAGCAGGGAGAACAAATAGCTATTGTAGATTCTGATACACTATGTGGTACAATAGACTTGGCCACATGTGAGAAAGGTATGAAAGTACTTCAATATGAGAATGTTATACTAAATTTGAAATATGTTAATATAGATTTTTGTGGAAGTTGTGTGTATGGAAAACAAAAGAGAGTGAGTTTTGTGAAGACTGGGAAGGAAAATAAAAGTGAGATTAGAGCTTGTGCATACAGATGTATGGGGACCAACTCAGGTATCTTTCCTTGGTAGCTCTCATTATTATTTTGCATTTATTGATGATGCAACTAGAAAATTATGGGTTTATTTTCTTAGATAGAAATTTGATGTATTTCAAACTTTTAAGAAATGGAAATGCTTGGTTGAAAATGAGACTAGAGAGAAATTAAAGTGTCTCAAATCTGATAATGGTGGTGAGTATTGTAGTCATGAATTTGAAGATTATTTCTCTACTAATGGTATTCATAGATTAAAAAACTATTCCAAGAACTCCACAGGAAAATGGAGTGGCTGAACACATGAATAGGGCTATAATGGAACATACATAAGGCATGAGGTTGCATGTAGGGTTTCTCTTAAACATGTGGGTAGAGGCTATTAATACTATTGTTTATTTGATTAATAGAGGTCCCTCTACTCCTTTGGGTTGTGGTATTCTAGAGGAAGCATGGACTAGAAAGAAGGTGAGTTATTATTTTCTCAAAACCTTTGGTTGTGAAGCATTTGCTCATATAGATTTTGAAAATAGAACCAAGCTGGAAGCTAAGTCAAAGAAATCTTTATTTGTTGGATATAACATTAATGAATTTGGTTATAGGCTTTGGGATTTTGAAAATTATAAAATTATAAGAAGCAAGGATGTCATATTAAATAAGAAAGTGTTGTACAAAAGATCTGTTGCAGCAACATGAGAAGAAAGAAAATGATTATTTAGTGTTGGATGATACTCCAAAAGTTGATGTTCCAACAATTACTCATGATGTGCAACAACTGCAACAACAAATACCACACACCCCAATGAATGTTAGATGGTCAATAAGGATGAGTAGACCTCCAAATAGATTTTCTCCTTCCTTGTATTCTATTTTACTTACTGATGCTGGTGAACCTGAATGTTATGATGAAGTTGTGTAGGTGGATACAAAGATTCAATGGGAGTTTGCAATGAAAGAATAAATGGACTCTTTGTTGAAAAATAAGACATGGGATTTATGCAAGTTGCTTGCAAGCAAAAAGGCTTTACTGAATAAGTGGGTTATAGGTTGAAAGAAGAGAACGGAGGTAAGAAAAGATTTAAATCTAGGTTAGTTGTAAAAGGATTTATTGTTGGAAATTATTGAAAAGATCATGAGAAAAGTTGTTGGAATGATCATATGGAACTAGTAAATAATGTTCTCAATCATTGTTTTGTCATTGATGTCAAACTTGCTACTTGCAGGAATGACAATTGCTTTAGTGATCCAAATACTATCAATTAGTTGATTGACAAGAAGAATGCAATCAATAAGATGTAACTAGAACACCAAGAGAAAGGTTGAAGTTATGATGTTGTAATGAAGTAGAAGGATCAGTCAAGCCATTGACGAAATAATGTGTTGATGACATACTATAAGACATAGAGAATGGGCACACTGAAACATATCAAAGATGTAAGGTTTTAGCTAAGACATCTGTAAAGCCCAACTAAGATCATTAGAGAGAGGGAGCCAAGAAAAGCTAGTAGGTGCCGAATAGATTCCTAGTTGAAGTTGAGCGAGTAAACTTCAGATGCCGAGCGAGTAAACTTTAGATGCCAAGTGAGTAAACTTCAGATGCCGAGCAAGTTAAACTTCAGATGTCGAGTGATACAGAGTTTATCAAGTGTCGAGTGACATCAAGTGCCGAGAAAATACAAGTGCCAAACAAATACAAGTGTCAAGCAAATACAAGTACCGAGCAAATACAAGTGCCGAGCAGATATAAGTACTGAGTAACACAGAGGTGTCGAGCACCAATAAAACCAACAGTTCCAAGTAACATAGAGGTTTCGAGCACCAGTAAATCAATAATGCCGAGTTGCTGCATTATTTTGAAAATTGAAGATTTGCCAGATCTAAGCCGACAAGGTTGTTATCTAGAAGTCTGTGAATTAAATGGAAGATAAGAATGATGAGTTGGTGGCACAGAACACCATGTAGAACATTTTTGAGGTTACAACTGGAGCCTAGACAAAGTTTCTAGATAAGAACAAGATATGGGGTAGATACATTGTATCCTACCTAATCCATTAGAAACCCTAAAATTGGAGAGGGAGAATCGAGCGGCAAAGGCAAATCAGATTTCTATTTAAGGAGTCATAAGTTCATGAAGGAGAGAGAGAGGTTGTCAAGCATGAAAGCACAAAATGATGAAGGAGATGCTAAGGAGGAAAGAGAGCATAGCTACTATGTTTCAATAAGAAGACCTCAGATATGGATGCATTGGTATGATGAGTAAGAAGAATTAAGGAGATGAAGCTTGAGAGGAAGACAAGCTGTCAGAGTTGAAATGATTAAAGCCAAGCAATAGGACTGAATTGAAGAAGTGATTTGAAATCTACAAAGTATGTTGTAAGTTGTATTAGATCAAAAAGCCATTATCGTTACTCTCTAGCAATTGCAACAATTAGTTTAAATCCTATGGACTTAGGTTGGTTTAATAGCCATGAGATAAATCCTTTAACAGGGTGACATTCCAAGTGAATGTTTAGAAGTCCTTTAACCAAGCCCATTCCTAACAGTTTGGTGAAATCCTCTAACAAGGTCACATTTAACAGTGTGTTGTAAGCCTTTAATAGGCCATCACTTTAGAAGAGTGAAAATCAAGTAGCATGTTATTGGTGGTTTTTCCCAAATTGGGTTTCCATGTAAATCATTGTGTCATGTGTTGATCTTGCATGTTTTATCTCTGCATGTTGATTTATTGTAACTTGCTAATATGGTTGAATTAAGTTTGGATGGATGAAAAGTGTATGGATTCATTAAAAATAGTGAAAAAGTATTATTAGGACATTTGGACCTTGAATAATTGATTCACCTCCCCCCCCCCTCTTAGTTATTCTAAAGAATTCTAACAATTACAGAGATAAAAGGCATCGATTTTGATGAGATATTCTCTCATCTTGTTAAAATGACTACTATTTGCAATGTTTTAAGTATTGTGGCTACTAAAGATTTGCATTTGGAGCAGCTTGATATTAAACCAACCTTTCTTAATGGTGATTTGGATGAAGAGATATATATGGCTTAGCCAAAGGGATTTGAGGTCAAGGGTAAGGAGAACTTAGTGTGCAGATTGAAGAAAAGTTTATATGGCTTGAAGCAAGCACCTTGGCAATGGTATCTGAAAGTTGACAGTTTTTATGCATGAGCATGGATATAGAAGGCGTCATTCAAATAGTTGTGGTTATTTTAAGAGGTTGGATGATGATAGCTACATTATTTTATGTTTATATGTTGATGATATGCTTGTATCTAGGTCTAACATGGATCATATTAAGGGGCTGAAATGATAGTTAGCACATGCATTTGCTATGAAGGATTTGCGGGTAGCAAAACATATCCTTGGTATGCAGATTTGCAAAGATAGGAAGAATGATAAATTGACATCATCTCAAGACCTTTACCTAGTCATTTGAAGTTGACTAAGGAGATGTGTCCCACGACACAAGAAGAGGAGGATAAGATGTCTAAGGTAACTTATGCTTCAGCTATAGGAAGCTTGATATATGCTATGGTATGTACTAGCTAGATATTGCACATGTAGTGGGAGTTGTTAGCAAGTATATCAGTCATCCAAGAATTAAGCATTGGAATGTAGTTAAATGGATTCTTTGATATTTGAGAGGAACATCCAATAAGTGTTTACACTTTGGGAGCTCTACTATTGATTTATTGGGCTACGTTGACTCAGATTTGATAGGGGATATTGATACGAGGTGGCGTACTATAGGTTATGTATTTACTATTAGTGGAGCAACCATGAGCTAGGTTTCTAGGTTACAGAAGGTTAATGTTTTATCCACTATAGTGGCAGAGCATGTTGTTGCTATAGAGGCAGCTAAGGAGATGATATGGCTTCAGATCTTCTTGGAAGAATTGGGACACCCTCAAAAGGATAACTATTTGTTTATAGATAGTCAGAGTGTCATTCATCTTGCAAAGAATTTAGCTCTGCATTCAAAGACAAAACACATAAGTTGTGGTACCATTTCATTTGGTTAGTTTTGGATGATGGATAGTTAAAGCCGGAGAAAATCCATGCAAATGATAATGTAGTAGATATGTTTACAAAGGTTGTGACAAGGGAGAAGCTAAATTCCTCTTCAGCGTATGTTGGTATTCTAGACTGAATAGAATAAAAAGAACAATAGAGTCCAAGGTGGTTTGATATTCCACTGGGAGCTATAGGTTTAGTAGTGCTATGATCAGTCTCCAAGTGGGAGATTGTTGTGATATGGAGCCTAATCAGACTCGAAGGTTTATTTGATGTAGTTTTGTCCCCATATTATTTCTATGGGGCATTGGGGACAGCGCACCCAAGATGAGTCAAGGGGTAGCACCCCTGCAAGGTCTTGGGGCAATGCCCTAGGTGCACTTCCTATCACAATACAAGGTGGGATTGAGGGGCAACACCCCCACAGGGGTTTTCGGGGGCAGCACCCTTGAAGCCAAAAATGACCTTATATTGTAAAAGGCATTGGCTATTATTTTTCTATTATGCTAGCCATAATTTTGTAAGCAAAAAAAAGCTTGTATAAAAAGGCTTAAGGTTAGGGATTTTCATAATGTGTGATGTGAAAATTAGTTCTTACGACAGTATTGAGCTATAAGGGATTACAAATTGTAATCAAGTTGTAATCGCTAGATAATAATAATATTGGACTAGCTGTTGGTGGATGTAGCCTAGGGAATGGGTGAACAACATTAAATCTTGGTGTCTTGTGTTCTCTTTTATGTGATCTACTATTTTTTGATATTGGTTATATTTGCATGTAACTATTATTTCTATCTAAGGTTAATCCTAACAATACTAGGTATAAACAAACTAGTGGACAATGTGTTCATGGAAATGCAAAGGACCACCAAAGTTCATCAGGAAGTTGTGTATTACATGGGACTATATTATCAATCAATCCCTATGGATCACCAACAAGGGACTAAATTTGTGGATAAACAATTTACCTAGTTATTGAATGCTTATTTGTGTAGCGATAAGTTTCTGATACCGATGGATGTTATCTGGTGAGGCAAGGATCTATGTTGGGAGCTTCATCCTTCGGGATGGCATTGGAGGGAATGCCCCCCATCAAGAACCAAAATATGTCACCCCCATGAGGAGGGACATAGTGAGTTTTGTGCTAACTTATTCATGGTTGTAGTTGCACCAAGGTGAGACAATAAATAAATAAGTCTTTATTGTGAAAAAAAAATGAATCTTGTGTGTTTTGTGCATTTATGTATAGCGTTCAAAATGATTCATTATGTTGGTTGAATTTGTGGATCATTGATTTTTGTTTCTCCTTCGAGATATATGGATAAGTTATTGAGATTGTGTTTTTGATTGTTTTGAAGGTTTTAGAGATATACATATTTTTTATGTTTTGTGAGATTTTTTTTGACTTAAATTTGAATCCTTGCAATGCTGGATTACAATGCATTAGTGAAGGTTAGTTTTCCTATAACAAAGACACACAAGTACAAGATGTTGGCAATATTTGAAGAATATCAATCATCTAGCTTCTTGACGGTTTTCAATCCAATTTTTATGTTCAAAACCTTATTGAATGTGATGAAAAACATATGAACTTGTTGCACATATTTTAGTTTTCACATAGTTATCTTGAAAATCCAAATATAGAGAAAAATCATCAAAAAAATCCATATCCCCAAATCATTCAAAAAAATCCAAAAAATCTCAACAATCATCAAAAAATCCATATACCTCTAAAATCCTTCAAAAAAAGCATATATCTCAAAAATCATCAAAAATATTCATATATCTCTAAAAATGTGTGGGTGCCATTTTGTACATGAGGAAAAACCTATTAATGAGACTTTAATGTGAGGTGTTAGAGAATTATAGTAAATCTAAAGTGGAGCCAAGAAACAATTGTCGAATCAACAATTCAAAAACATCCTATGTCTCCCTAATTACAATTGCTAAAATTGGTCTTAGATCAACATCTTAGTGACAGTCCTAGAATCAGATTAAGCTATTATGCAGGTCTATGGTGATACTTTAAATATTTAAAAAGGCTATATGAGATCTATATGGATGAGTGATCTAACAAGATAAACCCATGAAAATACTGTAAATGTGATGCTAAATGATGTTTAAAATAGCTTATAGTAATTATGCTAATAACTTGATAACCCTTAGCTCTAGAATGCCTATAGTAATTATGCATAAAACTTGGGTCCCTTTGCTCTCAATTTTGCCTCCTATTTATCGGATTTAGAAGGAGTTAGGATAAAGATTTGGGATTTACTTTTTTACTAAGACTAATGGTGAAATTGGAAATATCTCATAAAATCCCAAGAGGAAAAATCCAAGGGACTTGAATTGTGAGGATAAACAGGCTTTTTCATTTATTTTTAAATCCAAAAGGATGTATTTTTACTTTTGAGAGGATAATGGCTTTATTTGATTTATTTAAATTTGCATTTCTTTTCAATTTTTGACTTTTTCCTTTTCATTTGAATTGATTTTCCCTTTTGAATTGATTTTAGAATTTGTATTTTAATATGATCAAGAAATTAGGAAATTAATTATGTAAATCATTTGATGTTGTTATTAATCCAAGTGTCTATTTTTTCTCATTTTCTCGGTGGCCCTCAATCCTTACCAATTTGATGAAAATCATGTTGTTGAAGTCCTACCAATTTTAGGGTGTCTACAGTAAGGGTCAATGCCCTTTGCTATGAATATAGCCCACATTGTTGCTTTAAGGATATCTCCTTGTTGTATAAAGTAGGTATCCTCTTTATCTTCTTTCTCATATCTATTATATAGATGTGATAAGGAGGGGGCCATACATATGCCCTCCGTGTACATAGTTTCTTCTCATGGGGTAGCAAATACAGATTAGCCTTAGATGCTTGGTACAATTTCTAATCTATTCACAAATCTATGCATTGTTACTTCATCTCTTTTGTAACATAAACACATATGCTAAATCTCATATATGGGTAATGCATACAAACTTGCTAAATCTCATATATGGTAACACATCTAGATATATGCTAAATCACATATATAGGTAATGCATACGAACTTGAAAAATGTCATATAAATGCAATGCATTCAAGACACATTATAAATTTTATATATATGTAACACATAATAATTTGCTAAATCTCATATATAGGTAACACATTAAAAAAAAACATGTTATGTCCCATACATAGGTAATGTATTTTAATAGTAACATGTCATGGTGATACAAAGGATGTTGATCTATGTGTGGAGCTTCGGTGGGTCATCTAGCAAGTTACCACCCAATAACTATTGTATCAATCAGTTCAACCTTGGATTAGTTCTCAAGAAATTTGGAGAGTGGGTTTAGTTGAATTCCTATCAGCCCCTAACAGGGCTGAAGTAGCTCCTTACAAGGTTAGATTCTTCTAGCATGGATTCAAAGTCTCCTAATAAGGACTATATGTACTAATTGTATTTATTTGACTCCTAGTAGATTCATATCATTTCACAAGGAACTTTTATATTAGTACATCATCTTGTGGGCATCATTCCCATTAGATTTTTCCCTCTGATCAAGGGTTTCTCTAGTTAACCTATGTTGTATCATTGTACATGGTTATCATCTTGTGGTTGTTGTGGTTATTGGTTATATGTTTTAGATTTAATAAAGTAAATTTAAGTTGTTTAAAGTGCATAACTGATTCACTCCCCCCTCTCAGTTATGTTGGTGGGCTTTACTTTCGAACAAGTACTTCACAAAGATAGACCTCAAGAGTAATCACTAGATATGGATCAAAGAGGGTGATGAATGGAAAACTACATTTTAGACCAAGGGTCTAAATGAGTGGTTAGTCATGCCCTTTGGATTGATCAATGCACTAGGCACCTTCATGTGCTTTATGAATGAGGTTTTGAAGAAAGTTTTGTAAAAATTTGTTATTGTCTATTTAGATGATATTTTGATTTCTAGTAACACTCTAGATGAACATTCATAGAGTCTTTGAGAAGCTAAGGGAAGAGAAATTTTAGATTAATTTGAAGAAGTGTAGCTTTGTCAAAAGGGAGTTAGTTTATTTAGGGTTTGTTGTCTCCCCTAAGGGTCTCAAAATGGACCCAAAGAAAGTGAAGGTCATCTTAAAATGGTCTACCTAAAGGTCAACCATAGAGGTGAGATATTTCTATGGTTGGTTAGTTTCTACAGGAAGTTCATTAGAAATTTTAGTAGTAGTTGTGTACCCCTAACTGAAAAAATGAGGGGAGATAGAAAAGAGTTGAGTAGATTGCAAGAGTTGCAAAGAGTTTTGAATTTCTAAAAAAGAAGGTGAATAGAAACCTATGTTAGCACTCCCATATTTCAACAAGGTGTTCCAAGTGGATTGTGATGCCAGTGGTAGTCCCATTAGAGCGATATTGAGCCAAGAAGGTAATCATATTGCATATTTAATGAGAAATTAAATGTACTCTTTTATGATAAAGAGTTCTATGCAATGGTTTAGGCATTAAAGAAATGGAGGCATTATATGTTGCCAAAAGATTTTGTTTTTTTATATTGATCATAAAACAACTAAAGGAGGCATTTAGAATACAAGACTTTATCAGCCATTGCTCCATCAAGGCCCTAGGAAGACATAAGTATGGATTTTGTTCTTGGGTTACCAAGGACACAAAGGGGTAATGATTTAGTATTTTTAGTGGTTGACATATTTTTGAAGATGGTTCGTTTCATTTCTTGCCACAAGACCCATGATGTGGTTCACATTGTAGTTTTTTTTTAGAGAGGTGGTGGATTACATGATCTCCTAAAGAGTATTGTTTTAGATCAACATATAAAGTTTGTTGGGTATTTATGGAGAGCCTTGTGAAAGAAGTTGAAGACAAATTTGAAGTTTAGTTATACACATCACCTACAAGCTGATGGGTAAATTGAAGTGGTGAATGTTGTTAAGAATACAGTCTCTCAACCTTGGATAATTCCTATTCTTATTATTTGTTTTAGATTAAGGTAAAAGCAGGTTTTGAAGGGGCCCCGAAACCCATTACATCAAAGAGAAAGATAAACCATTAAGCACAACCAGGTTTTAAAAGGACTTAAAATCAACCAAACAACTAAACCAAGTTTTGCAAGAACCTGAAACCAGTAGATATGACCAGTAAAATTAACCAAAAACTCTGAAATCTGAAAGGACAAATAGACTGGAGCAAAGTAGCCAGGAAGGCTATCCAAACCAGATACCAGAAAACCAGAGACAAGACCATAACACCAACCCAGAAGAACTAGTTAGCATAAGGGAACAAAATATTATCCTTTTAAAATGAGGTTACCCTTACGCGATCGAAGGGTCATATCTAAAGGGGAAGCAGAAGGCTTAGCCTTCTTCCCTTTAACTGTAATCCAACTGTCCTCAAACTTCACTGCCTCGGTCACCCAATCCTCAGAGGACAAAGACCCGTGGAACCCAGGGGACATAGAGGCCTCAGCAACCCTATGAGAGACAGACGACAACTGACCCCTAGGAGGGTCAACCGAAGCAGGGGGAGAGATCAAATCCTTTACCACCAGCTTGGAAAGAATGCTGCCCATAGCCACTGAATCCACAGGATGAGACGCCAAAGCAACCATCGGCACGAAAGGAACACTAGCCTCAACCTCTGAAACTGTAGGAGCAACCGAGGATTGTTTCACCATATAATGCTCAGAGGAGGCCCTAGTCCACCAAGAGGGAAACGCCTAGGTTTGGATTTCCTAGCTACACAACGAGCAGCAACGTGACCCATCAAGTGGCATTTCCTACAACAAAAAGGGATTCCCTCGAAATCCAACATTTGAGACCAAGACCCCCTTGGGGAATCCAAACAGACCGCCTCAAGAAGACCTTTAGAAACATCCAAGTCAACAAGGAAGCAAGGATAGGTCGAGTGGAAAATATTCGAAGTGTCAGCATCCACATATAAGAAATCCACAATAGTGTTCCCAATAGATTCAAAAACTGAATCCTGCCAAAGATGAATCGGAAGATTAGGGAGCCGAACCCAGATAGGGTACTTATTAAAGGATTCTAAGAGAGGATCAAAATCCATATGCCACAGTTTGGCCATAAGTGGAAATCTGCCCTGCCAAGAGAAATTATTGTGACATAAAATAATCTTCCTGTCATTAGAATCTTGAAACTTAGCTATAAAAAAACCTTTAGCACACGGAAATATGTGAACATTATAATCAATCAGTGGCAACCAGTTCTTGGAGATCCAATCATGTAGATCAGCAAGGGAGGGCCAATAGCCACGGAAGCGAAAAATTGCAGCAAAAGAAGAAAGGTCATCTACCATTTGGAAAATGTCTTCAACTGAATGTGGATCCAAAGGGACCCTAATAGGCTTTAAAGCACTTACAAGCGAAACCAGAGAGGGTCCAGATGAGTTAACATGAGGGAAAGCACCATGAAGCCCAGCCTCAAAGGCGACAACGTCAGTGAAAGTTCTTCCCCCAGAACCAAAAGAGCCTGAACCAGGAGCAGGAGAACCAAAAGCCGACAGAGGGGCAAACGGGACCCTACCCCCATCCGCAGAAGAGGTCAGGTGAGATGTAGAAAGAGCCTTAGCCCCACCCACAAAAGAAGCCCCACTTGTAGGAGTAGCGGGAGCAACTCCAATAGCCACGTTGGAATAGGACAGAGACAGGGGAGTTGCAGCAGATCTTCCAGTTTGAAAAAGCGCCTGGACGGGAGAGCAGGGGGAGCGGGGAGAGCGGCCCATAGTTTCTATTCTTATTATTTGTTTTGTAAATGTATTTTTTGCAAATAATGTAATTAAGTGTGAGTGTACATGTCTAGTTGGCATGTTGATGTGTCACTCCACTTGTATGTGTCGGCATCTTGAATTGTGTGTAAGGAGATGATGACTAAAATGGTTATGACAAATTCCTATGACGTGTAAGAGCTATCTCTAGAAGATTAGATGATGGGTGAAGATGTGAAGACGTGTGAAAATTGATCATTGAGTACTGTACACTCGAATCTCCATCTAGCGTGCAAGGTTTGGATTCCTACTTTTCTGGAGAATGGTAAAACTCTGTTATGATTGTTCTTTGGAAGTTTCCCTTAAATGGAAAATGCATGATATAAGCATTTTTAGGAATGCAAATAGGAGAGAGTGAGAAAGTGTATTGTTGGTATGGTATGTTGCTACTAGATTTGTCTTTTGTGTCCTAAAAGAACTTGCATTGCAAGTTTTTTGTAACCTTTGTGTTGAAGATAATACATTGTACAGGTTTTGGAGGGGTGGGGTTGTTTTATAGAAAGGTTTTTCCCCACCGGCATATCTTTGTGTTTATGTGTTTTCTTTCTCTATCTATTTTTTGTATTCATGGTTGACTGCAATATTATTGTTTACATAATATCGAATCTGTAATTGTAAGGATTTCATAGGAATTTTCACAATACTTTCCTTAAGGGATTAGTGTAGGAAGTTGTTTCCGCACCTAAGTTCCCTTACAAATATATGGGTAATTTGTTGAGGTGTTTAGTAGGGGATAAGCCCAACGGATGGAATTTCATTCTACCACTGGTGGAATTTGCTACAATAATTATGTGAACAAGAGTACTAATAGGTCACCATTCCAAATTATGTATGGGAGTAGTCCAAGGATTGCACCAGAGTTGAGGAAGATGGAGCACACAGGCAAGACTGGTGTTGAGGTAGAAGACTTTGTTGAACATGTCAAGGACATACATGAGGAAGTTCGCAAGCATATCACCAAGATGAATATGTTATATAAGATTAAGGCAAATCAAAAGAGGAGACAAAGAGTTCCAAGTTGGGGATCGAGTTATGGTATGCTTGAGAAAAGAACAATTTCAAGTGTGGACTTATAACAAGCTTAAGATGAAGAAATTTAGTCCCTATAAAATTCTCAAGAAACATTATTCAGGTGGAGTTGCTTGATGGAATCCATATTTCCTTCATATTCAATATTATAAATTTAACAAAGTATCATGAAGATGGTATAAAGGAGATGGTGATTGAGCAATGTCCAATTCCTACTTCTGAGAAGGAAAAGATTGAAGAAATTCTAGATAGTTGAGTGGAAATGAGTACTAGAAATAGGCTGTATGAAGAGTATCTTGTGAAGTGGAAAGGAGGATTTGTGGAATACTCAACCTGATTATCTAAAGCAAAGGTTGACCATTTGGGTTTTCCTCAATGAACTAAGAAGTGACAAGGTCACTTTTCAAATTACCCTGGGTGTCTGATGCAAGAGCATCCAGCAGCATAAGTGCAATCATGTATCAGCCACAAATATTCTTAGTGATACTTTTTTGTTTAATGTGATTGTATTAGTTGATACCCATTTGGTCCAAATATAGAGTCTAACTCTCAAATTTCCATTATTAGTTTTTGTTAAGTTTGTAGCTCCTGTCAGATTGATTTTAACATGAGATACCCTGTTGATGGTAAATCATCTTTAAGATAAATATCTTGTATATATAACATATATTTTATATGTAATATAATATATATTATATATATTATATATGTGATATAATATATATTATCTATGTAATATAATACATATTATATATTGTATATTATATATTATACATTATTATATAATAATATAATAATATTAAAATATATTACATATATGCTTAAGATGAGTTACATATGTAGTTATTTATATTACTATTATATTGATATGTTAACTAGTAATGTTTAACCGTAGAGACATGTCTTGTCATGAGACATGTCTCCATCTCTCATATTAATAAGCTTTCATTTGCATTTGGAATACAATCAATACAATAGCATTATTAGTACATTTGCAGCGATCCAATGGTATCAGAGCCAAACCAAACTGCAGATGTAGAGAAGTTTGAAAGATTTATTCTTTAAAATTTGATCTCACCAATGTGTTCATATTATAATGAGTCAACATGGAACAAAGCCACTCAGAAATTGCTCCCAAATTGTTGTTGATAGTTAGCAAAGAATGATGATGCCCCCTCGATGTTCTGACATCACACTATAATCTTTGTGGAACGCTAACTTTTATGGCCCATGTGTGGACAATTCTCAAAACTCTTGTTACAACCCAATAGTTGTCCTTTCAACTAATTAAAAAATAGTTAGCACCGACAATCTAATATATGTTCCTTTGCCATACTGGTGAAGGATTAATATGTGTACACAGACGATCGCTTAATATGATTGGGACAATAACTTCATTGATTAAGATAAATATCTTGTTTCACAAAAGATGTCAACAAGGAATTTGATGATTTCAATATTTGAAGGCATCTGCTTCAAAAATGATGTGTTACACATGAATATGTGATAGCATAAATCTACAGCAAATCAGATGCTCTTGAAGTTGCACAACAGAGATGTGATCTCTAAAAAAAAATGAGTGCCAAGTAATCCATTAACATCATGAGCAAAATATATGAAGAGTGACTCTTTATTGGAGATCCATCTGACTGATCAAGACTTGTTAGGAAATGTGAGAAAAGACACATTGGAACTGGTTAGTCTTTGTATGGAACAAAATAATATAGAAATTATCACCCATCTTGCTCCACTCAATGTTCTCAGAAATTTGGAGGATTTATGTAATCACGTCCTTTCTGAAATGGGTAATGGACTGTGCACAAGCCTCATCTAGGCACATTAAATTTGGTGTTGTAGTTGCTTTGACTAATTCAGTCTTTTGTACCAAACATGAAAGCTTATGTGCGGTGTGTGTCAGCTAGTTGAAAACCTTAATTTAATGTCATCTATGTAAACACCATTCTCTCAAGTGAACATTAGATATGACAGATGAGAAATGTATTTGGAATGGGAATCAAACATTCATCCTTCATCATTTTGAGACATAAACCAATCGAACAAAGAGATAAGGGAAATAGAACATAGAGTTTCAAGCATATCTTCTTATACCCTATCATAGCCTTACCACGGTGGAAGATCCATTAAAGTAGCATATGTGACTTTGGAAGTGGAACAATTTACACATACATATGTTTACATGTGGATCCTATGAAAGGAAGTATGTAAAATCATACAAAAGCATTTGAGAAAACAAGCATCAAGCAGATCATTGCTTGTAGGTCCATTGGAAAGGTAAGCATCCAATCCCTACTTTCCACACACAATAATGTTGATTCTGTTTACATTGATTACTTAGAACATAGTAACACTAGTAGTTGCACATTTTTGTACGTGCAACGAGTAGCTGATAGAGGTGATATGTTTAGTGTAATGTGTTATTACATTGTAAGTTATAGTTGACTTGTAGAGAAAGTGATTGTGCTTGAAAGTGACTATGCAACCACTAATTGATAATTTAAATGTAATTATCAAATAAATTAGATTATTAAATAAATTAGAAAGTGCACAAAAACTGTTGATATATTAGCATTTGATAATCATTGGAATTAGGATGTTTGTAAAAATACATTTATTTTTGTAATGTGTATAAATATTCAAGTTCAAAGTAACAAGATAGTAAAATCTATATAGTTATTTTGTAAAATTATTTTTTATTTATTTTTTAGTTACTTTAATTCTTGATTTTATTACATGTTTTCTATATATTATTTACATATTTAAAAAATAAAATTGCTATATAGAAAATAGAAACATTAATTATTATTTTTAAATATATGTATATTTTAAAGATGCATGTTTAAATAATAATAATCATCAAACTTTGAAAAAAAAAAGAGTCATAATGTCACTTGTTCACACCACACAACATTGTTATGGTTGAGTTTGGTGCTCACCCTTTTAGATTAGGGACCATTTTTTATTTAGTTTGGCTTCTTCACCAGCTTCGAAGATTTGCTGATTACTCCAACGATCATCACATATATTCCTACTTGGCTTATTGTTCTCCTATGGAGATTGCAAGTTCAAACTCTGGTCACAAGTCTCATTGTTGGTACACCTAGGTCTTTGCTCTCTTGGGCTCGATTGGTATTAGCTTGGATCATCTTCCCCCCTTCGAGTTTTATCTAGAGACTCTGGCCCATCTTCTTCCACCTCAGCGGGAGTTGAATGAGCATGTCAGACTTGGCATCTACAAATAGTATGTTATCACGACTTGGAAGATTCCCACAAGTGGGCTCCGTCTGCGCATGGCCTTCTATGCTAAGCACTTTCTTGATATCCAGGACATATCATCTTACATCCCTGGTACCTCACTCATCGTTGGACACACGCTCTTCCCATCCCCTTGGGATCTTTTAGGGTGGGATCTCACCGGCTGCATATTCAGACTAATCACTAGATTGGTAGGGAGGACAGGATCTATCAGCTTTGTCACCTTGGGGAGGTCGAGACCGAGTATCACTTTATTTTTCATTATCCCATTTACTATGAGATTCGAGGGAGATTCTACTGTTTGTTCAAAGAGTGTTGGTCCCTTCCCTCATTCTTTAGATATATTGACCAGCACTATCTTGCACTATACCTTCAGGAGACCATGTAACTTCGCGAGCACACTCTACAACTCCAGCTTTGCTCAACATCGACCCCTACGCAACTCATCACCTCTTTCTTTAGTCTTACAGTTCCTACCCGAGGATCGAAGCGACCTCTCTGCACTATCTCGGTTCACACCATATCTGTGAGACCCCACAGAGATTACACTCGGCAACGTCCCTCTAGTAGACCTAAGAGGCAACCTTCCAGAGTATCTGATTGTCCTAATGTCCACCTTTCCATTCTGGACTACTTTCGCCTGTGAGAAGTTCTCAGCTGTTGTTATTTATTTTTCTGAGTTCTTTTGTTGTTTTGTTTTTACTCTCTTTCTGCAGACACTATTTGGTGCTCCCCCTACTAGCATTTTCCCTTTGTATTGTTTCCAATCCCTTAGACCCTCGTTGGTCTCTTGTTGGACATTAATAAATTTATCTTATCTTATCTTATCTAGATTATAATATAATCTTTCTATACTTTACTACATAATAAAATCTTTCTTTTTTTAACATATTTAAATATTTATATTCTAAAAAAATTATTTAAAAAAATTGACTCATGAATAGTTTTTAAGTATAATGTAGATTTTAATAGAAACTTTCTATACTTTTAAATATGTTTTAGAAATATTTTTTATTTTTATTAAAAAAATATTGACTCATGAATAGCTTTTTAAGTATAATGTAGATTTTAATAGAAGCTTTCTATACTTTTAAATATATTTTAGAAAAAAAAAATTATCAAAATTAAGTTAGCTTTTAAGTATAATGTAGATTTTAATAGAAACTTTCTATAATTTTAAATATGTTTTAGAAAAAAAAATCAAATTTAAGTTACTACAAAAATAAATAAATATCTTTCTATACTTGTTTGTTTTCATTCTTCTATACTCTTTTTAAATTTAAATTTAAATTACTAACTTAAAAATTAAAAAAAAGAAACATTAATCATTTTAAATGTGTATTTTTAAGAAGATTGTAACTATGAATAGCAATTATTACTATCATTCTTTACAAGACTTTTCTTCCAATGAATTTTCACTACCACTGTAGAAATATGAAATGTTATGCCCTAGTTCTAATTTCTTGCAACCTATTAATCTTGATACATAATGATTAAACATAATAATTATAAGAATTGTGAAAGAATCTTACACTAATTGATCACTAATTCAATGCAATCCATTCAACAATGACATAATATAGAGCAAGTGCATATGCCTACTGAACAGGAACTTTGTGTGTTAGGTTTCATATTCAGTCGATGATTATTAAATGTAAGTTGTCTGATATTTCAAGTTCTAAGTAACACAAACCATAAACAGAAAGAAGGAAAAACATAACTAGAGAAAACACTTGAGTTCTCTTCTCCACAGCTTCACCAAAAAAAATTCATAGCCTTTCTTGAATGAAACAGAGGTCCCCAAGTTGCCTCAAATTGATGTCCTAGGTGTAAGTTACAAATATCATACAAGTCGGTGTGAAATCTTTGGGCAGTCAAGCATGGTAAACTTTACAAACATTGCCAAGAGAAGCAAATGAATTTAAACTTTGAAGGAGAAATTGCATTACAACAATAAATAGGAAAACAAATTTGGGAAAGGTTATAAATTGGGTGTAAATGAATTCTTAAATCTCAGTGATGAAGTATTCACAAATAAAAAAATTTAATAGCATTCATATATATATATATATATATATATATATATATATATATATATATATATATATATATAATTATATATATAATTAATGGAGAAAAACTTACCAGATAGACTAAGAATGAACAATATAGTTTGAAATCCTTCAAACTGTAGCCATTACCGCCACTATTTAAAACTTGGGAAATGAATTTAAATAACCCCAAATAGCTGCTGCAAAAGGAAAAAACAAAGTGAAATCCCCAAACAGTTGTAGCAAAAAGAAAAAACAATGTGTATGCAGTGCAAGAGGGAAAGTTAAAGGAAAGAAATAAAAGGGTGAGAATAAAAATATTTTTTTTGAGTGGGCATCTCACTTTGGCTGACAAATTGCAACAAGCTTCTAGTGAGGCTAACAATTTGCCAGTCAAAAATTGCGAAAATTAAGAACAAAGTTCCCACATGTAAGCCTATCGGCTTAATTAGTAATGATAATTGAATAAATATTAGTTATCATTACTAATTTATAAATTAGTAATTATAATTGAATAAAATTAACCATTATTAGTAATATATAAGTTAGTAATTGTAAAGAAATAAATATAATCAGTCTTTGTATTTCTAATATTGTTTTGAAGACAAATTATCCTTAATTATTTTATTTAATAAATGAAGTCTATCTTATTTGTGTTTTTGTATATATTATAAGAGCCATGTGCCTTGATCTTTTCCTTTGAGAATGTCCATGCACGAATAAAAAGGGAGACTGACATGTTATTAGAGGCAACCTTGAAAGAGAGGGAGAAAACTAAGGATGTTATTCAGTTAACCTTCAGTGATCTATGTCTTATTGACCTTCAATGATATGTCTTATTGATTGAAAGGAAGTAATTGATAGCATAATCTTAGTGAGGAAGTGTGAAATGGGAATGTCAATTCAATGAATAACAATGTACATTTACTGTCAAAATAAGATATTCATATTATTTGCCACCTTAAAATCAAGAGAGAAAACTTACTAAGGAGAGAGGTCATCACAGTGGTAGCTGAGATAGGAAATATGTGATTTAGTTGAACAATGTTTTGTCAATAGGGTGCATATACATTGAGATCACAAATAGATTACAAGCTTACTCTTAAAGCAAATTAGTAGAAATTTTCTGACTCCATAAAATGAAATGAGTGGAAATTATACATTGTAGGGGGAATAATAATATCTAATGTCTTGACTATCTAACTAACTCATCAAGGTCTTTAGCTCATTTTGGATAGCAAGGGCAACACAAATCAAATTGGATAAGTGGATCAAGCATTGTCTAAAATCATCTTGAATAGACAACTTGATAATTGAAGAGTGTCTCGGTTGGGAAGAAGTCATTGTGCCACACATAGCCTGAGAGCACAGTTATGGGTTGATTTAGATCTCATATTTGGATCAGCTCCTTACTTGCAGAAGGGGTAGACCTGTTATCATTTCAAACTTCATTAAATTGTTGTCCCAGAGTGTTGGAAATCATGATAATGAACAAATAGAAAGTAACCATCGTAAGGTGGCAATCTTATAAATGGTAGAGTTGTTATCATGGTTCTTTGGGCCAGATTTTTCCGGACACCATAATAACCAACTTGTTATGGTTCTTTGGGTCAGATCTTGCCGGACATCATCACATAATTGCTACTATAGACCACACTTAAGGTGGTGTTTTAAAGTTATGGAAATTGCTTCAATTGTGTATTAATGGGAGAAATTTAGCCTCATAGTGAATTGAATATCATACTGAGATGATATCTCTTCATATTCTTGAGAGCATAATTTGTTCTATAAATCCCCCCTAGCTAAGAGCGAGTGTTAAGGTTGTAGCTTCTGTCGAATTGATTTTAACATGAGATACCTTGTTGATGGTAAATCATCTTATATATATATATATATATATATATATATATATATATATATATATAAGATGATAATGTATTATATATTATTATATAATAATATAATAATATATTACATATATGATTAACATATTAATATTACATATATGCTTAAGATGAGTTACATATATGGTTATTTATATTACTATTATATGGATATGTCAACTAGTGTTGTTGAACCGTAGAGATATGTCTCTTCATGAGACATGTCATGTCTCCTCCTCTCATATTTATAAGCCTTCATTTGCATTTCGAACACAATCAATACAATGGCATTACTAGTACATTTGCAGTGATCCTAGAAACTCAACATTTTTCTAGGTTAGTGTTTTTGTGCACATCAGGATACGTACAAATGTTTTTAAAATGGGTTATTCTATTATAGACCCATAATTATGAAGAGTTGGGAGGGCGTAAGTTGGAGGGAAGGTTGTGATTGAAATTTTAAGTGCTCTAGAAAAAAAATCAAGTCAAAAGGTTTCATGGTTCGAAAGTTATCATAGTTTTAAGTTGCCTAGAGACCTCCTAAAAATGCTTTAGAGCCCAATTTGAGGCACTAATTAGCTTTATACGGCCCCAAAAATGGTGGTGGTTGTAGGCGACCCATAGGGCTATAGAGCACTCGAAGAGCTTTTCAAAAATGTAAACGATTAGTCAATCAAAGTCTCGAATCAAAAATTATGCCTCCGAGAAGTTAGGCTACCTTTTCTAGAACCTTATATTTTTGTATTGTTTTCTAATGTGACTTCTAGAAGCTTTGTTTTGGCACTTGCCGCTAAATGTCAAAATGTATTCCTAACCCTTAACTTAAAATAGACTATTTAAGGCTCATGCTTGAGGTGTAAAGGCAATTTTTGATAGTGTTTGGGAGAAGGTATTGTGAGAAGGGTTTTTCTCCAAAATCTGCTAATGATGTAAGCCCATAGGGCATGTAGTTGGGTTTGTTTTTGTTGTAATGAATGCTGTAGCTTCTCATTTCAAATAATATAAGTTTCTTTTTTGTTGTGTTCATTTTGGCTCAAGTTGTGCCCTCATCAATAATAATAATAATTAATTATAAGGTTAAGAAGAAGAAATAACAATACTAGAATAATAAAGATAATAAAATAAAAATGAATAAATAAGAAAGAAACAGTAACTCTCCAAAAAGTTCACACAACCAATTAGAGAGATCACAAGCCAAAGAAAATCCTAAGCAAAGGGAGGAAAAGGCCAAACTAAAAGCACAATAACAAAAAGAATAAAACTAAAGCTCAAAATACAATTAAAAAAGACAAACACATATAAGCAATAGCCTACAACACAATGGTAACTTGTGAGCCTCTCATTTGGGAGGTCTTGAGTTCAAGTTTACTCGAGCTTAACAAATAATCATAAATAATTTCAACAAATGATAATAATTATTGATCTAGACTTAAACCCATTATCTATCAAATAAAATAATAATAATAAATACTCTAGGCTTCGGCTAATTATTTGAGACTGAAAGTGAAGGTGGTTAATGATTTCGATGGCTTCCTTACATTTTCTCCTAAAGAAGTTATCCTACTTTGAAATAATTTTTGCATTCTCAAGACAAATATGGTGCTCATTGGTGAGGGAGTGTTCGGCAAGGGCAGATTTGAAAACTCACTCATATTTAATGGCAACACTGTGTTTTTTTATTCTTGTTCTAAAAGAACAGTCAGTTTCACCTATGTAAGGTGTACCACATGAACAAGTCACCTTGTACACCCCAAAATCAGAGAGGATGTCTTTAGGGTATTTGAGAGACAAGATGTGAATCCTAACTAAAGAGAGAGGTTTAAAGGCACAACAGATGGTTAATGATTTCGATGGCTTCCTTACATTTTCTCCTAAAGAAGTTAGCCTCCTTGGAAAGAATTTTTGCGTTCTCAAGCCAAATGTGGTGCTCGTTGGTGAGGAAGTGTTTGACAAGGGCAGAATTGAGAACTTTGCTCATATTTAATGGCAACATTGTGTTTTTTATTCTAGTGCAACAAGAACAATCAGTTTCACCTATGTAAGGTACACGAACAAGTCACCTTGTACACCCTCAAATTAGAGAGGCTGTCTTTAGAGTCTTTGAGAGACATGATGTGATTCCTAACTGAACAGAGAGAGGTTTAAAGGCACAACAAATGCGTTCTTAGACCTTGAGTTTTGATGAAACTATAAGCAGTTGCATCTGCAATACTGATTTATGGCTGTTAGTGACAGTGACTAGTGTAGTTTTTTAGATTCTTTTGTGTTGAATCAAGTGTAACAAGAATGGAACCAATTGAACAATTTTCAAGGTGAAAAAAGATCATTTTGTGAGTCAAGGTCTTGAGGAACACAAAGTCATTGAAGACTATAATCCTTGGGATCAGTGTAACACGGGGATGTGCCCCTTCCTAAAAATCCCAACACCTCGGAGACGGGGACAATCTAGGGACGGAGAGATGGTGTTCCAACATCTTCAGCAGTGCCACTAGTTTGTTGCATTGTAGTGGACACAGGGGGGACATCTCAGCATCTTCTTGGGGGTCAGGGGGACGGGAACAAGTCTCTTGACCCCTTGGTGGTTAGGTGTCCCTAGTCCAACCACAAAAATAAAGTTTATTTTAAAAAAATAAAACATTTTTTAAATATTCTATTGGTCATATTGAATATCATACATATCATGTTGCTCAGTGCAATCATCTGTATGATGAGATACTCATACTTCTGATATCTATGACTATTATTATTTAATATTTATATAATATAAGTTAGAAATCTTATGTTGGCTGATTCAAGTATTTAAAGTTTTAATATTCATTGTTCCATGTTCCACTTTCATGTTCAATGTTTAATGTAATGTTCAAGTATTTAAGTTTTAGTAAATTAGTATTTTACATCTTTATGTTTTATATCGTTATGCATGTATTCATAACTAGCATTTTAAGTACCACATGTTAGTATATAGTATAGACACCCGCCTCCCCCATCCCCAGCTGCTGTCCCCAAATTGAGGCCCCTCTGCACCCCCTGCCCCAAATTGAGGCCCCTCTGCACCCCCTGCCGGGAAACCTATCCCCCCATCCCCCAGGGTGGTATATGGTAAACTGTGTAGACAGTCTCTGATCAGACAGTGACTCGTTTCAAGATTGACATTTCCTTCAACAAAATTTATGATGACTGTTCTAAAGTATGTATTGAGTATCATCAATGTTGTGTTTGTGATCAAGAAGTCCTTCAATGCTGGTTGTTTACTTTGGTAATGGTGGTCAGACCAAAGTGCGTTTAGACCTTTTGCTGACTGTCAGTTACTAGGTTCAGTGTTTGTCTCAAAAAACAGGTGCCAATACTGAATACTCTTATATGTTTTAAAGGACGTTAAAGGGTGTCTGAAAGCATAATCGCAATCAGGAGTTGGAATGTTTAAGAAGAGATATAAGCCAAAAAGACACTGAAAGGCCTAATTGCCCAAAAATCAGCTTACCAATCTCTACTTTGAAGTCATGTTAAAGAGAAGCCTTTGATCCTTTGGAGTTGTGTTTGAGAAGACCCTAAGGAGTGTTGGGAAAAGCATTGGGTTGAAGGAATGTTTTGTGCTTGAGGAATTACAATCAATTCCATTGCTGTCTAAGACTAGAAGACAGTCAGACCTGATTTTGGAAGCATATAGCAGTGAATAGATGCAGTGCCCTTGCAGGGTGTCAAGGGTGTTAAGGTGGCGTGTAGAGTTGCTACAGGGAGTCTTTGAAGTTCCTATTTGCCATTTAATGGTGGCTTGTGAAAAGGAGTATGGGAGCTGTCGGATGACAATGGGTGATGAGGGGTTGTGAAGCTAAACAGCATGAAAGCCTGATGTCACTTCAAGTTTTGAGTTGTCAAGGGATGGTCATATAAGGATAGTGTACCTTAGGATTTCTAATTGAGTTGACAGATATTTGAGCCCATTATTGCAAAATATGCCTGATAGACCTTGATAAGCTTTCAAGTTGTTAAGTGATGACCCTGAGCCTCTGCATCAATGATTAAGGGTAAAATGGGTCAAAGATAAAGGATATACGATGCATTTAGCATTGGAAAACATACAAAAGTTAAGAGCTATTGAGAATGTATTAATAACATTTGATCACAATATATCTAGGTCTTTTACTGCACGTTAGCAGTTCGCTGGAAATATCCTATTGATTGTTTCATGATCGGGTGCATGCCTTCAAAACCTGTTTGATATGCCTGACTGGACATCAATTGGCTATGGCATCTTGTATACCTATACACTGTCCAGGCAAGTTTGATGTATGTATTTTGGTTCTAATCTATTGCAAGAATTTTAACCTGGCAGATTCGGTATCTTCCAGATTTTTTTCTGCTTCTCGATTTGGTCTGCTTTGTAAAACTGTTATAGGCTGTTATCAGCCAAACATATACCAGAAATGTGAAAAAGTCTGGTCCATATTTATTGTTGGCTTCTTTGACAGACGAGAAGAAAGAGCAGCACATTTCTCTATTCATATGTACTCTATGTTCAACAAGCGGATGAAGGAATACCATGATGGAAACATTCAAAGTTGAATCACATTATGATAGTTTGCTACATATTGTAATCTATCATCTAATTATAAGAAATTGTTTTACTTAACAAAAATACATCTCAAAAGGCTGAGGGCCTGTAAAGCATCACTTGGCCAAATTATTGACAATGAATTTAATGCTCCAAGGGCATAGAATCACAAAATGCATAGCTTGGAAAAAACAAATTTTGGACTCAGCTTAAATATGAAAAGGAGAAATAGATCCCAACTCTGTACAAAGCAGTCACCTCCTCCAGAATTTTTTTTTAAATGCATCTGGTTTTTGCCTTTTCAGGGCATAAAATCTGCAAACCGTGTGCATTAAAATGTTCTAATTTTAAGTTTCCAATAATCATTTATATGAAGAAAAGCAAACCGGTCTATCAATACCATACTCAAAATCACAGAGCTTTATAAATATCCCTCATTTGAGGAACACAAAGCTTGCAAGTTGGAACCATAAACAACTCATCGTTGATCAAAATCTCAATATCATAGTACTGCAGTTTATCAACATTGTAATTGTAAATGGAAATCAAATTAAATTGTCTACAATGGCCATTCCCACAAGCTAAACCCAAGACCAAAATGAAATAATTGGCTTTCATGTTGGCAAGTCAAATAAAAACTCCTGAGCTGTGCCAGTTTCGCCCAAGAACTGACTCACATCAGACAAGAAGCACAGTTGTGTTTGTACTATCTAACGATCCGACATGCTTCTGCTAGTAATGCTTCTTCTTCCAATTTATTCACAGCATCAACAAAACTTTGAGTATCTGGAGCATGGGAATGTCCCATCAATTCCATTTCATGTAACAGTTTCTTGGCTGTTTGCCAATCCAAACCCTCTAGGATATATGCCCTAACCAAATTAGAGTAGATTTCTCTGTTAGCAGGACGACCACTCTCTTTTAGCTGAGACAAATACTGATGAGCAGTTTTAGGGTCACCCACTCTGCAAAATCCATCTATCAATATCTTGTATGTAATGAAGTGAAATTTTATCTGAGCCTCCTTGGCTTTTGAAAAGATATCACAAGCTTCCTGCATTTTTCCTGCCCTAGCAAAGGTGGCCATGATTATATTAAAGGGATATATATCAAGTCGAATTCGCATGCTAGCCATCATTTCAAGCAATTCAATGGCTCTCTCTGTCTTTTCTGCTTTGCAGAAAGCAGTGATGATGGCATTAAATGTTGCACGATGAGGACGTGGTCCACCTCTCACCATCTGTGACAACAATGCTTCGGCTTCCTCTATCTTATTGTTTTGGCAGAGTACCCTAATTACAGTAAAATGAGCTTTCAAACCATGCTTTCGCTCCTTGCGAGGAATAGCACGTAGGACTTCAACAGCAACCTCTGGAGTATTTGCCACACTGCAAAGGGAATCAACCAGAGCATTTATTGAAACCATTCTGGGGAACTTTTCTTTATCCCTAGACCTCAAGTAAATCATATGGGCTTCTTTCGTTCTACCCCCTTTACAAAACAACCTTATAATTTTGCTAGCAGTAGATTCACAACCAGGAAAATAACCAGCCATTTCCATTTCTTCAAAAATAGAAAATGCTTCTTCAAACATAGATGCACTACAAAGACCGTCAATGGTGACAAGATAGGATCTAGGTCCACGTTTGCAATCAAATTTATCAAACTGTTGAAAGACTTCTAGCGCCTCCTTTGGTCTCTTAGCGCGTACCAAGTGATCAATCAAAAGGTTCAACGCATTGGTAGTCACAATGCCCTTATGACTTTCTGCAAGTTCTTCAAACAAAGATTTTAATAACTCCAACCATTTCCTCACACCTCTATTACAAATCAACACTGCAATGGTATCCATAATTTGACTACTAGGCACATAATCAGGCTGCTTGAGTGCCCACCGAAAGAACCAAAAGAAATATTCAGTTCTGAAACCTGACGATTTTACCACTTTCGATATCATTTTCCCATTTATTTTGATATCTAGCGCTTTCAGCTCTTTTTCCAGTTCTTCTACTTCCTCTATTTCCTTCTTGAGAAGAGAAACCACTTTCTCAGCATCTTCCTCGCATTTCTTAGCGTTTTCGTAATCATCAGTAGGCAAAATACTTTCAATCTGGGGTTTATCAGAACTATACGAATCTTCTTTAGGACTGGCCGAATGTGTATTTGCATTAGGGTTAATAATATTTTCACCGTGAGAACAAAAACGAATGTGTGTTGCAGAAAATACCTGATTATGCTTGCTTATGGCTACGATTCGAACCCTGTTCGTGATTGCAGAAGAACGCGAGGTATTGAATGCTGATGAAACCCTGCGAAAGATCAGTCCAGCCTTAAACCTCCACATTTTTGCAGGACTGTTTATAGGAAATTAATTGGCCAATCTCTGTGAGTTCGTTTGAACGCCATGGACTGTGATTCTCAAACCCCAGTACAAAATTTGAGTTCCAGGACACTGCAATTTTTTTTTTTTAAATTTTTAGAATTAGAAAATTCGATTTATAACTTATTTGGGTTATGAAGAAGATTTGAAATGAGCGTTAAGTCCTTTTTCTATAATTGGTTGATATTAGGGGTCTTCTATATGTATATATGGAAATATTTTTATGTAAATCTAAAATATTTTTAAAATATTTAAATTCAAATATTATCTATGTTCTAGAATGTAGTTGTATGATACTTTCTAATTAGTTATTTTGTATTATTTGAATTATATGGAATTATCTTCTAGAATGTAGTTGTATGATACTTTCTAATTAGTTCATTTTTATTTTTTGAATTCTAGAATTATCATGCCACTTTTCTTTTTGAAATTATTTTAGTTTCACATCTATGTTGAAGAGCACTTAGATAAGAGGATAATTAATCATAATAGCAATACTTCAAAACTTAATTACACACATGCAAGATCTAACAATTAGGAACAAAAAATGAAAACATGATTCTCATGGAAATCTTTGTGAAGGAAAACAAAACAAAAATCTTCTATTTGAAACTTCTGACAAAACTCAGGGCACCAATCCTTGAGAGACATTAATCCCATTCAAATGACTTGTAAGCACCAATCCCTTGAACTAAGCACCAACCCAAGTAGAGATACCTATATCCTTGAATAGAAGCCACCGACCTCCAAAAATATAATGTAAAATATTCAATTTTATTTTTCAAAGGGATTTGATTATCCTTTAGAAATCAGCTCAAAAGTTTGCCAAAATATACCTTAACATATGCTTAACATATTTCTTGGACCTATTCAAATTTCTTCTCCAAAACTGCTTATAATTTTCACCAATTTGTACTCATTTCTATAATAATATTTGTCATAAATCTCTAACAATATACAAATATCTCTTCATAAATATGCAATGTCTTCCATAAGGGCTCGTTTGGTTGCTGGAATACAACCGGAATAGGAATACGAAATTAGAATATGATTTGTATTCTTTGTTTGGTGCGTGAAATAGGAATAGGGAATAGGAAAACGTATTCTCATTTTAGCCCCAAAATGAGCTTTTGTCCATTCCAAAAAATACCTATAATTAGAATTGCTATTCATGCATTCATTTTAACTTTCTCAAATTTGATTAAATTTTCAAATCCGCTTTGACCTGGGGTGAGCGTTGGAACTCTGTTTTCAATATTTTCAAATATTTCAACAATTTTCCAATGGTGCCGATTGCATCTTCAGAAATATTTTCAAATATTTTAGCGATTTTCCAATGGCGCCGATTGCAAGTTAACCCTATTCCAATTTAAGATTGCATAACCAAACAAGGGATAAACAAGATTGGATTGCAGTTTTCCATTCCTATTCTTCATTCTCCATTCTCATTCAAATTTTCTATTCTAATTCTCAATTCCTACGCTTGCAACCAAACGGGCCCTAAGTCTACTAAGACTTTTATTTATACTCCTTTCATATATAAGAAATTTAATGAATGTATGTCTTTAAAATGATTTGCAACTCCTCTTTATATCTTCACAAAATGGTGTGACCATAAAAGGACATTTCTCTTGATAAAAGATTAAAAAAAGTGTACCACTTTACTTATGTCGTGATCGCTACAATAAAAGTCAACTCATGTAAATTAAATCCACTAACTTAAACATTCAAACTATGGATCATGTCCAAATCCTTATTTCATTGGGGAAATAGCAATTAAGCTTGACCTCAATCAATCAGGCAAATTGAGCCCTCGGCTTAGTCATTCCATTTTTGAATGATGTGATTGGATATGATTGAATTCAAGATGTAAAAACTAGGTAAAATGTTAAGAGCTTGACCAAATTCAACATAAGTAGACATGTACAAAATTGAAAGACAACTCGAAGGTACAAAATTTAATGATTTAATTCAAATCTCTCCTCAACTACCTTGAAGATGCATAATTGAAATGTTCAATTGAAAATATAGTATTATTTACTTGCTAAAAGGATGTGGAATTAGGCTATGTACGAATAAGGGGGACGAACTTGTATTTATACACAACTCAAATGTTTTATGACTAAATTTTGAATAGGACCGACATTAGGGAGCATTTTCCCACTTACATTTTTCTAATTATTAGAAGTTCAAATTTAGGCTTGAAAAGGTTGGACTATTGTGTCTAGCACCATAGTCCTCTGACCCAAACCCAAGGTCACTAAGCTCATGATTGTGTTGTACATTTGGATTTGGACATGGATTAAGCACAATCGTACATGAACCTAAGGCATTAGAGAGAACCGCCAAAATGGGTGTGGGAAATTGTATAAGGATACAATTTACAACATTACAAGTAGCTTGGATATTAGAAGGCTTAAATTGTTAAACAAGACTCTTTTGGAGCTATCAGATTTCCACAATCCATAAGTATTACTATTCATTTTTTTGGATTTGATTGTGTAAACAATTTTTTATCATGATGGATCACGTAGTGTGATCCAAAACGTTGATCATAAAAAAATACTTTACACAATCAAATCCAGAAAACGAAATAGTAAGGCTCTTTTGGCTAAGGTAGGAAAATATTTTGGAAGGAACAAAAGATTGGATTGATATTTTAAAGGCTAAATATTTATTCAGTTCTAACCAATGGTTTTTATCATTATCTTCTAGTTTTCCTCATGGGTTAGTCATTTGGATTAATTTTCTAAAAATAGAAATATCATCTAGCAAATTATTTAGATGAGTTGGTAATGGGGAGAAAATTGTATTTTGAGATTATTGTGGAACAATGGTATTTCATTATCCTCCTTCAATCACCTTATTCAAATTAAAGTTGTATCTACAATATTAAATGGTTTATATCTTCATGGTTGCATTCATTGGGAGACTTATGGGATAAGTTGACTAGTGGTAGGGTTCTTAGAGGACGTAGACATCAAGGTTGGAATACTAGAATCCAAATCCCAAGGCAACAAGTAGGTGAATGTCTTTTCTTCTTTATTAATAGATATGATGAATGGATATGGATTGGGCTCCTTATTGTCAATTCTTTTTTAATACTACCTATTTTATGATGGCACACTCTCAAATTACTCCCAGTGATTTCAATTAGAAACTAATTTAGAATTCTAGTCTTATTAGTCCTTGCCTATATCATTGGAATTATTAGAATAACTGAGAGGGGCATGAATCATTTATCCTCAATTCCAAATGTACCAATTCAAATTTTAATGATTTCAAACAAATTAATCATATTGATAAATCCACTCAACCAATATAGTTAATCATCAGTAATCCAACTTATTCATATCAACAATTAGCTCTCAGTTTTAGTGTTAGCTGAATTGCAGAAACATACAACAATAAATAGCATGAAACATTAAAACAAAACAACTTGATGATGCAGGCAAGGAAAGGGCTATTTACTACATCAGTCGTACTCTAGTGGGGTATGATCACACAAGTATGACACTAGGATTTAACATGGAAACCCAATTTGGAAAAAATGACCTAGTAACATGCTACCACTCTTTCACTCTTTTGAAGTGAGCTCGGTTAAGAGCCAACCTTATTAAAGATTATAAAACACACTATTAGGTGTGACCCTGTTAAAGGATTTAATCACCCTGTCAGGAGTGGCCTTGTTAGAGGACTTTAAAAATATCTCATAAAAATGTCACCTTGATAAAAAGGTTTACAAAATTACTATTAGGTCAACGCCAATTAAAGAATTTTATTGCCACAATAGTTAGAAAGTAACAGCTAGGTTGATTTGATAAAATACACCTTACTTTGCATGTTCATATCTCCATTTGGCTCATTCCTAGTTCATTGGTTGGTCTTCATCACATTCTCCATCTTTGATCTTCTTGGCAACACCTCAAGCAATCTCCCTTTCACCAACCTCTCACTTTTTTTATTCAACTCTTGTTCTTCACAACTTCACCAACCAATTAATAAATCATCTCATATGGCTCCTTAAATAGACATGTTTAAACTTTTGTATCTTAAACACAACTGTAGAACTTAGGATTTGATTAGATCCATTGAATTTTTCCATCATTTTGTCCTACTTCTTTCCTTGAAACTTCTGGAAACTTCTCATTAAATCTTTTCCTTAGATCGCTTAACAAAATCAAATCATGCATTGAATATGTCAATTCATCAATCCTCATCTTTAACACACTTTGACTATTCCATAAATTAAACTAGGCCAACCTCAAATCTTGATTCTTTCTCAAACTATTAATTTGGTGACACTCGGTCATCATTATGTTCTTGAACTAGAGCATCACTAGGTAGCTCAGTCACTATTAATCTGTCTCACTCAACTTACTTCAAATTTCCCATCCATCACTATCCTTGGTTATTACTTTAGTTTACCTTTGTCTTGCTTGGCAACTACCATCACTCGGCTAATACTTCAATTCCTTAATCTTATGCTTGGTAATTCTTAACTTCTCCATTGACCTACTACCTTGTTTCTTAGTTGAACTCATGTTTTACTTAACTTCTTGACTTATATTAATCATTTCTTCTACACTTCAACTCATCATTCTTATTCACTTAATACAATGATCAAACAACATATTATCTTGTCAAATACTAACTAATCAAGCATCCTTTGTGTTGGAAACTTACAATTGGAACAATTTTTGTTTTGTCATTGATGTCAAATCTATTGATAAGACATAATGCTACCTAATCTAAATATCATATCTATTTGATTGATGGAGAGGATTTGAGAAATTGCTCATAAAAATAGCACCTAGAGTAAAGGTTGAGTTATGAAAAGGAAGCTACAATGGACATTTGATTAGTTAGACTTTGATGAGACAAAGTGATTTTTTATATCAAGAAAGTTAAGCTAAGTCAAGTAATAGAGTAAATGCTTAAGGACTGTCTAGTGATGTTAGTGTCAACCAAGCTACAGTAAGTGCTGAGAAAATCTAGTGTTGACCGAGCATTGATATCAATTGAGAAAGCTAGTTGATGTTGAGCCAGAAAGATTTACAATGATCAAGTGTTAGAACATAGTGATTTCTTAGTAACACTAATGAAGATGAATTTGAGGAAATCATGATTCCTAGTAGACTCATTTGATTTCTTGGGAGATGTAAATTGTGTTGAAGATAAGATTTATGAGTTGGATCATTAAATTCAGGTCAAGGATTGGGTAAATACCTAAGAAACAGATTTTAGAGAAGTTTCTAGAGGAAGATCAAGAAGATGGACAAATACAATGAATTGTGTTGAGCCTAATCATAAACCCTAAGATCTATGGTGATCATAGAAAATGGTAAAGCAGGAATTGCATATATAAATAGGTATAGAGTCAAACCAAAAGAGTGTTTGTGTTAATGCATGAATGGGTGTGGTGTGTATGAGATAGAAGCATACGGAGAAAGGTGGATCAGAGATGCACAAGTGTGAGAGTGAATGCGAAGCTAAAGGAGATTGCTTATGTAGATGTTGTTGATATTGATAAGTGAATTTGAGAAAGAAGGCTTAAGTGTTGTGGAAGGGGGGAGATTGATTTCTTGAAGGGTTTCCGAGAAAATCAAGGATAAAGATGATAGTGGAGAGCTTATTAAAGAATCAACACCTAAACCAAATAGAGATCTGAACTTGCAAAGTGAGTTGTAATCATACAGATTGAAACTCTATTGTTTTCTCTATAATCATTGTAAACAATTTGTATTGAAATCATTTTAATAGAGGTTGACTTAATAGTCATTTGAAAGACTTAACAGTTTGTGTAAATCCTTTCACAAGGTCACATTTTAAGTGGAATGATCAAAGTCCTCTGAGAAAGCCACTCCTAATAGGTTGATTAAATCTTCTAACCAGGTCACATTTAATAGTGTGTATTGTAACCTTTAACATAGTTGACTCCTAACAGGGCTCACCTTGAAAGAGTGAAAAATTGGTGACATGTTGCTAGTGTTTTTTTTTCAAATTGGGTTTCCACATAAAATCCTAACTGTCAAATTTGTGTTGAATGCTTTATATGTTTTACATTTTTATATTCAACAAAACATGTTATATTTGGAACAATAATTTTGGTTTATCAATATAGTAGAGACTGAGAAACATTGGGATAAGCAAAATAGTTAGTGTTTATGTTTAATTATTTAAATGGTACTAATGGACCTTGAGTAACTAATTCACCCCCCAGTTATTCTAAACATTTTTAACAATTGGTATCAGAGCACAGTGCTTATAGAGAAAAGTTTGAAGGTACTTAAAGCCCAAGATCATGACTCAAAAGAGAGATGTACCTAGGATGAACAAGGAGAACTTTCTTGTATGGAAAACCTTGATGAGGTTACATATATCCAGTATCACTAATGCTACTATCAACTTTGTGGAAAATGAGTATGTGAAGGTAACAACTACTCCTCTAACAGTTGATTAACTAAAGCAAAAGAAAGAACACAATCAAGAAATGTTGGAGATTGCCTCAACCCTTAGTTATGTTGAGTTTGATGACTGGAAAGATTGTGATAGTGCAAAGAAAAAGTGGGAAAAATTGAAGACCATATATGGAGGTGACGACAATGTCTTGAGAGCTAAATTAGAGAGCCTAGGAGATAAATTTGATGACATGAGAATAATGGAAGGTGAGAATATAGTTCAAAATTTCATAAGAGTTAAAGAAGTTGTTGTTTCTATTCATGATGAAAATGGAGAAATCAAAGATGAAACTATGATAAGAAAGGTATTGAGGACTCTACTCCTTATTTATGCTTTTAGAGTGTCTACAATTCAAGAAATGAAATATACACCAGATAAGACTTTTACCTTGGAAGGTGTAATTGGTAGACTTACTACTTTTGAAATGTCTAACTTTGATAACTACACACCTGCTACTATCGAATCTTCCTTTAAGTCACGATTGGTTCTTAGCAAAAGAAAAGGAAAACATGTGAAGAATGATAGTGATAGTTCTGATGATGAGATTGATGAACTTGAAGCCCTTCTTGCAAACTGATTTGGAAGAGGAAAAGGTAAATCACGTATTATCTTCTTTTCATGCAACAAAGTAGGTCAAATTATTGCTAGGTTTCCTCATAGAGAGGATAAGGATGAAAGGGAGGAAAGCAAGTACAAAGGAAGAAGAGATGACTGAGACTTCAAGAGAAACAAGGATGACAAAGGTAAGAAATCTTGTTATATTGATGATGAAGAAATTGATAATGAATTTGAAAGTAATGATGATGAAGTTGTTTATGTTTCTATGAAAGAAGATTTTGATGAAGATGAGAAAACAACATGGATCTCTTATGTAAACAAAAGTGGTAGATGGATAATTGATAGTGGATGTTCAAATCATATGATTGGTGATAAAGACAAATTTGAGGACACTAGTCCATTCAAAGGTGGATGTGTTCAATTTGGTAATGATATTCTATGTGTTGTAAAAGGTAAAGGAACTATTCAACTGACTAACAAGATAAAATGTGACAATATTTACTAGGTTGAAGGACTTAACTATAATTTTTTGAGTATTTCATAGTCTAACAAATTAGGTTATAGATTTGAGTTCACAGTAGGAAGGCCAAGATACATGATATTGATGGTAAGCTAGTTGGAAGTGGTGATCAGATAGGAGGCAACTTGTTCTATCTAGATTTATCTAATGAGACATGTTTGTTTCCACAACAAGAAGATGTTTGGTTATGGAACAAGAGGTTATGTCATGTAAACTTTGACAATTTGGTGGATATCAGTAAAATGAAGAAAGTAAGAGGATTTCCTAAACTAAAAAAACCTTACAATGCTATGTGTAAACAATGTCAATTGGGAAAAATGACTGAGTCTAGTTTTAAGAGCAAAACATACACTTCTAATGATATTTTGGAACTGGTTCATATTGGCCTATGTGGACCCATTGATGTTCAAAGCTACTATGGAGATATGTATTTCATTATGTTTGTTGATGATTACTCTAGAATGATGACTGTGATGTTTATTAAAGATAAATCTAATGTTTTTTAGTTATTCAAGTGGTATTTAGCTAGAGTTGAAAAAGAAACAGGGAAGAGTCTAAGGTGCTTAAGATCTGACAGAGGTGATGAATTCATTTCAAATGAGTTCAATACATTCTACAATGACAAAGGAATTTAAAGATAGATGTTAGCACCAAGGACCCCTCCCTAGAATGGGATAGTTGAAAGGAGAAACAAATCAATAATGAACTATGCAAGGACACTAATGATGGAGAAGAGTGTATCAAAAAAATATTGGAGAGAAGTTATTAGTACTGTTGTCTATACCCTAAATAGAGTACAAGTCAAGAAATGTACAAATGCTACACTTTTTGAACTATGGTATGGATATGCTCGTAATGTGAAATATTTAAAAATCTTTGGAAGTAGATGCTATATACTTAAAGATGGTAGGAATGGAAAGATTGATACAAAGAGTGAAGAAGGTATATTCCTAGCATATTCCACCAAGAGTAGAGCTTACAAGTGTTTGGACTCTAACACTAACAAAGTTGTGGAAAGAGAAAATGTGAAAATTGATGAGTTTGCATAAAGAAGTGACACTGAATGCAAAGAAGAACCTGAAGACTATAGTAAATTAATCTATGTGGATGATGATGCTCCAAGAACTCCCAATGATCAAGAAAATTAAGTTGTAGTCTCTCAGCAAATAGGAAATGATGTAGTGCAACAAATTTATTGGCAGCAGAGAGTGGGTGTCAAGCAATAGATTGAAGATGTTGAGTCACAGACAGGCAATATTGACCATCAAATAAAAAATGTCAAGCATGTAGAACCTAGCCCAAAACTTGAACAAGAAAGAGAAAATGAGATGACACCTGCTTACTTTGTGAATTTGAGCCCAAAACAGTGAAAGATGTTGAAAAGAGATTGTTTGAAGTATAGAACATATCATGCATCAATCATTATTTTGTTAATGATGTCAAACCTGCTACTTGCTAGTGAGACAATTTCTTTTTGGTATAAATGATATCATTTGTTTGATTGATGAAGAGGATTTGAAAATAGAGGATAACAAGAGAACCTAGAGAAAGGTTAAGTTATTTAGTGTATAAAAGAAGCACTAGGACCAAGTAAGACATTGATGATATTATGCATTGTTGATCTACTTAAGGCTAAAGTAAATGGTTACTTTAGCTAAGCCAAGAAGAAGTGTTTTCATAAAAAGTGTCTACCAAGCCTGATCGAGCAAACACTATAAGCTAAGAAAATTCTAATTCAAGCCAAGCAAAAAATTAGTATCTATCGAGCCTTAGTAAAATTTAGCAAGTACCAAGCATTAGGGAAATAATAGTAGTGATCAAGCTAAGAAGACGTATTTGATGTCAAGAAACCTAGTGTTGGATGAGCATTAAAAGACTATTATTGCTGAGTGAATAGTGTAGATGTCGGGTGACAACAAAAATTGTTAAATCAAAGATTTGATGAACTTGACACTAATTTGATTTCTTGAATTATGTGAAGTGTGTGGAAGATAAGTATGATAATCTAGTGGCACAAAATTCAAGATAAACCATTTTGATGTGAATTCAAGGAAGATTGTAGAAGAAGTTTCTAGAGGGACTAAAATGGAAAAGTGGGTAGATTCATTAAATTTTACCTAACCCTACAATGGATGATTTTGGTTAAATGGAAAAAGAACTAAGTTCTTTATTTATAGATATATCATGTTAGAAAAAAGGTTTTCATGTGCGAGAACCTAAGGAAGACAAGAATTCTAGGGTGTTTCTTCATATGGTGGCTGAATAGAAGAGACTGCAATTGGCATACAAAGAAAGAAGGCTTAAGAGGTAGAATGCTTGAAGGGTGAACAAGTTGTCAAAGACGAAGAGTATGAATGCCAATTAGAATGGAGGACTAAACCAAAGATTTGCAATCTGCAAGTGAGTTGTATTTTATTATCAGATCAAGTCCTATTGTTACTTTCTAGCAATTGTATCAATGTGGATAAATCCTTCAGATTAAGGTTGACCTAATAGTCATTTATAAATTCTTTAACATTGTGACATTCTAATGGAATGTTCTTAAGTCCTCTAACAAGGATCACTCCTAATAGGGTGATTAAAAACTTTTAACCAAGTCACATTTAACAGTGTGTATTGTAACCTTTAACAGGGTTGCCCTTTAATAGGGCATCACTTCAAAAGAGTGAAATTAGGTAGCATGTTACTGGTGGTTTTTCCCAAATTGGGTTTCCACATAAAATCCTTGCATCAAATTATGCAAATGAGTTTTTAGTATTTCATGTTTACATTTCTGCAAAGTTATTTTGACCTAGGATAGTAACCTACTAAGTTAAGGTATTGGATGATCTAATGGATGCATGCATGATATGGTTTTATGGATATGAATCTGTTAAGCACTAAAAAGTTTATATGTACATTTGGACCTTGCATAATTGATTCACCCCCACCCCCCTCTCTCAATTATTCTAAAGAATTCCATCAATTGCTCTAAACAATAAAGATTGGATTTAGGTAATGAATGAGGAAGTTGAATAGATTGAGAAGAATAATACTTGGACTTTACTGCCAAGCAAAATGAAGGACTGAACCAAAGATCTATAATCAAGTGAGTTTTATTTTATTATCAGATCAAGTCCTATTGTTATTTTCTACCAATTGTATCAGTGTGGATAAATCCTTTGGATTAAGGTTGACCTAATAGTCATTTGTAAATTCTTTTAATTGGGTGTCATTCTAATGGAATGTTCTAAAGTCCTCTAACAAGGATCACTCCTAAACTTTTAACCAAGTCACATTTAACAATGTGTGTTGTAACCTTTAACAGGGTTGGCCTTTAACAAGGCATCACTTTAGAAGAGTGAAATTAGGAGCATTTTACTCATAGTTTTTCCCAAATTGGGTTTCCACATAAAATCCTTGTGTCAAATTATGTGAATGAGTTTGTAGTATTTCATATTTACATTTCTGCAAAGTTATTTTGACTTAGGATAGTAACCTACTAAGTTAAGGTATTGGATGATCTAATGGATACATGCATGATATGGTTTTATGGATATGAATCTATTAAGCACTGAAGAATTATTCTAAAGAATTCCAACAATTTCTCTAAACAATAAAGATTGGATCTAGGCAATGAACGAGGAAAATAACATATTGAGAAGAATAATACTTGGACTTTAGTGCCACGAAAAATGGAGGACTAAACCAGAGATCTATAATCTATAGGTGAGTTGTATATTATTATTAGATCAAGTCCTACTATTACTTTCTAACAATTGTATCAGTGTGGATAAATCCTTTGGATTAAGGTTGACCTAACAGACATTTGTAAATCCTTTAACTGGGTGACATTCTAATGGATTGTTCCAAAGTCATCTAACAAGGATCACTTCTAGTAGGGTGATTGAAAACCTTTAACCAAGTTACATTTAGTAGTGTGTAATGTAACCTTTAACAAGTTTGGCCTTTAATAGGGCATCACTTTAGAAGAGTGAAATTGGGTAGCATGTTATTGGTGGTTTTTCCCAAATTGGGTTTCTACATAAAATTCTTGTGTCAAATTACGTGAATGAGTTTGTAGTATTTCATGTTTACATTTCTCCAAAGTTATTTTGATCTAGGATAGTGACCTACTAAGTTAAGGTATTGGATGATCTAATGGATACATGCATGATATGGTTTTATGGATATGAATCTGTTAAGGACTAAAAAAATTATTTGTACATTTGGACCTTAGATAACCAATTCACCCCCTTCCCACCCCCGCCCCCACCTCACTTAATTATTCTAAAGAATTCCAAGAATTTCTCTAAACAATAAAGATTGGATTTAGGAAATGAACAAGGAAATTGAACAAATTGAGAAGAATAATACTTGGACTTTAGTGCCAAGATCTAAAGAAAAAAATGGCATTGGGCAAAGTGGGTTATCAAAAGAAAAAAACTCAATGAGAATGGAGAAGTAACAAGAAATAAGGAAAGATTGGTATGCAAGGGTTATACTCAAGAAGAAGGAGTTGATTATGGATAAACTTTTTCTCCTATGGCAAGACTTGAAGGAGTTAGAACTCTACTTGCATGTTTAGCCTACAAGAATTTTAAGCCATATCAAATGGATGTCAAATATAAATTTTTGAATGGTATACTTGAGAAAGAAGTGTACATTGATCAACCTAAAGGATTTGTAGATCTAGACAAGAAGAATATGGTATGTAAACTCAAAAAAGCTCATTATGGATTGAAACAAGCCCCAAGAGCATGGTATCAAAGATTGCATAATTATTTGGTGAAGATTGGTTTTGAAAGGACAAATGATAATAGTAATCTACATTTAAAGAATGGTAAGAACAATGAAGTACTGCTATCTAAAATATTTGTTGATGACACAATATTTGGAGGAAGATAAGCATTATGAAAATCATTTGATGATGAAATGAAAAAGGAATTTGAAATGTCTATGTTTGTTGAAATCAAATTCTGTGTTGGATTACAAGTATGCCAAATGAAGTTTCGTATTTTTCATTACACAATCCAAATACATCAAGGAGATACTAAAGACTTTTGGTATGGAAGATTCAAGACCAGTGAGCACACCTATGTTAATAGAACATAAGCTACTTAAGAATGATGAATCTGTTGATGTGAACTAGAGCTTATACACATCCATCATTAGAAAATTGCAATATGTTGTTCATAGTAGACCAAATATTGCATTAGAAGTTGGGATAGTTGCTATATTTTCAGCAAATCCTAAGGAAATGTACATGATGGAAGTGAAAAGGATAATGAGCTATATGAAAGGTGCAAAAGACTATGGATTTTATTAAAAGAGAAGTGATAAATTTGAACTAAAGGTATTCACTTACTCATATTGGGAAGGAAACATTGATGATAGAAAAAAACACTAGTGGAGGTGCACTCTTTCTAGGAAAGAGATTGATGTCAAGGACAAGAAAGAAAGAAATTTTTTTTCTGAATCATCAACTGGAGTGAAGTATGTGGAAATTGTAGTGAACTGTTCAAACATAATGTGTATAAAGTGATTATTGAAAGGTATGAAAGAAGAAATTATAGATCCAGTAGTTATCTATTGTGATAACACAAGCTCTATTAACATTTCAAATAATCCAATGATGCATACTAAGACAAAGCACATTGCTATCAAGTATCACTAATTGAGGGAACTAGTTCAAGACAAATAAGTCAAGCTAGAATATGTGCACACCAAAGAACAAATTGCTAACATATTCACAAAAGCCTTGCCTAAGGATGCTCATAAACATCTTAGAGGTAAATTAGGGTTTTGCTAATCAGAATATCTTACACATTAATGCAATACAACTCTACTTTGGGAAATGCCTAAGGTAGATGGTCAAGTACAACATAACAGATCAATGATAGACAAATGATAGAAATCATCTAGACATGCAAAATATACATAAGTCAGATGTATGAAGTGATTGAAGCTAAGAATGCTAAGTGTCTTTCGCACTATTGTCAAAGAGGGAGATAATTATAGTAAAAGAAGAAGATATTAAAGAGGGAGAGATATATAGTAATGAAGGAGAGACTATTATCTCATTGGGAGAAAATAGTTTTGGATTGTAGAGTAAAAAAGTGAGATACATTTGATACATTGAGATATTGCTAATATTGAGATGTACAGATGTTGCCGTCAATGCCAAAGAGGGAGATTGTTGTTTTGTCATTGATATCAAATCTATTGATAATGCATATTGCTACCTAATATAAATTTCATATATATTTGATTAATGAAGAGGATTTGAGAAATTACTCATAAAAATGGCACCTAAAGGAGAGGTTGAGTTATGAAAAGGAAGCTACAATGGATATTTGATTAGTTATACTTTGATGAGACAAAGTGATTGTTTATATCAAGAAAGTTAAGCTAAGCCAAGTAGTAGAGTAAATGGTTAAGGAATGATGAGTGATGCTACTATCAACCAATCCATGGTAAGTGTTGAGAAAATCTAGTGTTGTCCAAACATCAATATCAATCAAGCGAGCTAGTTCATGTCAAGCCAAAAAGATTTACAACAACTAAGTGTTAAGTGATGATTGAGTGTCAGAACTTAGTGATTTCCAAGTAACACTAATCAAGATGAATTTGAGGAAATCATGATTCCCATCCAACTCAGTTGATTTCTTGGGAGATGTGAATTGTGTTGAAGATAAGACTAATGAGCTGGATCATTAAATTCAAAGTGGGGATTAGGTAAAGACCCAACAGAAGGGTTCTAGAGAAGTTTCTAGAGGAAGATCAAAAAGATGGATAGAGACAATGAATCATGTTGAACCTAATCGTAAACCCTAGGATCTATGATAATTGTGGAAATTAGTAAAGCAAGAATTGCCTATATGAAGAGGTATAGATTTGAACCAAAAGAGTGTGTGTGAGTGTGGTGCATATGAGATAGAGGCATATAAAGAAAGGTGGATCAGAGACGCACAAGTGTGAGTGTGAATGTGAAGCTAAATGAGATTTCTTATGCAGATGTTGTTGATATAGATAAGTGAATCTAATCAAGAAGGCTTACATGTTATGGAAGGGGGAAGACTGATTGATTGAAGGGTTTTTGAGCAAATCAAAAACATACATGACAGTGGAGAGCTTATCAGTGGATCAACACCTGAACCAAATGGAGATCTAAACTTGAAAAGTGAGTTGTAATCATATAGATCAAACCCCTACCATTTTCTTTCTAATCATTGTAAATAATTTGTAGTGAAATATTTTTAGCAGAGATTGACCTAACAGTCATTTGAAGGACTTAACAGTGTGTAAAAATCCTTTCATAAGGTGACATTCTAAGTGGTATGATCAAAATCCTCTAACAAGGCCACTCCTAAAAGGATGATTAAATCATCTAACCAAGTCACATTTAATAGTGTGTATTGTAACCTTAAACAAGGTTGGCTCCTAACAAAGTCACTTTGAAAGAGTGAAAAAGTGGTGACATGTTGCTGGTGGTTTTTACCAAATTGGGTTTCCACATAAAATCCTAAGTTTCAAACTTGTGTTGAATGATTTATATGTTTTACATTTTATATTCAGTAAAGCATGTTATATTTGGAACAATAATTTTGATTCATCAATACAGTAGAGATCGAGCAACAACAAGACACGCATAACAGTGAGTGTTTATGTTTAATTGTTCAAATGGTACTTATGGACCTTGAGTAACTAATTCAGCCCCTACCCCCCACTCTCAATTTTTCTAGACATTTCTAACACTTGGTAGTTCATACTTACGCCTTGTTACTCAACCACTTTACTAGTTCATTTTATCATCTCTCTTTTCAAATCATCTTCATCAAGAAAATAATATTTCATTAAACACTATTAGAAAATGTCTTGCCAGTAAGGTTTGACATCAATGACAACATAACAATTGTTTCAATTGTAGTTCCAACATATATGTTGGCAGGGAACTAATGTTCCTAGTGGTGGTCACAATTAATTTTTACAACCAAAACATGTCAGTTTCTAAAGTTGGAAAAATAGTTTATTTTTAAATTAATTTTGTATTAGTAATTCCTATTTTTTGATTGGCTAATGGAATTTTGCTAAGAGTAAAAAAGATTTTATGATATAAAAAAATTGAAAAAAAAAAGTTTATGGAAACTTTTCCAATATTTTTTTTTAGAGGAATACAAATTCTAGAGAACTCTCTGACAAGTCCTCTTGCGATATCCCTACTCTACGAGCTTATCCATCTTAATCAAGGGCTGTGAGGTGGAATGCATCATATATTAATTTTTTGCATGTTAAAAAAATGTGTAAGCCCTAAAGCATAACATAGTAGAGATGGAACACTTGCCTGATCATTCCCTACCAAATATATATAATATATAAAATTCAAACTTCTTTTTGTTTGGTAGTAGTTCTCTAAAATTATCCTACAATGGCGATAGAAATCATTAGTTACCATCTGTTACCTACTATTTTCTCTCCTAGAAATATCTTTGACCCAAAAATCTTGAAAAAATATGCAAAACTCTACACCTACAACACAACCTTTAATCCTACAATTTAAATAAGAGATAGCAATTAGAGTCTACCTAAATAATCTTTAGAAGCATCAGAAATAGTAGATGAAACTTCATACCTCCAAGCCTTCTAACTAAAATAACCCTCATTTTATGGAAAAATGTATATTAAAAAATCTATATAGAAAGAGAGATGTTTTGTTACAAATTTTGATTATAAAAATGGCTTTCATAAGGATATTAGATTTATGGTTTAAGGTAATAAATTTTATTGAATAATTATTGTAGTGCTCTTATTATTATTGTTATTTAAAGCCTTGATACCACACTAGTAAAAAGAAACTTGGAACTAGTACATCAAAACTATTTTTGGTGTTTCAAACAAGCTACAATAGCGAAATTATAATATCTTTCATGTTTTTGAAACATTCTTTTATGGTAAATTTACCATTAAAGTAGGGTTTTAGAAAGACTCAATGATACAATGAAGGTAGGGTTTGTTGTCAAGAGTAATGACAATATAGCTCGCACAATAATTACATGTTTTGATAGTAAAAATATTCAACCTAGAAATATATATACACAATTGGAAATCCCAAATAGTTTTCTTTAATTGCAAAAGCTAAAAACTTTCATTTTCTTCCTTACATATATGGTGGTTTTTTTTCTCCAGCAATTGTACTTTTTTAGGACATTGATTTCTTCATTAGACAGATAATTGATTTTTCGCATAAACTTTATCTTTTTCAATTATAGTTGACCACATTGAAATGCTTGATTTATTTTTGTAGATAAAAATTAGGGTTTTTATTTTTATTTTTTATTTGAGTTCTAAAATTTATTTGTGGGTGGCCTTGTATGTAGTATACCCAAGTCTACTATGCCTGTATCAATAGCCACCTCTCTTCTCTCTTGCAACTTCTTGGATGCCACATTCTGTGCCACACTACCCTTTTTCTTAATATAATCGATAGAAACAATACCCGTTTAGTCTTATGTTCACTCAAGCTATCTTTTGTCACCTTGCAAGACTACATTTGGTGCTCTTGCTAAAAAAATCCATCAATAATGGAGGCCGCATAAAAGAACACCATGGAAATCAATGACTTTTTATATGTACCTTGTCTTGAGGGCTTCTCTCTACAATGTTGTAGACATAAGTTAATGAGATTGTATTGCTATTTGCAAGTTTTCTATTTATTTTTTTATTTTTTTAACAATATAATTCATTTATTAGTTTTTACATATGACATATTTGTTGGAATTCTTTAGAATAACTAAGAGGGGGGATGAATCAATTATTCAAGGTCTAGATGTAAAGATAGAACTTTTCATAGCTTAGTGAACCCATAAAACATTTATCATCATGCATACATCCATAAGATTATACATTCACTTAAAACTTGTAGGTTACTGTCACAGCAACTTGTAGAAATGTAAACATGAAACATAACAGATTTAGCAATACATTTGACACAATGATTTATGTGGAAACCCACCAGTAACATGCTACTCTTTTTCTACATACTGCGAGGCCAATGGTGTTGCTGACTAGATAGCCAACTGTGTTGTTCAAATGGGGCATAAGGTGAGGTGGCATGAGGAATTAAAAAAGCATGCTGATCTTAAAATGATTATTAATTATGAAGCCATTCATTCTGAAGTGGGAAAGATTTTTTTGGATTAGCAATTTAATGATTTGGTGGAGTGGCCCTACGACTATCAGATTACCTTCCCTGAGGAGGTACATTCATGTGAATGTAATGTGGTCTCAACACGTATCTTCTAAAAGGTGACCTCCAAATCATGCAACTAAAAATTGGTTTCCTTTCAACCTCTCTGCGTTCTGTATCTGGGTGTTTCTGGTTTTGTGTTTGCTTGGCAAAATGCGGGGTGAGCCACAGAAACAAGAACCCAAAAAATGTGATGACTGGAAGGCTCGGCAGGATGTTTGGAAGATTCTTCAGAAAGGGAAGGTGGTTAGTTATCTGGAGCGTTTGCATGGCTTCAAACCCCATATCACTACCACTTTCTTTAAAAATTGGGTTGATGATAGAGTCACTCTCCATGGAGTCACTATGAAGCTTACTGAGGACTTCGTTGCCAAGGTCACAGGGCTCCCCATAGGTGGCATAAAGTTCTCAAAATAGACCAATATCTCCAATGCGGCCTATAATTTTTTTTTGAAGATGGACGCTGAGGAGAAGCAACTGGAAAAGAGTGGAGACTTCTTTGATGTGGAGCAGATTAAAGGTATCTAGTGTGATGTGCTTTGCTGCATTCGTGAGTACTTTATCCTAGATGGTAGGAACAAAAGAGTTCACAAATTTCATTTTGTTTTCCTCAACCACTTTAGATACAAGGATATAATTTCTTTCTCTTTCTATCTGCATTTTTCATTGCTTCAAAGTTTATTTGCCCATAGGAAGAAGGAGTCTCGACCTATTTTACATGAAGGTCTAATACTTCTTATTGAGGGCTTTTGTAAAAATAAGTCCATTGCTTCGACTACTTTTGACAATCAGAAAGGTTCTCAATCCAAGAAGTGTAAGAAGGATGAGAATGTTAAAGGGAAAGAAAAGGTAAAACCTAAACCCTCTAGTTCTCATAAACATATTGTTGAAACTGAGTCTGAGTCAAAGAGTTCTGAGGGTTCTGAGAAGGATATCCCAAAGGAAGAGGAAGGGATAGATGTTGGGGAATTCAACTCAAATTGGAGGGATATCGGGAAACAAAAGGAAAATTTGATAAAGAAAAAGAGGAGGATACATCAGAGGGTAATTTAGAATAGAGAATCTCTGATAATGAAGGTAATCAAACTGTGTATGGGGGGGGGGTGTTAAAGACAAAGATAACTTAACTGATGACCCAGTTACTATGAAGGATGTGGATCATATGGTTCTAGCTTCTACTCCTGCTACAAAGACTGGGGAACAACAAAAGGAGGATCCAGTCTAGCAAGAAGCCCCTATTGAGAACAAAGAGGAGGTCTAGATGGATAGGGAGGAACAAATGGATACGGTTGGTTCCCTTCTACATGAGAGTACTGATGACATTTGTGACTCACCGCAGAGGGACAACAAGCTTTCCTTCTTACATTCTTCAAAGCTCAAAGCGGACTCTATTCTCCAAGTTGATTCTTGGATCTATAATGAAATTATGGGGCTGAAGAAGAAAGTGGAAATAATGCAACACAACCAGGATGTTGATCGGGCCATAATTAATCACTTGGAGGTGCAAATGGGAGATATCCCTAAAAAACTTAAAGATTATGAGTTAAATCTTAGAATGTTCATCAAGGAAAGTGGTACAAAAATGGAGCAAATAACATCAAGCGTTTGTGCTGCTGCAGCTAGCCTTGGAAAAAGAGTAAATGAAGATACTATTTTGTCGAAGGGCCCGAGTAAGAGGACAAGGTAGAGTTCAAGGAAGAAAGCCTTGCAAGCTGCTACGACTTCAACTGCCAACTCCATTCAAAACACTGTTACGATCGAGAAGGAGGCTGTCAAGATGATTATGGATCTGCAATAGAAGCTTTGGATCTTCTGTATTGTTTGTGTTTATGTATAGGTCCTTTTTCTGGTCTATGTTTTTTGTTCTAGTTTCTGGTTCTGGTTCTTTTTTTTGGTAAAACTTTATTTCAGGTTCCAGGTCCTTGTAAAACCTAGATACTTTTATTGAACTTTGCTAGTGGTTTCAGGTCCCTGTAAAACTTGATTTTCGTTTTTCTTTTTAGTAGGTTTCAAGACTGTTCCTGGTGGTTTTAATTGCCTATGTTTCTTGTTTTTGTTAAAAGGGTTTCGGGGCCCCTTCAAAACCTACTTTAACTGTAATCTAAAATATGCTACTCTTTTTCACTCTTCTAAAGTGATGCCCTGTGAAAGGCCAACCCTATTAAAGTTTTCAATACACACTATTAAATGTGACCCTATTAAAGGATTTCAATCACCCTATTAGGAGTGAGCCTTGTTAGAGGACTTTAAACCATTCACTTGGAATGTCACCCAGTTAAAAGACTTACAAATGATTGTTAGGTCAACCTTAATCCAATGAATTTACCCTAGACTGATACAATTATTAGAGAGTAACAATAAGGCTTTGATTTGATAACAACTTACAACTCCATTTGTAGATTATAGATCTCTATTTTAGTCCTCCACTCTGTTTGGCTTTCACACATTTCATCTCTAATAGCTTGTTCACTCGTCAAGCATTCATATCCTTAAGCCTTCTTTCTTAAAATGCCAATATAGATTCTTCACTTAGGTCACTTGATAAAGCAATACCCTTGACTCCTTTTCTTCCTTAGATTCTCACACATGACACCCCTTGCTTCTGACTAGCCATCCTTATAAATAGAGAATTAAGATCTTTTTCCATTCATTATCCATTGTCCAATTTAGGGTTAGGATAGATTAGGTAGGATTCAATGAGCTACCCCCCCTTTCCATACCACTTCTAGAAACTTCTCCTTCAATCCTCTTTGAATTCACCTCAAAATAGTTTACTATGAATTTTGTGCCACCAACTCATCAATCGTATCTTCCACCTGGTTCAAATAATCCAAGAAAACAAACTTGTCAGCTCAAATCCATTGAATTCACGATCTTTCTAATAATGTTGACACTCGACATTAACTTATTTTTGATGCTTGACACATACTGCATTGCTCGACATCCTTTGAAAAATTACTTGACACGAACTAAAGTTTACTGCTGCTCAGTATCAACTAAACTTTACTCAGCATCCATTGTTATTCTCGGCATATGCTAAAATGAACTTTTACTAGGCTCCAACTAATTTTCTTCTCAACTTGCACTAACTTTACTTGACACCTATTATCCATTCAGTCAAACTTGGCAAACAAACTTTGTTTAACTTGTTCTTCTGAACTTGTTTAGTGTAACCAACCTTTGCAACCTTAAGTAGATTATCAATGCACTATGATATCACTGTCTTAGATGATTCTTGTAGTTCTTTGTATAGCATAACTCAACCTTTTCCTCTAGGTGCTTTTATTACATATTTTTGATCAAATTGTCTTCATCAATCAAACAAGTGATAATACTTAAATCATATAAGTAGTTGTCTTACAAGCAAAAAGCAGGTTTGAAATCAGTGACAAAACAATTATTGAAAAATATTTATCATACTTGTATCAATTTGTTTTCAACAATCTCCTTCTTCAAAAAGATTGCATTGGTATTATAAGTTTGATTCAAAGTTTAAAGTGTTTTTTTTTTTAATCAAATATTTCCATACTATTGTAGATGTTGATAGAAAATGAACAATCAATGTTAAAAATAATTACAATTTCAACATTTGGTTGACCTATCTACAACAATATTTATCAATGAAAACTAATTTTATAGAAAATTAAATGTTGTGTTGCCTTTGTCTCTCTTTTGCATTCATTCAAAATGCTTTAACCACATAAATTAAAAAATAGATCTTCTCTTTTTTGATAAAGTGACTATATCTTTTAGAGCTCTTATTCTCAAAATCAATTATTTTTGGTGATTCGTTCATTGTAAAATTATAACTATTTACAATCTAAACAAAAGAAGATTTTAATTTATTAATAAATATTTTATATGCTTTACAATTTTTAGGGAATGTTGAGCATCTATGTTTTAAATGTGTTCTATAAAGAGGTTTAGAGTGACATTCTCTTTAATCTATCTTCTTCTTAGGTCTCCCCTTTCTCTTAAGGATTTTTTGGTGGTTTGTAATAATTGCTCTCTTTTTTCTCACATGACTTGTGGAAGAAAATTTCACTTTTTCCTTCTTGGGGGATACCTGAAGAAAAAAATTATCATATTTTCAAATATCAGAAAGGAAATAAGGATTTTTTATGAGCATTAAACAACAAATTATAGAATACAAATGTTGGCGATTGTAGCTTTTCTAATGTGATTCCTTCTTATAGAGAACTTTAAATCAACTAAACTATGGCACTAGAAAATATTTAAAAGACTTAATTGCATAAAGTTCTGAATAGGAAGATCAAAACATGGAAACCTTGTGAGAAAGGATGGATCATATTGAACTTTTATGGATGCTCGAAAGAGAGACTTACAATGGCTAGTGTTGGAGTATTATCAAAGAGAAAAATAGATAGTTGGGGGAAGGTTTTTCTAAACATATTAGAAAATGCATTAACAATATTGTAAAATATTATATTTCTTGGTGGGGAATTCATGAGGAGAGTGTAGTGCCTGCCCCTAGTTTGCATTTCTGTTATCATTGTCAAATTCCTTAGGCTGATTTTATGCATTGATTAGTTTTAGAGATACTGGATTTATAATATTATGATATTATTTCATGTCTTGAATTACAAATGTATCGGTTATTATTGCTTAGTTGATTTCATTCATGTATTGTTAATGATATTTTGATGATCCTAGTTAGTAAATGTGGTTTCTTTTATAAAAATGTTAACATGATGTCTTTAATGATGATTATGTTGTATTGATAGAGATGCATTATTATATGTACGCATTTGATGATACTTACCCCATACATGCATGTGTATGGTGTGCGTGTTTATTTTATCTTTCTATCTGAAGTGTTTGATGTGGTTAAGGGATGGAGTCGTAGTCACCTGCTAGTCAGGATCTACACGATGAACCACTCCCCGCCATTGTCTATTTAGTTTAGACATATTATATACATGTACATGCTCGTCTTTTATGCAGGATGCAGGTACTGGGCATCGACTTCCCTGAATTGCCAGGATGAGCGTGCCCTATTACAAATATTCAAATGGTGAGAATGGGAAGATAATGATCAGGTCCAATCCTAGCCATAAGCCTATAATACTTGTCCTGCAAGGAGGACTCGTAACAGACTGTCTACCCTTTTTAAACCTGTGAGTATTTTGTGCATATGTTGTTTTGTGAGTCTTTGATGAATTTCTATTAATTAAGTCTAATTAAAAGATTAAATTAATGATTTAATTTAATGGAGAATTATTATGATATTATGAATATTTAATTATATTTAATTAATTGAGAAATTAATTAAATAAGAGAGAATTAAATATTGGACATAAAAGTTAAAGTTTAAATTTAGAACGTGATTGATTATATTTATTTAATTTAATAATAATATATTTAGAGTGCATTTTTAAATAAATGCTAAATATTATTGTTATTTAAGTTAATAAATATTTTATCAATTAAGTTTCTAAAATGAAATTAAAAGTTAAAAGATATTAATTTATGGAAAAGATTATAGTTCGCATGATTTATGCATGAGTTGAAAATAAAAGAGATTAATTAAAAGATAAAATATGTGAACTTAATAAAGATATTCTAAGCAAGTGTGCATGAGATTTTAAAAGGTTATTAAATTAACTTAAAAGTAAAGTGGAAAGTTAAATAAAGTAATTTAACAATTCACTTAAAGTGCATGAAGGTATAATAAAAAGAATATTTTAATTTAAAAAGGAAATTAATTGTGCATGAAGAATTAATTAAATAAAATAATTATTATTTTAGAGTTGTGGAGACAGAAACCCTAAAGGTAATTAAATTCTATATTAGAGGGTTTTTGGGGTCATTTTTGAAAGGAGTTTTTCAGACACAGATTTGAGGACACACACAGGTTTGAGGGAACACACTTTTGGAAGGGGAATAGAGAAATCTTTGGAAGCTTTGAAGGGTTTGGACTAGCAAGGATTTCACCAAATTGTTATTAACAGATCAAGGTAGGGTTTGTGAATCATTGTAGAAATATTTTCGGATCTCTGTCTTCTTCATGCTTGTTGAAAATTGATTTCTCAAATTCTGTTGTTTGAATCTTGCCACCCTTCATTCTACATCTTTTGCTTTTCGATTCCATCTCTGAATCCGGATTGAAAAACTATTTAAATAACCTCGTTCTGCAATTGAAAGAAATTGGTAATAAATCGAGATCTGGGCTTTTGAATTAAATTGGAATTTAGAAATTTAAATTTAGAAAGGGTTTGTTTGTGGAAATGAAAATCTTAGGATTGAAAATTCAAAGGGTTCGATTTATTTTTCCTATTAGACTAAAGTTTCAATCATGGATTAAAAATAGATATATATTTTAAAATGAACTAGAAGAAGTATTGTAAAAAAAAAAAAAAAAGATATATATATATATATATGAGATAAAAGAAAGTTATATAATAAATTTTATAAAATATACAAATCTTTTAATTATAATAATAATAATAATAAAACGTTTTATGAAATATTATAATTTAAAAATTTTAAAAAAATATAATAAATAAAATAAAATATTATACCCATCTTACCTCTCAGATCGCAGTACCTGCGATGCGCAGAGTACTGTAGATCGCAGTACCTGCGATAATCTTTATATATATAAAAGAGGCCGCACGGTTGGAATGTCGTCGGTCAATTATAATTTGTTTTATTTTATGAAATTTGGATTGATATTAATATTTAATTTAATATATGTTAATTATTAATAATTATGAACAAGTTTCATTTTATTAATAAATTTTAATATTAAATCTAATATTATTTAATAATGTTTTATTAGTAATTAAATAAATTATTGGTTATTAATTAAATTTGTTTTAATTAAGAATGATTAATAATAAAAACTATTTAACGAAGATGTAAATTTATTTATTTAATTTATAATATTAATTCTAATAAGATCGGAGGGATTCTTTTACAATTAGTAGAGTGTTAATTTTTTTATAACTTAAATAAATAAATGGGGTAATTTTATAGAGTTGACTTGTGGTATAAACTGAGAATCTTATACACTTAAACGTTCATTGAAATGCAAATTGAAAACGTTATTTTTGACTCTATTATGTCTTTTCAAATCAAACCCAACTATAAAATTGTATTGTTTTGCTTGTATGGTCTATGCTTTTGGATTTTGGTGTTGTTTAGATGTCGACCAGTCTAGGATGTACACCAGAGGTTTTGTGAGATTTCTTGGATACTATTATGTGACTGGATGTCGTGATGTGTCTTGTGATTCAGACTGAGATTATACTTATGAGATTTGTTTTGTGGAGCATTTATGAGTACTTGGATTTAGTTTGATCCATCCTATTATCAGGTTGCCTGTTAAGGAACCGAGTTGATCTTTATGAGTATTGTGGTATGGGACAGAACAATGTTTTATGTGCCTAGGAGAGGTTGTCTAGGTACACGACTTTGGGAGTGGCTTGTAGTAGGGGTCCGGGACCCAAAGTAGTCAGTACTAGGGTAACCTATGCAAGTTATGTAATAAGTGATAATCTAGTAATTAAAATTTATGGGGGGGAAATACACTAAAAAGATAAGTTAGATATTTTTGATTTACCCATGCCTTGAGTGCTTGTATAGACTAAGGATGGGAATGAAGAGAGTGCCTCGTCTTCTTGAGAGGGCTTTCTAGTTTCCATATGTGTGATGTTGAGGGTCCGGGGTTCATAGTAACCAGTCCAGGGTAACTCAACGCTTGAGGGTCCGGGGTCTATTAAGAGATCAGTCCAGGGTAACTCAAGCAGCCATGTGATGACACTCCCTAGTATGTAGCCTGAGTCTCCTCTGTAGATTTGTGTATCTCTAGTAGTGTACTTATTGTTGGATGTGGTGTATCTATTGTCGGATGTGTTTATTATGGTTATTTACTTTCATTGATGATGATTGGTGATTCATGGTTGTTGTACTTTTGACATGTGGCTTTTGACTTGAGATGATTATCTTTCGTTGACTTTATTTTATGATCTTGGTATTTAGTTTATACTTGGTTTGTGTATGATGTTTGGTTATGTGGTGTCGGTATTGGATTGAGTGTTCTTTCTTTCTAGATTATTTTATCTTCTTGAGTAGCATGTGTTACCTTTGAGGTAGTTTTGGTTATTAGGGGTACCTTGCCTAGAAATGTTTTATGTTTGATAGCTATTTGTGGATCGTTCATTATCTTCCCTGCACGGTGGGAGTGGAAGCCTGACTAGGTAACCACGCGGTCGGGAGGTAGTGCCTTCTTACCATTTGGGTTCCCCTTCACATTGCTAGCTGTTGGATGTTCGTTGCAGAAGATGTACCTCTATCATTCTTATTTCTTATCTCAGAGACTTCTTTTCCGATGATGTATATATGTTATCATATATCCTGGTGTATTGTATCTATTTTCACATACCCTACGACATGTGCAGTGGATGTTATTTAGTGGATGTGCTTTCATTGTATTAGATATACTTATGCTTTGCTTATGCGATTATGTATCTGTTATTTCTTTATGATCATGAGACATTGTACTTGGAAATTTAAACTAATTAATTTAAAATTATTAAATGTGACTCAACGTAAAGGAACCTTTGAGGAATTGAAACTACATCTATAATTGCAAATATGTATTTGTTGTGTATGTTCATATTGCTTCCGCATTAATGTTATCTTGATGTTGTTTAAACTTAGAAAAAATAATAGTTCAGTAAACATTGTAACATGTTAGGTTTAATTCTCTTGGGTTCCCGAGCGGGGCATTACAGAGAGTTTAAGGCTACATTAGAAAAGACCAAAAAACTCTCCCCAAGTTCCCAATAACCTACATGTTTTGCCAACTTCCTCTTATGGATTCTCTCTAAAAATAGGTTCAAATGGTTTTCCCACGGCCCATTGCACTCACAATACCTTCTGGGGTCTATTATAATATCTATTCAATAGGTTTCAAACTCATAGGAATTCCCACAATATATTGGAAAACTTGATCTACCAAAACTGGTCACAAATAGGCTAGTTTCCTTGTAGCCCTCCAAAACTGTATTTTTTTAATTTTCACAATTTTTCATCAAGACACTTAAAAAATGAATTACATATCTTATTAACTATTTGATATTTCTACAAAATATGTGAAATTCAAGTTTCAGTCATTTGGACCAACTATCAAGACCTAATTAAGACACTTTTACAAAAGAAGTATGCCTTAAACCTCACACCAAGACCTAAAATCTACCACAAAATCTCCAAATGGTTCAAATCAAGGTATTTTGGCAGTCACTTGGCTAGATAAAATCAATACATAGGTTTTTCACCAAACCCTCATCATTAAGGCTTCCAAACTAAGGCTTTCTAGAAATCCCACCAAAACTCACTTCAAGACCTTAAATAAAGTTGTAATTGTAATCCCCAAAAAATGGCCATCTAGATTATTAGCCTCATTTCTATAATTTTTGCTAAATTTATTAAATTAATTATCTTGATCAAATTGTCAAAAAATATTTAATTTTATTTTATCATATATTTTGACCACCATGTCGTAAGTCATTTATTAATTAAAAGGAGCATGTCCCCCTTTAATTAAATAAAAGACCCCATTCCCCACTTATCCTAACTTGTGCACTCATAAAGTATTATTCCCACTTTAAAAATAAAATAAAAGCCTTTTGTCTCACATGGGGCACAAAAGTCAACCCTTTATTATGATTAGTGGAAACACTTGTGTACATGGATCACTCCACCTTTATCCTCCTGTCTTGATTAGATATTTCTTTCCTTTTGATCTCCATTGTACATTATTCTTTAAAAGTGAGATCTCTCTCCTCATTCTTGATCACTCATTTTTGTACTAAAGTTATGTTGCAGGAATTCTAGGTACTCTTAGGAGCTTGTGAAGACTTTTTACATCACCTGATATCTTGCACATTATATTATCCTAGTTCAAACTTGCATTAGTGCAGTTTCCTTTATGCTTTAGCTTTAGCTCATCCAATTTAATTAGAAGGATTGTAACACTCTCACTCCTTGTTAGCTAGTTTGCACTTCTTGCATTCTATTTAGCTTAGTTTCATTTTGCTTTGTATTTCACGTTGGTTCTTGGATATTTGCACTATTTCTCTTATTCTTGAATCTTCCATTTTATGGTTTACCTTGCAAGGGGTTGCATTGCTAAGTTCATTTGAGAGCACAAACACTCCATTTGCACATCATGACTAGGGAGCTCTAGGTCAACATGCAAGCTTCTCAATCCACAAGATCCCTTGGATAGAAGGACTTAGAGAAGTGCACTCTTATGTATGTACATTTTTGGCACCCACCATGGGGAAAAAAAAACTTTATTTTGCCTCCATTCTTATATTTTTTGTTATTTTTTTTGGTTTTCTATTTCAAGTTTTTATTTTTGTAGACAAAAGTATAGCATGATACTTTCTCCTAAAGTTGTGTGATACTCTTCTAGTATCATATGATATTGTTTGTTTGTTGTGTGATACTTTACCAGTTAGAGTATCACAGGTCTATTTACATTCTATCACACATCTTTTAGTGAAAGTACTTGTGGGATTATGACCGTGAGGAAAGCACTAGGTGGGAATGCCTAAGGTACTTTTGTGGCTATGAGGTCCATTACTTATCACAAGATAAGGTGTCTTGTTTTTAGGTGCAAGAGGGGTGTTGCAAATGGGAATCTTTCCAAACACTTTAGGATTTAAAAGCTACCTCTATTATTTGCTCAATATCTTTGTGCAAGGATCAATCATAATGGACTACCCAAATGACCCCAAGATTTTAAACTCACCATTTGTGTCTCTTTGGTTGTGTTAATAGTATTTCATTAACAAATCCAACATCTATTATGGGAAACCACTTTGTGTGAGGCAAGGGAGCATCAAGCATGGGCCAAGTTGTTGCGTACTGAGTTGTGACCTCTAGGTAGATCTTGCTTGATGTATTCTCAAATGTTCTCACCCAGTGCAAATTATTTGAACATACACATGATGGTAGCATTCATAGGGTTTTTATTTTGAAAATCTCACATATGCTTGTATTGATTAGGTTTTTTTGTCCCTTGCTCAATTGTTTGGAGATGTGTGTTTGTGAAATATACTTATTTTCAAAATATTACATTTTATTGCTACAAACTAGAAAATACCTTGTCTAATTGTTATTGTGTTCAAACACATGAAAAGTTTGAGTTTAAACATAGGCATTTTAAGCACAAAGTCATGAAGAATAGTTTCTATTGAACTTGTATCACACCACTATTATCATAAATATAGTATGATACTTTTAAATTGCCAGAAGAATTGCATCACCTCATAGATCCTATCACATTGCTATACCATGTGAATCATTCTATTACCTTTCAAAAACTATCACACCATTAGAAATTGTTATTGGGTATTATAGAAACTATCGTACAATTCTTTTTGTTGTACTTTTGTCACCTAGCTTTCTACAAACTAGCACCTAGTCTTATTGCTTGCACAATCTAGTTTTTATTTGAATTCTTTCTAATTAGGGGTGTTCCTACTTGGTTCTCCTATGTTCCTAGTCTATAATGTGCATATTTGGTTATTCTTTAAGCTGAAAAGATGAGCTTATCTTCTTGAATGTGAACTTGGCATCTCAAATCCTTCACTTGTCAAACTTGGTTACCTTACTTCCCTTGGCTATTTTCTATTAGGGTTCTTGGCTTGAGTCACTAGTGTCATAAAGTGATTAGGCACTTTTGACAAGCTACTCTCTTTGAGAAATTTATTTGACAAGTGAACACCTCAACTATATAATTTTAATTATCAAAAGGCTTTGTGTAATCCTATCACACTAAAATACTTACTCTTATATGTCGGTTGCAATTAGGTTGCAAGTTGTCCAAGGGAACAATCCCTCATTTAGTTTTGAACAACTACCTACTCCCACTAGGCATCCACATGATAAATCTTTTGAGGGAAAACCTATCTTTGACAAGAAAGAGGAAGACAATTCTACCACCTAGTGTGGTCCTCTTAGCCACTTAGGCAGTTCTTTTGATACTCCCCTTGATACTCCTAAAGCTGTGAACAATGTATCACTCACCATGAACCAAGAAGAGTGAAACTATCATCTAGAGGACTTCTTTGTGTTTAAAGAAGAACAATCTTGATTAGAAAAGGAAATATTTGAGGAAGATAAATGTATGGCTGCTAGGGAGTCATCCCACCTACATGTGGATACTAATACTCACAAAAGACTTTGGATATGCCCATGCACATAAATTTGAGACCTAGAATACCAATACTACTTATAGAAATACTTTTGTAAATCATCCACTTTTTGGAAATAATGGAAATAATACACCTCTGAGAACTCCTAGATCACACAATGAGGGGTATATGTCACCCCCTAGATTTTGCAATATTCTCATCACAAAAGTGAGGTAGACAACAAAGTTAACAATGAGGAACTCATAAAGTTCCAACAAGATGAATATCTTTAAAAACTTATGCTTAAATATTTAGACAAAAATAGAGATCAATATTTCACATAGATGACAAGTAGAGTTTGGAGAATACCACATGATGTTAATGTCTAATGCATTATACAAAAGAAAGAACCAATTGAAAGTAAGCCTATCAAGAAAGAAGCTCAAGAATTGTGAAATTGACTCGCACTTATACAAATGGAAAAGGAGAAGCCTAAATCCTCGTTTGTTGAAACTATATGTTCTCTTCCTTTTAATAAGAGTCTTTACATGAAACCATTTCCTATGGATATAGAGCTTCCAAAGTATGAAAAATGCTATGAAAATGGTGATCCATAAGATCATGTGAGACATTTTTATGCTCTTAGCATGGATTTCATGCACAAGGACACATATCTTATGAGGTTGTTCCCTAGGAGTTTGAAGGGATAAGTCATGGAATGGTTTACGAAGTTCACCTCCTCTTAAGACTTTTGATAAGCTTTCTCATAGATTCATCCAACACTACTTGTATAACATACAATGCCCAATTACTATGTTGGATGCATGCAATATCAAACAAAGACAAGGATAACCTTTTAGCACATACTTACAAATATGGAGAGGGTTTCATTCTAGATACCCTCATCAAATCCCAAAAAATGAAAAGGTTGATATCTTTGTCAACACCCTTTTTCTAGAATTATATTATGATCTTAGAAAGAAATTATTCACCTTGTTCAATGACTTGGTTGAAAGCACTTATCAAATCAAGGATTTTGATGTCAAGAAGTGTGATATTGTCCTTAAAAAAAAAGAATGGTAATGGTAATGGAAAAGGCAAAAAAAATCATGGAAAAAGAACAAGTATGTTGTCAATTATGGTGTTTTGGATGTTCCCAAGATGAAAGAACCTGCCTTTCATTTGACCAATGTTATTTATGCTAAAAAACAACAAGAGACAACAACGTCTAATGATTCCAAAAAATTACATTCTTTTGACAAGGCTAAGAAGCCTTCTAGACCTAGGCATACATATACTTCAATGGTTGATTCTAATGACGTGGTTTTGAAGACCTTTCTCACCAAAAAGCTCATCATGATACTTGACAACTCATGACCCTATGACCCACATCTTAAGCCCAATTGGTGAAAAGATGACCAATTCTAAAATTATGATAGAAATAAGGGTCCTAGTATTGATAATTTCTTCAAATTCTATATTTTATATACAACCTTATTGATGACACAAAAGTTGTCATTGATGGCTTAGTTAAGAATTTTGATCACAAGGCTTTTAAGAAACCATTGCCTGAGTGCAAAAAAGGAGAGACATCTAAGCATAACAAAAAGGGCAATGACATGGAGATTAGTTATGAATATGCCAACATAGACAATGTTACCAACATGTTGGAACCTATTGAGAATGTCTACATGTTGGGTCCAAAATTTGGTGAGGAACCCAATTACAACACTAATGATGAAAAGCCTAAAGAGGTTTTAAGAGTGTGCAATCTATCTCAACACTTTTCTAACACTGGACCGAGGGTTTCACTTAGGATGATAGATTCTTCCTCTTCTCATGGTGAGATCTTAAATGTTGTCACTAGGGGGAAATCTAAGGTTGTTCTTAAGTGGTTAATGATCCTAAACAAGATCCCTCTTCCAAGAAACTTACTACTTATATTGTGTCTACCTATGATCTAGTGATTCAATTGCATATATCCCCTGCATATGTATCCATTATTGATTTTTTAGAATTATCTCCTTTACAGAAGGAGTTCCTCAAAAAATCCTTATGTGTAGATAGTGTACCTATAGATATTGATGCAGATAAGTTCCAAGCTATGGAAAACCACATTTGCTTGCCACATTATCTCACATTTTCTAAAGAAGATGACAAAGCATTAAGTCATCCCTATAATCTTTCTCTCCACATTGATGTCCAAATTCATCATACCCAAGTCAAATGAGTATTGATAGATAATGGTGTATGGCTAAACATTGTTTCCTTCAGTGTAGTTCAACAACTGGGATTATCTGAGTTTTCCTTTGATCCCAAGTGTGAAATTACCATTAAGGCTTATAATGAGGTTGAGAATCTTACAAGGGTTTTATTGTGCTACCTATTTGGATTGGTCATGTGGAGAACGATATAGTGTTCCAAATGCTTGATATCCCATTTTCTTATAACCTTTTATTGGGAAGACCACAGACCCATGAGATACAAGTCATGTCTTCAATCTACCATCGGTGCATAAAATTCCCCTTTAATAGTGTTGAGATTATAATTCTAGGGGATAACTCTATGTCGATAAATATGTTGACTATTGTTGATTCCTTAGTACCACATAACTAACCTACTAGTGACATTAGACCCTTTTCTTTCTGGATGTGAGAAATAGATTAAAATAATGAGTATTGGTATGGGAGAATACACCGTAGACTCTATTGTGACACTTCTTGTTTCTTCACATTCTTATTGAAGACCATATGAGAAAATGAAACCAACTTCATCAAGTATGACTATCTTTGGCACCTTTGTTCAATGTTTGATTCCCTTAGAAGACAAAAAAAGGATCAATCTATTAGAGACTTGATATATAGAGAGGAAGAGGATAACAATAAATTCATGCTCGCTACCCATATTTCTCCCAAGAGATATGGGAAAGGCTACCAGTTTCTTAGAAAAATAGGTTATCATGGACAAGGACCTTTAAATGATAACAAGAATGCTCTCATCGAACCTATGAGTCACACCAAGGGGAGAAAAAGCATAGATACTATAGGTTTAGGGTATGGTGTTGATGATGATTCACTAGTTTTTGACCAAGAAGTCTCTACAGCTAGTGAGTATGAAGGTGAAGTTCCACCTACTACTACATCTTTACCACAAGAAGAGGACTTTAACCCTTCTACTTCCCTTCTTTGGGGGGAATATATGGTGCTCAATGATATCATTTTTGAAGCATATACCTCAAGACAATGTAAGTTTGATGAGTTTGAAGTCAAAGAACCTAGTAAAGAAAGAGTTAGAAGAAACATTCCTAGACTTGTAGTGCACAACCAAAGTACTAACTTGAATGATTATCAATGGGAGTCTCTATTCTGATGCATCTTGTGAAGTAGGGGTTGACTTAGTATATTATTATGTTAACCAAACTGATATAATTGGCAAGTCCCTTGTAGGGTCTGACAAGTTTGGCTCACAAATCCCTTTACTAGATCACATAGGTGCTCCTAGGATTAATCCCACTTTGGATTCCTTTAGAGATAATTCCCTCCACATTAACAACCTTGAAGCATCCTCCTCATTGTCCCTTATGCACCTGGATCCCATTAACTAGTCTATACAAAATCAAAGAGCTAAATTTCAATCATTTCAAAATTACTATGAGATCGCTTACTACTTGAACATTATTAAACTATTAGTTTCTTCCACCGACAAACCAATATTAACATAATTGAGTCTTATGTCAAGTACCTTAGCCATAAGCTAAAGAGAAAAATGAAAAATAAAATATCAAATGGCAAAAACTACTCCATGGTGGTGTCTGAGCCAAAAAATAGTAAAAAGAAAGATGTACCCAAGGGTGAAAATGTCTTCAAGGTGCCAAAGGATGAGGTACTTGGTATTCTACCGAGTTATTTATAAGGTAGGTCATTATTTTTTATTGAACCTACATAGCTTGTCAATATTGGTACTAAGGAATCTCCCAAAATTATGCATTTAGCTCAATCACTCTTAGTTGAAGAGAAAGAATAGTTTGCTTCAGTCTTCCAAGAGAAGAAAATCAACTTTTCATGGAAATATGTTGATATGCCTCATCTTGATATAGATATGGTCATTCACCACCTTTTTATAACTTCTAGCGTCAAGCCCATTAAATAGAAATTAAGGAAGATGCACCCACATGTGGGTTTACTTGTGAAAGATGGGTTAGAAAAACTTTTGAGAAAAAAATTCATTACAACTATCAACTATGCCAAATGGATCTCAAACATTGTTCATGTTTCTAAACATGACAAATCTATTTGAGTATGTACTAGTTTTCGAGACCTCAATAAAGATTTCCCAAAGGATGAGTTTACACTACCAAATATTGACATGATAGTGGACATGACCGCATGCTATGAAATGTGCTCCCTTATGGATGGCTTCTTAGGGTATAATTAGATAAAGACATCTCCCAATAATAAAGGAGAAAATGACTTTTACATGTGCATGGGGAACATTTTGTTGGAACACCATGCCTTTTAGTCTCAAAAATGTGGGTGCTACTTATCAATGGGCTATGACCACAATTTTCCATGACATGATGCATAAGAACATTGAAGACTATGTTGATGACATCCTTGCAAAATCTAAACAAAGAAAGCACTCACCTAGCTGACCTAAGTTTGATATTAGACCACATGGAATAGTTTCAACTTATACTTAATCCCAAGAAGTGTGCTTTTGATGTCAGCTTTGGAAATTTTTTAGGTTATATTATATCAACAAAGGGCATAGATGTTGATCCAGAAAGGTACAAAAAATAATGGACATGTCACCTCCTTGAAATACTAGTCAATTTAGAAGCCTACAAAGACGTCTATTGTAATCACTCAAAAATGGTCATCTATATTTTGAACCCCCTTTCTAGCATTTATGCTTAATTTATCAAATGTTTAATTTCAATCAAATCATCAAAAATCATTTTATTTGATTTTATCCTATAGTTTGACCACTATATCCTAAGTTATTGTTTAATTAAAAGGAACATGTTCCCCATTTAATTAAATAAAAGCCCACACTCATCTCTTATCCTAAGTTGCACACATAAAAGTATTTTCCCACTTTAAAAATAAAATAAAAGTCTTTTTGTCTCACATGGAGACACAAAAGTAAACTCTTTGTGATTGGTGGAAATGATTTTGCATGTGGATCATGCAAAATTCAACTCCACATTCCTGATTAGATCCTTTTGCTTCATGATCTCCACCATCCATACTTCTTTTAAAAAGGGAGCTCTCTCCTCATCTTGGATCCACTCTTTTTGTACTATTGTTATGCTACAAGTTTTTCTAGGTACTCTTGGGGCTTTGGAAGAGCTTGTGGCCTCATATTCTCACTTGCATATCATAGTAGCATAGAATCATCTTGCAATAGTATAGTTTCCTATTATCCATTAGAATAACACACCTAGTTTAATTAGAGGGATTGTAATACTCTCATTTTGCTAGTTAGTTTGTATTCCATAGCTCATTTTATAGATTATTTTTCACTTTCATCTCATGTGGATTCTTGGATACTATCATCCTTTATCTTTCCTTGGAATCTACCATTTCATGGTGTACTTGTAAGTGGTTGCATTCTTATGCTCATCTGATAAGTATTCTACTTCTATTTGCATCCTTTTGCACGTCATGATTGGGGAGCTCTAGGATGATATTTGAGGCTCTCAATCCATGGGATCTCTCAAATAGAAGGACTTAGAGAACTTCAACTTTTCAAATGTACATTTTTGGCACCCACTATGTGTTGGAAATAACAATGAGAAAGTAAACTCTGAGAGGAGGGGGTGAATTAGTGCTTCAAAAATTTAACCATAAAACATTCACCACAAATCCATCTCACAATTTAGCATGTAAACTGAATAGCTAACTACACATTTTCATCCATAGCATGAAACAAATAACACATAACACAATATATTTGTTACCCAGAAACCCTCCAATGAGAAGGTAAAAGTGGGGTGGGGATGGCACCCACAAATCTTCACTACTATGATTGTAAAGTTTAGCCAATTAAAAGGTTACAAGAACTTTGATCATAAACTATGATCTAACCTATGAAAGGTCTTCCCTATTAAAGGCTTACAAAAATTGTTAAGTCTCACCTTGTTAGAGGACTTAAACTTGCAATAAAACAACCACTCGATTAATAGATCTACATAAGCTTTTTAATACTACTCTATTAGGATGTTTTCTCTACATCACTTGTTAGAATGATTTGACACCATGATCCTTTTGCTAGCACTTTGTTGCTAGATGAAAAATATTCTCTTTCTTGGTGTGTACAGATCCTTCTAATCAAATATGTCTCCTCTATCCTCTCTCTATTTTTCCTTTGTTCTCTATAACTGATTCTACAATTCATTACATTATCACAACCTCCATTGCTACTATGAATTCTCTCTTTGCACTTAGCATTTTTCTCTCTTGTGTCTCCTTCTCTTCCTTTATACATTACAAACTATTTAGGGTTTGTCTCCTTAAGTAAACAAAAGTTGGCTAGGGTTAGGTTAGAATCAATGGCTGAGATTGATCCATTTTACTACTTAGAACATCCCTCAATTTGATTGGTTACATGTATTTCATAGGGATTCATAATATACATCTTCTAGTATCATAAAATAATGGCAAAGTTGGCCCAAAAATAGTTTACATAGAATTTTGTGTCATTACAAACAACTATGTCTAAAATTGTTCACTCGGCAATTGAAGTCTCTAATGCTCGACATTCACTATATCTTCAATTTTATAACTCAATTCTTGAATGACTTGACATACTTTGTTTACTTAGCTCATGAGTGACTTGGTACTAACTATCTTCTTGAGACTGACTATGAATATTACTTGGCATGTATTTTCTGGCAACTTATGCTCGACGTGCTTTGATCACTCAACTCGCATTGATTGCTCAACTTGCTCTGATCACTCAGCTTGCACTATAATTCTGTTGAATAATGATTGATTGTTTTGGCACTTCTTTGTCAAACCAATATGAGATTAACAATCTCCCCCTTTGACATAAGTGGAAAAAACAAGTTGTCATGTATATACAATCATTATTATGAGCATAACTTAAACTATATATATGTGACTCTGCACTTATACAAAATTTCAGAACTTCAAAATTTTGCAAAGTGGATGACAAGCTGTCATACCTCATTCCTCCATTACTCCCCTTGAGTAAATGTTTCCTTTTTGTATCTAAATTTGATATTCCTGTTGAGTATATTTATTTTACCCTATTTTTTCATAATTACTTCCCTTCACTTCATTATCCCCCTTGACTTTACTATATCCCCCTTTTTTGACACTTAAGTCATGGGTGGTACACTGATAGTGTGTTTATCCAAAAATGATTTATGGATCTCCATTATGACTTTTAATTTTGTGTCCCAATTGTTACACACTTCCTCTAGAGATTGATACTGAATTTCTAGCTTGACAGCAAGGTTAACTAAGCTATCATGAGTGGAAAGATGAGAATCTTTCTTCATCAATGTCTCAGCATAGGCTAGTTCCTTGTGCAATACTTCCATGTGTGGGGTCAACATGGATTGGATGTTGATCAAGGTAGCTCAAATGTTAGCATCTTGTGCTTTTAGCTTGGCAAGCCTACCTTGAGTGGATAGCAATCTCTGAAAATGTGACTGACTTTGACTAGGAGATAGTTTTAAGGTATTAGCTATAATATTTAGATCTCCCTCTAGTTGGTCAACATGCCTCTAAATCTCATGTGTGAAAATATTTACATCACATAACTTGATGTAAAGAGATAAAATGTTCTCCAACACCTTCTTCACACTCTCCATCTTGGTTGATAAATCAACATGCTGTAGTGTAAGGAAACTAGATATCTTTTCAAGTACCTTATTGTGAAAATTTCTTTTAGACCATTCTAATAGTTTATTTTTTGAATCTAGGTCTACATCACTAATCTTATCAACAATATGTACCAATTTCTGAATAATTTATTTGTCTTCACTAGTAGCTAGAAGACTAAAAGCATCAAGAAATATGTCTATGATGTCATGAAGAACTTTCTTATGCTTATGCTCCCTTCTTAGTAACTCTTGTTGTTTCTTCCTCTGTAGAACTTCCTGTAGAATGCCCATATGCTCAATGGTGATTGTGTTAAGATCAAACTTGGGTAGTTCAATCACCTCATCTAGGCTTGCATCGAGTGGAAAAAATGGGTAAGTTAACCAAAGTCTAAATGAAATTTTGTTCCTCTAGGGTAGTAGTCACCTTCAATTCTTTAGACTTGTCATCTTTTCTCACTTCCGTATGTTGTTCTACACCTTGTTTGTGGAGTAGGTGTAGGACTAGATTCTTGACCTTGTTTAACTTCAATTCCATCTTTCTCAACTGTAACTAAGGCTTTCTTAGTTGAAATGAGTGGCACTAGAGACAATTCTACTTGTGTTGCAAAAATAATACTTAGTTGTTTAGTGCTTGCACTTTGGTCTTTCATCTCTATAGTTGTAAGGGGTACATTAAATATGTCAATTTTTTTCTCTCCTATTGCTGCCACTTCTTCCTTTTCAATTTCATCTATTCTCACCAATACAAGATTTGTGCATAACTATTTTTCCATGGTGGAATCATTCAATATCTTCTTCAAATCATCATTAGTTAAAGGATTGACATTCTAAATAGAATTTTTAGGAACATCCTTGATTTGTATTGAGTCATGTTGACTGACTTGGTCTACATGTGGGGTGCTATCATTCAAAACTTGTACATCTTGTACATTCTGTTCATCTTGTTTCTTTTCCTTAGCTGTAGCCTCTTCTATTGCTACTTCCTCAGTGCCTCCTATACTACCATCCTTAACTAATACCTCTTGTATTTTTTTATTGTCTCTTGCTCAACTTGCTTAGGATCTTGCATTTCTTTCTCACCTTTCTCTTTTATTGCAAGATTGGGTAACCCATAAATAGATCTCCAAATAGTTATGCTTTTGGTTACCACATCCTCAATGTTCTTATTCAATATATGGAAAGCTGTATATTTTGGGGAAAATTTAGACTTGTGATTTTTGATAGCCTTGGTAATCTTCCTCTTATCCAATTCTCACATTACTTGGACTAGAGCGGATTCCTTGATTTGTCTCTCCATTTGTAAATTGTATTGCCATTTTTGCTCAACTTGGTCATATAGAATCTTAGGTAGGGAGTTGTAAATATCAATAGGAGTTGATTTAAATGTAACCATCATCACATATATGGCTTCCTCAACAATATTTTGTTTGACTTTTCCTAACTTATCAAAATCAACGTGTGCAAAACTAGATAAATCTCCATTTGATTTTACATTGTCACACAAATTATCCAAATAAAAGGAGGGATTGTGGCTTACCACCTTGAATTGACTCATGTCATTATATTTTTTCTTCTCCTCATTTGACTCAACCACTAGAGTGTATTTTCTCCTCACATATGTCTTCTTTGTAGGTTGTCTCAACTTTACCAAGGCAATAGTCTTCTTTCCTTTTGGTTTCTCAATAAGTTTAACTTTCTTGGTGGTTTCCCTTTTTCTAGACTTAGTAGTAGGTACTATTGGCTTCTATTGTAAAATTTTCACAAGTTTCTTCTTTGGTTTCTCCACTTTAGGCTCCTTAGCCTTCCTCTTCTTCTCAGTTGATTTGGGTGCTTCCTCATCTTCTTCTTCCTTGGCACCTTCTACATTAACTTCCTCATCTTCTCCTTATCCTTGAGTGAGTGCCAAAGGGGCTTGGACTTGTTCATCATCTTCATCATCTTCTTCTTCTCCCCCTTCACCAAATCTCTCTTTCATCTTTTTGAAAAAATTATTCTTCTTCCTTACCACAGAAGTTATTTTCAAGTCAATTATAATCCTAGACTTGGCTTCCTCATAGTTCCCAAATGAGGTGGCACTTTTATTAATTTATTATGCTAGTAGAGCTATGATAGCTGTAGATGCCTCATCTACATTGATCTCATATGATAAGGGCTTAAGCCATCTGACCCTAGGAATAGTTGCCTGCACATATGTATAATCTGCATCAACTAAGAAGCAAACATCATTGTAATGTTTCTCCACTAGTGACATAGGAATCCTTAGTCTCTATTTCATAGATTTCTTAAAATCCTCAAAATAACTAGTCATTATTGACTCAAAATTATCTCCAAGTTGCTCTATGAATTATGCAATCTGAACTGTAATAGACCTATTGGTCTTCTAAGAAACTTTTACAAAAGTATGAAATGTGTTCTACACATAAAAGAATATACAAACTAGTAAAGAGCCAAATTTGCCACTCTTTTTTTTCCTTATGGCCTCCAAGTTTTTACATAGTTGTTGAAGATGTAACTCAAAAAGGTCATAGGTGTGGTCTATCTTCACTATTTTGTATCCCAAATCTATAGCCATGGAGGAGACATTGTTTGGTCTGCTAGATTGAAAGAACCTGTGAGCTATCACTCTCACGGCAAAGGAAATTAGTGGGGTCTAAGATAGAATCTATAGACATTCCCCTCTTGTTCCATATTGCACCTTTATTCTTCTCAATTATCTCTTTAGAATCACTTCGTGTGCTCTTAGGTTTGTCTAAGGTAGGATACCCTGTCACTCGGTTGATGATCCTTTTAGTGATCTTAATTGGTCCATTTTCTAACCATATGAAGTCATCATGTATTCTACTAAGCACACTCTTTATCCATTCAATCTTGAATGCATTAGGGAAATCTAGGGCATGGATCAACCCTTTATTTTCTACAATTTGGTTTTCTTCCCTTAAGATTCCATCATCTTAAAGTTGACTATACAAATCCCTTATCTCCATATCTCATATGCTTCTAACTTTTCATGTATAACAACACCTAACATCTTGAATCTAAAAAATTTTGGTGATATCATTGATAACACACCGAACGAGTCTCCTTTATATGCAATTTTAGGTATTTCTTAGAAAGGCAGTTGTCTTACATCATTACTAATTAATTGCACACTAAAAACTCCCTTTCCCTCTTTCCTAGCACTTGCAAAAGAGCTAGCTGCCATATTTGATACATAGGGTTCACAAAAATTTAAATAGAGTAACTCAACACTAGTAAAATACCTTTCCGATCTAATGAATATGTCAAGTTGGAGTTGAATTCAGTTCACAAACATAAGAATCTCCTATTGCAATTTTCCTTCATGCTCTCTTCGATTACTAGTGAATGAAAATAAGTCGATAAACAACTATATAACCCTTAAAATTTTGCAATAGATGCTTAATGCTTACACAACTATAAGCTCGATCATCATAGGGTTTCCAACTCACTCAGCTTACACTTGATTTCCACTACACTCGATTCACATAGCAAGCTTGGCCAATACTACCATACCTTCATTACTTGGCAATAACTGAAATTCCATTCACACTCGGTAGTAACTGTGAAACTTTCCATGCTCAGTAACAACATAAAAACTAAAAAAAATATAGATTTCTTGAAGGTTCTAACCAATTCATTGCATCTTAATTCATGCATATATTATCTTTTTAGAACTTAGATTCTTGGAACTGATGTAAAATATATCATTGAAATATCAATCCCACACATACCTTTTGATTGCCTAGTTGGGGGTAATGTGATCACCTGATCCATTGGATGAAGTGACCTCATCTAAACTTGATGTGCTGCAATCTCCCTTCTTCTTCCATGTCTTGTTCATCTGCACTTTGACCTTCTCAACATTGACCTTTTCTTTTCCTTTATTGTTTCCATTTCTTGGTGTTGGTGATCTAGTTGGAGAGTTTCTACTAATATGACTAGTCTTCAAATAACTAAAGCATGCAGTCTCACTCAACCATCTATTGTAGTTGCCTCTGAAAAGCTTTCTAATGCAATTCTCAGGAATGTGTCCATATTCTTGATAACAGTGACAACTGTACCTTGTATTATAATCCCAATTGTAGGATTTTCCATTTTGTTGTAGCTTTATTTGCTTGTTTGATGTCCACTTGGCATTAGATCTATATTCATATGCTTTATGTCCATACTTTAACAATTATGGAAATATCCTTCAAATCTCTATTTGCTTAAGGTCTTGGCTCCACATTCATGTGCCTGATGTCCTTTCTTTTTGTACTTATGATAGTAACCCTTGAATTTCTTCTTAGAATTATGATTTGCATTATTGCTCCTGCAAACATTTATTGCATGACCTAACTTTTCATAATTATGACAAGTGGTTTTGTAGTTCTTACCTTTGTTATTTCCTTGTTCACCACTTTTAGATTATTCTCCTTCCTTGGTACTAGTGTATCACAATCTAACAGTATCATTGTTAGACCTAGGAGATCTCATCAGTTTCTCAAAATATTTGATGGCTTTGCTGAAACTTTTAGCTAATTCCTTTTCTTTTCTTAGTTTATTCCTTGGTTGTTCATTCTATAAATTTAGGGTTTTGATCTCAATATCCTTTCCATTCAATTCATGATTTTCAATCATCAATTGATTCATTGTATCCAATTGCATGCTAGCAATCTTTTGCACATATAATGCCTTCTCTTCTAGTCTATTTGTCAATGTTCTTTTGTCATCTTCAATAGTGACTTTGTCTTCCCCAACTTTCTTTTTATGCTTGGTCACCTCACATAGCAATACTGATTTGACTTCTTGTTCTATCTTAAGATCTATGACCTCTTCAATTAGGGCACCATTCTTTTCCATTAGATCTGCAACAATTGCATCAAACTCACTTGAGTTTCCATTTGCAAATAATTTAGTAGTGTTGTCCTCTTGGTAATGAGTGTCATTTATCTCAATAGCTATCTCTTTCCTTCTCCTCAATGAACATTATAGTTCTTCTCTTTCTTCCATGAGTTGGTGTAGGGAAAATTGGATTTCAATCTTCTGGTTCTCAATAGTCTTTCCCAACTTGTGGACTTCCATCTTCAAGATCTTTCTTCTAAGTTGTAGTGCCTGCCCCTAGTTTACATTTTGTTATTATTGCTGAATTCTTTTAGGCTAATTTTATGCTTGATGATTAGTAGCATTATTTTTGAGATTATCAAATATTGTTTCATATTCCGTTGATTTTATGATGAGACTACTTGTTACTCTATACTTCATGCATGATGATGATTATTATAGTGATTTCAGTTATTGATGATGATTAGTTAGATGGATTATCATATGTGTTTTCTTATGGATACTCACCCCATACTACATATGTATGGTGTGCGTGTATATTTTCTTTATGTATGACATTTTTTATGCGGTTAAGGAAGGGAGTCATAGTCACCTACTAGTTGGGATCTACATGATGCACCACTTCTTGCCATTGCCTATTTAACTTAGTATATATGTGTTTGTACATGCGTGGATTTTATGCAGATTGTAGGTATTGGGTATCGAATTCCTAAATTGCTAGGATGAGCATACCCTATCACATTATCTCAATGGTAAGAGAGGGGAGATAAATTCTTGAGTCCAAATCCTAACCTTTAAGCCCATTTGTCCTAGAAAATTAGGACAAGTATTTGAGATGTTTACCTTCTGAATGCATCATATGACATAAATTCATGATTATAACCCTTTAATTTGATCCTGTATGTTTTTTTCTATGATGGGTCTTCGTATTTCATCCTATAAGTCTCTGGTGATTTTTCCATTAATTAAGTCTAATTAAAAGATCAAATTAATGACTTAATTGAATAGAAAATTATTACGTTATTTTAATACTTAATTATATTTAATTAATTGGGAAATTAAATAAATAAAAAGAATTAAATTTAAAGATAAAATTATAAGTCTAATTTTAGAGTGTAATAATATTTATTTAATTTAATAATAATATATTTATGAGATCATTTTTAAATAAATGCTGAATATTATTATTACTTAAGTTAATAAATATTTTATCAATAAAGCATGGAAAAGATATTAATTTATTAAAGAATTTTAAGATTGCATAAAGTATGCATGAGATAAAAATTTAATAAATTAATTAAAAAGAGAAATCAAGTGAATTTAAATAAACATATTTTATATTGCAATAAATGTGCATGAAAACATAAACGAAAGATAATAAAGAGTTAAAGAGTTGTAAGCAAGGAGTCCTCTTGAGTGATCGCACAATTAGTGCCCCGAATTTATGAGAGAACTCCTTATCAACAATTAAGGGTTCATTTTCAGGGGACTGCAAATTTTAGAGGGATTTTCAGAGAGAAGGTTTTCAGAGAAGAAATTTCTCTCAGAAATCTTTTGGGTGATTGCGATTTTAGCATCAAAACCAGGTAGATTCTTGCGCTTTGATTCACCCAATTAATTATGTTCTTTATTATTCTTGTCTTCTTTGTGACTGTGAATTGGTTATCTATTTTTCCTTTGTGATGAATATTTCAATTTGGAATTACTGGTATGCATGTTGATTTCTTCTGTATAAGTAGAGATTAAAATCTTTGTTCAATAATTTTTGCAAATTAGAATTTAAACCAGGGAGAGTTTTGAATTGAAAAGGATATTTTAAATTGAAAATTCAACTGGTTGGTTGTATTTGTTGTATCAATGAATTGTTAGAACTATTATAATATATATATATATATGGAGGAGGGTTTTTTTTTTTTTTAAATTCATATAAATTTTTTATAAAACAAAAAAATAATTTAAAAATTAATAGTTTTGGAAGGGGTGGGGAAATCCCCACACACCCCCCCCCCCCCCTCCCATACCACTGACATTGTATGTTGCAATAGCAGGCCAGACTGTCTGTCGCAAGCAACAATAAATACTACTACCACGACATCAGTCAAACCTATCACCATAGGTCAAAGGTCGGCAAGCCTTTCTAAAATAAACATCAGCCTTTGTTTGTAATTCAATTTTTTTTATTAATTTAAAAAAAAATTAAATTGTTTTATTTAAAAATGTTATTATTAGATTATAAATTATTATATATTATAAATTTTATTAATAAATTTTATTAGTATTTATTACTTTAATAATTAATTAAATGATATCAATATAGTTCTTTTATATATAATTATTAATAATTTAATTTAATTAAGTTTATTTAATAATGGAAGTTATTTAATAGAGTTGTAAATTTATTTAATTATTAATAATTCTAATTTTAATAAAATTGTAAATTATTTTATTTAAAATCAATGAGTATTATTTTAATATTTTAAATAAATAATTACCCCTAAGTCATTTGGAACAATGAATTTAAAATTGAATTAGGGTAATTGTGCATCTTATTCAAATTAAGAATGGGGTAAATTGTAAGGGTTAAATTGTAAATTGTAGGTACTTGCAAACTTACATTGAAACAAATATTTAAACCTTACTGTAATTCAACTATGTGATTTCAAAATCAAACTAAACTATAAAACTACCATGTTATCTATATGTTCTCTATGTTTTGGATTTGGGTTGACTAGAGTGTTGACCAGTTTTAGGACATCTACCAGAGGCTTGAGAGTTTTGTGATTGTGGTATTATGCTAATTTGATCTTGATCTTTTAAACTCAACCATGGTAATGTGTTGGTATGCTCTATGATGAGTTTGTTTATATTGTTGTTTATTGCTTTCAGTGTTATTGGATAACAAGATGGATTTTATGACATAGTTGACTTAATCATTTGGAGTCTTCGATCAATATTTTTGGGATACTTTTCAATTGCTTGTAGAGAACTGATGGGTTATTGTAATTTATCTTTTGATGATTCCCAGTCACTTGTATAGGAATGAGGCAAAATATTGTGATTATTTGATTTGTGCTTTTATGAGCTTAGGGTAGATTATCTATATATAATGTTGGGAAGTGGCTTGCAATGGAGGTTGGGGCCCTTAGTGGCTGCCAGGGTAAACCCATTGTAAGTTGTTTAATAAGTGAAAACACTACACTAAATAAGAGTAAAATGAACCTAATAAAAGTCTTTGTATGTTGTCACCCATGCCTTGAGTGCTAGTACAGACTAGGATGGAAGTAGAGAGAACACTTGGTTGTGACCATCGTTAGTATGCCTTCTCAGTATGAGAGGATACTAGTGCCACATAGAGTCACTAGGGGGTTGAGGTCAAGTTAGACTACTAGGGTAACTCTAGCATTGATTCGTGCAATGACACTTGCTTGCTTACATAGTAGGTTTCCTACGTGTCTATGTTTGCCTCTAGGTCTAGATGTTGATTTATCTTGGAACCTTTGAGTTAGATTACTTTTAGGGTTTCCTAGACTTAGAGATTACTTTTTATATTTTGATTGATATCCTATTTGGGACTTGAGACTATCTCCTTAGTGCGGTGGAAGTGGGCCTTTTTGGGTTGCCACACAATTGGGTGGTAGTGCTTTTTACTCTTAACATTGAGATTCATCTATTGATGTCATGGCTAGAGTTCTTTATCTGCATTTCCTTTCATTCTATTCTTGTGTATTATGATGGATGGTTATATCTTTATGATGGATAGTTATATCTTTATGATGGATGATTTCACTTATTGTATTGTACTTTTTTTCATGGATCTAAGAAGGATGATGTAATCTATTTTTATAAATGTATGTTCCTTTAGCCTTTCATACCCTATGACATGTATAGTGGATGATTGAGCATTCCAAATTTTATTGCCAAGTGGCATTCAAAAAAAATGTATATTATTTAAACGAACTTGGACTTATTATTATTCTTTCATATGGATGTGGTATTTATTATACTTAGTGTTATTTAAATTTAAATGTGATTCAACGTCTTGGGATCCTTAAGGAATGTAATCATTTATTATTGCTTCTGTATGATTGTATGTTGTTGCTTCCGCTACTTTATGTTTGATGTGTATGTTATTCTTTCTTTAAAAAAAAAATATTTAGAAAACTTAGTAAAACTTTAGCTTAATTCTTTTGGATACCTTGGTGGGGCGTTACACAAGTTGTAAAGCTTTTTTTTCTAGAGAACAAGGCTCTAATACCAATTATTGGAAATAAGAATGGGAAAGTAAACTTTGAGGGGGGGGGAGGGGGGGTATTAGTACTTAAAAACTTTAACCATAAAACATTCACCACACATCGATCTCACAATTTAGCATGTACACTGAAATAGCTATCTACACATGTTTGTCCATAGCATGAAACAAATAACACATAACACAATATATTTATTACACAGAAACCCTCCAATGAGAAGGTAAAACTGGGGTGGGGATGACACCCACAAATATTCACTAGTACAATTGTAAAGTGTAGCCAATTAAGGTTACAATAAATTTGATCATAAACTATGATATACCCTATGAAAGGTTTTCCCTATTAAAGGCTTACAAAGACTGTTAACTCTCACCCTATTAAAGGATTTAAACACCCTGCTAAAAGTGTGCCTTGTTAGAGGACTTAAACTTGCAATAAAATAAGCACTCGGTTAAGAGATTTTCACAAGTTTTTTAAGACTACTTTGTTAGGATATTTTCTCTGCATCACTTGTTAGAATAATTCAACACCATGATCCTTCGCTTAGCACTCTATTTCTACATGTTAGATCTTCTCTTTCTTGGTGAGTACTTGATCCTTTTGATTAGATATGTCTCCTTTATCCTCTCTTTTCTTTTCCTCTATTCTATCTAACTAATTCTATAATTCATAACATTATCACAACCTCCATAGCCACTATGAATGTTCTCTCTACACTTACCATTTGTCTCTCTTGTGTCTTGTTCTCTTTCTTTACACATTACAAACTATTTAGGGTTTATCTCCTTAAGTAAACACAAGTTGGCTAGGGTTAGGTTAGAATCAATGGCTAAGGTTGATCCATTTTTCCACTTAGAATATCCCTCAATTTGATTGGTTACATTTAGTTCATAGGGATTCATAATATACATTTGTATACATCTTTTAGAATCATAGAACAATTGTTAAGTCAGCCCAAAAGTGGTTTACATAGAAGTTTATGTCATTACAAACAACTATGTCCAAAATTGTTCACTTGAAAATTAAAGCCTCTAATGCTTGACATAAACTATATCTTCAATGTTGTAAATTATTTCCTAAGTGACTTGGCATACTCTATTTACTCTGCTCATGATTGATTTAGTGCTAACTATCTGCTCAACACATATTGATGCTCGACATTGACTATATATTACTTGGCATGTATTTTTTGGCAACTTATGCTAGGCATGCTTAGATCACTCAACTCGCACAAATTTCTCAGCTTGCACTATAATTCTATTGAATAATGATTAATTTTTTTGTCACTTCTTTGTTAAAACCAATATGAGATTAACACTGTGGGGAAAAAGAACTCTATTTTGACCTTCTTTTTGCATTTTTGTCACTTTCTTGCTTCTTGTTTCAACCTATTTTATTTTTTTCATGATGGTATTATCATATGATACTTTTCCAGTATTGTATGATATTTTATTCTATAGTGGTGCGATACTTTACTAGTTAAAGTGTTGCACACTATTTAATATTTTTCGCACTGTAGTTTTATAAAATATCATATCGAGAGACACAGAGTATTGCCCAAGTAGATTGTATCATCTAGCTATACTGGGAAGTATTGTATGATATTTATGTACTAGAAAGTATTGCCTAGTTCAAAATAGATAGTTGTTTAGTTTTTTGTTAACATTTTGAGTTCTTGAGGGTTTTTTTTTTTGGGTTTTTGGTTTATTTACTATCTGAACAATTGGATTTTGTAGTTTTTTCACATTTGGCTACCCCTTTTGAAAAACTAATGCATTTGTTTTGTAGGGTTTACCTAAATTTCTTGCTGATTTTCTCATTAAAAGAACACATGTCAAACACTTAAATTTGCTAAAAAGGGCTAACCATTTTGATACACTAATACATTTTTTTGTATGGTTTTCCTAAATTTCTTCCTTATTTTCTCATTAAAAGAATGCATTTCAAAGGCTTAAATTTTCTAAAAAGGGTCATTAATATTTTTGTAGGGGTACCCAATGAAGCAAAAACAAATCAAGCATGTCTTATGTTTTATTTCATTTCTATATGAGGAATCTATTAGGTGTTTCCTTTTCTAGGCACATAAAACTTGTGAGTAGGTCTTATTTTTGGTAGGAGATTATACTCTTCACCCTTGTGGTGAATCAAAAATCTTGATCCTTCATTGAGTCTCGAAATTAAGCAGTATATTCCACTTTTTAGTGATGTTAATTAATCTTCTTAGCATGTTTTGGGAAAGCACTAAGAATAGGAGAGTATGCTCTTCACCCTTTGGGTGAATCAAAAATCTTGACCTCTTTGGTGTGGATCAATTTTGTCTATCTCCTAGTGAGATATCTCCTTTAGAGGACCTTCTATTGGTGGAAAGATACCAATAGAAAAAAAACCCCAAAGTGGGAACGAGCACAACCCAGCTAATCTGACCCACTATAATCACAAATCCCTTGAAAAAGGCCAAAGCCTTGGAGGGTGTAACACTTGTCTTTTTTTAGTGGAAGTACTTGTGGGATTGTGACCATGAGGAAAAAACTAAGCACAAATGCTCAAGGTACTCTTATGGTTCCAAGGTCCATTACCTATTTCAAGATAGGGTGTCTTTTTATCAGATGCAAGAGAAGTGTTGTGAATGGGACCTTTCTAAACAACTTAGGATTAGAAACTACCTTTATTATCTACTCAACATCTTGGTGCAAGGATCAATCCTAGAGGACTAGGATTACCCCAAGATTTTATACTTGCCATTTATTTCCCTTGGGTTGTGTTGATAGCACTTAGTAAAAAATGCAACATCTATTGTGGGAAACCACTTTGTGTGAGGTGAGGAGGCATCAAGTGTGGGCCAAGTTGTTGAGTAATGAACCATGAACTTTAGGTAGTTCTTCTTGGCATGAATTTGAATGTGCTAGACTCATGAAAATATTTTCAACATACACATGGAATTAGTATTCATAAGGTTTAATTTTTGATACTTCACAAGTGATTGTGTTGGAAAGGTTACTTTGTCCCTTGCTCATCTTCTTGAAGACATGTTCTAGTATCTCCAATTGTTTTCAAAACTTTGTATCTATTGTTGCAAACTAAAAAATTCCTTTGTTACAATTCTATTTTGGACTAAGAAACCTAAAAGTTGAATCAAATCATAGATATTTTAAGCATCACATCACATGATAGAGTTTGTTGAACCTTTATCACATGATACTTCAGAGAAATATTGCATGATACTTTTGGATTGCCAAAAGTATCAATCTTCTTCACAAGTTTTGTTGCCCCATCACTCTCTAGTATATCACATAGTCTTTTGGAAATTTCCTGCTATCTAAAAATTATCACCTACTTATTGTGTAAATTTTTGCATGATAGAATGTGTTGATATACTATTGCCTGATTTGCTATAAAATATCTCCTAAACTTTGCTACTTGCATAAGTGAGTCCAGATTACATTTTAGTTGAAGTAAGGGTGTTTGTACTTGGTCTTACCATAATCTTGTCTAAAGCCTTTGTGTCTAATATTGTCTTAAGCTGAAATAGATGATTTTGGTCTCTTGGATGTGAACTTAATGTCTCTATTGCTCACTTGTCAAAACTTGGTTACTCCATTCGCTTGGCTATTTTCTATCAGACTTCTTGCCCAACACTTGGATGGAATCACTAGTGTCATAAATTCTAGGAACTTTTGACAAGCTATTCCATCTACTTTATCTTTTTTCAAGTGAACATTTGACTATAAAAATTTAGATCCTATAAGTCTTTGTGTTGTCTTATTATGCTAAAGGCTTGCCCTTACATGTTGATTATGACTAGACTCCAAGTTAGTCAAGGAAATCATCCCTCTTTTACTTTTGCACAATTTCCCACTCCTACTAGACATCCTTGTAAGAAATTCTATAAGGAAGAATATGTCCTTGATAGGTAGGAAGAGGCTAAAATCACTACTTGGCACAACCCACTTTACCACTTTTACATTTTTATTTGACACTCCCTTCAGCACTCCTAGGGCTACAAATAGTGTTTTTGTCACCATGAACCCAAAGGAGAGGAACAATTTCCTAGAATAATTCTTTGAGCTTAGAGAGGAGAAAGCTAGGCTAGATAGAGAAAGATTAGAAGAAGATAGATGTATGGCTGGTAGGGAAATATCTCACCCACACACTAAAACTAGTGCTTGTGCATATGACTTTGAAAATAGACATGTTCATGCCAACTATAGAAATCCATTTATGAACAAGCCACTTTGTGGAAGTAATGAGAACAATACTCCACGAAGATCTTGAAGGACACATGTGGTAGGATGTTCCTCACCACCTAGACCCTCAAAATCACACCATGAGAGTGAGGTAGACAATGAGGTTACTATTGAAGACCTCATGAAATTTCAATAAGATAAATTTCTCCAAAAACTTATGCTTAAATCCTTAGAACAAAATGAAGACCAATATGTTCAATTCATGACATCTCAGGGATGGAAAATCCCTCATGATTATGATTTCTAAAGGATCATCCAGAGAAGAGAGACAAATAAACATTAGATCCTAAGGAAAGAAATGTAGGAGTTGTAAAGTCAACTTTCCCAAATGCAAATGATGAGAGAGCAACCCAAAACCTCCTTTGTGGAAACCATATGTGCTCTCCCATTTTATAGAACTCTCTATATGGTTTTATTTCCTCAATATATAAAGTTTCTCAAGTATGAAAAATACAATGTAAATGGTGACCCACATGACCATGTATGACACTTATATGTTTTTAGCATGGATTTCATGCATGAGGACACATACATAATGAGGCTCTTTCCTAGGAGCTTAAGGGGACAAGCCATGGAATTGTTTACCGAGTTGTCACATCCTCTTAAAATATTTGATGAGCTTACATAAATATTCATCCAACATTATTTGTATAGCATACAATGCCCAATTACTATGTTGGATCTATGCAATATTAATCAATGACAAGAAAATTTTGCCACATATTTACAATGATGGAGATCATTTCATTATAGATATCCTCATCAAATCCCAGAAATTGAAAATATTTACATCTTTATCAATACCATTGTACCATAATTATACTTTGATCTTAGAAAATAACTAGTCACCTCATTTAATGACATGGTTGATAGTGCATATCGCATTGAAGATGTTGCCAAAACAAAGGGTGACATTGTTCTCAACAAAGATAAGAATGATAATGGAAATGGAAAACACAATAATAAGTCATGGAATAAGAATAAGTATGTTTTCAACAATGGTGTTGTGCATGTGCCAAAAATGAAGGAACCCACATTTAATTTTATAAATGCTATCTATACTGCAAAACAAGAGACAACAATGTCTAACTCTTCCAACTAGTTGCAACCTTTTGACAAGTTGAAAAAGCCTTCTAGAGCTAGGCTTATGTATACTCCAATGGTTGAGTCATATGATGTGGTTTTGAATGCCCTACTCTCTAACAAGCTTATTATGCTACCTGATAAAACTGATTGAAGGAAAGATGACCAATTTTTCAATTATCATAGGAATAAGGGTCATAATACTAATAATTGCTACAAACTAAAGGATTTCATTCAAGATCTTATTGATGAGGCAAAATCTTTCATTGATGGCATAGTTAAGAATTATGATCATAAGGCTTTTAAATAATCATTTCCCAAATATGAAAAAGGAGAGACATATAAGACTAACAAAATAGGCAATGACGCTAAGATCAATTACACATGCACGAACACAGACAATTTTATCAACATGTTGGAACCTATTGGGAATTTCTACTTGATGGGTCCCAAATTTGATGATGAACCCAATTATGACATTGATAATGAAAATTCTAAGGTGGTCTTAAGAATTCACATTCCCCATTAAAATTTCATTGACACTAGATCTAGGATGTCCCTTAGGATGGTAGATCCTTTTTCTACTCATGGTGAGACATTGAATGCTATCACTAGGGGGGAACCTAAGTTTTTTCTTAAAGTGGCTAATGATCCCAAACATGCTTCCTCTTCAAAGAAACTTGCTACTTTTATCCTATCTATGTATGATATGGTGAGCCAATTGCATAAAATACCTTCCCCAATCTCCATTCTTGAGTTGTTAGAGTTATCTCCTTTGCATAAGGAGATGCTTGAAAAGGCCTTATGTATAGCTAGTGTCCCTATGTGCATTGACATAGATAGGTTCTGAGCTATCATGAACCACATTTCCTCACCTTAATATCTTACATTTTCTAAAGAAGATGACAAAGTATTGAGTCATCCTCACAATATTTCTTTACACAACAAAGTAAAAATTCATTGCACATGAGTTAGATGAGTACTGATAGACAATGGTGTAGGGCTAAACATTATTTCTTTAGTATGGTCAAGACTATGCTAAGTTACTAAGAGGGGAGGGGTGAATTAGTAACTTCTAAAACTTTAACAATTTTAATCAAATAATTCAATTAGCACATGATTCATCACATCTGATCTAATTGCATGCATGAGAAACTGAAAACATGAAAGCACCCATAACACTTGAACACAAAAATTTGGTGACCTAGAAACCTTCCAAATAGAAAGTAAAACTGGGGTGGGGATGATACCCAGAAACTTTAGTATTGTAGCATAAAGCTAACTTGTTAAGGCTTACATTGATCACTTCTAATGATCTGCCCTATTAGGAGCAATTAGGACTGCTAGGTCCACCTTGTAAGATGATTTGCAAACATAAAATGAAGTATGCACTCAGTAAAGAGATTTATGAAAAACTATTAGGTCTACCTTGTTAAAGGATTTTGACTAGTTCACCTATTAGGATAAAGCAATAGATCTCTGATTTGAAACTGAGTTTTTTGATAGAGATTCCTTAGTGTACTGATCACCTTTCTATGATAGATATGTCTCTATTGCTTCTTATATTATTATAGCCTTTACAATTTTCTCTTTATTTGCTACATTTATAACTTGAAATTTTTGCTTCCACATTCACATTACATCCATACATTCTTATTCACATTCTTACATTGGATATGATACAGTACATTACATATATATACCAATCCAAATATACAAAATTGAAAAGTTGGCCATGATACAAGTTAACACAAATATTACAAAGTCGACCCAAATGAAGATACTCAGGTTCTGAAGACTGACTCAGTGAGGTTTTGATACTCGGCATCCACTGTCAATGCTCGACATCATCATGCACTTGGTAGACATAGAAGCTCCATTCATACTGATCAGTTTCAAGTAGTCTTGAACTTGGTCTACACTGGTGACTCAGTAGATATTGTGAAAATTGAAAAACATGGAATCACTTGGTTAGCATAAAGTAGCTTGGTTAACACTAGCTTCTCATCACATAAACTATGAACTTGGTAGAAATTGCAATGCTCAGTAATGAGAAACATGGTGTATACTAAAATGCATAGTTTGAACTACTGGACTTCACACTAACTGAATATGCTCGGTAACCATTGGGATTAGTCCAAAGAACTCGGTAACAACTGTAGAACTTGGTGGCTACTAAATTACATGGCAAACACTTTAAACTATTCAATGATCTTGGTAGCTATACAGAATCTAAATAAGTGTGTGTCACTAATAACAAACTTGACTAATATGTCAACAATCTCCCCCTTTGGCATTAGTGACAAAAACACTTATTAGCCACAATTGAATACCTTGTATTCATCACGATGTGATACTAGCTCACTGTATTTTTTTAGATTTTTCCAAAATTGATCTCTATAAGTATATATAGTATACTATAAATCTTTTTCTATACACAACATGTCTTACTGATCATTTCACACTTGTTACGAATTCTCCTCCATAGCATATTTCTCCCCCATACTGTGTGTCTCTCCTAACATATAACTTTTCTCCCATATTTCCCATATACATATAACATTTCTCCCTCTTTTTGATAGTAATTCCAAAGATTTATTCTAACTTATTTACATAGAGACACCAAAATGGGATAAGAATTTGGAATGTACCTTGAGACTGATTGCCAGGGTTTCATCCCAATTTTCTTGCAAGACCTTGCATGTATGTAGTGCAATTTGTACTTTTGTTGATGGTTCAATCATATGGTCTGCAATAAAGAAGTTGTTATCATGAATTATAGTCTTTAAATATACAATATGTTTATGCATTGCATTCATGATTAGAAGGATCATATTTTGAATGTCAATCAATGTTGATTGAATCCTTTCTTCTTCTCTTAGCAATTCAGCTTGCAAGTCTGACAAAAATCTGATTTTCTTAAAATGTGTAGAGCTTGAACTAGGATCAAGTTGCAGCTACTGAGCACTAACCTTAAGATCTATATCAATTTTGGACAATTTGTCCTTTATTTCCTTTGTATACTCAGTGACATCACATAGTTTCCCAAAAAGTGAAGACACATTTAAATAGGATGCCTCAAGATTGATAAAAATTGTAGACAGCTTAACTTGATAAATGACTTTTTTTGTGCAGCACTTTATTATTAAATTTATTTTCAGCCTTTTCAACTAGCTTATCTTGACCATTAGTGTCCTCATTGAATTTTTGGACTACTTCTACTAGCTAATACAAAATAGGTTGAGAAGAATCAACCTCAATTCCCATTGCCTCAATCAAAATGTTCTTGCCATCTTCAATTATCTTAAATTCTTTGTCTCTTTCCTCTCTTAATTTTTGCTATTTAGCCTTTTTTTGGAGGAGTTCACCAAATGTGTGCATTTGGTCTGTAGAAAGATTGTAATCTATTTCCTCATCTAAATCTATGTCTTCCTCTATCTCCTTTCCTTTCCCCAAAGATTTTGTACTCAGTTGAACCTTAGGCTCAATTGTCCTTGCACTTATTGCTTTTATACCCAGAATGGAAACAATAGTGGAGATACTTGGACTTGCAATGAAAGTTGATACTATACCGACTAATGGAATATTTACACAAATACTTGAAGAATCCAAAATTGATGAAGTCAAAATTGTAGAATCCAAAATTGAAGTAGACAAAATTGGAGAGCTTACCACAAATGTATTGAAAACTAAAGAAGTCAAAATTGGAGAAGTGAAGACTGAAGAACCCAACTTAGTAGATGAAGAAGGAGTTTGTAGCTCAGTGGATGAAGTGGAAGTCGCTTCTGTTAGTGATATCTTGAGTTGAGTTGGGTCAAAGAGTGATTATACATTTGATGTATCATTAGTAGTCACAACCAAACTTGGTGAAGCTATCTCCATACTTGATGTAGTCAATGGTTTGCTTGGGGAGTGAGGAAGTGAGGCAATGACTTCTATAGCTATCTTGACTAGGTCAGTCTCCTCATCATCTTGCTTTTCTTCCTCAGCGGCTTCTGGACCTTGATCCTCTTCATCTTCTTCATTATCAAAGTGAGTCACTTCTTTAGCATTTTATTCCTCATCTTTCTCCTTATCTTCTTCTTCATCATCATCCTTTAGTTCAACAAGAAATTAACTTGGTTTATGAAGATGATAGATATTTTTCCAAGTATTTGTAGCATTCCTAACAACATGCTCTATGTCCTTGATCAAAATCAAACAAGTATTAAACTTTGGAGTCATTTTTTCTTCATTTTTCTTCAATGAATTTTTCACCTCAACATGTGATATGCTTAGTAGTAACTTCCTTAAGGTTTGTGCATATATTTCTTTGACTGTTTGCATAGAAAAATCCCATCTTGACTTTATCTTCTCTAGTAATTTACTGGGAACTTGAGAAGCAATCTGGTCTGGTGAGTACTTCCACTTACCCATTTTATTTAGCACTAGGTCTTCAACTTGCTTCTACTCAACCTCAGTCCTAATCTCATATTTCAAAGATTTAAAAAAAATTATTCCTATTCCTTCTTCCAATTGCTTTAGCCTATCTTGGAAGGTGGGTGGAGGTCTGTTGAATACAATGTCACCTCCTTTCTTTCATGATCTCCTTGTAAAGACTGTAGTGTATAAGTTTCCTAGCTTGGTGATGATCACCTTGCCCTTTTTCTTCAAAGGTTCTTCTTCTTTCTCAAATTCATTCTCATCCTCTATATCTTCCACATCCTCACCTTTTCCCTTGGTTAACAAGAGAGGTGCACTTGATTTCAGCTTTGATATCCTTCTCTTTCCTTTGTTAATTACCTATGGGAGCTTTATTTCTAGCTCAGTCTTGGCCTTGGCTTCATCATAAGTTCCAAAATAAGGGGCCTTGGGAACAATAGGTTCATTGACAAGGGCTTCAATGACATCCTTTGTCTCATCAATGTTTACCTCATAGCCAAGAGGTTTCACCCATGCAACTCTAGGCTTAACTGCCTAGATATATACCTTGTCACTATCCACCATATTTAAGCATAAATCATCCTTATAATCTTCAACTAACTTCTTTGGAATCTCGAACCTATTGTTCATTTTCTCTTTGAATACATCAAAGTAGTTGTCCATGATGCTAGTGTAGTTCTCACCCATTTATGCAATATATTCATTTATTTGGTAAAGTATAGGCACATCTTTTCTCCAAACTATGATGCCTTTAGAAGGGAAGAACTTCTAGACATAAAAGAATAGGCAAGTTAATAATGAAGCAAATTTTCACAGGTTGTTCTTTGATGTTCTAATACTTTCCATGTTTTCCTTGAACTACCTCAATAATAGGTTGGCAAGGTCATATGGTAAGTTGTTCTTAACCATTTTATATGTCAAATCCATGGCTTCACATGACACACTATTAAGATGACTTGAACTATATATCTTATGTGCAATAACATGAATTCCAAATTTTAATTCTGCATGTGTAACACTGTTGATTTTCATACCTCTACCATCCGATTCAGCTAGGGTTTTCTTTTCCAACTCTGCCCAACCTAGGGTTTTCATTCTTTTATGTTTGGCTAGCATGGGGAGGCTAGTGATTTGATGAATCATCTTCTTTTTTATGAGAATTGGTTGTTCTAACCACATCTGTCTATTATGCACTTGACTAAGGATAAACCTAATCCATTTAATTTGAAATTCTTAGAGCATATGAGGGATATGTGTCAACCCTTTTGCTTCTAGATGTTGATGCTTGGTTTTTAGGGTTCCATCAACACATAATTGACCTAGGGCATTATCCATCTCTAGAGTATCAATTTCTTGAATAGCAGATTTGAAATGAGTATGAATATTGTTAACAAGAAGTACCTTAGGAGGGATTTGGGATTGAGCTTGACTTGGGTCTAGGGTTTCAACAACTACAAGCATAAGTTTGAAATCCATCACTTTCCATTCAACTCCTTGAACCAACATGCCAGATCCTTTCTTGAATTTGCTTCTACTGGATGCAATTTTTTCTCTGTATATTGAGAGAACTTTGAAAAACTTTTGCAGGAAATTTGCTCAAGTCGCTTTGATCGCACTAAAACTAGCTCTTGCCAATAGCTCTTATTAAGAAATGAATTCTATCCCATGCCTTTTGTTAAAACTTCACCATTAATACTTGGTAGGGAAGTAGATATGTTGATAGACTGTCATCCACTAAATGGAATTGATTATCATCGACATCTTTATGACTTGGTAACCATTAGTGCCTTTGTTACTCCTAAGCATTGCTTGGTAGAGTCTATGACCTAACCTTACTTGGTAGAGAAGGTAACTCAGTAATAATTAATATGGATCTTGCTTAGTAATCCCTTTATATCTTGTATATAGATTTGGATCTTTGTTACCTTTCAACTAGAATTGATTCAGATGTCTTCTTTGATAGTCTGGTTCCAATTCCTCTTTGAGAACTTAATTAGAAATGGTAGAGTTGTTAGAAATGCTTTAGAATAACTAAGAGGGTGGGGGGTGAATCAGTTATTCAAGGTCCAAATGTCCTGATAAAACTTTTTCACTGATTATACTAAGCCCATTTAAACTAACCATGCATCCAAGCTAAACATTCTTCTTAGCAAGTTACTAAAAAATCAACATGTAGGAATAAGACATGAAAGATCAACACATAATACAGTAATTTATGTGGAAACCAAATTTGGGAAAGACCACCAGTAACATGTTACTCCTTTCTCACTCTTCTAAAGTGATGCTTTGTGAAAGGCCTACCTTGTTAAAGGCTACAAAACATACTGTTAAATGTGACCTTGTTAAGGGATTTCAACCACCCTATTAGAAGTGGGTCTGGTTAAAGGACTTTAGAAAATTCACTTGGAATGTCACCTTGTTAAAGGATTTACAATATGGTTGTTAAACCAACCTAATTACATAGGATTTTCCTTATATGATACAATTGCTAGAGAGTAACAATAAGGGCTTTTGGTCTGATACAACTCATAACATATCTTGTAGATTTTAGATCTCAATTCAATTCACAATTTTTCCTAGCTTTCAATCTCTACAACTCTGGCAACTTGTCCTCCTTTCAAGCTTTGTCTCCTTAAGTCTCCATGCTCATTGTACCAATGCAATCACCTTTGTGATCACCTATCAAAGCAGAGTCTTTGTACTCTATTCCTCCCTCTCTATGCCTTCTCCTTGACACCACACACTCTCTCCAACTACTCATGCTTCTTGACCTATAACTCCTTAAATAGAAGTTTGGAATACTTTTCTTGCTCTAATCTTCCCACTCTTATTCTAGATTTGAATGGATTAGGTAAGATACAATCTATCTTCCCCTTATTTCATTTCTTCTAGAAACATCATGTAGAATCCACTTGTATTCACCTAAAAATGCTTAACCTAAAATTCTGTGCCACCAGCTCATCATCCTTATCTTTTATCTGGTTCACAAAATTCAAGGTAACAAACTTGTCAACTCAGATCTAGAAAATATTTGACTCTTCAAATAATGTATTAGCTCAGCACTATTGACTTTCTAATGCTCGACACATACTGTGTTACTTGACACCTACTATATTACTCGACACTTGCTATGGATTCACTCTGCATCAACTAAGTTTTACTGATGCTCGACACCTATTGCATTTTGTCTAGCTTGGCACCTGAACTTTCTCGGCTCCTTTTGTTTCACTTAGGACACCCTAAATTTTGCATTTGATCGGCACTTACTAATAATTTTCTCGGCATGAACTAACTTTCTTGGCACCCACTAATGAATTTAGTGAAGCTTTGTAGATAGTTTTGTTATAACTTATTCTTCTAGAGTTTCTAAGTGTTGCCACCTGTGTATCTTCAATTGTACATCATTTTAACATTTTCTTAACTTATCCTTGAACTTCATTACAGAACCATAACTCAACCTTTCCCTTAGGTTTTTTTGTTACATCTTATTGATTAAATCCTCTTTGTCAATCAATTAAGTGATAGTACTTGGATCTTATAAGCAATTTTCATTCCAGCAAATAGTAGCTTTGACATCAATGACAAAATAATTATTGAAAACATTCTTTATCAATAGTCTCCCTTCTTTAATAATGATCTTTTCAATCGGATTTCAAAAAGAGTCACCCAATTCTTGAGTGATTTGACCATCATTGCTCAGGCTAGTATCCTTAGTAGACTTAGAAATCTATTGTTGTCTCATCTACTTTCGGATTTTATCAACCTTTTCCTTCTTCTCATCTTCAATTCTACTAGTATTCATACAATTCTTGGCAAGATGACCAAGTTCTATACAAATGAAACATCTTTTGGTAGCATCTCTTTTCCTCATATGATGTTTAACACAATTCATACCAATGTTTCCAAATTCTCCACAATAATGGCATCTACACTAGGTATTGTAGTCCTAACCAAATATTGCTTTTATAATTTTCTCTGGAGAATTCAATGCCTTTATTTTGCATTCTAATGCCTTATGCCCATGTTTCTTACATTTATGATAGTTGCCTTCAAATCTTTATTTCTCTTTGCATTCATTAGCCCTATGACCATGCCGATTGCAATTGTAGCATTTTCCATTGAATTTTTCTTTTCCATTGCTCCAACATTTGTTTGATGTATGACCTATCCTACCACAGTGATTGCAAGTAAGTCTTTGATTCTTTTGAGCACATTGTTTAGATGATTTACCTTCTTCTTTGTATCTAATTCCTACTTTTCCTTTTTTCCTATAAAGGTTTTGCTCATTTAGTTGATCCATGTCTCCTTGAGATTTCATCATTCTCTCATTGATTTTCTTCTCAAAATTTAGATCATTCCTCAATCTTTCATTAATTTATCTTTCAAATTTCAGATCATTTTTTATTCTTTCATTGATTTGCCTTTCAGAATTTAGATCATTCCTCATTCTTTCATTTTCAAATATTAATCTCATGATTTCCTCATTTGCATTAGAGAGTTCATCAATAAGGTCTTCTTGCTGAAGGGATTGGTCTTGGATTTCATTGTTCCTTCCATCCATCTCTTCTTTTATCTTGTTTCTCTATTCTAAGACTTCACATAACCTTACTGACTAAATCTTGTGTGCTCTTCTTAGCTTTCTTACTTCTTCTTACAGGGAACCATTCTTCTCGAGGAGTTCTTTGATTGCATCACTTGCTTCATCTAAGTTACTTGAAGGGTGAAAATATTCAATTATTTCTTCAATGTAGAGATGATCATTCATTTGATTTTCAAGTTCCTTTCTTCTTTTCAGGGATTGGGAAAGTTGCTCCTTAGCTTTCTTCAGTTGGGTAATGGCCATTTCTAGATCCAACTTTTCATTGTCAATAGCTTTTTCAAGTCTAAATATCTCTATATCCTAGATCTTTGCTCAAGTTGTTAAACTTTCTCCTAAGAACCAAAAAGCTATGATACCAATTGTTGGAAATATTCAAGACTATGCTAAGTTACTAAGAGGGGAGGGGTGAATCAATAACTTCTAAAACTTTAACAATTTTAATCAAATAATTCAATTAGCACATAATTCATCACATCTGATCTAATTGCATACATGAGAAACTAAAAACATGAAAGCATCCATAACACTTGAACACGAAGACTTGGTGACCTAGAAACCTTCCAAATAGAAAGTAAAATTGGGGTGGGGATGATACCCACAAACTTTAGTATTACAACATAAAGTTGGCCTGTTAAGGCTTACATTGATTACTTCTAATGATCTGCCCTATTAGGAGCAATTAGGATTGCTAGGTCCACCTTGTAAGAGGATTTGAAAACATACAATGAAGTATGCACTCGGTAAAGAGATTTATGAAAGACTGTTAGGTCTACCTTGTTAAAGGATTTTGACTGGTTCACCTATTAGGATAAAATAGTAGATCTCTAATTTGCAACTAAGTTTACTGATAGAGATTCCTTAGTGTATTGATCACCTTTTTGTATAGATATGTCTCTGCTACTCCTTATATTTTTATAGCCTTTACAATTCATTCTTTAGCTACTACATTCATAACTTGAACTTTTCGCTTCCACATTCACATTATATCCATGCATTCTTATTCGTATTCTTACATTGGATATGATATAGTACAATACATATATATACCAATCGAAATATAAAAAATTGCAAAGTTGACCATGATACAAGTTAACACAAATATTACAAAGTTGACCCACATGAAGATACTTGAGTTCTGAAGACTGACTTGATGAGGTTCTGATACTTAGCATCCACTATCAATGCTCAGCATTATCATGCACTTAGTAGACATAGAAGCTCAGCTCACACTGATCACTTTCAAGTAGTCTTGAACTTGGTCTACACTGGTGACTTGGTATATATTGTGCAATTGAGCAAACATTGAATCACTTGGTTAGAATAAAGTAGCTCGGTTAACACTAGCTTCGCATTACATGAACTAAGAACTCAGTAGACACTGCAATGCTCGGTAACCACTAAAAAATATGGTGTATACTAAAATGCACGATTTAAACTATTGGACTTCACACTAACTAAATCTTCTCAGTAACTACTGGGATTAGTCCAAAGGACTTGGTAGCAATTGTAGAACTTGATGGCTACTAAATTACATGGCAAGCACTGTAAACTATTCAATGAGCTTGGCAACTATATAGAATTTGAATAAGTGTGTGTCACTAATAAAAAAACTTGACTAATATGTCAATAGATGGGTCCCAAATTTGATGAGGAACCCAATTATGTCACTGACAATGAAAATTCTAAGGTGGTCTTAAGAATGCACATTCCCCATTAAAATTTCAATGACACTAGATCTAGGATGTCCCTTAGGATGGTAGATCCTTTTTCTACTCATGGTGAGACCTTAAATGCTATCACTAGGGGGAAATCTAAGTTTTTTCTTAAAGTGGCTAATGATCCCAAACATGCTTCCTCTTCCAAGCAACCTACTACTTTTATCGTGTCCATGTATGATCTAGTGAGCCAATTGCATAAAATACCTTCCTAGATCTCCATTTTTGAGTTGTTAAAGTTATCTCCTTTGCATAAAGAGATCCTCGAAAAGGCCTTACTTATAGCTAGTTTCCCTATGTGCATTGACACAAATAGGTTCTAAGCTATCATGAACCACATTTCCTCACCTCAATATCTCAAATTTTGTAAAGAAGATGATAAAGCATTGAGTCATCCTCACAATATTTCTTTACACAACAAAGTACAAATTCATTGCGCACGAGTTAGATGAGTACTAATAAACAATGGTGTAGGGCTAAACATTCTTTCCTTTAGTATGGTCTAGCAAAAAGTATTGTCTAAGTTTTCCATTGATCCAAGATGCAAAATTACTACTAAGTCTTATGATGAGGTACAAAGATCTTCTAAGGGACTTATTATGCTATTTGTTCGAGTTGGCCTCATGGAAAAGAATGTGGTCTTCCAAGTACTATACATCCCACTTGATTATAACCTTATGTTTGTAAGACCATGGATCCATGAGATGCAATTTATGTCATCAACCTACCATCAGTGTATAAAATTCCCCTTTAATGGTGTTGAGATTGTGATTCCAAAGGATAACTCTATGTCAATTAATATGCTAACTACTGATGAATCCTTAGTACCACACAATTGGCCTTCTAGTGATATTAGACCCTCTCTTTTTGAATGTGATAAATAGATGAAAATGATGAGTATCAATATGTAAGAATATACTCTAGACTCATTTGTGGCATCACATGTCTCTCTATACTCCTATGGCAAACCATCTGAGAAAATGAAACCAACCTCATCAGCTATGACTATCTTTGGCACCTTTGTTCAATCTTCTTTTCCTTAAGAAGATGAAATGGAAGATCAAGCCATTAGAGACTAGATCTATAGAGAGGAAGAAGATAATGATGATTTCATATTCGCTACCCCTATTTCACCCAAGAAGTATGGGAAAGGCTACCTGTTTCCTAGAAAATTGGGTTATCATGACCAAGGACCCTTAAATGACAACAAGAATTATCTTATAGAACCCATGAGTCACATCAAGGGATGGAAAAATAGAGATATTACATTCTTGGGGTATGGTGTTGATGATTATTTACCATGATTTGACAAATAAATCTCTAAAGCTCGTGAGTCTGAAGATGAGATCCAACCTATTGCCCCTGCTTTATCACATGAAGAAGACTTTACCCCTTCTACTTCCCTTCTTTAGGGAGAAGATATTTTATTTAATGATAAAAATACTAAAGCATCTACATCTAGGCAATTGGAATTTAATGAGTCAGATGTTGAGGACCCTAATCAAGAAAGAGTTAGAAGAAATATTGTTTGCCTTGTGGTACATAACCAAAGTACTGACTCGAATGAGTATGAATGGGAGTCTCTTTCTAATGCATCTTGTGAAGTGATAGTCGATTTGATACACACCTATGTTAACCAAAATGACATTTTTGATGATTTTACCATAAGATCAAATGATTCTAACTTGTAAATTTCTTTAGTGGATCATGTTGGTGCTCCTAGCATAAGTCTCACTTTGGATTCCTTAGGATATTTTCTTATAGATTCTAAATTTCTTGTCACTAGAGATAACTCATTTCACATTAACAATCTCACCAATTGGTCTATGCAAAATCAAAGACATCAACTCTCATCTCTCCAAAATGATTATGAGATTGCATGCTACTTGAATGTCATTGCAACCTATGGTATCTTCCACTTGTGAACTAGAAATTAACATGACCAAGAAATACATCAATTGCCTCAGTCATAAATTGAAAATAAAATTGAAAAATAAGAGTTCAAATGGAAAACACCACTTTGTGGCAGTGTCTGAGCCAAAAAATATTAAAAATAAAGATTTTTCTGAGGATGAAAACCTCTTTGACACAATTGAGGATGACATAGTTGGTAGTCTACCTAGTTATTTCCATGATAGGTCATTAGTTCTAATTAAACCTATGTAGCCAATGAATCTTGGTATTATAGAATCTCCCAAAATCATACATCTAGCTCAATCACTCTTAGTAGAGGAGAAAGATTAGTTCACTCAGTTTTTCCAAGAGAAGAAGATTAACTTTGCATGGACTTATGTTGATATGCCTAGGATAGATACAAATCTTATTATGCTCCTGCTGGAATACTTTTAGAATAACTGGGGGGGGAGGGGAGTGAATTAGTTATCCAAGGTCTAGATGTATAAATAAAACTTTTCACAGTTTAGTGAACCCATAAAATATTTATCTTCATGCATTCATCCATAAGATTATGCAATCACTTAAAACTTGTAGGTTACTATCAAATCAACTTGAAAAAATGAAAACATGAAACATAATAGATTCATCAACACACTTGACACAATGATTTATGTGGAAACCCAATTTGGGAAAAACCACCAATAACATGCTACTCTTTTTCACTCTTCTGAAGTGATGCCCTGTGAAAGGCCAACCCTATAAAGGTTACAATACACACTACTAAATGTGACCCTATTAAAGGATTTCAATCACCCTGTTAGGAGTGAGCCTTGTTAGAGGACTTTAGACCATTTGTTTGGAATGTCACCTAGTTAAAGGATTTATAAATGACTATTAGGTCAACCTTAATCCAAAGGATTTACCCTAGACTAATACAATTATTAGAGAGTAACAATAAGGCTTAATCTGATAACAACTTACAACTCCATTTGTAGATTGCATATCTTTGTTCTAGTCCTCCATTCTACTTGGCCTTCACACATTTTAGCTCTGATAGCTTGTTCACCCTTCAAGCATTCATACCCTTAAGCCTTCTTGCTTAACATGACAATACAAACTCTTCTCTTAGGTCACTTGATGAAGCAAAACCCTTGACTTCTTATTTTCCTTAGGTTCTCGCACATGATGACCTTTGCTTCTAACCAGCCATTCCTATAAATAGAAAATTAAGATCTTTTTTCACTCATTCTCCATCATCCAATTTAGGGCTAGGATGGATTAGGAAGGGTACAATGAATCTACACCTCATTTCATATCTCTCCTAGAAACTTCTCCTTGAATCCTCTTCGAATTTGCCTAAAAATGGTTTACCTTGAATTCTATACCACCAGCTCATCAACCTTATCTTCCACCTAGTTCACACATTCCAAGAAAACAAACTTTTCAGCTTAGGTCTATTGAATTCATGATCATTTAAATAATATAACTGCTCGACATTATCTAGATTCTAATGCTTAGCACATATTGCATTGCTCGACATCCTCTATAAAATCACTCAACACGAACTAAAGTTTACTGGTGCTCGACATCAACTAAAATTTACTCAAAATCCACTATTTTTTCAGCATACACTAGAATAAACTTTTACTCAACTCCAACTAATTTTCTACTCGGCTTGCATTGACTTTTCTTGACACCTACTATCCACTCAGTCAAGCTTGGTAGACAAACTTTTTGTAACTTGTTCTTCTAGACATTCTTACTGTAACTAGCCTTTGTAACCTTAAGTAGATTATCAATGCATCATGCTATCGCTATCGTAATTGATTCTTGTACTCCTTTACATAAGCATAACTCAACCTTTCCTCTAGGTGCTACGGTTAAATCTTTTGATCAAATCCTCTTCATCAATCAAATAAGTGATAGTACTCAAATCATATAAGCAATTGTCTTACCAACAAATAATAGGTTTGACATTAGTGAAAAAACAATGTTTGAAGCATATTAACCATACTTATATCAACATATGTTCTCAACAATCTCCCTCTTTAATAGTCTTCTTCAATCTATTTTCAATAATCTCCCACTTTGGCATTGATGGCAAACCAAATTGATCAACCAAACTGACTAGGTTAAAATAGTAAGACAACACCAAAAAGAAAATAATTCCTTGGGTTGAAATATCTCCCTCTATCATTAACTTCCATCTTCTAAGTAGATTACAAAATGCTTCCTTATAACTCCCTTTGAATTTCTTCTTATCATATCTCCCTCTTACTAGGTAGATGTTAGGATTTCTCCCTCTTTGGTAAATCTCCAATCTCTTGTATATATATCCCTCTTTTTCTTGTATTTTACTATCTCCCTCATCATACTTATACTTTACTTTGATCAGCAAGTATACAATCCCCCTCAGTAATTACTTCCTTGATCATTCCCTTGACTTTCTCTTTCTTGCATTTCCTTTGATCGATAACTATCTCCCTCTTTGACAACAATGCCAAAGACTTGTCATCTTAACATCCAAATATGAACTTCTTTAGTTTCTCCCTTTGTCACCTTTCTTGTGATTGATTTGGAGTGTCAATTCTTTGATTACTTTAGGTAGCTCCTTAAGTAAGATCACTACACCAATGTGTAAAATATGAATATTATCGTGTTTGATGCAGGGCCCTCCTTTTGTTACCTAGATAGCCTTTGATAGGGGTATCACCCCTAGTTTACCTCTTAGATACTCATGAACATCCTTAGGTGATGCTTTTGTGAAGATATCAGAAATTTTTTCTTTTGTGTTAACATATTCCATCTTCACCTCTTTATCTTGAACTAATTCTCTCAAGTAGCGGTACTTGATTGCAATGTGCTTAGTCTTTGTGTGCACCATAGGATTCTATGATAGATTGCTGGCACTTGTATTATCACAATAAAGTGTTACTAGTTATGTGATCTCTTCCTTCATACCTTTGAGTAACTATTTGATCCATACAATCTTTGCATAATTTACAGTAGCAACAACATATTCAGCTTGAATAGTAGATTGTAAGGTGCAGTTTTGTTTCTTGCTAATCCATGTAACCAACCTTTTGTCTAAGAAAAATGTTCCTCCAATGGTGTTATTTTTGTCATCAATATTTCTAGCCCAATCAGCATTAGTGTAGGCTCTTAATTCAAATTTTTCATTTTTCTTATAGTATAGACCATACTCCTCTATTCCTTTCAGATATCTCAATATTCTCTTTATAGCCATCAGATGATTCTCCCTGGGATTAGCAAAGAATCTTGCAACTATCCCTACAGATAATGCAATTTTAGGTCTGTTATGTACTACATATTGTAATTTACCAGTCATAGACCTATATAGTGTTTGGTTCACCTCAGCTAAATCATCATTCTTTGAAAACTTGTGTCATGTCACCATAGGTGTACTTACTAGTTTGGAATCCTCTAATCCAAAAGTTTTCAATATTTCTTTGACATATTTTAACTGAGTGATGTATTTACCATATTTCATCTAATATACTTGCAAACCCACAAAGAATTTGATCTCTCCAAACATAGACATTTCAAATTCTTGCTTCATTTCATTTGAAAAAGCCTTACATAAAGCATCTTGACCTCCAAATATGATATGATCAACAAAAATTTTAGGTAACAAAATATATTTTCCTTTCTCTGTCTTTATTTATAGATTGTCATTATCATTAGTCCTTTCAAACCCAATCTTCACAAGATACTTATGAAGTCTCTCATACCATGTTTTTGGTGCTTCTTTCAAACCATATAGAGCTTTGTGTAATCTACAAATCATGTTCTTATTTTTACCATCAACAAAACCTTTTGGTTGTTCTATGTAAACTTCTTCCTCTAATATGCCATTTAGAAATGCAGATTTAACATCTATTTGATACACTTTGAAAACTTTGTATGCAGAACAAGCAAGTATTGTTCTTACGCCTTCCAATCTAGGAATAGGGGAAAATTTCTCTCCATAGTCAATTCCTTATTCTTGTGCATATCCTTTGTACACAAATCTTGCCTTGTTCCTTGTGACTTCACCATTTTCATCTAGCTTGTTTCTAAATACCCACTTGGTGTCAATCACATTTTTGTCTTCTAGTCTAGGAACTAGAGTCCATGTTTTGTTTTTCTCAATTTGTTCAATCTTTTCTTCCATGGCTTTACTCTAGTCCACATCTTCTAATGTAGCTCTCACTAATTTAGGTTCTTTCATGCTCAATAAATATGTATCATTTCTCAATCTATTTCTTGTCATTGGTCTAACATTTTTATCTCCAATAATTTATGTAGCATGATAATGTCTTTTGACATATTCAGACAATCTTGGTTCAGCTCTAGTTTCTTCATTTTGTCTCTCAACTTCAAAGTCACTGTGTACATATATACCAAGTAGCTCAACATTTATGCTAATTTTTGAATCTAAATGTGCTTCAATTTCATTCAGTGACTTGGCATCTAAGTGTAACTTAGTTCCTGAATGTAACTTGGCATTCGTAGTATGTGACTTGGCAGTCACTAAAAGTTGTTGGTTTGTAGCTTGATTTGCAACATCTTTAGTAGGCATACCTTCATAAGAGTATATAAATGATTTTTATTCTTCTAGTTCTTGAATAGGTTTAGCCTCATGTACTTCTATATATTCATCAAATTTCACATTTGCACTTTTCACAACTTTGTTAGTGTTAGTATTTAAACACTTATAAGCTTTACTTCTTGTGGAATACCCTAAGAATATACCTTCTTCACTTTTTGCATCTAGTTTACCATTCTTGAGGTCTTTAAGAATGTAAAATTTGCTTCCAAAGACCTTAAAGTATTTTACATTGGGTGAGTATCCATACCATAGTTCAAAAGTTGTTGAATGAGTATGTTTCTTGACTTATACATGGTTTAAAGTATAGACAATTGTACTTACAACTTCTCTTCAATATTTTAAAGCAACATTTATCTCCATCATGAGTGTTCTAGCACAGTCTATTATAGGTCTATTCCTTCTTTTAGCAATTTCATTTTGTGGAGGGGTTCTAGGGGCAGATGTCTATCTTTTGATTCCTCTATCATTATAGAACATCTCAAACTCGTTTGATGTGAATTCTCCTGATCTGTCAGATCTCAAGCACTTTAGACTTTTACCTGTTTGCTTCTCAACTCTTGCTAAATACCACTTAAACATTTGGAAAGCATTAGATTTCTATTTTAGAAACATAACTATCATTATTCTAGAATAATCATTAATAGATAAAATAATTTACTTATCTCCTTTTTAGTGTTGCACTTCAATTGGTCCACACAAGTCAGTATGGACAATCTCTAGTATACTTTTAGAGGTATGAGTTTTACTCTTAAAACTGGACTTTGTTATTTTTCCTAACTAACATTGTTTGCACATTATATTATTAGGCTTCTTCAACTTAGGTAAACCTCTAACTTTTCTTGTTTTATTGATACTAACTAGGTTAACAAAATTGACATGACATAACGTTTTGTGCGACAGCCTCACATAATCAAATTTTACAACTAGAAAAGTAGCATCCTTTATATCAAGATAGAATAGATTACTCTTAGTTTGATCACCTTTTCCAATCAATTTTTCATTTGTGTCATATATCTTAGCAACCCTATTTTCAAACTCAACTTTACATCCCAAATTATTTAGTTGTGACACACTCAATAGATTATATGATGCAGGAGCATCCAGAGGTATAAGGGAAATCCTGTGTCACCCAAAAAAAATGTACTTAGACTTAGTTTCTGTTTTATGTCTTTACATTTTTGGATACCCATTTGGCTCAAATAAAGGTTCCAACTCTCATAGTTCAACTATCAGTGCATTTGAAAATCCTGAAAAAATAGGAGCATGCAATTTGACCATCATTTTCGTGACCTAGAAGGTGCGACTTGGCCAGATGAATGTAATTGAGATTTAGAGCATTCCAAAAAAAGAATCAGGTCAAAAGGCCCCACGGTTTGAAAGTTATTACAGTTTTTTGGGTTTTGGAGACCTCCTAAGAATGCTTCAAAGTCAGGTTTGGGGCATTAAATGACCTCAAAAAGGGCCAAAAAATGGGGGATGAGTGAAGCTTATCCATAGGGCTATAGAGCACTTTGAGAGCTTTCCGAAAATGTAAACGGTTCATCAATCGAAGCTACGGTTCAAAAGTTATGCCTCCCGGAAGTTCGGCTACCGTTTCTGGATTCTTCTAGATTTGCACCGACTTCTAACGCAGCTTCTGGAACCTTCTATTTTGTCGGTGGATGCCTACTAGAACTTTCTAGAATGTACTCCTAGTCCTTAACCCTTCGGGGTCTATTTAAGGAGATTTCTAGCATTGTAAAAGGCAGTTCGGATTGGAGCTTGAGAGGAGGTGCTAAAAGGAGAAATATTCTCCAGAGTTATGCTATTGTAAGCCCGTAGGGCATGTTTTGAAGTTTATTTTCTCTGCACTGTTTGTACTAGCTTATTTTCTCAGTTAATAAAATCCCCCTTTTCTATTGTGTCCATTCTGTTGTTGGGTTGTGTCCCCATCAAGTGGTATCAGAGCAGGTTTTCCTGAGTGTGTAGACAGAGCGCCGACTATGAGGCAGTTTGCACCAGGACTGTGTGGTTGTGGGTTCGAGTTAGAAGATGCCTCCACGAAGAGAGCATGGCAGAAGGGCCAGAGCTATTGATCTTGAGGAGGTTAGAGCCCTCCAAAGATAGGTACAAGCATTGCAAGAGGAGCTTCGTAGAGGAGCAAATATTGCCGCAGATGACAATAGTGAGGATGACAATGAAGAGGAAGTAATGGAAGTTGATGGGGAAGTTTTGAATCCTGTAGAGGAAAGGCTTTTTAGGGCCATTACTAGGTTTGGGAAAAGACCTACAATTGAAGTGGGTATATTTTCAGGAAATTTGAAACCAGATGAGTTGATCGATTAGATCAATGAACTGGAAGAATACTTTGAGTATGAGGATATAAGGGACCCAGATAGGGTTAAGTTTGCAAAGGCCAAACTGAAAGGCCATGCCAAAATCTGGTGGCAAGAGGTTCAACTGGAAAGACTTAGAAGAGGAAAGGAGAAGATCACAAGATGGGATCGCATGGTGGACAAATTGAAGAAGCAATTCATTCCTGTGGACTACGAGCTTGATCTGTTTAAGAAGATGCATGGGTTAAAGCAAGCAGGAAGATCAGTCCAAGAATATATAGAGGAGTTTTATCGACTCCTGATTAGAGCGGGGCATGCAGAAGAAAATAAGGAGAATGTTGCTCATTATATCAGTGGGTTACGACCTAGCATCCAGGAGGAATTAAGTCTGGTAAGAATGACCAGCGTTGAAGAAGCATACCAGTTTTCCCTACAAGTTGAAGAGAAGCTGAGTAAAAGGTTTGAAGGAAGACAAAGAGGGCGCGGTTAAGGAGGAAGGGGAAGCGGTAGATCATCTGGAGGTCACAATGAAACTCAAAAGAAAAATGAAGATGAGAGTACTAGCAGGAACCAAAGGAATGAGGGTTTGAATCGCTCCCATGATCAAGACTTTGGAAATCAAAGAGGAAGAGGTAGAGGACGTGGGCAAGGAAGAGGAGGCTTCTGTGGTACCTGTTTCCATTGCAATGAAGAAGGTCATCATGCCTTTGAATTCCCTCAACAACAAGGAAGGACAGATAGGAGAGCTGAGGGCCAAGCTAGGGTTTCTCATGTGGATGAGGATGCACAATCATCACATTCAGAGGATGCAGAAAGAGGAGAGACCTTGGTAAATGAAAGAGTCCTACTAAGTGGTGAGAATGAACCAGGACAACGGAGGAGTTTGTTTTGTACCAGATGCAAATGTGAGGACAAATGTTGTGATGTGATCATTGATGGTGGTAGCACTGATAACTTGGTATCAGAAGAGATGGTCTCTAAGCTAAAGCTCAAGAGGGAGAAACATCCCCAGCCCTATCGGATTTCTTGGGTAAAAGATGATCATAAGGTCCTGGTAAGTGAACAATGTTTAGTAAAATTCAAAATTGGGAGTTACCATGATGAAGTTCTCTGTGATGTTATTTCGATGGATGTTTGCCATCTATTGTTCGGTAGACCATGGCAGTTTGATAGACATGCAATACATGATGGACATGCAAACACATACTCTCTGACAAAGGATGGAGTTTGTCACAAATTGAAGCCCATGAAAAAGGAAGGTGAAAAGGTATGTAGCAGTGCTAGGATTTGTCTTGTTGATGGAAGGAAGTTTTTAGATGGCATGAAACATCAGCGTATTTGCTATGCTTTGATTCCTAGGAAAGATAAAGAAGGTAGTAGTGAAATACCATTTGAAGTTTCAGATTTACTAGGAGAATTTGGAGATATTATCTCTAATAATGTTCCAGATGGATTGCCACCAGTAAGGCAAATTAGTCATCAAATAGATCTGATTCCAGGAGCTAGTTTGCCTAACAAGGCTGCTCACAGGATGACTCCTACTGAAACAAAGGAGCTAAATAGACAGGTTCAGGAGCTATTGAGGAAGGGCTTGATTCGAGAGAGCCTGAGTTCATGTGTAGTACCTACAGTACTTGCACCAAAGAAGGATGGAGAGTGGAGGATGTGTATAGATTCTCGAGCTATAAATAGGATAACCATCAAGTACTAGTTTCCTTTACCAAGGATGGATGATCTTATGGACTGCTTGAGCGGAGCTCAGTACTTCACAAAGATAGATCTGAAGAGTGGCTATCATCAGATACGGATTTGAGAAGGAGATGAGTGGAAAATAGCCTTCAAGACCAAGGAGGGTCTTTATGAGTGGTTATTCATGCCCTTTGGATTGACGAACGCCCCAAGCACCTTCATACGGCTCATGAATGAGGTACTTAAGAAGTTCTTGGGAAAATTTGTTATTGTCTATTTGGATGATATTTTAATTTTCAGCAAGACTTTGGAAGAACATTTACTGCATATTTGTAGTGTCCTTAAAAGGCTAAGGGAAGAGAAACTATTAATTAATCTAAAGAAGTGTGTCTTTGCAAAAAGGGAGTTAGTCTATTTGGGATTTGTTATATCACCTGAAGGTCTCAAAATGGATCCAGAGAAGGTAAAAGCCATCTTGGAATGGCCTACTCCAAGGTTTGCTATTGAGGTAAGATCATTTCATGGTCTGGTTAGTTTTTACAGGAAGTTTATTAAGAATTTCAGTGGCATATGTGCACCTCTAACTGATACAATAAGAGGGGATAGAAAAGAGTTCAAATGGACTGCAGTAGCTGCAAGAAGTTTTGAATTGCTAAAGAAGAAGGTGACTGAACAACCTGTGTTGGCACTTCCAGATTTTAGAAAAGTATTCCAGGTGGATTGTGATGCTAGTGGTAGCGCTATTGGGGCTGTATTAAGCCAAGAAGGTAAGCCTATTGCATATTTTAGTGAAAAATTGAATGATGCAAAGAAGAAGTATTCTGTTTATGATCAAGAGTTCTATGCAATAGTTCAGGCCTTAAAGAAATGGAGGCATTATTTATTGCCAAAGGAATTTGTTTTGTATACTGATCATCAGGCATTACAATACCTAAATAGCCAAGGTAAATTGAATCAGAGGCATATGAAGTGGGTAGAATTCTTGCAGAGTTATACATTTGTGTTGAAGCATAGAAGTGGAAAATCTAACAGGGTTGCAGATGCATTAAGTAGGAGACAGTTGTTGCTTACAACAATGCAGGTTGAAGTAGTTGGGTTTGATGAACTCAAGAATTTGTACCCCGAGGATCCTGATTTTGTTGAAGCATGGAAAGCTTGTAAAGAACCTATTGCTATAGATAGAACCAAGTGGTTAGACTATTTGATTCAGGATGGCATGTTGTTCAAAGGTAGTCAATTGTGCATTCCAAGGAGTTCCATGAGGGAAAATCTGATTAAGGAGAAACATAGTGGAGGGATGGCAGGACATTTTGGTTGGGATAAGACCATTGCCATTCTTAGAGAACATTATTTTTGGCCTCAAATTACACAAGATGTGAAGAAGTTTGTACAGAGTTGCCAGGTTTGTCAAGTTGCCAAGGGGTTTAGTCAAAATACTGGCCTATATCAGCCATTGCCTGTTCCGTCAAGGCCATGGGAGGACATAAGTATGGATTTTGTTCTTGGATTGCCAAGGACACAAAGGGGTAATGACTCAGTATTCATGGTGGTTGATAGGTTCTCCAAAATGGCACATTTCATTCCATGCCACAAAACTCATGATGTTGTCCATATTGCAGACTTGTTTTTCAAAGAGGTGGTAAGACTACATGGTCTTCCAAGGAGTATAGTTTCTGACCGAGATACTAAATTTGTGGGGTATTTCTGGAGGACATTGTGGAAGAAGTTGAGAATAGACTTGAAATTCAGTTCCACGCATCACCCACAGACTGATGGCCAAACAGAAGTGGTAAATAGAAGTCTGGGCAATTTGCTGAGATGTTTAGTTGGAGATAAGCCCAAGGGATGGGATTTGATTCTACCACAGGCATAGTTTTCTTATAATAACTCTGTAAATAGGAGTACTAGAAAATCACCATTTCAAATTGTATATGGAAATAGCCCAAGGACTGCACCAGAATTGAGGAAGATAGAACAAGGGGAGAGAACAACTGTTGAAGCTGAGGAGTTTGCTGAACACATCAAGCGTCTACATGAGGAGGTTCAAGCACACATTATCAAGATGAATCAAGAGTATAAAGCTAGGGCTGATCAAAGGAGAAGACATAAGGAATTCCAAGTAGGGGATCTTGTCATGGTGCACTTACGAAAAGAAAGATTTCCAGTTGGTACTTACAACAAGCTGAAAATGAAGAAATTTGGCCCCTGCAAAGTTTTGAAGAAACATAACTCAGGAAATTCATATGAGGTGGAGCTGCCAAATGGTATTCACATTTCTCCCATTTTCAACATTGCAGATTTAACAGAGTATCATGATGATGGTGCAGATGAGGAGCTAGTTTTAGAGCCATGCCCAATTCCTTCTTCTAAGAAGGAGGAGATAGAAGACATTCTAGATCATCGTGTGGGTAGGAGTACCAGAAATAGGCAGTATGAAGAGTATTTGGTCAAATGGAAAGGACGACCGATCGAAGACTCAACTTGGATTTCAGCAGCTGAGGTTTCCCATTTGGGATTTCCTCTACCATCCATAAAGTGACAGGGTCACTTTTCAATCTACCCTAGGTGTCTGATGCAGGAGCATCCAGAGGTATAAGGGCAATCCTATGTCACCCAAAAAAAAATGTACTTAGACTTAGTTTCTGTTTTATGTCTTTACATTTTTGGATACCCATTTGGCTCAAATAAAGGTTCCAACTCTCATAGTTCAACTATCAGTGCATTTGAAAATCCCAAAAAAATAGGAGCATGCAATTTGACCATCATTTTGGTGACCTAGAAGGTGCGACTTGGCCAGGTGAATGTAATTGAGATTTAGAGCATTCCAAAAAAAGAATCAGGTCAAAAGGCCCCACGGTTTGAAAGTTATTACAGTTTTTCAGGTTTTGGAGACCTCCTAAGAATGCTTCAAAGTCAGGTTTGGGGCATTAAATGACCTCAAAAAGGGCCAAAAAATGGGGGATGAGCAAAGCTTGTCCATAGGGCTATAGAGTGCTTCGAGAGCTTTTCGAAAATGTAAACGGTTCGTCAATCAGAGCTACGGTTCAAAAGTTATGCCTCCCGGAAGTTCGGCTACCGTTTCTGGATTCTTCTAGATTTGCACCGACTTCTAACGTAGCTTCTGGAACCTTCTATTTTGTCGGCGGATGCCTACTAGAACTTTCTAGAATGTACTCCTAGTCCTTAACCCTCCGGGGTCTATTTAAGGAGATTTTTGGCATTGTAAAAGGCAGTTCGGATTGGAGCTTGAGAGGAGGTGCTAAAAGGAGAAATATTCTCCAGAGTTATGCTATTGTAAGCCCGTAGGGCATGTTTTGAAGTTTATTTTCTCTGCACTATTTGTACTAGCTTATTTTCTCAGTTAATATAATTCCCCTTTTCTATTGTGTCCATTCTGTTGTTGGGTTGTGTCCCCATCATTATAGTTAAGCTCTTCAACATAGTAACCATTTTCACATAAAATCTTATATGTGAGCTTGATAGAGCTTTTTCCTTTTATCAAACATGATGCATCATTACCAAATCATACACAATTTCCATCATAAAAATTTAGGGTAATGAACTTACTTTTATCTCTAGTCATGTAATGTGAACACCCATTGTCAATGATCCATCTATCATTCTTGTTCATACAAGTCACAAGTGTAGTTGTGTCATTGTCATCAGATTCATCCTTCATTGCAACATACACCACTTTATCATCATGTTCATTAGATTCATCTTTTTTTTCCTCTTTAGCAATGTAGCATGAATTTTTTCCTTTGTCTTTGTAGTCTTTGTTGTCTTCATCTCTCCTACTTTTATACTTGTCACCACCTCTATAGTTCTTCTTCTCTAGACATCTAGAAGCAATATGACCAACTTCATTGCAATTGAAACAAATGATAGGTAATTTACCTTTGAACTTTCCTTTACCTTTGTAGAATATTCTTGCCAATAGTGCTTCAAGCTATTCTACATCCTCCTCATTTGTATCACTGTCGTTGGACACATACTTTATCTTTTTTTTCTTCTTCTTCTCACCAGGTTCCTTTAGTGACACCTTAGCTTTGAAAGTAGATTCAATATTCTCAGGTTTGTAATTATCAAATTTAGATAGCTCAAAAGCACCGAGTCTATGTACAAAACCTTCAAGTGATAGATTATTCCCTGGTATACATCTCATTTCTTGAATTGATAAAACTCTAATAGAATATATAGGAATAGTGTTCTTAAAACTTTGCTTAGTACTATATCATCATCTATTTTACCATTAGTGTCTCTTATTTTATTGACAACTTCTTTTATCCTTATAATATATTGAGCAATATTTTCACCTTCTTCCATTCTCATATCATCAAATTTACCTCTGAGACTTTCAGCTTTGGCTCTTAGAACATTGGTGTATCCTCCATAGATGGCGGCTATGGCATCCCACATTTTCTTTGCACTGTCAAGATCTTTGATATTGTTACCTAGGGTTTTGAAACTCTAAGTATTTCCCCTCTTCATTCAACTATGTGAGAAGTAAAAACAAGCTAAGTTTTATATTAAAAAGTTATTTAAAAATTATTTTGCATTGGATATTATTTAATTCTTTTAAGAATTAAACATTATCATGATCAAATGTAAAATAATTAAATAATCTATTTAATTCAAAACAATGTTAATCTCTCACATATTTAATTCTAAAAAAGAATTAATTATTTTTATGATGTGAGGATGAAAATGAGAAAATACAAAGGACAAGATTAATTCATTGTAAAGTGCTAAATGATTATTGCACTTAATGTTTAAAAAAGGAAAACAAGTAAATTGGTAAGCTGAAGGGGGTAAGATAAATGTGGAAGTATTTAAAATAATTAATTCTTTTAAAGAATTAATTATTATTGTAACCTAAGGCATTTTTGAAAAATTGTATGGGAAGAAACTATTGGAGAGTAGTTTCAAAATAAAAGGAAGTTAGGGCAGTTAGCAATGGGGGGTTGAAATCTTTAAAAATAGGAATTTGTATTGTAATAGGGTTCTTTTTTCAGTCTGCAAATTCTACAGTGGCTATAGGAAAAGAGAGTTCTAGTTTGCAATATGGAAGGGAGAGTTATTTTCTGCAATTTGATTATAATGGAGGGATGGAATAATATTGTTGTTATTTTGTTATGTTTCTAAAATAAAAGGAACACGCAATGTGTTTGATCCTATGGTTTGTGCATTCATATTCTGGTTTTAAAAGGATCTTGTGGTATTTTATTACTTGTTTTAGATATAGTCTTGCATTATTACATCAGATGCGTGATGTATGTAATCTTGTGGTCCACATATTTGTATTTTGCATAATGATACTTGCAACACTTCCTGTCTCTTCTATAATGTGGAAAGTCAAATAGGTGACATAGGGTTATTTATTTTCTTTCTCTCTTTGGGTGTTAATATGATAATTGCATTTATTCCATATTGATGGATGAATGTCAGAAAACCCTTCATGTCTTCAAGTTAAAGACATAATTAGTTTGTCACATTCATTGTATATCTTTTATGAGGGAGTTGTACCTCTTAATTCAAAGGATAGTTATCAATCAATGATAACTGATCCAACTAGTAGTATGTTTTGTCCTTCTTGTCAGGTGTATTGAGTCATGTTTTGTAATTCTTGTTAAAGGGCAAAACTATTTACTAACAATTTTTGGTGATGCTACTGGGGAAAGAAAGCAAGTTCCAGTGCTTTTCTTTTCTTGGAAATCTAAAGGTTACCTCCCTGAGGACGGAGGTTGGTGACTCTAATTGATTGTGGTGAAATAATTTTGGTATTATAGATTTGGTTGTAGTCCAGCCATGGGGGGCTCAAATTGGGCCATTTTCTTTATCTCAATACTTAGCCTTACCTAAGAATTCATTAGGATATCTCCCAAAGTTTTCTGGTGATGCAAATCAAGACCCTAATGATCACATTAAAGCAATTATAGTTTCTTGCGAGATTCTTGGTGTGTAGGAGGAGAATGTCTTTGTTAGATTATTTGTTGGAAGCCTCATTGGAAGTGTGGCAGATTGGTTCCAGAATTTCTCAAATGGTTGCATCACCTATTGGAATGATCTTGAGGTGAAATTTCTTCAGAGGTTTATGCCCGCACTTGATGTAGCTAAATTGTTATTTAATTTCTTTCAAATCAAGTTGGAAAAAGGGAAATTCATGAGAGATTTTATTGATAGATTCAATAGAGCTATTGGTAAGATACCCCTAACCAACCAACCAACTAAAAACAATCAGTTGTGTGTTTTTATTGTTGCCATACAAACAAAAATTAAATTCTTACTTATTCATTTAAAAGTGAAAAATTGCAAGATGCACAAAGGGAGGCCATTAGTTTAGATGATGACATGTTTTTAAGTGGAATGAAGTGTAAAGAAATTGCATAAGTAGAAATTTATCCCTATGAGAAGCAACAATATCTGAAGGTAAAGCCTAAACAAAAAAGGCCTATTCTCAAAGTAGTAAAATCAGCACCCACTGTTTCATTTTGTCAGATTCTAATGGTCTTTAATGGTGAAGATTTTCTAATTCCTCCTATGATTGAAAGTATTCCCCATAGTATAGCTGGAGCCTACCATCTACATGTTGAGTCTAAAGATGAATACGTCTCACAATCATCTGACTCAATGATTGGTGTTGATGTACCTCCTAATGAACAAGGGCTACAAGGTAGAAGATCAAATGAAAACCTATCAGAGTATGTTTCAAATGTAGAATTTGATTCTTTTATATTTGGGACTATTATTGATATTTCATCAAATGATGTTATTTAGGAAGGTATGAAAGATCAACATACACAAAAAAAGATTGAAGTTGATTATGAATTATTTTTGTTTGATCATATCAAAATGAATGAAGAGTCTTTTCAGCCCAAGGCATTCAAAGATATTGAGAAAGATGAGAGGGAAGTCAAAGGAAATTCTTTTACCCCCAAAACAATTCCATGCACACAACTCGAATTAGAAGTGTTCAGGTTTGATTGTGAAGACAAGCTAATGGATTTTGGTCCTACACTGGAATCTTTTTGTTTTGAGATAGATTTTGTAGATAGATTCTTAGAATATGAATCTTTGGAAGTGGAATATGCATACTTAAATAGGAGCTATGTGGGTGATCATTTTGTCAATTCCAAGAAAAGCTTTCACCATAAAAGCCCCATTTCATTTTCTGATTATCTCATGGAAGACATCAAGGGTGTTGATAAGAAGTAGCCTCCACAAGGGAGCACTAATGTATCATGACTCATGAACTATAATGTTGGTTGGCTCCCTCGTTTTAGTCTACTATTCAAAAACCATGTGGCTGCCATGTTTTTCTTTTCAATGGTTGTACTCCAATTTTTAGGAATGGGCTCACTTGTACACCAACCATTATTTTGCACTGGTGCATACTTCTCTCAACTAGTTAATGGTTTTCCATGAGCAGCCAAGTACATTCTTCTAAGTATGGGTTGCTTGACCTACTCTTTGTACATAAAGTTTTGTTGTGGCTAGGTGTGGTTTGCTTTGTTCACTTTTTTGGTGCTGGTAGTTTTGGTGTTTTTGGTGTTTCCCTTCCCTTCCCTTGAGTCAATCCATTTTCAGACAAATTATTAGAAATAAAGGCCCTCATGAATTGATTGACAACATCCTACAATCATCTAATTTACAATCCAAAGTTACCAACATCTACAATTTCTTTCCACTTGAGAAGTAAATAAATTTTTCCAAGGTAACTTTTCAAAAGTTGATGGCCACTCCATTTGTCTTTTGTGGTGCTAGAGCTTTTGGAAATATTTAGGGTTGGAGGTCCTCTCATAAAGTTATATTTAAAATTTTGTGATTGTTCTTTAGCCCTCTATGGCTTCATCAAGCTTGCAAATTCAGTGAGTTAAGGTTTAGATTCAAGTTCAGATTTAGAATGGTGAATATGGAATGCATGAAGTATCAAAGGCATATCATATAGACTCCAGTTTGACTAGTGAATGATAAATTTTATCTATAACCAACATGATATGCTTACATGTTGTAGTATTTTTCCACTTCCATTTTTCTATAATATTTGAGGTAAGCAAAGGGTACAAGTTTCCCAAGATCGTAAGGTTTTTTATGGGAAACCATATTCATTTTCTATGTAGCTAGAAAGAGGCTACTTTTCTTGAAGTGTTAAAAAAGTTTCCAAAAGCTCTCAGGGTATCGATGTGGTGTTACATGTCAAGGCTAGGAATGACATGGGAAGTTCTTAGATGGAGAACATGTGTGAAGCTATAAGGGTGCACTGCAATTCTAAGGTCCTAGTTGTGGGATGGATTTTGAAGGAGGCTCTATAAGGGTAGCTCTTAGAAGGTTGGGTTGATAAATTGGAGGAAGCAAGTTTTTAGCTCCTAGATTCTTAGAGGTCTTTACTCTTAAGGATGATATAGAGGTCACTAACATTAAGAAGGCTGCATTTTTTAGTGCTTCCATTCTAAAAAATGTTGTTGTGCCAAGGCTGGAGGTTGTTATAGATGAGGAGAAGAAGGTCACACATTCAGATTTGATGGATGACACAGAGAAAGCTATTTACAATCCACAGAGGGCTAAAGTGAAGTTGAAGGTGGAAAATGTTGATATTTGTTACTCTCTTATTTTCAGAGTGGTGGAGAGTTTGATTTAAGGCCTAGTGCAGTGAGCAATGATGAACATCTATACTATGATGCTACCGGTGTTATTATCTATGTGATTGGATCTAGATATAATAGTTATTGCTCAAATGTGGCAAGAACTTATTTGATTAATGTTGAAGATGTTCAGGGTAAGGCCTACTAGGTTCTTTTGAAGGCATAGGAAGCTACCATAAGTGAACTCAAGCCAGGCAATCCTATGAGTGCCACCTATAAAGTAGCTATGGAGGTTGTTCAAAAAGATGGCCCCAAACTTTTGCCTCATCTGACAAAGTTTGTAGGGATAGGAATAGGAATTGAATTTTAGGAATCTGGTTTAAGTTTGAATTCAAGAAATGACAAAATTTTGACATGGAATGTCTTTCAATGTATCACTTGGGTTTCAAAATTTGCAGTTACAAACAGGTAACCCTAAAATACCTAGGAAAAAGCATCATGTGATGCCCAAAAGAAAGGTGATGCATCGAGGGTCATACTTCACAGAATAAGATGTTTGTTTAAGGGACTTTTGCATTTGAAAATGACTATGCTTCCGTTAAAGAATTGAATAAATCTCTACTCATGTTAAAATGGCTATACCTATTGGTGTACAATAATGATAGAGGAAATGATAATTAATGAGCACTCCAATTATATACAGAAGACCATCATTCTCCCATAGTTAGCATCGTCATTCTTCTAGCAGTTGGAGTGGAGGGGTATGATAATGAGAGAAAGAGTGGTGTGCATGCAAGGCAAGTAAGAAAAGAGATGAGATTTTAAAGTAGTGAAATGATCTTGCAAGACAAAATGAATTTTTCCTAGATGCAAGGAACACAAGCATGTACAGCTATGTATATTTCATTAGGTTGGACGTTCTAATGCACAACAAGTCTAGAAGGATATAAAGATTAGAGCTAGTAGATAATGCTACAGTTTATCTAGAGACATTATTTCTCATACAATTATTGATCACTCAAATGACATTGCTTATTAATTATGAGTGGTTGGTACACTTTTATGGAGTTCGACAATTATGGATTGAGAAGGTCCATTATAGGTACAACACAAGTTCATAAATAATAGTTTACTCTAGCCAAGCTATCTACAACCTTTGTGAGGCTTAGATGCATTCAAGAATGTCTCTCTCTCAGGATGTGAACCTATAATGAAGCATGTTGGTTACAGTGTAAGAAGCAACATCCATTGAATAGTAGAAGCCAAAGATATTGGAAAGATTTTTTATTGCAATATTTAGTACAGGTTCAGATTTACAGTGATAAATGACTCTATGCCCCAAGGCAGACATTGGATAATGATAGCCAAAGATTCTAGAGTTCTCTACATCCCAACATAGAATGCAGCCCCCAGAGAGAGCCAATGTTACCTAGGGTTTTGAAACCCTAAGTATTTCCTATCTGAGAAGTAAAAACAAGGTAAGTTTTTAAAAATAATTATTATTTAAAAAATATTTTGCATTGAATATTATTTAATTCTTTTAATAATTAAATATTATCACAATCAAATGTAAAATAATTAAATAATCTATGATCACTCCCACCTTAGCTCCTCACTCCATGCTCACTAATCTATGATTTTTTGGTCTCATATCGAAATAATAGTACATGTCTAGACCTAGATCTAGACCTAGACCTATGACTCACTCCCTCCCTGATCCATTGGTCACCCATATCATCTCCCCTCTAGCTGGTATGGGTGGCATGTGTCTCTATGTTTTCCTAGGTTGTTTCCTCTCTACTCAAGGCCATCCAACTAGCCTCTCCTCCTCCTTTATTTCCTATGTCCTACTCCTAGATCTTGTCCAACTATCAAATGGACCCCAGAGCCACTAGGCCTATCTCCTCTCCCTCTTCTGCCAGACCCATTAGGCCCATCTGCTCTCCCCCTCCTCCCAATTCATACCTCTAATCTCCCCCACCATCCCCTCCCTATCCATTATTGTCAGAGAATACATCTAGTACTATGGACTTGAGAAATGGATGTATCTCCTGGAGGCACCCAACATAATCTAGCATTGACAACCAACCCATGTCCTCATCTCTTGCACCTAGGTGTAGGTAGTAGCCTTGATAGGCACCAGTTATCTCCACCCAAACTACCTCCATAATTGAGTAATTACAAAGTGCTCCACAATCCCTACATAATAGCCTACTAATGGTTGTTCCCTAAACCTATAACCTATCTCATCATGGGCCTCTCACCATACCTCTCAATCTATGTAGGGTCTCCACTAGAATGCTACTAACTCATAAAAAATGTTTAGATAGTATGTCACATCCCCATTATGAGGCTATGATATAAATATATTCCACCTGTAGATGTATGGGAACTGTCTCTCCCTCATTTGTACTCTTGGTTAGATCACTACAATATCATCCCACAACCATATCTATGCCAATATGGCCATGCATTCCTAGGTTTTCAAATCTTGGTAAAAGATCTTGTGTAGTTCATGGTACATATCTGCTAGTATAGTAGGACCCCATGTCATCTATTATTTCCTCCCTAATAGGTCCATCACCAGTCTATCTCAGGTGTAAGGGAAGTCTCTCTGACTCTTGTTGATATTAGCGCATGTGCCACTAGGGAGCACACTATACACTCTACTAGATACCAATTTTTGTAGTTTGTTACTAATTGATCCAACCCAATGTATCTATCTAGGATCATCACATCCTATAATAATGCTTGCAACACTACTCTACCTATCCTCTAGGGTCTAGTTATAATACACCTATGAGACATAATCTCATATCAGCAAGCATATAACAAGATACTAAGTAAAATGTAATCACTAAACATGCTCATCATACTCATTGCATCCTCATGGAATGGCACTTGTAGGACGTGATACACATCCTCAAGTGTAATGGTGGCCTCTTCAGTCACCAAGTGAAATGTGTTATTCTCACTATGTCATCACTCTTGTAAGGTTATCAAAAGGCCATGGTTTTCTTAGATATGGGGCATCTACAATAACCACCCAAACCCCATGGTATGTAATCTACCTCTATATACATCATCTAATTGATGCAAAAGTCTCAAATGAACCACCATGGGCATCCTAACATTAAGGGCTAAGAAGGCCTCCTGCATAGTCAAAATGCATAAAATGGCTAGTATTTGTCAGATGGAAATCCTAATAACACTAAATACATCATAATTCAATTGTTCAAACATGAAAAAGGCACACAAATATAATGAAAAACATGGAAATGACATAAAGCACATGTATTCACTAAACAAGTATCATGTGACAATTTCTTCTATAGTTATGAGATACTCTCTATCCAGGCAATAGTTTTCATGGTATCATGCAAAAAATGGACAGGTCTCATACAATACTTTCCATAAGGTATGTGAGGACCTTTCTGCATACCAAAAGCATCACACAATAGTTTCTAAACTACAGTGTAATATTGTTGCCCCACTTTTCACCTTGTAACCATTTTGCAAAAGTGAAGAATTTTGTGTCTTATTTAAGCCTTGGCATGTCCAAGTCTAGTTTTAAGTTCCCTTAGGTGGAAAGAGTCTTCATCAGATTTTCCATCTTTCCCTTCTTCCACATTTCATAGTTGGGTGGATTTCCTTTACATTGTGAGTCTTACGGGTAGCTTAGTACCTAATCTGATGGAGATCATTGCAACATGGAAAAATTATTCACAAAGTTGAGCTTGCTCATGGCTTACCATATTTTCCATGAAAAGAAGAAGCTTGTGGAAAATTGAGCTTCACCTTCTCCTCGGTAGGTTTTCAACCCATGAAGCCAATTTCCCACAAAGAGTACTAAATGATGCATATTGGACCACATAAGAAGATAATGAGATATCTTATGGTAAATTCTTGTTTTTACTATGATATATTATGTTGGGAAACATTTAGGATTCATCACAATGCTCAGAATCATCTCAAGCAAAAAACTCAAAACTAACTTCTCCTCAGTGGGTTTTCAACCCATGAAATTTGTTTTCTGCCAAAGACAATTGTAAAGGAAAAGAAACAAGGAGTGGATCCCTTTCAAATTTTTCATTTCTTTTAAACTTCTCCAAACCCAAAGGAAGTTTTAACTAAAAAAATAAATTTAAAAGAAAGATTGGGCAGATAAATGAAAATTGTCTTCTCGGTAGGTTTTCAACCTATGAGGATGATTTTCCGCATTCAAAAGAAAATCAACTTTGTAAGAGGATTGGACCCACATATTGTACACAAAACATCTTAAGATGATAATGGAAACAATCTAACCATTGCAAGAAAGATATAGCAAGCAGAATTTGATTAGGAAGATATTTTATTACGGGGTACTCTATTCATAATTTCCCAAAACTTAATGGGAAATGGGAAAGTAAGTATGAAAGAATAGAAAGTTACCATTGGGCCAATAGAAATAGTGAAAAGACACCAAAATATCTATTAGATCTCCCATACTTACTATTTCAATGGATTTATCCTTTAATTCATTCATGTGGCACAAATCCTGAAGATCAACAGGTGAATTAAGACTCCTATATAGATGGAAACATAACAGTTATTCAAACTGTTGCTTTTTCTTGAACTGTTATTGTGTTAAATTGCACAACTTTTTCAAATAGCCTGTATTTGTGAATTCAATATCCTATTCCCCTTCTAGATTCAAAATTTCAACTCATTTTATTTTCAGACAGAATGGCAACCAGGTTTGCGGGTTTCAATGGGCTGAATGGAATCAAGTCCAAATTGCAGAATTTCATAGATACTTCACTCCATGTTTATGATATGCAAGATTTTTAAAAGAGGCTAAAATCAGAACCAATTCATCCCATAAGTGAGAAGCTCTGAGAATGTGGGCTAGTGGAAGTAGCTAGTTTCTTGGTGGCATTCAAAGCTGTGCAATTGATTTATGAATGCATAAATCACTACAATCTGGATACCAAATAGATTGTGTTACCAGATGAAATACTGTTGATCTCCATTAATAGGAAAATTGTGGTGAATTTCCTCTGAGTTCCAAAATGGGAAGAGTTTTCAAATTTGACAATGGGAGGAGCAATTTTTGAGTTCTCTACTAAGAAGATGGTATGGAGGAAGGAGATTATGTAGTCCTAGTTTCAAAAGCCACAGAGTGCCAAGAGTAAGGTCCCCAAAACTCTATTCGATACTAATCTCAAACCTTAGATTGTTGACATCCTGGTCCTACTATATAGAGTGAGAGGTCAAGTAGAGGCTTTAAATTTTGTTGAGCAATATTTATTTTTAGTGAAAGTTATATACTTTGATACTCAATATATCGATTAGGCTCACAAGGTAAGTGAGACTTTGTCCAATGCTCTTTCTACTACGAAATTCTACAACAACTTCTATATGTTCTCCTTTCTCATTTATATGATAGCTTCTCTACAATTATGGCCAAGACTACCAAGAGTAGAAGAGCTTCTTGATGATGTGAAGTCTTATGAGTTCTACCCTTGTTTACAGTTACAAAATAGTTATGTAGGGTATGTTAAAGTTAATGATGCATTCACTATGAGAATTTGCAAGGAGCTCTAGGGATGCCCAAAGAGGAGATTTAGCTTAGAAGAAATGGCGGCTATTATTCAGTTTAGAAGCTATTTTATCTAGTTCTCATCTTTTACATATTTGCACCTTGTAGCTTTCAATGGATTCCCCTTGAAGCTGCCTAGATATCTGAGTGACATGATTGTGCTGATCGAGATCATGAGATAGGAAATCCAAGTGAACGTGTTGAGTGGGAGCTTAAAGAAGAAGGGATATGAATTCCCTACAAAAGTAGGAGCTTTCAGTTGCAAGTCCTAATCTGATGCAAATAATATGCTTAAAGTGTTCAAGATGATGTACAAATTGGAGATATATGAGGTCCTGAGACCTATGTTTGATCCAAACATATATGCTAGGGAGGTATTGTAGATTAGGAGTGTGATCAAACACATTACCACTATTGAAGATTATTGGGCAGATTGTAAAGATGAGTTTGAAAGTCAAGATCGTACCTTCACTAGGTTCACAGTGGAGAAAATAAAAACATATAATATCAATATTGATGTTGAAGGATTAGAGGATGATGGGCAACATATGTATAGTAATACATATCTAACTAAGTTCAAAGGCACTCTCATCAGTTTGAAGCCTTATGAGGATGTTGAGGAAGACCTAGTTATCACGATGGCCTAAATCATCAAAAAAATTGGAAAGTGGGTCAAATGGACTACTACAAAGAGGAGTAGAAGTAAAAGCACACCAGCTCAAGCTTCTCTTGTAGTTGCAGCTCCTTCCTCCTCTCAAAGTGGCACAACAATGGTAACCTTGGCCATCACTCAAGAACTAGCTCAACCATCAAGGGGAGGTGATATCCCTATGGCTAAGACTTGTCAGGATGGCTCCCTCCCAGTTATTGGAACCCAAATTGATGCTGAGAAGAAAAAGATAGAGGAGCCAAAAGATAGTGCTATTACCCCAGTTCCCTCTCCTCATGTTAGCCTAGTTCCCTCACTTCATCATTGTTGGAGTTTTAAAACTACTGAGCAATAGAGAGTCTCAATACCAAAATGATAACACTTGTGCAACCTAAGGACTAGTCATTTCCTATTTTTAGTTACACATGCAAACCATTTGGATCCAACATTAACAAAACCAAGAATGGTTTTCTTCTCTTTAGTCTCTACAAAACCATGGTGAATATACCTAAAGGATGACTTAATCTGACTGTTGTTGTATGAAAACTATCTTAGTTTCATTTTGATTATCATCCTCAATCTATAAACACATAGCTAATTGTGACATCTTACACAGAATACATCCCATATACAGATTTGGTCATAAAGTCTTCTATAGATCTGCAAGTATTCTTTGCAACAATGGCTAACTAAGGCTAGAATATTTCATGCCAACAAGTATTAACCAACTTTGAAGATCTTCAAGAAATAAAAGTAAAATTGATTGTAATTATGCATTTGATACCCATTTATGATCTATTTCTCTTTCAGCTGAATCACTTTGACCAGTGCCTAATCCAATAGGGGTCAGAGTCTACTACAAATCTATAAATCTAATTTGTTTCCTTACAAAAAATATTATCAAAAATTCTTAGTGGAATCCATCCTTATAAAAACCCTTCCCATTACTATAGAAACCTTATCAAATTCATCAAAGCTCGCTCTTAATTCATTGAAGTAATAGCAATGATGAAAAGATATACAACCTAAAGGATTGCATTCAATTGCACAAGTTTTTACTCATACAATATCAAGATAACAAGGTAACCAAAAGGAGAAAAACTTCATAAAGAACTGATATGGGGATAGCTCATAATTTGTATTCATTTTCTTTGAAAATTGTATACACTTTGCAGTAAACTCAGAGTAACCATAAGACAAAACACAGAGATCATTCCACATTAGTGTATTCCCATAAACCTACAAATGAAATACATCATAAAGTTTTCTCAAATTACTTGGACCAAAACAAATTAAGTCTATTCAAAACATTAGAAATTGGACCCTCTTTTAGCCTTGGAATCTCACTTATATAATGTGAGATACAACAAGCTTTAGGCTAAAAGACTTGACAGGTGTCTTTAACAAGAGGTATTTATGTACACCTATCACAAAATGAAAAAAAGGTGAGTAACAGAAAGATTTCTAAATCAAACATTCCTTTTGGTGGGTCCCTTATTGTTACATCCTTTGATGTCGTTGATCTGGCTGCTATTTTGATTCCTCTGTGTATGCAACTGCTAAGCCAACCAATGATGAAGTTTGTTCTGATGATTTCAAGTTAACCTCCACTCGTGGGTTTTCACTATCTTTATCTTGCATTGTGGGAGTAACTTCTACCTTTTCCTCTTCTTTAGTTGTGTCATCATCCTTTGGGTCTAGGCCTACAACTAAAATTGACTGATCATTCTTGTTTTCTTCCTCTTGTGGGCCTTTTGTAGTGGCAGTGTCAATGATTTGGATCTCATCACCTTGCACCTTATCATAGTCAGTTTAAACTTCCTTGAACTATTCATCAAGATCTATTTCTTCCCATTCCACTTGTTAAATAGTGTGTCATCTGGTCAAACTGCAGAATATCTTATTTCTTTTGGATAACAAACTCTGCCTTATTGCCAATATTAAAAAATTCTTGTTTCAAAGAATCAAAAAGTAGTTGAACCTTTACCATTTCTTTAGTAGTTGTAGCCCACCATGCATGCCCTTTTTCATTGATAACTTTATTTATTATTAGACAAAATAAATCATCTAACTGCTTGGTCCATTCATCTTTACTTTTCAATTTATTTTTTCTATCTAGGGCATGGGGGAATAAGCTAAAATTTTGGCTTTTATATTTATCAAAATAGCTAATAATTATTTTTTGTAAATGAATTATCTTTTCATCAAACTCTGGGAGATCAACAACCATGTCATAGGTTCTCTCAATCATATCATGTGATGACCTTATAACAGAGTAATGCAAAAAGGTCACCTCTTGCTTCCTTTGTTTATTTCCCCATTTGTTCACAATAGGCTTTAAAGCCTCATTATTTTCTTTTAATTCATTCCAGATACTTACCACCTTAGTGAATTGGTCATAAACTAATGGACATTCAATTTTATTAGCCAAGTATGTAAGAGATTTTCTCAATTTATCTTCATATTTTGATTCCAACTCCACATGTAGTGCCCACAACTTACTTTTTTCTTCCTAAAAATCCTCTGCTGTGTAGTACGCCAACCTTTGGGGTGTATTTACTACTTCTATGAGTGGGTGGATTTAAAAGGTTCAACTAGGGGGCGAGGGTATGTTATTCTTGGCCTTGTGGACCTTCCTAATAACTTGTTCTCAAGTTCAATTCTCCTCTTTACCTCTTTATTGTAGGCATCCACAACTGCCTCATACTTTCTCTACAACTCAATCATTTCTTTTTCCTCCCTTTTTGCAGTAGCCAATGCAAATTGAGAGTAATGCACATTCATATGGGCTACTTGTACATGTGAGGTGTCAGAAACTCTCCTTACAATGATATTCCCTGTCAGTCCTGAATCATCAAGCTATGATGTAACAACCTTGGATCCTCTTCTTAATGACCACATGACAAGAGTAGCTTGGTCATTGCTAAATGTAGTTCCCAAGAACTCTTTTTTATTTGGATCTTGCAATCCCAAATTATTTGACACAGAATTGAAAATTAATGCATCAGCAATGTCCTAGTTGGGCAATAATAAAATATTTGTGACTTTTACCATTTTCTCCCTTCTTTAGGGGTTATACTTTGGAACTCTTGAATCATCTGTTCCTTTATTTGATTTTGAATGGAGGATTCATCCATTTCTAGATGCTCTATTTGCAAATTCTTACATCTCTCATCAAAGCTGTTCATGTTTGCCCTCCAAGAAAATTGATGGAAAGCTCTAGACTTTACAAAACTATCATCAAACAAAAATTGTTGACTGGCTTGGTCCAAAATAGGGTCTAGTTCCCTTCCTCTATAATCTACAACAGTCAATTCAAAACTTGGCGCAAGAGGCTCCTGGAGGTTTCCTTCATCAATCTCTACTTGTGTAACACAAACTCCCCCTTGTGATTCAATTTTCTTAACTTTCTCATCAATGAGCTACTCCTACTCAATTCTCATGGGGGTTTGGGAAGGTGAGTACTCTTCAACATGATTCTCTTCTTCCCTTATTATCTTTCTTCTTCTCGGAGAATGTTTAGGAGGCCTTTCTTCAAGAATAGTACTAGTAGATTCAACTACCTATTTTCTTTTATCAATAATGGGCCTTTGATTTTGAATGAAATTATATCCTAGCCTCCTTTGAACAATTAATGGACCTGCCCCTATATTGGGAGTGAAACCCAATCTCCTCATTATTTCCCCAGCCTTATCTGGAGCAGAATTAATGAAATATTGCTTCTTCTCATTCATTGCCTCCATTATTTCAAAGAATGCATTCACAATCTTGTTAATTTTATCTACAATAGTTACAGGGTTACTTAGGGGGTTGTAATCTTTATCAAAACAATTGATAAAACTAAAAACTTTCGAATAGACTCTCCATTTTTCTTTCTTTGTCTCTTGCTCCTATAGAGAGTACTCATTCCTTATTATATCTTCAGAAAAATAAAATTCATGTTCAACTAGACCAAGCTTGATCCTATGCCTAAGAGCCAAATGATAGAAACCCTCTATATCATAGAAATGAGGGTGAGAGACAACCATCTTATACTGATCCAAAAACTTGTAAAGGAAAATCCACCTTTCCTTAGTTATTACAAACTGGTGGACTATTGTGCAAGTGGGAAAAATTGATCCCATCCCCCTCTTGTGCAAAAAAGTTTCTTCTACTCCTCCCAACTACCACAAGAATTTAGCTACTCCTACTTTTAAAGGTACCTAATAAGGTAGTACATGGGGTGTTCCTTTGAACCCATAAATTTTGATAATAGTTGAAACTAAATATGGGATGATGTCTCCCCAATTGTGTGAAACTTTCAAATTATGGGGTTTATCCATAGGCCTAACAAGGTGCATTAGAGCCTTAAGGATCCTAAGATTATCACTCAATATAAGGAATCTCATATTGGAGGCAAAATACCTGTCAAATCTATCAAAACTAGCATTTTTTGCTTCACCAATCATGTCTGCACTCCACAACTAAACTGGTAATGCTTCCCCTTCTTGTTCTCTGTTCAAAACCATTTCCTTACCAAAGTATGTCACCCCTTTAAACAAAAACATGTGCATCAATAGAGAGTAGTGACCCCAAACCTTCTCCACCTTGCCCTTAGCAATCCCAACCAATCCACTATGAATTTCAACTACTAAGTAAGAGGCAAAATAAAAAATTATTTCTACACCGAAAGTAGATATTTGAGTCATCATATACATGAAACTCACAAGCATAAAATATTCTTCATCCTCTCTGAAAACTTTGCACAGGGTCTTGTATATCTCGACTACCTTGGCATTGAAGTATGCTTGCTTAAAAGTTTCTTTAGAGGATGATTTTATTGCTGGTAGGGTTCCAATTTTTTCTAATATGGGCCTTCAATGCACCTTGTCTAACTACATCCTTCTTAGACATATATTCCTTTTTTAAATTGTTCAAATTAATAGGCACATGATACCTAGTGAGAGGTCCCAAATGAAAAACTCCTCTAATCTCTTCTAGGCTTATGGTGACTAGAATTTCACCATTTGTTCTCCTTACTACCCTAATGGCTTGATCATATCTTTTTGCCACGGCCTCAAGGAGATCATAATCCATAAAAACACTAGGGACCACCAACTTTCCTAGATCAAAATTCCATATATTGGCATGTGGGGTAAATAGATTCCTTTCTACAAACCATTTCTTAAACAAACTTAAAATAGTTTGTGAGGTATGAGCATCTCGGACCCAGTTTCCTTTATCAAAAAATCCATCTACTATCCTCAACCTAGGGTTTAATGAGGTCAATTTCTTAACCTGTATTGTCTCAATAGTAGACTCAGGAAGCAACTCAAGCAAATCATCATGTACATTTCTATTCAAATAATTTTCCTAACCTAAAAATTCCTTCTTTGGAGGCATCTTCGTTTATGCTTTGTAGAAATAAAACACTTACAGAGATTATAGTGTAATTACTTGAATTCCATTCTTGTTCCTCTCTGTACTTCTACAATTTCTCTGCAAACAAGCTGCTTCACAATCTCACCAAATCCAGCACGATCTCTCAATAATTGCTTCTACTCAAAAAAGCCTCAAAATATTTGTTTGCATAAGGTGAAACTAAGGAAATCTTCTATGTTATACTCTATTTTCTCACATGCAAAGCTTTCATGTCTAATTAATACATAGAGTGGCACCACCTTCTTTGTTTAAATCGATACTGTCGATCTTTTAAAAATCCTATGATCAAAGGATGCAGAAAAAGGTGACTAGCATTCCACTTGACAAGTTGGCTAGTCAATCCAATGAGAACTAACCACGTATATAGCTCCTTCCCTAATGGCATCTTTGTTTGGACCCACTAGCAACTGAGGACATGTGTTGATAAGTTGATACCTCGCTATACATAAAGAATGAGCACCTTTCCATAGTGAAGTAACGACAGTCATTGATTTGATCTTGATCTTGTGGATGACACGCTACTACATTGCTTAGAAGAATAGTGGTGGGCCCCATATTCACTATCTCATTGTACATATCCTCTTAACAACTCTTCATACAAGATAGCAATGGCCATTGATCTGAGATCAATCCAAGGGTAAAGAAACTACATGAACTTCTTAAGATGAGGTGGGTCCCATACTTGCTATCTTGCATGGAGTAAACCACGCACATCTTTCTTATGGTGAGATAGTGAGAATCATTGATCTTAGCTTTATTTGACAGTCAGAATCCCTCCTACATTTTATGAATGGGGCATGGGTCTAGAAGACTGATGACTTGATAAATTCTACATAGCTAGCAAAATAAAAACCATATTTTAATCCTAGTCATTTGTCCACATTACTTGGGTCCCACCATATGCTCATTTCATAGCAACTTGCTATATTGCTAATGGCGAGATGCCTAAATTTTCTTATTAGCGAGTAGTGAGCTCCGATGACTTAACAAAACTCAACATCAGAAAGTACAAGCATGTCACACCACAATTACCCACTTCACGATCCTAACACGGTAATGATATCATCATTTATTATGCCACTTGGAACTCTTAATGACCATTGAGAATTTTGACAACTGTCATGTAATACATTCTTCGGCCACTTGCTATATCACTAACGGTGAGGTGCCTAGATTTTCTAATTAGAAAAGTGGCAAATCATTACAAAAATCAATATTCCAGTGATATCATGTGCCCGCCTTTTACTAGGTTTCTTTTCCTACTCTAACAATTCTGACAAAACACATGTGACTAAAATTCTAGCCACAACATATTTTCTAACTACCACATTTCCATTTTACGGTGTTGTTCTTTAATATCATGGCATTCTCTACCTTGCTATACATAAGAAATGCACAACTCACCATAGCAAAGTAGTGATAGCCATAGATTTTTTTAGAATCAAATGGTGAGAGATATAAGAGAATAGCACTACTTGGGGGTGTAGAAAATTCAAAAAGAAAATAGAATATTCACCAAAGTTTTTTTTTAAAAAAATTCATGCCCAAGACCTTTAAAAGAAACAAGAAATAGGGTTTAATGGGAAAATTCAAAGGCAAACAAAAACTAGATGACTAGACAAGAAACCCTATTTACCATTGATGGATTTAACCTGATTTTTATACCTATGTTAGGAAAATTTCATTGTGCTAAAAATTAGGCCAACAATCATAACCTAGTTTTGCAAGTAAGTGCTACACTCCTACAACCAAGTAGCTATCTAGTGTAGATAGTAGATTTGGAAGATGGAAAGAGTAGTAGTACTAAATCTACTAAATCTAATGAGGTAGCTAAGAAAACCTCAGAGGCAAAGAAAACTGATAGCTCTTCTAAGCTCATTTCTCAAGCCCTAAAGAACCCCTTCTCCTCGACTGTGATGAAAATCACTCCAATCAAGAAGAAGATGTTCAGCATAGACTCACTTGGGATGACCTCCAAGGTGATAGGCATAGATTCCTGGTTGGAGGACACTTTGGAGAAGAAGAGAAAGATGAAGGATCAAGGTGCTCCCAGTCTAGTTCAAAGTTCACCAAAGGGAAGGAAAGCTATAAGATTTAGCTTGTTAGTAACAAGGTTAAACAACCTAAGTTTAGGCCCATACCAGAGGTAGCATACAAAAATGATCCCGCAAGTGCATTGTCTATGATCCCCGAAAAAGTTGTTATGGTTCAGGATGTGCGAAAGTGTTATAACTACAAGATTGGAGCCATAGGAGACTTGGAAATCTTCAATGCCTATGATAAACTTTGTGACAATGGAATATTGAAAGATGAGTTTTCAATTGTAGAAAAGAAGGGTTTAACCAAAGCCCTAGTTTTTCCAATCATATTCAAAACTGAGTGGATATGCATAGTACTTAGCAGAATTCATGATGGATCATTTTGGTTAGAGCAAGGACCAGATAAAATTACTAAGAAGATGGTTCATAGGGTCATAGGTTTTCTAACCCTAGATCGGCCAAAGACACTCATAAGTGATAAGAAGGAAACAATTGAGAAAAGCATAGGAGCAAAGTGTAACAATAGAGGCATGACCATAAACACCATAACCGATCCCCTTCTAGACTTTTTTGTAACGATCATATCACATAAGTTTTATCAATCTGGTAGGTTGAATAGTGTACCCTACATTATAGTGGATGTGGCATATAAGCTTGTAAAGTAAGACCACACCTATGACCTTATAGAGCTCATGTTGCAGCAGATTAATGAAAATATTGGAGCAATAAGAAAGTCCAAGGGAGCACAATGCAAATTTGGGTCAGTGTTGGTATGCATGTTCTTTTATGTAATGAACGAATTTCCTTCATTTGGCCAAGTCAACTGGAGTTAGAATAAAATAATTATTGATCAAATAAATGATTATATTGCACAAATGGGAGATAGCTTTAATGATCAAATGACTATCTATTTTGATGATTTAAAGAATGCAATGAAAAGGAGAATGAGGATACCAATTTTGCTGGTAGAAAAATATGAGAATGACATATGCTTTCTAGTTGATATTGATTACACCTACATCCAAGTAGTCCTTCCAAGAGTAAGATGGCTTAGACCATTGGGATATGAGCTTGATGTTGATCAAGCTTCTGCAGCTATTATAGCACTACTTGCAGAGGAAATGGATAAAACTTCAAAGGCATTTGGAACTTATGACACTATCAGATCAAGAGTTGTTACAGAACTCAAGATAGTCATAGTAGTCAAGAAGAAGGATAAGCTAGTAAATAAAATAAAGAATAAATTTGGTGTTGAAGAAACACATGCAGTAGGAGAAGCAGAAGAAATTAGTGAAGATGAAGAGGAAGGTAATAATGAGAAAGATGAAGATGAGCCAAAACAAGGGCTACTTGAATTAACAAAAGGCCAAGGTGAAGACAAAAATGAGGATGTCAAGTAAGAAGAAGCCAAGGAAGCACCCATCAAAGGCAAGGTCATCAAAAGGAAGGAAAAGACACCTCCTATTCCTCATCCTAAACCAAAGAAATTTGCCATACCAACACCCAAGAAGCCAACAACTAGAGCTACAACAAAAGCCTCCACACAAAAAGCCAAATAGCAAGCTACAAAGAAGAAGAAGATAGAAAAGAAGGCATAGGAAGAGCCAAGAAAAAGGAAAAGATGTGTGGCTCAACCTGATACTAATGAGGAAGATCAGACTGAAAAGGTAAGTCATCCTCCTAAGTCTTTAGTTGATATATTATGTGAAAAGATTAGGAATGGAGACTTAAGTGACATGGAAAAGATTGATTTCAATAAGTTCACTAAAGAGGAACAAAATAGAATAGAAGAATCAGTCTATGCAATGATGGCATAGTTCAAGTATACACCTCTTGAACTAGATGGACAATTGCCAAAAGAATTGTCTAAAATTGTAGAGGACAAATGGCATTTTTGTTTAAAAATGGAGAAGGAGATGAGAGAATCAACCCTAGCAAACATACTACCTAATTTGACAAGGGAACATATAAATAAAGAAGTAAAAAGGCATAATAAAAGGTTTACACCTAAGTATAGGGCATTTTCCATACTTCAGAATAAAATAGAAGTTGTATAGAGAACCACAAGATCGTGGAAGAATTTATATAAGAAAATTGAAGATGTCCTTGAAGAGGAATACAAAGAAGAAGCTACTACTAAGCCAGAAGAGAGAAGAAAGAGGAGAGAAGAGAAGAAAGAAGTAGAGAAAAAGGTTGAAGAAGAGGAAAACAAGGAAGAAAAAGAGGAGGAAGGAAACGATGAAGAAAAGGGTATTGATGGGCAACAAGACCAAAGTGTGCAAGACACACAACTACCACCTCCTAGTCCTCCTCACTCTACTACCACACCTATAGAAATCATAAATATTAAGGATGTTTTTGACACCTCAAGTCAAAACATCAACCCATTAATTGTAGAGGATCTCACTAAGATCCTTGACCAAACAACTCTACAAGCACAATTGTGTACAAGTCCCATATTGGTCAATGTAGACCAGCTCCAAAAGTCAGTAGATAAAATCAAAGAAGGTGAGGTGTCACCACAAGAACCATCTCAAATAATTCAAATTACTAGACTTTCATTTCTACCATCTCCATCACCACCAAGAATAGCCATGCAAGCTCATCAGGAGCCGAGTGCAACAACAGGGGTAGATACAAGTATAATAGTATTCTACACATGAAGGACTTGTAGATCTAGCATCAGAGCTTGCAATCCAACACAAGTCATTGGATAGTGCACTGAATAATTGGGATGCAGCTCTCAAAATACTCCTTGAGGTTAATAAAACATTTTTGGCTAAGCATGGCATTACTATTTAGAACCCTTTGACATCAGTGTCAAAAAGGGGGTGATAATGAAGGAGACAACATTCAAAGGGGGAGATATATTAAAGGAGGAGAATTTCATATAGTAAGAAGATAAGGAGATAATAGGATCAAAAGGAAAGAACAAGAGAGAAATGGAGAAAATTAGGCACAATGGCACAAGATATTAGAATTCATGACATAATCAACTCAGTGGGAGTCATAAGGTATATTTTTGTTTACAATATCTTTTTGAAATTTAGTATGTGAATTAAGCAAGTGAAGAATGGACACACAAGGATTGGATCATGAATGATCAGTTAAGTGTTTTTGACACTCATGTCAGGACAAATGAGTGTCAACACACTTAACCATCTTCACTATACATGTCGAGTATAAAATGGAAGCTGAGCTAGAACTCTAACACATGCCGAGTTACATATAGTGCCAAGTAGATCAGAAGATAGTATGTGTTGAGTCACTAATAGGTGTTGAGTAACACAGGAAGTTAATAGGTGTCGAGTAACATAGGAAGTTAATAGGTGCTGAGTGACACAGGAATTCTATAGGTGTCGAGTAACACAGTAATTCTACAAGTGTTAAGTAATGCAGAAACATAGTGGATGGTGAGCAATCCAAAATAGATGGTGTCAAGCATCAGTATTACTTCATGTGCCAAGCAATGCAGGATCAGCATGAAAGTTTGTGCTAGAAGCCAAGATGTAAAATAGTTATGCATGACTCATGACAGGATAAAAGGATAAGATCAAATCCTCCTAACCACCTATGCAATCTTCATGCATACAATTATAAAATTGGAGATTGCATGTAGCCAGTTAGAAAATTCGAGACTAGATGCAACCAATAGGTGAATTTCAAGGGTTTGAGCAGGAACACTTGAATCAAGGATGCACAAAAAACCACTAATCTTTATAAGGGAGTCTTGATGCCATTGAATAGAGAAGTGTAGAAAGAAGAAGGAAAAGTAGAGCCTGTTATTAAGGTCATTACAGAACATTGGTGTCAAAGATTTAGTGGAAAGGATAGCATTTACACATCTAGTTGATCAGAATAGAACAAGGAACACAATTAGCAGATCGGATCCAGCAGAGATCAGTGATAGAAGAGTAGATCAAGAGCCTAAGATCAACATTAGAGATTACATTAGATCAGGTGTATTAATTTGATACTCTCTCACAATTGTATTAGAAATTTGGAAATCCTATTGAGTTAGGTGGGTTTAACAGCTCTATGTAAATCCTTTCACATGGTGGCATTCTAAGTTGAATGGTCTTAAGTCCTCTAATAGGGCACACTCCTAACAGGGTGTAGAAATCCGTTAACAGGGTCACATTTAATAGTGTGTTGTAGCCTTTAATAGGGCAAACCATCAGAAGTGATTGAAATCAATTGCTGTAGTAATTTTGTGGGTATCATCCCCACCCCAGTTTTACCTTCTTATTCCTAGAGGGTTTCTGGGTCACCAAAATCTCAAGTGTCATATGGTGATGCATCTTTGTTTAATGTCTATATGCATGCATGTTAATTTCAATTATGTGTTATTAAGGATTTTTTTTATGAAAAAAAGGCCAATACTTCTGATTCACCCCCCCTCTCAGAAGCACTCTTCCCATTAAGACATTCCAACAATACTACCTACCATGTATTGGCCCTGCACAGAATCACTACTCCCCTAGTTGTCAATTTTTTTCCATACCTTGCCAAAACAATTATGGTTGATCCTTGGGCTATAGCAATAGGACCATTACCACTAATAGTTTATCACCCACTCCCAACTAGTTCAAGAAAGAATTTCTCTAAATTTTTAGGTGATGGGAAGGTTACCATAAATGAACACATTAAGGCCTTCTATGAAGCTACTCACATCTTAGGAGTTGCACATGAGGATTTTGTTGTAAGATTATTTGTAGAAACCTTGACAGATAATGTAGTAGACTAGTTATACCATTTGAATGATGGCTCAATCACTAATTAGGATACAATGAGAATGGCCTTCGAGACAAGATTTAAAATTTTAGAAGATGAACATGTCTTGTTAACACAGTTGACATCTATTAAAAGCAACCCACCATGAGTATGAGGGATTTTGTTTCTACTTTCAATAAGATTACTAGTAGAATTCCAACTATTGACAGGCCCACTGCTGGTAATTTGAAAACTTTCTTCATAAGTGTGATGTCCTCGGATATCAATTATGACTTAAGAAGGGCACATCCCACATATTTAACAGATGCACAAAAGAAAGCAATTGAATTTGAAGATGACTTGATTTCTATGGGAAAATGGAAGTGAGAAGTTCAAACTAAAGGAATTTCTAGCAACACCACATCATCTGATGAAATGATTCAGAAACTGTCAAATGAGTTGGTAGCAGTAAAAAAGGCAATTAACCAGATTCAATAATTCTTACCAGAAAATTATCAAAATGCACTAGGTAGGAACAATGATGGGAAATTTTTGCAAGGTTCACAATTAAAGTTGATGGTTGAAGCTACAGCAAAGAAAGGAAACATGTGTGTGTTTCATTTGATGGCTGATCATGATAGTGAGAGCTATCCAAAAACTGCTCGTATGATACAGTTGTTATCCACCAATGAATTAAATACTACAACTCCTTGTTTAGAGATAGATTCATACTCAAATGGTTACTCTAGAAATTTATTTTTGGAGTACAAATCAGATTCTAAACCTAAGGGTGAATGTCATGCGACCATTGATGAAACTTCGTACATAGTATTGACTTGAGGTCAAAGGAAAAATAATCAATTCTCTAGTCATGCCCACAAGAATGAACCTAGTCCTTTAGTGAATAATATTCATGTTGATCAAGGAGTATCAACATCTCAAATAGGTAAGGAAAAAATGCCCTTTGATTTCATTCAACTCTATGAAGAATCAAAAATTCAATTTTTTTCCATAGACTATTTGAGGTCTCATCCCTCTGAGTTGAAAAGACAAGTAGATCATTGTAAAGGGAATGCTTTAGATTTAAATCACAATGTGACAGTGGAAGAAAGAGATGAAACTTTGACATCTAACCTATTTAATCAAGAGGATTCTACCATCCTAGTGACTTCTCCTGAGCAAAAACTTGACCCATTCTATATTTCATTGTACATCAATGGATGCAAATTGAGCAATTGCATAATAGATTTAGGTGCGTTAGAAAATGTTATGCCTTATTCTGTAGCTAAGGCCTTGGGTCTCAACCTCACTAAAATTCATGGAAGATGTTATTCTATGGATGCCAAACAGGTTCCCTAGCTCAAATAGATTAAAGATGCTCAAGTAGCCTTAGCTTCTCATCTAGAAAAGAAACTCTTATTGACTATTCTAGTGGCAGATATTCCAACAAGCTATGGACTACTTTTAAGTAGAATTTTTTATAGAGATCTAGGTGGTGAGATAAAACTAGATTGGTCACAAGCAATCATACCTATAGGGAATAAGAAAGTTAAACTAGAACCTGAAGAAAAAGAAAAATTCACTGTGCTAAAGTTAGATGATCCTAAAGCTCGAATCCTCTATCAAGAGCTGGAATTTGGTAATTATATGTTGTTTACTAAGGAAATTCTAACTAAACAAAGAAGTGGAGACCTCAAAAAATATATCCTTAGTAAGAATGAAGAGTCATCATCTATATGGATATTGGAGTTCGATGGAAGTTGTTCCTCATTAGAATCTAGCGCAGGTGTAGTGTTAATTACCCCCTAGAAGAGAATTCAAACCTATGGCTTTCAAATTGGAGTTTGGAAATACAAATAACACTACGAAGTACAAAGCCCTGCTTCTAGGGATAGTGGCTACAAAAGAAAAAGGAATAAAGATCCTAAAAGCTTGAGGTGATGTAGAGCTCCTTGTAAGACAAATTAAGGTCCAATAATCTATGAAGAATCACAAGTTAAAGAATTACAAAAATAGAGTTTGGGATGAAATAGAAGGTCTTGATGCTTTTTCTATTGAATCAATACTGAGAGAGATGAATTCCAAAGTAGATTCATTAGTGGTTTTTGCTTCCTTGTTACTTCCACATCTAGAATTCAAAGACAAGAAGTATCAGGTAGAAATCATATATTGAGCCTCTATCCCTAACAATGCAGACTCTTCGCAAGTCTTTGAAGATGATAGAAGTTTGCATCTATTCCTAGAAAATGAAAAACCTAGTTCTTAACATGAATCCAATGATGATAATCATGAAAACTCTGATGTCAAGTGGAAAGAGAATCAAAATGATGAAGTCCAATTGTGAGGTAATATCATTCCCCCATGTAAGAAATGAGAAGATAGAGCAAGGAACGAAAACAATCCAAGTAAGTTAAGTGTGAAACAATGTTACCATGAGATAAGCAAAATCCAAGAGCATACACCAAGATGGTTCAACAATGGAGACGAGGATTTATAAGGGGAAAGCAAAGAAAACCCCTTGTGAATATTATGAATTAAGGAAAATGCCTAGAGAAGAGAGAGAGAGTGTGTTGGAGCAAAATAGCTCAATACAATAACATCAAGGTGATGTGTGTGTTAAGAAGAAAGAGAAAGGAGCATCTCTTTTAAAGAGATGAGAAAGGAGTTGCATGTGTTCGCATGTGTAACTCCCATTTCTATGAATGCCACATTCATAATAGGTGTGTGCAAAGTGTCACAATCCTCTTAAGGAGGATAAACTAAATTCCTTAATAAAAGAATTATAAAAATGAGTTGTCCTCACATGTGGACTACAAGACAAGTAAATGACATGTCCTGCACATGTGTACAATAGGACAAACTACATTTAGGGATCCTTGGAATATCCCAAATTAAATACATCTAAGGAAAGATTAATATTTCTAACACCCCATACTATATATTTAGAAAAATTGTTGAATAGACATGATGCTTACATAAAACAAAAGCAGACTAAAGAGGGTCCTACTACTAGTGAGTATGAAGGGGTGAATATTGGAGATACTCATGATCCCAAAATGATTAATATTGGAAAATTTTGTTCACCTGAAGAGAAAGAAGTTGTAAAATAACTCTTCATAGAATACTGGGATGTTTTTTCCTAGAGTTACAAAGACTTGAAAAGCTATAGAGGCAGGAAGATAAAACATCAAATTCCCTTGAAACTTGATGCAGTCCCTTTCTAGAAAAAATAGAGGAATTACAATCCTAAGGTAGCAGATGCTATATTTTGGGAAGTAGACAAGATGCTAAAGGAAAAAATCATCTATCCCATCCATCACTCCACTTGGGTAGCTAATATAGTACCAGTCAAAAAGAAGAATGGGGAAATAAGGATCTGCATCAATTTCCAAAATTTGAACTAGGCATCCCTAAAGGATAATTTTGCTCTCCCCAATATGGATTACTTACTAAAAATAGTGATTGTAGCCAAAATTATTTCCATACTTGATAGGTTCTTAGGTTACAATAAAGTTGAAGTGGAAGAGAAGGATTAGCATAAAATAGCATTCACTACTCCTTGGGGTATGTTTGCATATCACAGAATGCCCTTTGGTCTTATTGATGCTAGCACTACATTTCAAAGGTGTATGAGTAAAACATTTTTTGATCTAAAGAACCAAATTATAGTTATATATCTCGATGACCTCACTGTGTTTTCAAAGAAGAGAAAAACCATGTAGAAGATTTGAAGAAGATATTGCAAAGGCGTCGAGAACATGGAATCTCACTTAATCCCAAAAAATCTATTTTTGGTGTAATAGAGGGAAAGCTTCTTGGTCATATAGTTTCTCAAGAAGGTATTAGAATTGATCCCAAATGAGTTGAAGCCATTCGAAGATTGAGCCTACCATTAAATAAAATAGGAGTTAAATCATTCTTTGGGCAAGTGAATTTCCTTAGAAGGTTTGTACCAGATTTTACAGAAACCACTAAGTGTATTGTGGTCATGATGAAAGGAAATTCAAATTTTAAATGGAATGAGGTAGGAAAGTAGGCCTTTCATAATATAAAAACTACTATTGCTAATGCTCCAGTATTATGCCACTCAAATAATAAGCAAGATTTCATCATTTACTATTATGCCTCTAAATGCACTTTATTGACAATATTTATGCAAGATAATGATGAAGGGATACAAGCCCTAATAGCCTTCATGAGCATACCTTTGAAAAATCATGAGTTGAGGTACACACAAATTGAGAAACATGCTTTTGCAGTAGTAAAAGCACTTTAAAAATTTTGATTTTACATCTTGCATTCACATTTCATGGTCTATGTCCCTGATGTAGCAGTAAAAAGTGTGTTAACACAACAGGATGTAGGGTGTAATGCTAGAGGAACATGTATAGAAAAGACATAAGACTATGATACATAAATTAATCATACCAAACTAATAAGGGGTAATGCCTTGTGCAAAGAAATTGTAGAAAACAAGATCGTTGAAGAATCAAAAGAATTGGGAGAAAAGTAATTAGTTTTGGTTGTAGGTCTACATGATCCTTGGTTTGAGAATATTACTTATCTGCTAACATATGGAGAATGCCCAAAAGGTATGATAGCCAAACAAAGAAGAGATCTTAGGTTTAAAGTAGCCAAATATGTAATTTGGGATGACAAATTGTTCAAGAAAACTATAGATGGTACCTTCCTCAGATGTGTAGACAAACAACAACAAGAAAAGTTGTTGAGAACCTTTCATGATGAAGTGTGTAGTGGAAATTTCTCCTCTTTAGTCACAGCATTCAAAATATTAAGACAATGTTATTATTGGCTTGGAATGTTCAAGGATGCCTACTCCAAGGTAGAAAATTTTGAAAAATGTAAGATGTTCATTGGGCATCCTCAATTAGTCACACTGCCACTAAGGCGTAACATCATCAAAGGGCCTTTTCAACAATGGGGTCTTGATTTTATTGGTTCGATTAACCCAACATCTAGTGTTGGGCACTAGTATGTTATAATGATGACTATTTATTTTACTAAGTGGGTGGAGGCCAAAGTATCTAAGAAAACTACATCCAAAGTAGTATGTGAATTCATTAAGGAAAACATACTTGTTAGGTTTGGTGTCCCCATCAAATTGGTGGTGGATAATGTGGCATATTTCTCTTCTGTAGAGATCGCCAAGTTTTGTTTTGAGCATGGCATCATAGTTAGTCATTCATCTAACTATTTCCTACAAGGAAATGGTCAAGATAAATCCAATAACAAAAATTTAATGAATATTGTCAAGAAATTAGTGTTAGATAATTAGAAAACTTGGCACAAGACAATTCATGAGGCACTATGGGTAGATAAGGTGACACCTAAGAGGGTGATTGGTATATCTCCTTTTGAATTAGTCTATGGAACTGAGGCTAATCTCCCATTACCTTTGTAATTGGCTATGAACAAACTTAGGATAGTAATTGAAGATGATATCTATAAAGATGGCTTAGAAAAGAGAATTTTTTACTTGAGCAAGCTTGAAGAGGAAAGAGAAGAAATCCTGGATCACATCATACAACACTAGATGCAAATGAAGAGTCTATTTGATAAGAGAGCAAGATCATGAAAATTCCTTGTAGAATATAGTGTATTACTATGGGATAAGTGAAGAGCACTCAAAGGTATGCATAAGAAGTTTGTGTAGAAGTTGATGAAAGCCAACTTCACAACTCACCAAGATCACCTGCATGCAGATAACTAGTCTACGAGAAAGGTTCAATTCACATCCAGGATGGTATATTCAATGATGTATTGTATATTCCATCTTTTTCTACCAAACTTCTCTTGATTTCTAAGATTACATGCAGTGGATCAAGGAAGACAATTGAGTTCACTATAGATTTAGTCTTCATTTGGGATTGTGCCATAGGAGGCCTTATGGCTATAGGGATAGTCAATTCTTTCACCTATCTCTACACCTTCTAGCACTTTTTCCCACCATCTCCATTTCTAGAGCATGACTCTTCTCTTTCGCAGGAGCATCATGTGGTGCAATCAGGATACTTGAACCTTTGTATTGTTCCTAAGATCCCTATTTTGACTTCCACGCCACATATAGTTGAGGGCTTTTCTCTTCTTTAGGATTCTTCTTTCACTTTGTCTAATCCTCCAGCTCCATTCATTGAGCCTCCAGGTGCACTTTTTGTGGATTCTATAGAGGACATTCATAATAGTTTCATCACACCTACCTTGGGGATTCCCTTTTAGGATCCTCATAATTTCTCCTTTGAGCATCAACTAGGCCTTCCAGTTTCCCCTCTCATTCAAGGGTTCCCTTGTTTTGCTCCCTTATTTTTTCCACATTGGAGTTTTATTAGTTTAGGGGCTCCATTATTCTGGGGGAGCTTCCGTGTTTTTTCTATCTCTCATGGGGGGGCTGGTGGTACTTATGGTTTTGAGAGAGTCTCTTGAAACATTTCCTATGGAAGTTGTCCTTGGGGGGTCTTGTTGAGGCCTTCCTTCCTTCCTTCCTTCCTTCCTTTATTTTTTCTGCATGTTTGTACTTACCTCTTTTTGGGGGAGGGTTTTTCCCATGAGGTTTTCCCTCTTTCCCCATTTTTAAAGGTTGTATTTCTTTGCATTGTACAGTACCTCACATGGCCTTGTTGTTAGGACCCATTCTACATTTCATCTTAGTTTTTGTGAGCTTAAGGCATTCCCCTAAGTTGCACTTAAGGGGGGGTGTTAGAGTAAATAATTATTTTTTATTTATTTATTCTTTTACTTAAGTTTACTTAGGTTAATGCATTTATTTATTAGTTGTAGTCTAGGATTTTTTGACAACACAGGAGTTTATTCCCATCTAAGTCATACTTATCTCCTCACCTTGATCAAGCATATTCCACCTTTTGTAGATGTATGCTTAGTTGTCAACCTTATCTTCTAGCACTTTCCATCTTGTTCTACAAATATCCTTGAGGCCTTTATATTCATGCTTTCTCATTGTATTTCTCAACTCATTTTCAAGCATATTGTATAGCAATACATTTTTCTTGTTTGCAATATCTACACTCTTAGTCCATTTAGTTTTTCCAAGCTCTACCTCTTCCTTCTTTGGTTTCTGTTTGATAGGTTATTTGCACGTAGGTGATCTTGGTGAGCTATGAAGTTTTCTTTCATCAACTTGTTTGACTTTGCTCCAATTTTTTTATAAAAAAAATTGTTCGCCCTGCAATAAATGCATCTATCCGACCTCTTGGGCAAAAAAAATTTGCCTCCTGGATCAACTATGTCCAAAATGGACAAATTTTATATGGATCCTGACTGTAATGGGCCTTCTAAACTCAATGGCAGCATCTTTTTAGTCCCAAAGTACTCCAAAAAAATGTTATTTCCTCAATTGACAAAAAAAATCACAAATAAACTAGGGTTTGTGTCTTTGAATCGTAGCTTCAAAAATCCTTCAGCCAAGAAGCAATAGGGAGGCTTTGATACCATGTAGAACTTGATGAAAGCCAACTTCATAGCTAACCAAGATCACCTACATGCAAATAACCTATGGAAGGGAAACCAAAGAAGGAAGAGGTGGAGCTCAAAAAAACTAAACGGACTGAGAGTGTAGATATTGCATACAAGAAAAATATATTGCTATACAATATGCCTTGAAAATGAGTTGAGAAATACAATGAGAGAGCCTAAATATAAAGGCCTCAAGGAAGCTTGTAGAATAAGCTAGAAAGTTATAGAAGATAAGGTTGACAACTAAGCATACGTCCACAAAAGGTGGAATATCCTTGATCAAGGTGACGAGATAAGCATGACTTAGATGGGAACAAACTCTTGTGTTGTCAACAACTCCTAGACTAAAACTAATAAATAAATACATTAACCTAAGTAAACTTAAGTAAAAGAATAAATAATTATTTTCTCTAACAGTTTGATACCTTGTCAAAGGGTTTATTTCTTATTCACTAGGAATTTGAAAAAAACTCATTTAAATTGGCATACTCAAATGGTGAAGTGCTACCCTTGACATATAATGGTCAGGATTTGAAACTGTATCAAATTTCAAATTGAAAATAGGTAACCCTTGTATTGTATTATAGTTATGTTTAGTTCATTTCTATGTTTTCCTAGTTAGTTTTCCTTTCTTGTCTGTGCTTACTTGTTTTTCCCCACTTTAGTTTTGTTGTGTAGCCACCTTTTATTTTTGTGAAATCAAAGATTTTGGATTCCTTACTTGGGTATAGTCTACCCAAGTCCCCAGTCAAAGCTAGTTGTTGCCCCACTTTTCATCGTATAACCATTTTGCAAAAGTGGAGAATTTTATGTCTTAGTTAATCCTAAGTATGTCTGAGTCTAGTTTTAAGTTCCTTTAGGTGGAAAGAGTCTTCATCCAATTTTTCATCTTTCCCTTCACCCACATTTCATAGCTAGGTGGTTTTCCTTTATGTTGTGAGTCTTATGGGTAGCTCCGTACCTAATCCGATGGAGATTCTTGCAACATGCAAAAATTATTCATAAAGTTGAGCTGCTCATAGCTTACCATATTTTCAATCAAAAGAAGAAGCTTGCAAAAAATTAAGCTTCACCTTCTCCTCGATGGGTTTTCAACCCATGAGGTAATTTCTCGTGAAGAGCACTAAATGATGCATATGGGTCCATGTAAGAAGATAATGAGATATCTTATGGTAAATTCCTATTTTCACTATGATATACTACCTTGGGAAACATCCAGGATTCATCACAATGCTCAGAATCATCTCAAGTGGAAAACTCAAAACTAACTTCTCCTCGGTGGGTTTTCAACCCATGAAGTTCATTTTCTGCTAAAGGCAATTGTAAAGGAAAAGAAACAAGGAGTGGGTCCCTTTCAACTTTCACATTTCTTTTAAACTTCTCCAAACACAAAGTAAATATTAACTCAAAAGATAAAGTTAAAAGAAAGATTGGGCAAATAAATGAAAATTGTCTTCTCCTTGGCAGGTTTTCAACCCAAGAGGACAATTTTCCACATTCAAAAGAAAATGAACTTTGTTAGCAGATTGGACCCATAATTTGTATACAAAACATCTTAATATGATAATGGAAACAATCTAACCATTGCAGGAAAGATATACTAAGTAGAATTTGATTAGGCAGATATTTTCTTATGGGGTACTATGTTCATAATTTCCTAAAACTTAATGGGAAACAGGAAAATAAGTATGAAAGAATAGAAAGTTACCATTGGGCCAAGGGAAATAGTGAAAAGACACTAAAATATCCATTAGAGCTCCTATATTTACTATTTCAATAGAGATATCCTTTAATTCATATGTGTGGCACAAATCCTAAAGATCAATGGGTGAATTGAGACTCCTATATAGATGGAAACATAACAGTTATTCAAACTACCACTTTTTCTTGAATTGTTATTCTGTTAAATTGAAAAACTTTTTCAAATAGCGTGTATTTGTGAATTCAATATCTTGTTCTTCTTCTAGATCAAAATTTCAACTCATTTCATTTTCAGATAGAATGGCAACCAGGTTTGTGAGTTTTGATGTCTAAATAGAATCAAGTCCACATTGCAGAATTTCATTGATACTTCACTTCATTTTTATGATATGCAAGATTTTCAAAAGAGGCTGAAATCAGAGCCAATTCATCCCATAACTAAGAAGCTCCAAGGATGGGGGCTAGTGGAATCAGTTGGTTTCCCAATGGTAGTCCAAGCTCCAAAATTGATTTATGAATGCATAAATCACTACAATCTTGATACTAGACAAATTGTGTTACCAGATGATATAATGTTGATCTCCATTGATAGGCAAACTGTGGTGAATTACCTCTGAGTTCCAAAATGGGAAGATTTTTTAGATTTGATAGTGGGAGGACCAATTTTTGAGTTCTCTACTAAGAAGATGGTCTTGAGGAAGGAGATTATGCAGTCCTGGTTTCAAAAGCCACAGAGCACCAAGATTAAGGTCCCCAAAACTCTATTTGGTACTAATCTCAAACCTGAGATTGTTGACATCCTTGTCTTGCTACACAAAGTGAGAGGTGAAGTAGAGGCTTTAAATTTTGTTGAGAAATATTTCTTTTTATTACAAGTTATATGCTCTAATGCTTAATATATTGATTGGGCTCACTAGGTGAGTGAGACTCTATCTAATACTCTCTATGCTGCAAAATTCTACAACACCTTCTATATGTCTTCCTTTCTCATTTATATGCTAGCTTCTCTACAATTATGGCTAGGACTCCCAAGAGTAGAAGAGTTTCCTAATGATGTGAAGTCTTATGAGTTCTACCCTTGTTTACAATTGCAAAATAGTTATGTGGAGTATGTTAAAATTAATTATGCATTCACTATGAGAATTTGCAAGGAACTCTAGGGATGCCCAAAGAGGAGATTTAGCCTAGAAGTAATGGTAGCTATTAGCCAGTTTAGAAGCTATTTTATCTAGTTCTAATCTTTTTTGTATTTGTGCCTTGTAGCTTTTGATGGATTCCCCTTGAAGCTACCCAGATATCCGAGCAACATGATTGTGTTGATCAAGATTGTGAGGCAAGAAATCCAAGTGAACATGTTGCATGGTAGCCATAAGAAGAAGGGATATGAGTTCCCTACAAAAGTAGGAGCTTTCAATTGTGAGTCCCAATCTAATGCAAAGAATATGCTTAAAGTTTTTGAGATGAAGTACAAATTGAAGATGTATGAGGTCTTGAGACCTATGTTTGATCTGAATAGATATGTTAGGGAGGTGTTGAAAATTGGGAGTGTGATCAAACACATTAACACTATTGAAGATTATTGGGCAGATTGTAAAGATGAGTTTGAAAGTTCAGATCGTGCCTTTACCAGGCTCACAATGGAGTAAATAAAAACATATAATATCAATCTTGATGTTGAAGGATTATAGGTTGATGGGAAACATATGTATAGTAATACATATCTGACAAAGTTAAGTGGCACTCCTATCAGTTCAGAGCCTTACAAGGATGTTGAGGAAGACCTAGATATCATGATGGTCCAAATCATCAAAAGAACTAGAAAGTGGGTCGAATGAACTACTGTGAAGGGTAGAAGTTAAAGCACACTAGCTCAAGCTTCTCTAGAAATTGTAGCTCCTTCCTCCTCTCAAGGTGGTATAATAGGTGTAACCTTGGCCATCACTCAAGGACTAGCTCAACCATTAAGGGGAGGGACCAACCTCTAGACAAGAACATCCCTGTCGCTAAGACTTGTCAAGATGGCTACCTCTTGATTATTTGAACCCAAACTAATGCTGAGAAGAAAAAGATAGAGGAGCCAAAAGATAGTGTTATTACCCTAGTTCCCTCTCCTCATGTCACCCCAGTTCCCTCTCCTCATGTCAGCTCAGTTCTCTCACCTCATCATAGCCCAGTTTTGCAAGTAAGTGCTACACTCCTGCAACCAAGTAGCTCTCCAGTGCAAATAGTGGATTTGGGAGATGGAAGGAGTAGTAGCAATGAATCTAATGAATCTAATAAGGTAGCTAAGAAAACTTTAGAGGTAGAGAAAATTTAGAGCTCTTCTAAGCTCATTTCTCAAGCCCTAAAGAACTCCTTCTCCTCAACTATGATGACAATCACTCCAATCAAGAAGAAGATGTTCAACATAGACTCACTTTGGATGGCCTCCAAGGTGATAGGCATAGATTCCTAGTTGTAAGACACTTTGGAGAAGAAGAGAAAGAGAAAGGATGAAGGTTCTTTGAGTAAGGATACCTTATCTCTTGCAGTTTGTTCTAGATCTACTTTAAGTAAGGTTAAGAAGTATAAGACCTTGTCTATCCTTGGACAAGATCTTGAAATTGGGCACCTAACAATGGATATTGAAAATCCCACCAAGGATGGACAAATTGAAGATATGTCCATAGATGATTTCACTCTACACTCAGTGGATCTGGGAGAGGCCAAACATGACACCAAGGTTGGTTTTTGGAAGACAACCAACAAAGTGATTGAAGGACAACTAGGGAGCCTCAAGTTGTCAAAGGTTAGGATGAAGGTGGAGATAGAAGAGCTAAATAGATTCATTAAACAATTGGTCACTCCATTGGCAAGTATCTTAGGAATGTAAGTAAAAAGTAATCCTACTATTATCAAAGTTCAAGCCCTTATCTCTCAACTTCATGAAGATAGGCACTTTGGTCAAATTGGTAAGGACTAGAATGGGAAGCTCAAATCAAAGGGGCTCTCTGTTATAGAGAAAATTGGCAATATCATCTTAAGATTAGAAGTAGAGAAGGATAACATGTTGGAAAATAGAAATGCTTTGGCTAGAGAAAGAGTGAAGAGTGATGATTGTATCTCTCTTCTAAAGATGATTATTCAAATGAAGGTAAAGGAAGCTATCAAAGCAAAGATCTTGCCCAAGGGAGATGAACCTTTGTTCGAATGGCTTCAAAGCATACAGTTCAAGTTAGAAATGATCTTGTTAGTAGAGAAAGGACTCAAGGAGATAGAGGATAAAGTAAAGAAGGACCAAGATAGATATTTTGAGCTCATGAGGGGACTACATACAGATTCACAGACTAGTGGCCAAGGGAAAGGACTCATTGGAATAACTTTCATGTAAGAGAATTTCTCCAAATTCATAAATAATCTAATAGTTGTATCCTCCAGTAATCAAAATAGAGTTGCAGAACTCTAGAAACTCAAAAGATGCATACATGTGGCCACAGAGAATTGCAAGATATATTGAATGTTGTGAAAGATTTGGCCAGGGAAAATTCTAAGTGGCTCTTGAGATACACCAAAATACATGTTCCTATGCATCAAAAGCTAATCCCAATCATTGTTGCTACTAAGACCCATAGGGAAAAAGTAGAAAAGGCAAAGAAGGCAAAGTGATTCATATTCTGCCCCTTTCATTTTTTGATGTAATCATTGTAATATGACAAACTAGTTTCTTGCCATTTTTCATTCTTTTGAGGAGATGAACCAATTGAACTTCTATTGTAACGGTCATCTTAGAATCCTATATGTATGAAATTAAAAAGATTAATAAAGAGGTCAGCTAATTTTTGGTGTGAAGTACTTGATGTTGCAGAGAAAATTGAATGGTATTTTGTATCAATTATTTTTTGTTCCATTTTTGTTAGTTGTTAATTACATGTTCTCTTTAGTCTAAATTGAATCAAGGAATGAACGGAGTTTCATTACCCTATTTTGAAGTAGTGAATGGATGTGATAAGTAGTGTCATTACATGTTCAAAGAGAAATCTCGTAGATGTTTTGCTCTTCAGTTAATCTTTCTTTCTCTGTAGCTTAGATTCTAGCTGAATTAGTTTAGTATTAGTTGTTATGTCATTTTGAGTTATTAAGCTTTGTGAGTTCATAAGATGTGTGGGTTCATGAACTTAATTAATTCTTCAGAAATCACTTCTTGCCTGAGTTAGATCTTGTTTAGGCTTGGCTTAGTTTTACCTCTCCTATTCTCAAGTCAAGAACACACCCCATATAAGTTTTAGGAACAAAACATAATTCATTGCAAATCGACAATAGGGAGTTGTACCTATTAATTCAAAGAAAAGTTAGCCTTTTCAAATGCAACTTTTCAAATGTTTGTAATATTGTTCATAGTTTGGGCATCTAAGAGTCAGAATCAAAAAGAACAATCTATTTACCAACAAATACTTTCTAAATTATCACACGACCTTTTGATGAAAACCTATTTTGACCTAGGAACACATGCTAAAATGCTCATAAAACCACTTAAAATGCTCCAAAAATTAAAAATTTATTGGTGCTCTATATTTTAGAGGTTGGTTAAGTAGCTAGCTACACTCAAATTGGTGTTAGTGGGTCAGAATTCCTTGTTGATCCATCATAATCTCTCTCTAGGCACTCTAAGCTCTCCTAAATCAAATAAGATAGATGAATTAAAAATGACCCCTTGCATCCATTTTATACCTTTTGACCTCATTTTGACCTAAGTTTTGAACTCCTCATATTTGCATGAAAATTGCACCCCTAGCTAATTTTCACATCCTTGATCTCTTTTTGGGATCTAAATATAAATCTAAATTCATCTTGATGGTCAAAATTATATTTTAAAATGGCTTCCTTCTTCTACATTTAGCTAACCTTTTGAGGCCTTATCTTTGCATCTCACCAAGGCATCACCATTTCTTCATTCCTTCATCATTTTTACTCTCTTTCACTCTTCTTGCTCATTCTATTTCATTTCCATTTCACTATTTTTCTTATTTTGACCTAATTTTAATGCTTTATCTTCTTTGGTCAAATTTAATCAAATTAGGGCATACTACCACTTCTTAGTAGTCAATATTTGGTCTTCAACACTTATCTATCATCATGGACCTTACTATATCTCAATTTTATCATCTTTAGCTCATTTTTTCATCTCCTCTATATCTTTTTATAATTATGATCTCAAGGGGGTAGGTATATTCTATCATCACTGCAAATTTATTTTTTGTTGTGGTTATCTATTTATTAGGAGCATATGCTTGACCTTTCTATTTTCTCTTGATCTATCTTATTTCTTTTCTTAACATATTAGTACTTATCTCAGATCATGATACTATTTCTCTTTCTCCTTGTGTTTAGTATTGTTTCTAATAGGCAGTACATTCAAGATCTATTATCTCTCTACGCTTTGTCATTCGAAGTCAGATCATTTTACCATTTTCTTAGTCTTATTCATGATTTGATGTAGCATGTTCTCAGATTAATCACACATTAGTCAAAGAGGGGGAAATTTAGTCATCTAGACTATTAGCCCTCTTTCTAGCATTTTTGCTAAATTTATTAAATCACTTATCTTGATCAAATCTTCAAAAAATAATTTATTTGACTTTATCCTATAGTTTGACCACTATGTCCTAACTCATTATTCAATTGAAAGGATTATGTCCTCCTTTAATTAAATAAAATACCACATTCCACACTTATTATTAGGATTAACCATGGATAGAAATAACAATTACATACAAATATAACCAATATCATAAAATAATAAATTGCACAGAAGAGAACACAAGACACAAAGACCTAACATGGTTCTCCCAATCCCTAGTCTACATCCACTAATAGAAAGTTCAATATTATTATTATTGTTAGTGAATAGTTTTTCCCATGGATGTTCATGTATCAAAATTGAGAAAATAATGTAAACTAACAAATGAATTCCTACTTGAATAATTTAGGAAGTCTCTGCTTAGAATTTCTTCAAATGAAACAGGTGCAACTACCTTTATTGCATTGAAATTTTTACCTAAATAAACTCAACAGAATAACTCTCTAAGAATGTAATCTACTAGAGATGTTGGAACAACTTATTTTATCTCATCAATACGAAACAAAATTTAATGCAGAAGAACCACTTGACTTTAATTATCAAAATGATCCACATAGTTGAATAATTAAATTATCGAGCAGGCAAATTTCATGAACTCATTTCCCACAGAATTTCCAAATTCAAAATTCACATTTTCAAAATTGATAACAGATGCGGCTAAAAGCTTAAATAGTATCTATAGAAATACTAAAAATAAGTAGACAACAGTACCCACTTACAAAGATTTCAACCCAAAATCAAACTATAGAGTTTGAAGTATCTGTTGAAGTTCTAAAATGTTACTTATAAACTGGAAATCAAACTGTAAACAAAAGTAGTTCTGTCTACCAGTCTACTGGAGAAATTTGAACCCCTCAAACAATACTAATTGTTACATTTATAGGCATGGGGTTGGACTTGAGCCAAAAATTACCCTGCTAGGAGTTAATTGTCTTTTGGAATACCTAATAACTGAAAATGCAAGAAAACCAAACGATAAAGAAACTACAGCTAAGCAGTTCTTGATTAGTTTGAACTGTCACCAACCGCTCCTCTTGCCAGCTTCCATGTTTCATAGATAGTTGAAAAGGCAAAAATAATGGATTGATGTGGAAGACCAATGTAGGCGAGCCTTTGTTTCCAAATTTCCTTCATCTTTTTCAATTCAGCAACCTTTTCTTCATGCATCTCCAAATGCTTCAGGTTGATAATTAGCATAGCTTCAGTGTGAGCCATGTTGGAGAAATCCTGCTTAACTGGTATCCTTTTGTCCTACCATTCCTAAAATTTCTTTTAGACTTCTTTGATTATCTCATCTAATTGGGCAATGGAGTCATCTTCTCTTTCCATGAATTGTTTTACAAACCACTTAAGGTCATTCTAAATAATATGATGTATAACCTTAAGTTCTTGCAATGCTTCTTTGATTTTAGATACCCCTTGTGCCAGTGCTTCATTTCACCATTAGATGCAATCTTTTATGACATACAAAGTTTTTTCATCAAGACCTGCTATAGGACATTTAGCTTGAAATTTCTGCAAACCAAATTTTTGCACATCCTCTAGCAATATTACCACTTTTGCCCAGTTATTCTTCTCTTTTTCATATCCATTGTTACTCACCTCCACCTTTTTAGTAATATTTGATATCTCCTTTGAGGCGTGATCTAAATTCCCAATGTGTTTTATAGTATTAAGCAGAACATCTTGTACCCATTCACCTACTACTTTGGCTACTGCTTTGCACTTGCGTAAATTCTCCAACGATTGCTAGTTGGTTGCAGAGGACACATCAACAATGGCTGACATCTCACAGATCGACTTGGCTTCAGGATGCAAGATAGTGTTAATATATTGTGCCATGTTCTTAATTGTTTCCTTTATCTCTTGCTTATCTTGCCCGTCTTTCCACACCCTTTCTGCGATCTTCTTGTTGGATACTTCGAAGAATTTCATATCTATCTCTTAGTTTTTCTTTCCAAGGCTGACCTTGGTTATCTGATAATCTTGAGGAGCTATGGAGTCTTGAGCACTTCCATTAGGTGGTGTGGCTATCTTAGCCGCTTGCCGCCCTGAAGTTTTGTCAAAGTTGATCCTCGACTATGTTCTTGCTATTTTCACTTTAGGCATCTTACCAATGGACTTGCTAACTAGGTCATCAATTGGTATGGATATGGGAACAATGCTTCTTTTCTTTTCCATTGATGTCTCCAACCATTTGGTAGTTGCCTGTTCTTTTTCTGCAGCGGAGGAAATATTGACTATAATGAGGTTACCTTGTTGATTGTCGGCGGTTGCTGACAAGCTTTGAGGCTCTGGTAAATTGTCTGCCATGGGTGGGTCTTCTGTTGCCTCAAGGTCCACAGTTATAGTGCTCTTACTTTTATTGATCAGTGCCTTCTTCGTACTCGAGTGAGTTATCCTTTTAGTCTTCGGAGTCTCCTCTTGAACCTGAAGTTGAAGTATTTTTGAAAGTGCTTCAACTTTGACTTCAAGTGGACCTGCAACAAATTTAGGGACACTTTGATTAGTTTGCTTTTGGGCAACTCTTTTATCTTTGCTCCTTGAAGATTTCTCAGAAAAGCTTAGAGTAACTGCCGCCCTTGATTTTATCCATTTGGCAGTTCTGGCTATCACATCCTTGGTACGGGCATACACATCATTCTTTTCTCTTTTCTCCCAATCAATTTCTGGAATAGGCATGCATTCAATTTGATCTATGTAAAATTGATCAACTATTTCCTCAGAGTCATCATCCTTCAACCCATAGGTATCCAGCTCCACGTTGAACATGATGACCTACTTAATAGTTAAGCGTGAGCAAAGCCTCTTCCTCACCTCAAATTCATTGTGGCAATTCACCCAAAAATCCTCTAGCTATGGGGAGTGAAACAGAGCAAATGCATTTTTGACATTATTTCTGGTAAAGTCGGTGTAATCAAAATCTAGTCGAGAGGTGAAAGGTTTAAGACACAAGCGGGTCAATGACTTGGCTGATAATAGAGCTTCTTTCACACTAGGGCATCTATAATGTCCAATTTCAATCGAAAAGAATATTGAAGAGGATTTTTTAGAAATTTGAAAGGACTCAACGAGAGACTCAAACTGTCTACACATTTCTGATAACACCATAGAGTCTGAACAGTAGTGTGGTAGTTTCAAGGGTTCACCAGGAAAACCACCTACTTTGATATAGGTAAATTTGGGAAACTGAATAAAATAGCAACTATAAATTTTAATAGCTTGTTTGGCTTCCTCTGACATCCTATCATTCTCTCGACCTTGTAGTTCAAAAGCCAATTTCCCTAAAAAGACATCATTGATTTTCTTAAATTCTTTACATACTGTGTCTTCTTGGAGATCACTGTAATACTGATATATAGGCATTTCATCTATCCAAGGTGAATGTGGGAGAAAATCCCAATCTTTGGATGCCACTAGGATGTAGATCAGGTAAGAAGACAAGAAGAATAGACCGTAGTTGGTCACATTAATCAAGCCCTTGTGCAAGTTCTCAGCTATGAGGTCTAACCAATCAATGAACTTGACTCCCTCCACTATCTTCTGTAGAAAGAAATACATCCAGGATTCCCAGTGGAAAGCATGTTTGTTTCCTTTAATTCTATTCAATAGGAGGATGATATCTACAATCTCTTTGATGAAATGCTTGATAGTTAGTGGTTTGGGTAATCTAGAACCCCCTTCTACGGGCTTCGAGAGCCAGGACTGAGCAATCTTGGTGTCATAGCTGGTTTTATTTGCTGCATACAGGCGCTCAGCTTCCTCAAATGTCCAAGGCTCATAGGATTCTTTATGAGGGATTTTGAGGGCAAAATTTACACTGGTTCTATTGATTTTGACAACTACTTCCCCTGAGGCTTTCTTAACACACCCCAAAATAGGGTCGAAATGATTTGCACACTCAAGGATACATTCAGGGTATTGGATAGTAGCAGGAAAAGTGGCAGCTTCTAATAAACCATTATCAACTAGCCTCTGGTAAATGGTACTTGACAGAGAAGTTTTGGCTCTTTCGACGACTTCAGCAAATTTTTATTAACCAAAAATGTATCACGAATTTCAAGCAAGGAACTGAGTAATGGAGGCTTCTCCAATTTGGGCATTTTTGGCCAAAAAAGTGTCATGATTATTATGACATAAAATCTATAGAACCAAGTTTTAAAATACTTTTCAAAACAAAGCAAAGCACAACCAAAATGTAAGAGGGAAATGGAGATGCACTTATAGTTTGACAAGGACACGGCCCAAAATTTGCCTTTCTCACCCAAAAGCGTCGAGATTTTTCTTGGAGAAAATGAGATGAGTGGGAAAGGGTAATTACATGCATTTAAAGAATGACATGGACAGAGGATTGCAGGACAGATTTAGCAAGTAAAAATCATGATTGCTCATTCGTGTGACATTCATCAGAAAAGGTGCCGCGGGTGTTCTTGCTTTAAATACCCTGTCAAATCTGCATGCACCTTCCCATAAAAAGTAATCATTAAATGACACCATTAATACCCCATAAGTATTGCTCAAAGTGAATACATGCTACTTTAGATTTCTTTGCATATGACTTCAGGTGCTTTAGGAAAACATTATGCTAGGACCCACCTTGGAATGGCTCGGCAATCTTTAATTTGCATACAAAAATCGTTAGTGGACAAAATCAACACTGAAATTGAAGTTGAAGTTTTGAGTGATCGGTTTCAACATCAACTTGGACTTCAAGCTTACAAAGGTCAACTCCATAAACCTAGTGTGCTTATTACATGGCAGACCAACAAGACTTTGAACCTAAAGTTGAAGTAAATTACAACTTCAAGTTCAACTTCAGAGGGATGATTTGGGACCAAAATTTGATAGGTGACGACTAAAATTACAAGGTCTAACAATCGGCTCCTATTGGGGAATGAGACTGAAAGGATCATGAATGAACCCAGGATCTAAGGCTTGTAGATTGACTCAAAGGACAATGACACAACACACCAAACTCAACAAGAAAGGAAAGAAAGCCAAAAGACGGTATTTACAATGAAACGCGATACAGACCTAAAGATGATATAGTTTGAGATCTTGCCCATTGAAGGACAAGGGAAGTTCATCACCATTTGGATATTGTAGCTTGAAGGCATTTGAACCTAGTTCCTCAGATATTTCAAAAGGTCCTTTTCATAAGCTTTCAAACTTAGAATGAGCTCCCTTAGGTTCTTTCCTTTTATCCCATAGCAGGACTTGATCTCCTTTCATGAGTTTCTGGGGTCTTGCTTTTTGATCGAAAATCTTTTTGACTCTTGCCTGGTGATTTGTGATATGATCTACTAGCTCCCTCCTCTCTTCTTCTATCTTTTGGAGATATAATATTCTCTTCTCAATGGAAGACTGAAATACTTCTCCTTCGATTGCCTTCTGTAAATTCAAAGTGGCTAATTCCCGAGGCAGGGATAGTTGCGCTTCAACTCCATATACTAGTTCGAAAGGTGTCATACCTATGGCTCTTTTAGGAGAGGTTCTGTCAGCCCAAACTGCTTCATGCAACTTCTTGTGCCAGTCTTTTCCTTTTTCATCCACCAATTTCTTCATAATGTTGACCAAGTTTTTATTTGTGGACTCTGCTTGTCCATTGCCTTGAGGAAAGTAATTTGAAGAATGTGACAAATGGATTCCATGATCATAGCTGCATAATTAGATCTCCTTGGATGAAAAATTTTGTGCATTATCCGTCACTATTTTGCTAGGAGTGCCAAAACGGGTCAAAGTGTTTTCAATCAAAAATTTGCACACTGCTTGTGAAGTTGTTTCTTTAACAGGAACGGCCTCTACCCATTTTGTAAAATAATTAGTAGCAATGAGTATGTGTGTATGTCCCGCATTTGAAGCTAGATTAATGGGTCCTATAAAATCCAACCCCCATTGTTGAAATGGTTCTTCTATGATCACTGGTTTCAAAGGAAAGGCAGCTAACTGTGGTTTCCCAGTAAACAATTGACACTTCTCACAATTTCTAACCCAATGATAAGCAGCCTTAAACATACCTGGCCAATAATATCTACTTCTTAGGATCTTGAATGCTGTCAGTGTTGATGAAAAATGGCCCCCACAAGCTCCATCATGGAAAGTTCTCAGGAACTTATCCTATTGATCAGTGTCAACGCATCTTAGAAAAATGCCATCTAGCCCTCTCTTATATAAGGTATCATCAATTATAATAAATTTAGCTGCTCTAAGTTGAAGTGTACACTGGTCTTTCCCTTTGAGGTGATCAGGACACCTTTTGTATGTCAGGAAATAGGCAATATCTGAATACCATTCATCCTTGAGACCTACAAACAAACAAGAGGGATATGATTCTTCTTTCTGTCCTTCTACAATGAGTTTACATAGGCCTTTTCCTCAAACTAATTTAGTTGGACGAATATCCAAGTCAAATTCCTAGACTTTTGCTACCCATGTTGCTCGATTGTTGACTGCTACATCTTGTTGTGTGAGAATGCTTTTGACTACTGCGGATGGCACATATACTATAGAATGAGAGTGCAAAATGTAATATCTGAAGTACTTTACTACTTTTACTATAGGGAATGCTTGTTTTTTAGATAATGAGTAGTTGAGTTCGTGTTTCTTTAGAGGTATGCTCATAAAAGAGATGGGTGTCTCTTCCCTTTTATCGTTCTTTTGAAGTAGCATGCCTAACAGTGTGTGCTCAGAAGCATAACAGTAAATTATAAAATATCTTTTAAAATTAGGATGAAATAGCATTGGGTCTTTCACAATAGATTTTTTAAAATCTTTGAATGCTTTTGATGTTGGTTCATCCCACTTGAAGTTTTGCTTCTCACTAAGTAACTTAGCCATAGGTTTGACAACCTCTGCAAACTCCGGCATGAATTTTCTCAGAAAATTGATCTATCCAAAGAAGGATTTTACACCATTTCTATTGACAGGGAGGCATAATTGTTGAATGGATTTCACTCTTTCTGGGTTGATTTTGATTCCTTCTTTTGAGACCATGTGTCCAAGTAACTTCCCTTCAATCACAGCAAAAATTGATTTCTTGGGATTTAATGGGATTCCATGATCTCTGCATTTCTAGAGCACTTTCCTCAAGTCTTTCAGGTGTTTCTTCCATCTCCTAGAAAACACTGTCATATCATCTAGATATACTGTAATACATCTATCCAATAAATTACCAAAGGTTAAACTCATAGCTCGTTGGAAAGTGGCACCAGCATTTATTAAGCCAAAAGGCATTCTTTTGTAAGCAAAAGTTCCCCATGGTGTTGTAAATGTCATTTTGTGTTGATCTTCTTCAAAAACTTCTATCTGGTTATAACCTGAGAAGCCATCTAGGAAAGACATCATTTCTGAACCAGCAACTATTTGAAGCACTTGATCCATTATTGGTAAGGCGAAGTTGTCTTTCAAACTAGCTTGATTAAGATTTCTGAAATCAACACATATCCTTATTTCTCCATTTTTCTTTCTGACTGGCACTATGTTCACCACCCATGTGGAATGGTGGATTAGAAAAATAATTTGAGCTTTAAGCATCTTATATATTTCCCTAAATATGGCATCAGAAACCTTTGGATTATATGTTCTCAATTTTTGCCTAAAAGGAGAAGTTCCTAGTTTCAGAGTAATATGGTGTTTGTACCATTTCTAAAAGTTTTCAAATCATCATAAGACTAGGCAAAAATGTCTATATATTCTGATAGGAGCTTTATGAATCTAGCTTTCTCACCTTCATCACAACAAGTTCCCAGATTAATGATTTTGGGGTTATACTTATCACCTAGATTCACTTTTTCATAATCAGCATTTGGATCTTCTCTAGGTGTTAAATCTTGAGCTAGGAAGGTATCTTTCCTATAGAAAAGCTTTTCAAGCTCAACTAAGCCTTTAGGTATAATATTCCCTTTTAATTGCACCATATCACCTTCTTCATGTGGATCAGGACAAAACTCTCTGCATCCTACATCTGAACCTTCAAAGTAATTCATAGAAAAAATTTCAACACTTTGCAAAAAGGCATTAATATGAGCATCATCTTTGAATACTTGCCAATTGCTATTATTATCAAGAACACTTGGCCTATGGATGATCTCCACTGAATATTTCTGGTCTATGAAATCAAGATGAGGAATTAACAAGGAAGCTAAAACTGCTAAGGAGTCTGCTTTGTCATTTAGCTCTCGAGGAATGGCTTCAATTCCAAAGGCATCAAAACCTTCAATTTCGTCCCACACACGGTTCCTGTAATGTTTCAATCTCTAATTTTTTACTATAAACATGCCTTTCACTTGTTTTACAATTAGCTCTGCATCTCCTCTGGCTCTCAATAGCTTGATGTTCTTCCTTTTGGCCTCTTCGATGCCGAGGAGTAGGGCTTCATACTTAGCTGTGTTATTAGTATTTTCAAAGGAAAGCTTATAAGAAAAAGGAAATTTTTGATTATCAAGTGATATGAGGACTATACCAGCTTGAGATCCATTCGAACAATAGCTTCCATCAAACTCAAGAGTCCACAAAAAATCTTCACCCAATGGCTTCTCACCTGTTTTCTCATCTTCAGACAGAATTAAATAGTTAGCAAAATCTATCTCCTAATAAAGGATTTGAGATTTGGGGTCGTCAGATGGGAAGACTATATATTTAGATTTTGTTTTAGGTAATAGGGTTACTTTCTCTTTCCCAATAGGCACCACAGCTTGAGACCAATCCATCTTAACTTCCCCTCCTAGGTCTCGACAGAAAGTTTGACTAAGAAGCATGCCATAACTTGTGGGGATATTCGCTACTAGGATGGTGAGTTTAACCCTTTTCTCTAGGTAAGTAGCTAATGCCACTTGGGCATCTTTAATTTGACCCACCAATGGTACCTATTTGGAATCCATGGAATAACATTTGCCAAATGTTTTGGTTAAAGGAAGATCTAAAGCTTTTGCTACTGCTGATGGCATTATATTATCAGAAGCCCCTGAATCTATCATGCAGTTACTCAATTTAAACCCATGAAGAAAGAGGGAAACATAAAATGGATCAGGCTTGCGGTTATAAGAAGGTTCAGGACTAATGTAGTCTAGTTGAATTACCTCCTCCTGATCATGAGACTTTTGTGCTTCTAGTTTCTTTCTTTTGGAGAGATCTTTTTTGTGTTCAACAACTACTTCACTACCTTGTGAGATCTTGACTTTGTTGATTTGCTTAGCTACTTTATCAGGGGATGATTGGTTAACATATTCAATCAGCTTATCAAGTTCACTGGGATTCATTCTTAAATATTTCGTAGGAGAAATTTGTATCTTGGATGTTTTACAAAACTCCACGATGTGAAACGAGGAATCAAGATCAAATACCCTTTTTAGGATTTGAGGAGTAGTTGTAAAGACAGGTGATGACTTATTCTCATTACCCCCTTTTACTATTTTCTCTTTAGCCTGAGTTGGAATTGAAATACCTTTGCCATGAATATCAGCTGTTGCAGTTTGTTGCCCTCAGGTTAAGACCGAACATGAAGCTTCTTCTAAGGTTAATAAGATATCATCACCTCTATCAGAATCAGATTTTTACTCAAGGTAATAATTTACAGAGTTTCCAGGTTCCTCAAAAGATTCTTCTTCTATTATCACATTAGTGGAAGCCACCCTTTTTGCTTCTAGTTGCTGATATCTAATATTTTCAGGGCAAGAAGTTCCCTCATGGTCATTTGTAAGATGGAAGACACACATGTTGTTTTGCCCGGGTGGAGCTTCAATCTGTAATCTTTGTTGACTTGAGGGTAATGCAAATTGTTTCCCCTAATAACTACTTTGGCCTGGATATTTTCTTGGGATATCTTGGTATGGTGTGTTCATTTTAGGGAGTTGTTTCTTGAGAGTCATCACATCGTTGATTAACTTTTGAACTAATGGGTCTAACTTTTCTGAGGAAGGTGATTGAGTTTTAGAACCTTGCATTTCTTTCTTCCATTTTCCTGCAGCTAAAAGATAATCTTCTAGTTCAACGGCTAATCTTTGAGCTGCCTCAACATCTGCTACTCTATTTCTCCTCAAATGAAAACTAATTTCTAGAGGCATCGCATTAATAAAGAATCCTTTACAGTTTTCATCATTGGGTCTCTTGGTAGCAAGAATCTTATGAATTATCTTATTGAATTTTGCTACAAAATCCCTCATGGGTTCGTGTACCTCCTTTTTCAATTGAGTTAACTGAAGTAGCAAGGTATCTTCATCTTCAAAGGATTTGAATCTATCCATATGATTCCAATCGATGATAGATCCTTGAGGTAGATGAGAACACAAGACAAAAAGACCTAACATGGTTCTCCCAATCCCTAGTCTACATCCACTAATAGAAAGTTCAATATTATTATTATTGTTAGTGAACAGTTTTTCCCATGGATGTTCATGTATCAAAATTGAGAAAAGAATGTAAACTAACAAATGAATTCCTACTTGAATAATTTAGGAATTCTCTACTTAAAATTTCTTCAAATGAAATAGGTGCAGCTACCTTTATTGCATTGAAAGTTTTAACTAAATAAACTCAACAGAATAACTCTCTAAGAATGTAATCTGCTGGAGATGTTGGAACAACTTATTTTATCTCATCAATACGAAACAACCTTTAATACAGAAGAACCACTCGACTTTAATTATCAAAATGATCCACATAGCTAAATAATTAAATTATCAAGCAGACAAATTTCATGAACTCATTTCCCACAAAATTTCCAAATTCAAAATTCACATTTTTAAAATCAATAACAGATGCGGCTAAAAGCTTAAATAGTATCTATAGAAATACTAAAAATAAGTAGTCAATAGTACCCACTTACAAAGCTTTCAACCCAAAATCAAACTATAGAGTTTGAAGTATCTGTTGAAGTTCTGAAATATTACTTATAAACTGGAAATCAAACTGTAAACAAAAGTAGTTCTGTCTACCAGTCTACTGGAGAAATTTGAACCCCTCAAAAAATACTAATTGTTACATTTATAGGCATGGGGCTAGACTTGAGCCAAAAATTACCCCGCCAGGAGTTAATTATCTTTTGGAATACCTAATAACTGAAAATGCAAGAAAACCAAACAGCAAAGAAACTATAGCTAAGCGGTTCTTGATCAGTTTGAACTATCACCACCAACCGCTCCTCTTGCCAGCTTCCATGTTTTGTAGATAGTTGAAAAGGTGGAAATAATGGATTGATGTGGAAGACCAATGTAGGTGAGCCTTTATTTCCAAATTTCCTTCATCTTTTTCAATTCAGCAACCTTTTCTTCGTGCATCTCCAAGTGCTTCTGGTTGATAATTAACATAGCTTCAGTGTGAGCCACATTGGAGATATCCTACTTGAGTGGTGTCCTTTTGTCCTACCATTCCTGAAATTTCTTTTGGAATTCTTTGATTATCTCATATGATTGGGAAACAGAGTCATCTTCTCTTTCCATGAATTGTTTTACAAACCACTTAAGGTCATTCTGAATAATCTGATGTATAACCTTAAGTTCTTGCAATGCTTCTTTGATTTCAGATACCCCTTGTGCCAATTCTTCATTTCTCCATTCGATGCAATCTTTTATGACATACAAATTTTTTTCATCAAGACCCACTACAGGACATTCAGCTTGAAATTTTTGCAACCCGAATTCCTACACATCCTCTAGCGATATTACCACTTTTTCCCAGTTATTCTTCTCTTTTTCATATCCATCATTACTTGCCTCCACCTTTTTAGTAATATTTGATATCTCCTTTGAGGCATAATCTAAATGCCTAATGTGTTTTATAGTATTAAGCAGAACATCTTGTACCCATTCACCTGCTACTTTGGCTACTACTTTGCACTTGCGTAAATTCTCCAGCGATTGCTGGTTGGTTGCAAAGGACACGTCAACAATGGCTGACATCTCACGAACCAGCTTGGCTTCAGGATGCAATATAGCGTTAATATACTGCGCCATGTTCTTAATTGTTTCCTTCATCTCTTACTTATCTTTCCCATCTTTTCACACCCTTTCTGCAGTCTTCTTGTTGGATACTTCAAAGAATTTCATATCTATCTCACGATTTGCCTTTCTAAGGTCGACCTTGGTTATTTGATAATCTTGAGGAGCTATGGAGTCTTGAGCACTTCCATCAGGTGGTGTGGCTATCTCAGCCGCCCACCACCCTGAAGTTTTGTCAAAGTTGATCCTCGACTCTGCGCTTGCTTTTTTCACTTTAGGCATCTTACCAAGGCACTTGCTAACCAGGTCATCAATTGGCATGGATATGGGAAAAATGCTTCTTTTCGTTTCCATTGATGTCTCTAGCCATTTGGGAGTTGCCTGTTCTTTTTCTTCAGTGGAGGAAATATTGACTATAGTGAGGTTACCCTGTTGATTGTCGGCAGTCGCTGACAAGCTCTGAGGCTCTGGTAAATTGCCTACCATGGGTGGGTCTTCTGTTGCCTCAAGGTCCACAGTTATAGTGCTCTTTCTTTTAGTGATCAGTGCCTTCTTCGTACTCGAGCGTGTTATCCCTTTACTCTTCGGAGTCTCCTCTTGAACCTGAAGTTGAAGTGTTTTTGAAACTGCTTCAACTTCAACTTCAAGTAGACTTGCAACAAATTCAGGGACACTTTGATTAGTTTTCTTTTGGGCAACTCTTTTATCTCTGCTCCTTGAAGATTTCTCAAAAAAGCTTGGAGTAACTATCACCCTTGATTTTATCCATTTGGCAGTTCTGGCTATCACATCCTTGGTACAGGCATACACATCATTCTTTTCTCTTTTCTCCCAGTCGATTTCCAGAATAGGCATGCATTCAATTTGATCTATATAAAATTGATCAACTATTTCCTCAGAGTCATCATCCTTCAACCCATAGGTATCCAACTCCACGTTGAACATGATGACCTACTTAATAGTTAAGCATGACCAAAGTCTCTTCCTCACCTCAAATTCATTGTGGCAATTTTCCCAGAAATCCTCCAACTGTGGAGAGTGAAACAGAGCAAATGCATTTTTGACATTGTTTCTAGTAAAGCCAGTATAATCAAAATCTAGCTGAGAGGTGAAAGGTTTAAGACACAAGCGGGTCAATGACTTGGCTGATAATAGAGCTTCTTTCACACTAGGGCATCTATAATGTCCAATTTCAATCGGAAAGAATACTGAAGAGGATTTTTTAGAAATTTGAAAGGACTCAATGAGAGAGGCAAACTATCTACACATTTCTAATAACACCATAGATTTTGAACAGTAGCGTGGTAGTTTCAAGGGTTCACCAGGAAAACCACCTACTCTGATATAGGTAAATCTGGGAAACTAAATAAAATAGCAACCATAAATTTGAATAGCTTGTTTAGCTTCCTCTGACATCCTATCATTCTCTCGACCTTGTAGTTCAAAAGCCAATTTCCCTAAAAAGACATCATTGATTTTCTTAAATTCTTTACATACTGTGTCTTCTTGGAGATCACTGTAATACTAATATATAGGCATGTCATCTATCCAAGGTGAATGTGGGAGAAAATCCCAATCTTTGGATGCCGCTAGGATGTAGATCAGGTAAGAAGACAAGAAGAACGGACCACAGTTGGTCACATTAATTAGGCCCTTGTGCAAGTTCTCAGCTATGAGGTCTAACCAATCAATGAACTTGACTCCCTCCACTATCTTTTGTATAAAGAAATACATCCAAGATTCCTAGTGGAAAGCATGTTAGTTTCCTTTAATTCTATTCAAAAAGAGGATGATATCTGCAATCTCTTTGATGAAATTCTTAATAGTCAGTGGTTTGGATAATCTAGAACCCCCTTCTGCGGGCTTCAAGAGCCAGGACTGAGCAATCTTGGTGTCATAGCTGGTTTTATTTGCTGCATACAGGTGCTCAGCCTCCTCAAATTTCCAAGGCTCATAAGATTCTTTATGAGGGATTTTGAGGGTGGAATTTACACTGGTTTTGTTGATTTTGACAACTACTTCCCCTGAGGCTTTCTTAACATACCCCGAAATAGGGTCAAAATGATTTGCACACTCAAGGATACATTCATGGTATTGGATAGCAGCGGGAAAAGCGATGGCTTCTAATAAACCACTATCAACCATCCTCTAGTAAATGGGACTTGATAGAGAATTTTTGGCTCTTTTTACAACTTTAGGCAAATTTTTATTAACCAAAAACATATCACAAATTTCAGGCAAGGAACTGAGTAATGGAGGCTTCTCCAATTTGGGCATTTTTGGTCAAAAAAGTGTCCTGATTATTATGACAGAAAATCTACAAAACTAGGTTTTAAAATACTTTTCAAAACAAAGCAAAGCACAACCAAAATGTAAGGGGGAAATGGAGATGCACTTACAGTTTGACAAGGACACAGCCCGAAATTCGCCTTTCTCACCCAAAAGCGTCGAGATTTTTCTTTGAGAAAATGAGATGAGTGGGAAAGGGTAATTACATGCATTTAAAGAATGACATGGACAGAGGATCACAGGATGGATTTAGCAAGTAAAAATCATGATTGCTCATTCGTGTGACATTCATCGAAAAAGGTGTCGCAGGTGTTCTTGCTTTAAATACCCTGTCAAATCTGCACGCACCTTCCCATAATAGGTAATCATAAGTATTGCTCAGAGTGAATATGTGTTGCTTTAGATTTCTTTGCATATGACTTTAGGTGCTTTGGGAAAACATTATGCTAGGACCCACCTTGGAATGGCTCGGCAATCTTTAATCTGCATACAAAAATCGTTAGTGGACAAAATCAACACTAAAATTGAAGTTGAAGTTTTGAGTGATCATCTTCAACATCAACTTGTACTTCAAGCTTACAAAGGTCGACTCGATAAACCTAGTATTCTTATTACATGGCAGACCAACAAGACTTTGAACCTAAAGTTGAAGTAAATTACGACTTCAAGTTCAACTTCAGAGAGATGATTTGGGACCAAAATTTGATAGGTGATGACTAAAATTACAAGCTCTAACAATTATTAAATAATTACAATCTACAATTCTTTATAGCTCAATGCCTCTGAAAGAAGCCACAATCTCATCATACATTATGAAATCCTTAACCCTAAGCCATTTTATACAAGCCTTTGTCACTTACAAAATTAGGGCTAAAATAAGTTGTCCAATAGAAAAATAATAGCCAACTCCTTTACAATAGTCGATTCATTTTTTATTTCACGGGCGCTACCCTTGAAAAACCCCATGGGGACATTTCCCCTCGACCCCACCTTGTACTATGACAAGAAGTGCACCTAGGGTGCTACCCTAGGACCCCGCACGGGGCACTACCCCAAAACCCCTGTAGAAATAATTTGGGGGGAATCTACTAAATAAAGGTGGAAAAATTAACCTCTGAGTCTGATTAGGCTCCATATCACAACACTTATCCTAAGTTGTGCACACATATATTATTATTCCCACTTTAAAACTAAAAGAAAAACCTTTTTGTCTCACGTGGAGCACAAATGTCAACCCTTGATTACGATTAGTGGAAACACTTTACACATGGATTACTCTTCCTTCATCCTCCACCCTTGATTAGATAATTTTTTTCCTCATGGTCTCCATCATCCATTATGCTTTAAAATAAAGAACTCTCTCCTCACTCTCAATCACTCATTGTGTACTAATGTTATTCTAGAAGAAATCTAGGTACTCTTAGGAGCTTGGGAAGATTAATTGCATCACCTCATATCTTTAACATCGTAGCATCATATTTCATACTTGCACTAGTGGAGTTTCATTTATGCTTTAGTTTTAGCTCATCTAGTTTAATTAGAAGGCTTGTAATGTTCTTATTCCTTATTATCTAGTTTGCACTTCTTGCATTCCATTTAGCTTATTTTCATTTTGAATTGCATTTCATGTTGGTTCTTGGACATTTTCACTCTTTCTCTCATTCTTGAATCTCCCATTTCATGATGTACCTTGCAAGGGGTTGCATTCCTTATCTTATTTGAGAGCACAAACACTCAATTTTCTCCTTTTGTGTGTCACAACTAGGGAGTTCTAGGTTGATATTCAAGCTTCTCAATCCATGAGATCCCTTAGATAGGACTTAGAGAAGTGAACTCTTTTCTATTTATAATATCATCTTTCCCTAAACATTTCAACATAACTTGTGACACAAAATGACCCTCTTGTTAAGCCACTTCCTCTTCTGTTATACTTGTAGCAATAATTTTAACCCTTTTCAGAGTTCAAAACCATCATAATCCCCCGTAATAGGTCAAAATTACATCAAAGAATTTTATAAATTATTATTTTACGTTGTATGAGATCCATTCCTCAATTTAAATTTAGGACATAAAAATAAATGGATCCTTTAGAGCATTCGAGCTTTCAAAATGCAAGGAATATAAGGTTGTCTCGAAATAGTCAAATGTTAATGCACATAAATGGAATGAATACCCTTAAAATTTTACTTTAAATTCCATAAAAATGGTTTAAGAATACTCCTAGATTCTTTCCAATAGATTATAAGATCAAAAATTCACTTTAAAGAAGGGATAATGCACCATAATTTTGTGTAATCTTTCAAATGAATATTTTCATTTATCACAGTTAATTATTTCGTACAAGCTTCTATTATCCTTGGCCTCCCATGGCTTAATAAGACTCATATCTACCTTCCTCAACTGATTCCAATAATTTGGAATCATCACATTAATCAAAATGACCAAAACTAATCATTACCACCAAAGTGTAACTATTCATTGGAATTCAAAAATACAAATTTGAAAAATATATTAAACGTGTTCCTATCCCTTTGAAACCTATGCAAGTCACTAATTATGGAATTATTATATCTTTGATACATTCAACCCCCTTCCTAAGCATATAAGACATTATATTTTCCATTTATTACAATTTTGGTCATATGATCCTTGTAAGGACCATTAGGACATTTGCGATTACAATTGAGTTTATCATCCCCCATTACCATAATTGACTTCAAAAATTCAAATTTGATTCCCTTGGACCCAAAAAAAAAAATCTCCCTCATGTCCTAAGGTCTTCAATGTCTTCATATCTCTATCAGGTACATTTGCACCAATAATAAAGAGAGTTGAATTCTCAGGTTTAATTAGGTTGTTAATTATTGAGAAGAATGGCATGCATTTTTTAGTATGCTTTGGTATATGAAATTTTATCCCTATTCATTTCCATGGTCTCTTCCCTTGAAGACTAGTGTCACTGAGTGTTGAGAGGTGGGGTTTTCTTTGCTCAAGGTGCTTGACAATTTTTCTAGTTGTGCTTCCATTTTTGGAAGCTTGGATGAGGTTAATTACAGGTGTTCATGTTTGGGTCTACATGATGTGGGATTTCTATTTCAAATTTATTTTTCTTCTTGTTTGATGGATTCTATGGATTCCACTAGTTTTGTGGTTGTTGGCACAGTGCCTCCGCCCAAATATAATTCATGGTCTAAATTATTTTATGTGGTGATGAGTTATAACTTAAATAAAGGGAATGGTTGTCCTCAGAAAGTCATAATCATCTCATCTTTAGAATCCCTCTTGAATTAATTATAGAGGATGTGGCTTATCAAAGAAAACATACATTGATCTATAAATTTCTTTGGATACACATTTATTGATAAACTTTGGGAGCTTGGATTTGTCATAGTTTTGGAGGAAAGACATTTTGCACCAACTCTTTGTTAGAAGTAGGAAATATTGTGAGGGGAGTGAGTCAATATTGCAACACTTTTACACTAACTATATATTTCAAAACTTAAAAATATGAAACAACATATGAATAAGATAAAAATTAAACCACACAACAATAATAAACTTATATCACCATGATTTGTTTTCAAGGAAATCCTGGCCAAGGGGAAACCTCAATGGGGATGGTACCCACAATAATGCACTAAGAAGTCCACATTTTGTTCTTGCATTTTATATTATTCCTATGTTTCTATTATAAGTTTATGGAATTAAGGGGAGCCTCCTACGCCACCTCACCAAGTCACCTCTTAAGCCCTACTCACCATGTCAGCTCCCCAGGTCAGCTTTCTGAGTCAGCTCACCAAGCTGACTGTTCAAGCATGCTTGCCAAGTCAACACTTTTAGTTCTCTCACAAGGTCTTCTTTCCAGGTCGGCTCATCAAGTCACCCCACCAAGTTTCCTCAATGAGCCAACTCATCTAATTTCCTAACCAAGTTGACTCTTTAACCCTACTCACCAAGTCAACTCACCAAGTCAGCTCGACAAGTTGGCTCACCAAGTTGACTTACCATCTTGCCTCACTATAAGTTCTTTGTTAGGATATTTTACCCTATTAGGATTCATTACATATACTTAGTACATTAGTCCTTGTGAGATTATTAGACCTTGTTAGAGGTCTCAACACTATTAGAATTTTTATTGCAATGGAGCACATTTCTTTAAAAAAGTATTAGATCTATACAAGCAGCTATAATTACAATACCAAAAATAAATGTACCAATATCTATAATATCTTATTAGTGTTGGAAACTTGGTTAAGTAGATAATTTGGAATATTCATTTATGGAAATGTATATCTAGTATTAAGAAGGTAGACCTTGAAGATGAATATTATGTGATTAGACTAAAAAAATTGTCGAAGTATCAACTCAGTTATCTAATAGAGTAGATACAGTTTTGATAAGTATGGATGACTAAGATATTATGGGCATGTGTGCAATTAGTTATAGACAATATAGAGTATTAGGATGATGTGTCTAAGTGCACAAGTTAGTACAGAAGAAGATATGACAACTTTACCATTTGCAATAGTATACAAACAGGAACAAAGTATAATAGATAATGGGTAATTATGAGTTACAGAATTAGTTTGTTTACAAAATAATTACTTGACTAATTAGGGGTGACATCCTAGATGTTAACCATAAGAGAGAAAGAGGTAATTTTTTATCTAGCCAAGCATCTGAAAGCTTGAAGGTCGACTGGTCAATGTTTTATTAATTACAATACTATAAAAGGAAAGTTTCTAATGTGAAATTATGTGTACTTCTAAGGAAGATTATGTAAACTTTATGTAATGTGAATTCTGATGTAAAGGAAAAGATTAGATATTGAAGATATCATCATTGTAAAGAGGTTTTGTAATTATATCTTGTATTGAAGAACTTCATCTCTAAGTTGCATTTTTGTGCAGTAGGCTCAGCTTGTACAAAAAAAGAAAAATTGTGTGTGTGCGCATATCTATATATATGTATGTATGTACCAACTCCTAACGAGTTTGAGTCTTCTATCAAATCCTAAGTTTTCTGACAAGGACCAAGACACTATATGCATGTAATAGAATCCTAACATGGTCAATATCTTTAGCCAGATACTTTTGATTAGTGGATCATTTTGTGGGTATCATTTCCACTGGGGTTTTCCCTTGGCCAAGGTTTCCCTAGTTAACAAAATATGGTTTTAGGATTTCTCTTATTGTATGATTATGTTTATTGTTCAATATAATTAGTTTATTTTATATGCAAGTTATAATGTAATTAACAAAATCCAATTTTGTGCTAAATTTTGTAGAATATTAATTCACCCCGCACCCCAGTATTCCCTATTTCTAAAAATAGGTATTAGAGCCCAATTACTTAGAAGAGGCTTAACAACTTGAGTAAGATCCCTACAGCTATGGGACAGTTACAGAAGAACCTAGAAGAAGCTCTTGAGTAGATTGATATTCTCATTGAAGAAAGATACAACCTATAAGAAATATATGAAGATGCAAAGGACTGTATATGAGCAATGTTAGTATGCTAATAGAAACCAAATTTAAATAAAGCTTCTACAAACTAAACAAAATTCATAAACTTCAAGATAGACTAAGATGAGCTCTCAATTGAGAATATGAGCCATTAATGGACTCTCTCAATAAGAAGCTCTCTTGTTGAGTAGCTTTATCTAAATGGATAGGATGTATGCTCAATATGCTTCCAAAGGCTTCAATGGATGATTGTGGATTTTTGGTGTGGATAG